>VDFB02058242.1:401036369-401273517 GCA_007258455.2 Sequoia sempervirens
GTGATAAGTCTAAATCAACAAATAAACATCTGCAAGAATTCAATAATGTGATGGATGACTATGAGGTAGATCACAAGGATGTGATCATGAGACTATTTGTTTAGTCCTTAAGAGGAGATACAAGAGATTGGTTCTCTTATTTACCAGCATCCTCTATCTATTCATAGGAGGAGTTCAAAGTGGTGTTCATGGAGCAATTTGGTGAAAGGATTGATCCAGTTTTAATAAGGAAAAAGTTCATGAACATGGAGAAAGGAAAAGATGAGTTAGTTCCCTCTTTTAATCTCAGATTTTCAAAGATAATAAGAGAGATCCCTACAAGCATAGGACTAAATGATGTTGAATGTTTGGTTGTGTACTTAGGAGCTACTGAAAAAAAGATGAGTTATCTATTAAGGGACAAAGAACCTACAACCCTACACCAAGCATATCAAATTGCTATAGATATTCAATGATGAAAGGACATAGGCCTGTGAGTGTTGGTCATCCTAGTACACCTCATGTAGATAGAAGTCATGGATCAGATAATAGAAGTGCTTGTCAAGATGGTAATGTTGTTGCTGCTCTGATTTCTCCATCATCACAACATGCAGATTATAGTAGCTCCAAAATGAATGTCATCAAAATTTGAGCAATGTTGATCAAACATCTTTTGTTCAAGGATTGTCTAAAATGAAAAGGCACAAAGGAGAATCACCACATGATTTATTCTCAAGGTTTTTGCATGCCTTGTGGAAAGTCCCCATAAATTTTAGACCTAAGGATTCAATGTGCATTGATTTGTTTTGTGAAATCTATGAGTCTGGGATGAGTACTTTGCCAAAGGGGTTGAAACCTCACAGTTTGGATCAAGTACTTGATTGGATAAATATTATTGAGGGAGCCCGACATACTTATGCACAAAATGTGGTGTCTAAAAAAAAAGATAGCAATTGTCTTATTAAAGAAAATCATAACATGATACATAAGAATGAAAAGAGTGTATCAGAAAATGAAGATATGTGTTGTATGGATGAGGATGTTGACTATAATCAGCTCACAATCAACACATATGCAAATCCATGTAGTGGTGATGAAGATGAAGATACATGGTATGATGAGAAAATAGATATGCATGAAAAATTTTCTTGCAATATCTTATGTGATGAAGAAGTAAAAGAGATGCAAGATGTCATTCCATGCTAGGTTTTGGTCAATAAAGATAATGCAATTGTTGTTGATATCTCATCACAAATCAATGATCAAGACATTGAAGACAGAAGTTCAAGCACTCGCTTCAAAGAATTTGAGCATGGTTTATGTAGTGATGAGACTTCTTGTGATGAGGATGATGATGAAAGTCAAACTGATTGCTCTTCTACTGATTATGAATGCTCCTATAAGGATGATCTAGAGGTACTCTTCACCTAAATGATGCAATGATATGAATATTGATGAAGTCCTTGCCTTCAAGTGAATGTTCAAATCCCATTTGATGCAAACTTAGAATGTAATTCAGGTTTGACATCAATGGAGCATGTCAGTTCTGTTAATGATGAAGAATTTGAGGATAAGCATATGTGTGCCCAATTTGCTAATCATGAACATAGTGATAGAAATGGTAAAGATGTTGATGAATCTGCTTATGTCTTTGCTGCTTATGATTGTTTATATGAAGCAGAGATAGGAATGTCAATTATATATGAAAAGGATGATGATGTATGCATTGATGAAGGAAGGAATTCATTTATGAAGGATCAAGTTATGCATTGTGACAATCACATGGATCTAGGATCAGCCTTATTACCCATTGATAATGTTAAACAATTTGATGGACTTTCAGGCTGTGTTGACATTGCAAAACCTTTTACTCAATGTGTGGAGCAGCCATATGATGCAAATGATAATGTATGTGAGGTCAATCAATATGAGATTGAATATGGGTCTTTCTTTGATGATCTCTCTCGTCTTCATGGTATGTAAGTGGACATGTTTATTTTGAATGAGGAATGCTTTAATGTGAAAGAAAATGAAGAGTCTAGCTTTATTGCTAATGAACAAATTTCAGCTAATGGTGAGTCTATGACACATAGGTCAATATCCCTATCGGCTAATAATGCACGTGAAAATATTTTTGCTGACCTTGTTAATCTTGAAAGTGATAGCATCCAAAATGATTCAAACATTGAACATGATATGAAAAATCAATATGTAAATTCTGGCTCAGGGTTGAATTATGAATTGTCTGAATCTTTATTTGAAACATCTCATATGGAATTGCATAGTGATCTAGAGAATGAATTGGAGATCATGTGTGAAGTTGGGATAGAAAACATTGCTTATGCATTGGAGGTTAATGGTGTTTCTGAATGCCATGACTTGAATGAAGATGAAAGTAGTTTTGGTGTTGATAAATCCAATTTTTAGAATCTTGAAACACATGACAATTTGTCTAGGCTGTGGTGTTGGGATGATGAAAAGCTGACTTAATGTAGTTCAGTTGAGGGAATTACATATGTATGAGTAATCTTTGCTCAACACACAAGAGGATTGCATATTATCTTTTAGTCATGATATCTCCTCTAAGCTTGATCATTATGAGGGGGTTGATGAATGTGATAAGACCATGTTTTCATATGGTCTTGATCACTATCCTCATATGTTGCCACTAATAAAAGTGGAAAAAGAAGAGTGGCGATGATATTTCCCTATGTGATTTAGCTGCCATGTGATGACATATCTCAGAGCTTGTTGATTTTCATGCAAAACCCATTTGTACACTCACTCATGTGTCCTATGTGAGTAGGCATGTCAATTTTCAGCTTCCCATGATGATTTTTTTCAGGGTTTGGAAATACGAAATACGAAGCTGGAGGGTTTTGTCATTTTTCTGTTGTTTGCAAACTTTTAGTTTTGTAAAGTAGCCTCCTATTTGAGCTTGTATTTTGCAATTGGTTAACCAACACAACAAACTGATTGTTGCTCTACATACTCCATACCAAGATGAGCTCACATGTCAAGTTTCAAAGTCTCATGAGCTGATTTTCTATTTTTAATAGATCAAAACCAAATGGAATTTAGTCAATTTTGGACCTGCATTTCCTAAAACCTTTCTGAGAGGTCAACTTTGACCTTCAATATCTTTTGATGGGAAATGATTCAAGCTAATTCCTCTTGCACATGTGTTTACTGCACCAAAATGATCCACTGTCTCCAATGGTAGCTCGCCGGGAGTTGATTTGGCATTCTCCAATGAGGTGATTTCATTAGTTTTAATTGGGTCAAAATAGCTATATGTTGCAGAAAAGTTTAATTGAGAAACTTTGTTGATTAATATCTTTCACCTCGTGACTCCTTTTGTCGAGCTGTCTATTGCACTCAATTCTTGGACTGAATGTCTACATGCCTACAAGTTTTCATTGCTCCAAGAGGTTGTTTGACTAGTTTCCAGGGCCGATTTTGGAGCCAACTTGGCCAGTTTTGCTTGTTTTTCAAAAGTGCCAAAAAAAAATTTTAATCACGACTCAGTTCATGTTTTCATTTTTGAAGCATTCAAAAGTTGTCAATGGTCCATATAAGGGTAAAATTTGTTTGAAAATGATTTTTCTTTAGCTGGGCCACATATGGCCCAACATGCCTTGCATAATCATGAGGTTGTAAATGTTGCATTGCAATCTATTGAAGGATATTTTGATTATGAAATGCATGAATTGCAAGGCACTATTCCATCAATGGACTCATAGTTGTTATTTCCATAAATTTCTTCAATTGACTCAAAGGAGAGAAGTGTCTCACTTGATTTCCCATGAGACAATCACAACTCCATTTAATCTTGTTTGGTTGTCAGAACATAATGATTCACTGGAAAGGCCAATATTTTATCATGTTAATATGGTCAATGTTATTCAGGTTTCTCAGATTGTTTGAAGGAATATGTGGGTATGAAAAGTTCAAGTGGTTTCTTCAAAGAGAAATCATCTTAAGGAATGCTATGTTTATCGGATATGTATAAAATGTTTGTTGCTAAGGTTGTGTAAATCTTCAAGCATTGTGCAAATAACATTGGTGAGTCCAAATTTTAACAAGCTTTTCAGCATCTTGTCTTTCCTCTGCCAAGGTAACATCTCAGGGAGCACATGGCCGATCCCTCAAAGCATGGAGAAGAAGGCCTACAAGGCGGATTTTTTGGAAAGTTCTTAGTGACATTTAAGAAAATGCTATTGGCAAAGTGTCGGTGCAAGGTCAGAGTGGCTTGTGCAATAGAATAGAATAATCCATTGTGCCAATTGAGAGGATCAATATTTTTTAAGTGCCCTAATGTAGCTACATTGAAATTGTAACATATAAAATGGATGTGCTGAGAAGACTTTAGAAACTTCCAAGCTTAATGCCAAAAATAGGGTATGTGCAGACAACAGTAAAAATGAGGAAGCATTGACAAGGCATATGACCTTTTTGTGAGAAAAAAAAAACCCTTAGTGCATGTCGTGCCCAACAACATATTCAAGAAATGACTTTATTGGAAAAACTTTAGAATGCATCAGAGGCTTTGATAGTTTTATCAAAAGAAAGAGGTTCCTATAGGGCATTCACATACTAAATATATTGAAAACACCTCAGAAGCTTTTAAAAAAATACAATGAATGAAGGAGGCATCAATCAAAATGCCATGACAGTAGAAGCCAATGTGTGGATTCCTGTTAAAAGGTTTTAGACTTTAAAACTTTCAAACAAACAGAGATGAGGAACACCCCAAATGAACTTTTAAAAGACTTGAAACCTCCAATAAATGGATAGTTTTAGCATTGCTCTCTTGCTATTTGAAAAGGTTCAAAATGTGGAAAACAAGCTTGAGAAGCTCAAGGGGAGCTATCATGCCAATACTACATGATACGATAAAAATGGGTTTGTTGAAAATATTCAACATTGAGGAAAAACAAGCGCATTAATGAATCTGTTGAAAAGGCTTAAGAAACTTCTAAACAAAAGCTTTGATGCTGCTAAAGGGGTGATGGCACTAAAGAAGTGAATGCCCTATTATAGAAGAAAACACCATCGAACCAGTTAGAGGAATGCTAGATATTTGTTTGCAATAAGAAGAGAATACACAACATGGTGTAAGGAATATGCACCATTAAATATACTGAAAGCGGTCCATTGGATAGTGCAATCAAATTTTTTGTTTGAAAACATCCTAGCCCAAGGCCATTAGAGAAGGGACCGATTTACAAAATACAATGGAGATGCCTTTGCTAAGTGTTGTCTCATTGAAATGCCATAAAAAACATTGCATAATGAACACAAAATGGGTTAGTCAAAAGGGGCAGTGATTGCAATGGAGTAGTCATGCCTAGAGTTGAATAGAAATAGTGTTGTTTGGAAGGTTCAATGCAATGGAGGAGTTGCAAAGATGTGGAATGTGTGAGGAAAGTTAGAGTTGTAGAGCCAAGCACAAAGAAATTAGGGAAAATGAAGAAGAAAACCAAGATCAACAATTGGTGAAAATGGAAAGTAAGATCTCAGCCGTTACTCCTCATTTTGCGGGTCTAAATTGTGCACTGTTTAGTTCATGCAGGATTGGAAAAATTCTGCCACGTGGAAGGTGGGCCTAGGTTGAGTCTCCATGCACGGGTTAAGGATTTTAAACAGAAAAGGATTTTTTAAAATTTAAGGAGCCTGATAAAGTTAAAGAGGCTTGATGAAATTGCTTTAAAAAGAAAGCATTTTTTTTTTAAATAATAAAGGTGGGCCCCAAAGAAAATAAAGGCTAGATGTCTTAATATTTTAAATACTTCATTGTTTTCTTTTAAAATCAAGGCATTTAAATGTGCCCAGATAAAATTTTGGTAAAGTAATGGTGAAAACAAAAGCCCAAGATAAAATATTTCAAATGGCAAATATTTTAAAATGCACATGAATGTAAAGTGTTGTGGGAAAATACTTTATTTTCTTTTTAAAGCTTAGGTGAATATTTAAATGGCACATGAAATAATGTGAAACATTCTCCTTGTTGGGGAATTTATTAAAAATGAAAAAGTGAAAAGTGTGGGGATATTGTATAAAGTGAATTTATTCACTTTATAAACAAATATGCATTGTAAATAATATTCAGCCATAGAAAATATAGAGCAGAAAAATGAAGGTCTCCATAGGTAGAGATATTTTCTATCAGTTGGGTGAAAATAGTGCAGACTTCTCACGGTCAATTGATTTTTCTATTGTTTGAGACAAAGGCAAAATTGGAGGCAAAATAATTTTGTTGTAGAGAGAGGAGAGAGTCTTTTGCAGATTGTTGATAAACGGTGAAAGATGCTTCCAGATGTCTCCAATAGATTTTCTTCTGGAGTTTTCTGTTTCTTCTTTTATTCTCATTCTTCTCTCATTTTAGGGGATTCTGGGGTTCCAAATTCTAAAGCTCTGCAAGGAAGGCAGAAGCTTTGCGTAGATTGTAAAGCTAGGATGAAATATGACTAAGTCACTAATCTGAAAGTGTCTATGTTTTGAATTGTGCTTCTATGTTAATTTTAGCTGATAATTGTCTCCATGGCTGAATTGTAATACTCTTTTGGATTCAATAATAAAATTGTATGAGTCTTTTCATGCACACTTGCTGCATTTGAGTTACATCTATTGTTTCCTTCTATTATGAGAATGATGTAGTTGCTTTAATGAATGTCAAGCTATATTTTATTATTTCCTTTTGTTCAAGGGATAGTGTAATTGCTTCAACAAATGTGACAAGAGTATTGTGTTTCAGGTGGATTTATAAGAAGAATTATCATATAAAGCTTCAGTGGTCTGGTTGTCACAATGTGATAACATTTGAAAAGATCTTCAGAGCATGTTCAACACTATAGGATGAAGGGTCGGTTATATGACTCCATAGCCCATTTCTTGGCACTAGTCCATTATCATGCTTCTGTTATTTTTAGTTTGGTCCCAATTCTTTAAATCATAAATCATTTTAATTTTGTTTTGTGAGTACTTGTATCTACCACATTATCCATACTGATTGATGGAACTCATTCAATATCTTTCCAATGTTGAGTGATATTTTAGGTTTCTTAGCATAATTGTGTGAGATCGTTATTTGTTAAGTAATATCCCATTAATTATGTGTTTGAATATCTAGATGTTGCTAAAGGGTCACCTCCCTAGGTATTACAAAGCCTAAAGTGTAGAGGAAATATGTTCTAATTCCATTTCCTATTAGTTGACCAAATCCCCCATTGAATGTGATCATTAGAAAGTGGCTAGTCTATAGGATTCACTGGTCTGGTTTGATTTGGAGCACTAACAAATTTGTGGATCTAGATGAGGAAATGTTTCAGCGTGGGGAAAGAGATGTAGCCAAAATATATTTGGAAATAAAAGAAAATAGTACCCACTGGAATTGCTTGGAGGTCATTATAGAAGAGATTGGTTGGCTCCAGGAGGTAGTATGGGAAGAGTCTCCATATTCAAACACCAAATCCAACAAGATCAAACAAAACTCAAAATTGTCATGGAAAAAGGAGTCAAGCTGCCAAATAGTGGAAATGATGGCTTGGTTAGCAATTCAGTTCCAGATGTTCAAGAGAAAAGATTAGAAGATAATCAGGAGAAGAAACTTGATGTGTGCATAAATGTAGATTGTATGCAAAACCCAATTCCTTCTAGTGAGGTAGCTGATGGTTGGGTTAGTGGAACCTAACTAGTGAATCTTCCTTCAGAATACTAGAGTAGAGAGGTTTTGGCACTACTAGGTGATGAGCTGGGTACATTTGTGGATCCAGATGAGGAAATGTTTTAGTGGGGGGAAAGAGATGTAGCCAAAATATATTTGGAAATCAAAGAAAATAGTACCTGGTGGACTAGCTTGGAGGTCATTATAGAAGAGGTCAGTTGGCTCTAGGAGGTAGTATGGGAAGGTCTTTGTATCCAAACACCAAATCAAACAAGATCAAACCAAACTTGAAATTTTCATTTAAAAAGGAGCTCAGGTTGCCAAATAGTGGAAATGATGGCTTGGTTAGCAATTCAGTTCCAGATGTTCAAGAGACAAGATTAGAAGATATTTAGGAGAAGAAGCTTGATGTGTGCATAAATGTAGATTGTACTCAAAACCCCATTCCTTCTAGTGAGGTAGCTAATGGTTGGGTTAGTGGAACCTCCAATGGATTACTGGTTAGTCCAATGTTAGAGCAATAAGAGCTTGGTGTTGGAAAAATTGAGGTGAGAAGCAATGGGATTCCTAAGTTTGAGGGTTCTCTATCTCGAGTCCAAGAGGAGTGGCAAGGGCTAGAGGAGGTAACACTAGCAACAATACAAGGAGTAAAGGTTCAAAAAAAAGATGTGCAAGAGATGGATACATTTTTGGAGGTGGGAAATGAATTATTAAATCTCATAAAATTGAGGGAAGTAGAGTAGGTGACCACTATTGTTGAGGGGGAAGTCTCCAAAGAGAAAGCATTAGGGCTTCTACAAGTAGGGGAAAAAGAGGGTATGGAAAGTGAATGGGAAGATGATCACAATGAGAATATTTCTATCCTAATTATAAGAGAGGAGTTGGAAGAAGGGGAAATTTTCTTGGAACAAGAAAACCAAGCAATAGAAGAGGCTTCCCCTTTGGGGAGAAAATCTGAAAGCCCCAAGAAACTAGGGATTAAGCAAAAAAAGAACCAAGGAAGTCTCCATATTGTAGCAAGGGAAAGAGTAAGGGAAGGAAGACAAATTAGGAGAAGAGGCTATTAGATGGTGGGGCAGAAGGACAAGTTAAGATCACCATGATGTTGAGATTAGGGAAGGGAATTACCCTTCCCATGGAGCAATGAAGGTCACTTCATGGAATATTAGGGGCTTAAATGCCCCTAATAAGATACGCTTGGTCATGCATTTATTGAATTTGTCACAAGCAAACATCTTCATTATTCAAGAATCAAAGTTTTTGAAGGAGGAGGTGGACATGTTCAAGAGGAAGTTAAAGTATTGACAAGAAAAAGTAATAGATTTAGATGGTACATCCAGTGGTTTAATCACTTTTTGGAAATCTCAAAGTACCTGTGTGGAGAAGGTGGGAGGAATCAAGCATTGATTTTGACATGTAAGGTAAGAAGTCTCAATGCTAATTTGTAATTTACTTTGATTAATTTTTATGGTCCTACAACTTGCATCAGAAAGAGGGAAGTGTGGAGGGAAAGTGCAAAAAGATGGGGGGCCAAAAAGGGGTCTTAAGTGGCCACTTTTTTTTTTTTTTTTCTAAAATCAAGAAACACTGACCTTGGATGTGAAATTGAGGATAGTTACACTCAATTTTTTTTAGATGCAATGAAAACAAGGATCATAGTGATCTGAGCCTACTTTCTAAACTACTATTTTTTTTTTGAAAATGGTGGAGATTAAGGGGTTCAAAAGAGGGAGCCGCAAAAATTGGTGTTGTTTTTTTCAAAAAAACAACATAACATAGAGACTTTTGTGGCTCCCTCAAAAGGTTAACTTTCTTTTGGTATTTTTAAAATCACTTCGATGAGAAATTAGCTAATAGCATGTAGTTTATGCCTGATTTTTTCTAATATTGTTTTAATGAATATTTAACTTTTTACTAATTTTTAAAGTGGACACATCCTAAAAAATAGAATTTTGGTCGTGATACCCTTATAAAATTTGAAAACTAATTGAAAATCATTTTTAAAAATATGTGTAGAATGGAGTCTAGTTTATAAAAATGTAATTTATTTGAAATTTCAATGAATGATTAATTTATAACAAAAAAAATACCAAACACTAGTTTTTTCCAAAAAATGGGCACATAAACAAATGAAATTAAAGATGAAAGGCTTAAAATTGTCAAAATGTGAAAAAATTACATTGTTAAATAGCTAAGAGAGAGCCTAACAATACCCAACTGTTTGATTTGTTTGACCTTGAAACACGTCAAAACTGATGGTTAGCATGAATGTGATTATGTGAACTCTTGTAGAATATGAAAAAACACATCTTTGGACATTGGGAAGGCACTCCAAGCCTTTGGATTGGTAACCAAAGAAAATACCAAGTCTAAGGCTTGGGAATTCCCAAAGAAAGAATAACGTAGGTGCGTTATAACGTGCTCACGTTATTTCATGGTTTTGACATATTTTTTTGTGTTTGTGCTCAAGAGTTTCCTAAGCAAGACATAACACGATTGTGTTATGTCTTGCTTTGTGTTAAATTCTAGTCTATTAAATGCATGTATATATGTATGCTTGTATGAAATGTATGTATGTATGTATGCATGCAAGCATGCTTATATGTATGTATGTATACCTGTATGTATGTATGTTTGTATGTATCAGTGTATGCATGTATGTATGTATGCCTATATGTATGTATGCATTTAGAGGGAGGGAGAATTTTAAGAGAGAGAGAGTTGTCTAATTAGGGTGGGAGGGAGAGACTTGAGAGAGAGAGAGAGATAGGGAGGCAGTGAGAGATAGACCTGAGAGAGGGAGAGGGGGTGGGAGGGAGAGACCTAAAGAGAGGGAGTGGAGAGAAGGGCTGGGGAGAGGGACTTATCTAGGTAGGGTGGGAGGGATATAGAGAGAGAGGGATGGAGAGAGAGACCTAAGAGAGAGAGAGAGAGAGAGAGGGTAGGAGGGAGAGAGAGAGGGGGTTGGGAGGGACCCGAGAGATAAGGAGAGAGAGAGAGGTAGTGCAAGATAGAGGGAGTGGGAGAGAGAGGGAGTGGAAGATAAATAGAGTGGGAGAGAGAGAGAGAGAGATCTAGGTACAATGCCAAAGCGAGAGACCTATGAGAGAGAGAGGGGTGTTGGGAGGGAGACTTGAGAGATAGGGAGAGAGAGAGGTAGTGTGAGATAGAGGGAGTGGGAGAGAGAGAGGGAGTGGGAGATAGATAGAGTGGGATATAGAGAGAGAGGGAGAGGAAGTGGGAGTGGGAGTGGGAGAGAGATAGAGGGAGTGAGTAAGAGAGGGAGATTAGGGTTTAGGGTTTAAGGATTGAGGTATTAAGGGTTTAAGGGTATATGTTTGAGGGTTAAGGGATTAGGGTTTAAGGCATAGTGTCCAAGGTTGAGGGTTTAGGGTTAAGTGAGCGATGTAAATGGCTAAGAAGGGATGGATGACTAAGGAGAGAGAGAGGAAACCTTTAGAAAGTCAACATTTTCATAATGCAAGAACATTTTGAAGAAGTTGAGATATAGTCATTTTGTCTTGCTCTAAAACTGGTAAAAAAGTCAACAGACTCCTGATCTAGTTCCAAATGTTTTGTTATTTTGCTAGTTATGCATGTGTTCTAACAAAAAAGAGATTTTTGATGCTATTGGGAAGTGCACATGCAAAGTTTTCACATTCTACCACCTTTTCATGAACTTTCCACCATCTTTTTATGGTTTTCCAACTTAGGAAGGATGAAATAACATAATTTTCATATCAAATTTGATATATATCAATTCACGCCTCAATTTTTGTAGTGTTTCAACATGTTAGTTGTGATTGAATTGTAGAAATTTAACATTATACATTGGTTATTTGTATTGTTCTTAGTAATTCTATTTGAGTGATATGCAATTGAACATTGAAAAGGAAGAAAGCTTGCGAAAAAATCAAATTATTGAGGAGTTTAATTCAAGAAGAAGGAAAAGACTACATAATTGGGTAGTTCCTCTATTTGAATCTCCATTTTTTAGGTATGTCAAGTCAAGTCTTTACACATTTTCTTAACATTTTTCTTAATTCTATTATGTTTCTTTATCATCCCTTATTATACATGCTTAATACAATGCTTTGATTTTTTTATTATGCATATTCCATGTTCATCAAATTGTTCATTTCTCATTATAACCTTAGCCCCTCTTGGCACATTGTAAACTACACAATTCTTTACACTTGCCAATTACATTTTAAACCACGTCTCTTTGAGGCATTTTGTTAAACAATTGACCTACCTTGTGTATGCTTCCGCATTTTGTATACACATTTATGAGAGTAGTTATAACTATGTAATATAATACACCATTTCTCATTCTTTTTTTATGGATGTGCACACCCTTTTCCAAAGCTTCCATTTTGGTATATGCATGGGGGATGTTGGAATTGTTTTTGGAATTTGGTTTTACACCTACAAATTTCATTTTCTTGAAATTTTCTAAATCCTTTTCAACAAATCCATTTTTTGCATGTCTTTCAATCATTGTAGTCCACAAGGATAGATATCATTGAGGCATTTTGTCAAATAGTTCATGTGCCTTGTTTATACTTGTCTACAAAATAATTTTATCAAACATGTTAGACAAGGCAATGAATTGTTTGAAAAAAACCTCAAATAAATGTGGTCTCATGGTGATGGACACCACCATGAGACCACATTTATTTGAGGCATTTTTTCAAACAACTCACTACCTTGTCTATGCTACCACATTTTCCATACATGTATACCAAAGCATTTTATCAAACTTGTTAGACAAGGAAATGAGTTGTTGGAAAAAATTCCTCAAAGAAATGTGGTCTCATGGTGATGGAAATCACCATGAGACCACATTCCTTTGATGCATTGTTTCAAAAAACTCATTCCCTTGTCTATGCTACCAAAATTTACATACATTTTCCATTTTGTACATATCCTGCAATCATTGTAGTGCATGAGGACATATCTCATTGAGGAATTTTGTCAAATAGTTCATGTGCCTTGTCTATGCATCCACATTTCACATGTGTCTACTAAGGCAATTGCAACCATAACACTAATGAAAATACCCCCTTTTATGTTTTGATAGATGTCATACCCCATTCCAATATAACCTTGTTGATATGGATAAAATCCTAAAACATGTTCTTTTGAAAAAACTATGGATGCATGGAAAAAATATATCAAAGCATAATAGAAAGAAAAATCATAGACAAGGTAGTGAGTTGTTTGAAAAAATACCTCAAAGAAATGTGGTCTCATGGTGATGCCTCAAAGAAATGTGGTCTCATGGTGATGTCCATCACCATGAGACCACATTTCTTTGAGGAATTTTTTCAAACAACTCACTACCTTTTCTATGTTACCACATTTTCCATACATGTCTACCAAAGCATTTTATCAAATATGTTAGACTATGCTACCATATTTTCCATACATGTATACTAAAGCATTTTATCAAACATGTTAGACAAGGAAATGAGTTGTTTGAAAAAATTCCTCAAACAAATGAGGTCTCATGGTGATGGACATCACCATGAGACCACATTTCTTTGAGGCATTTTTTCAAACAACTGATTCCCTTGTCTATGCTACCAAATTTTCCATACATTTTCCATTTTGTGCATATCCTACAATCATTGTAGTCCACGAGGACATATCTCATGTGTCTACTAAGGAAATTTCAACCATAACACTCATGAAAATACCCCTTTTTATGTTTTGATAGACGTCATACCAAATTACAAGGTCCCATTGCTACTATGGATAAATCCCTAAAACATGTGATTTCAACCAAACTATGGATGCATGGAAAAAATCTATCAAAGCATAATAGTAAGAAAAAGTGTAGACAAGGTAGTGAGCTATTTGAAAAAATGCCTCATAGAAATGGAGTCTCATGGTAATGCTACCACATTGAAAAGGTAGTGAGCTATTTGAAAAAATGTCTCAAAGAAATGTGGTCTCACGGTGATGTACATCACCATGAGACCACATCTCTTTGAGGCATTTTTTCAAACAACTCACTACCTTGTCTATGCTACCATGTTTTGCATACATGTATACCAAAACATTTTGTTAAACAATTCATATGCCTTCTCCATGCTTTCACATTTCTCATACATTGCTTCCAAGGGAGTTACAATTATAACATTTGACAAAAATACCCCTTTCTTTCAATGTTTTGATTGATGCCCATACCTTGTTCCAAAGGTAGGATGTTGATAAAAGTTGTGGAATTTGGATTTATAGTCAAGCCAATTGTATTTTATTGAAAGTTTGAAATGTCTTTTAAAAAATCCATTTTATGCCTATCTTGCAATCATGGCATTCCATGAGGCCACATTTCTTTAAGGCATTCCATCAAAAAATTCATGTGAGATTTGTCTATGCTACCACATTTTGCATACATGTCTATTTGTGGAAATTATATTGGTAGGTCATACATTAGAAAATGGATAGAGAAAAGTCACACTCAATAAATTCTTGCAAGGTAGAAATACTCAAAAAAAAATTAGCTTTCCATTTTCTTGTGTTCTTATTGCATTTGTTTATTCATCATGGTTGAGTGACATTTACTCTTCTACAAGATGATTGTAAGTATTTTGTATGAAGGGTTGAATGAAATATATTTCATTTATTTGTATGGATTCATTTTTTAGGAACTAATATTTGGCTCTTTATCATTCTACAAATAAAATTCTCTATCATGTTGAGGAAATGATCAAGGATTAAACCAACACAGGAAGAGATAGAAGCTAAGAATGCAAAGAAAGCATCATATATGAGGGAACATCATGAGAAGAAGAAATTGGAAATGATTTTCGAAGACATGCCAATTGAAGAGGAACCTCAACCATCAACAAGAGATATCTTGCAATCATTCCAATATTTATGGGCAGATTGAAAAATGAAAAAATGAAGTCAAATATTCTTGAACTTAAGACTTCTGTGGAGAAAATACAACTGGAAATAGATGATAAGGAAGAAGTAATATGAAATGTAAGTGAAAAAAAGAATCGGTGTGGTGGACACCTAAAAGTCTTATCTATAAAGGTAGACAAGTTTTGTAAAGAACTTGTTGAAAGAAACATTTGCATTCTATAATTAGAAAGAAACTTCCAAAGATGATAACAATAGTTGTAGGTATAAAGGAAATAGTTGGAAGTGTTGAAATTGAAGAAAAAAAATTGAAGACTAAAATTAACCACTTAGAAAAGGAATTAAAATGCAAGAAGAAGAGTTTATTGTCAACGAAAAGGAGGTTAGTCTTCTCTAAAAACACTTGAAAAAGAAGTAGACCAAATTGAATGAGATACATAATGTATTCAATGAAGAGATTCTTCCCGCTCTCGAGAAATTGAGGAAGGTATGTGTGTAGATTCTTCTTTGTTCATTGTGCAACCAAATCAAATGTTTGAACACACCTGTATGGGTGGGTTTATGCTAGGAAAGGTCATCTTTTGTACCCAAACAATTTGAAACAGTCTAAGCCACATTCTACCAGTGAAGTATCTTAAGAGACCAAAGTGCAAGATGGCAGCAAACTTTGACGAGCAATTACTTGAAAAATGTGGCACTTGGAAACATTCCATTTGAGGCTAAAGGATCATGTAGGGCCCCTCTACAATAACCTCTCTTAGTTTTTGATAGCTCCAAGTCATTTCCCCGTGGTGAACAAATTTCAGTTGATGGAAAATGGATCAGTTGCATATAGTGTAAAGTTGGAAAGCGATGTAGCTTTCATTCTATTTGTCATATGACCAAACCAACTATTCTAACATGTTTGTATGGGTGTTTTATGGTATTAAATTTCCTCTTTCATACCCAAACACACCGAAACAATCTGACCTACATTCTACTGGTGAAGTCTCTTAAGAGACCAAAGTGCAAAAGGGAAAAATACTTCGATGAGCGATTACTAGGAAACTGTGGCACTTGGATACATTATTTCTGAGGCTACAGGATCATGTAGGGCCCCTCTACAATAACCTATCATATTTTTTAATAGATCCAAGTCATTTTTCCATGTTGAAAAAATTTCAATTGATGGAAAATGGGTCAGTTGCATGTAGTGTAAAGTTGGAAAGTGGTGTAACTTTCATTTTGTTCATCATAAAACTAAACCGACTATTCTAACATGTCTATATGGGTGGATTTATGATAGGAAAGGTCCTATTTTTCACCCAAACATGCCAAAACAGTCTGAGATACATTCTACCGACGAAGTCTCTTAAGAGACAAAAGTGCAAAAGGGTAGCAAACTTCGACGAGAAATTACTCAAAAACCATGGCACTTGGAAACATTTCATCTGAGGCTATGATCATGTAGGGACCCTATACAATAACCTCTCTCATTAATTGATATCTCCAAGTCATTTTCCCATGGTGAACATATTTTAGTTGATGGAAAGCAGGTCAGTTGCATGTAGTGTAAAGTTAGAAATTGATGTAACTTTCATTCTATTCGTCATACAACCAAAATGAATATTCCAAAACATTTGTATGGGTGGTTTTATGCTAGGAAAGGTCCTCTTTCACACCCAAACATGCCAAAATAGTTTGAGCCACATTCTACTAGTGAAGTCTCTTAAGAGATGAAAGTACAAAAGGACAACAAACTTCAACGAGTGATTACTCGTAAACTGTTGCACCTGGAAACATTTCATTTGAAACTACAAGATCATGTAGGGCCCCTCTACAATAACCTATCTCAGTTTTTGATAGCTCCAATTCATTTCCTTATGGTTCATTTACATGTAGTGTAAAGTTAGAAAGTGGTGTAACTTTTGTTCTTTTCATCATACGATTGAACCAACTATTCCAACATGTCTATATAGGTGGTTTTATGCTAGGAAAGGTCCTCTTTCATACCCAAACACAACAAAATAGTATGAGCTACATTCTATTGGTGAAGTCTCTTAAGAGACCAAAGTGTAAAAGGGAAAAAAAATTTGATGAGCGATTACTCAAAAACCGTGACACTTGGAAAATTTTTGTATAAGGCTATAGGATCACATAGGGACCTTCTATAATAACCTCTCTCAGTTTTTGATAGCTCCAAGTCATTTTCCTGTGGTGAACATATTTTAGTTGATGGAAAAATGGGTTAGTTGCATGGAGTGTAAAGTTGGAAAGTGAACATAACTTTCAATCTATTCATCATACGACCAAACCAATTTTTCCAAAACGTTTATATGGGTGGTTTTATGCCAGTAAAGGTCCTCTTTCACACCCAAACAGACCGAAATAGTCTAAGCTACATTCTATTGGTGAAGTCTCTTAAGAGGCTAAAGTGCAAAAGGGAAGCAAACTTTGATGAGTGATTACTCATAAATTGTGGCATTTGGAAACATTATGTCTGAGGTTACAAGATCATGTAGGTAATTTCTACAATAACCTCTCTTGGTTTTTGATAGCTCCAAGTCATTTTCCCATGGTGAACAAATTTTAGTTGATGGAAAATGAGTCAATTACATGTAGTGTGAAGTTGGAAAGTGGTGTAACTTTTGTTCTATTGAACAAATCTATATGGGTGGGTTTATGCTAGGCAAGGTCCTCTTTCACATTAAAACATTCTGAAACAGTCTGAGGTACATTCTACTAGTGAAGTCTCTTAAGAGAACAAAGTGTGAAAGGGCAACAAACTTCGACGAGAAATTACTCAAAAATTGTGGCATTTGGAAACATTTTTTGAGGCTAAAATATCATGTAGGGCCCCTCTAGAATAACTTCTCTTGGTTTTTGATAGCTCCATGTCGTTTTCCCATGGTGAATATATTTTTGTTGATGGAAAATAGGTCAGTTGCATGTAGTGTAAAGTTGGAAAGTGGTGTAACTTTCATTTTGTTCATCATATGACCAAACAAACTATTCCAACACATTCATATGTGTGGTTTTATGATAGGAAAGGTCCCCTTTCACACCCAAACACACCAAAATAGTTTGAGCCACATTTTATCAACAAAGTCTCTTAAGAGACCAAAGTGCAAAAGGGAAGCAAACTTCGACGAGCAATTACTCAGAAACCATGGCACTTGGAAACATTTTTTCTAAGGCTATGGAATCATGTAGGGCCCCTCTACAATAGCCTCTCTCAATTTTTTATATATCCAAGTTTTTTTCCCATGGTGAACAAATTTTAGTTGATGGAAATAGTGTCAGTTGCATGTAGTGTAAACTTGGAAAGTGGTGTAACTTTTTTTTTTTGTCGTATGGCCAAACCAACTATTTCAAAACATTTTTATGGATGGTTTTATGCTAGGAAAGGTCCTCTTTCATGCCCAAACATGTCGAAATAGTCTAAGCCATATTCTACCAATGAAATCTCTTAAGAGGCCAAAGTAGAAAAGGTCAACAAACTTTGATGAACGATTACTCAGAAATCATGGAACTTGGAAAAAATTTATCTGAGGCTATAGGATCATGTAGGGCCCCTCTACAATAACCTCTCAATTTTTGATAGCTCCAATTCATTTTCCCAGGGTGAACAAATTTTGGTTTATAGAAAATGGGTTAGTTGCATGTAGTGTGAAGTTGGAAAGTGGTGTAACTTTTGTTTTGTTCATCATACAACTGAATCAACTATTCCAACACATATGTATGGGTGAGTTTATGCTAGGAAAGGTCCTCTTTCACACCCAAACATGTTGAAATAGTCTGAGCCACATTCTACTGACGAAGTCTCTTTAGAGACCAAAGTTTGAAAGGGTAGCAAATTTCAACGAGCGTTTAATTGGAAATTATGGCACTCAAAAAGATTTCATCTGAGGCTATGGGATCATGTACAACCCCTATAAAACAACCTCTCTTGGTTTTTGATAGCTCCATGTTGTTTTCCCATGGTGAACAAATTTTAGTTGATGGAATTTGGGTCAGTTGCATGTAGTGTAAAGTTGCAAAGTAGGATACTTTTTATTTTGTTCTTCATGGGACCAAATAGTTAGTGCCAACACATCTAGGTGGGAACATCTACACTAGGCATGGTCACTGTCGTTTGTTATAAAAGGTTTGTAGTCTTTCCTATTTGAAGGGTCACAACTTTTTGACTTTGAAAATTCACAACCAAATTCATATCATCACTATTCGTGAGAACCTAAATTGATTTATTTGCAGCTTTTTATATATTCACGGGGAAAAGACAATTCTTGAACTTTTAGTTGGTTCTATTTCTGTCATGCACGTCTCTTGAAGTTGTTTATTGACTATTGTAAGCATGTAATTTTAACTTTTAAAGTTGCATTCTTCTCATTATTGGGTTCAAATTCATGTTTAGAAATAGGATAAATATCTATGAAGTTTGTTGTTGGAAAGGTTGATTTGTGGTCTCTTAATCTCCAATAATCCAATGCCCTTATGATCTTTAATAAGACTTGCATGCCTTAAGTTTTTTTTGTGAGACTTAGTTTTTACTTTACATTTTCTTTTGTCAGTAGTTTAATGATATTTTCTTTATCTACATAATACATGAAATATGAAGCATACAAGAGAATGGTAGCATGAAGCATACACATGGAATGGTAGATGTCTTCCTCAATGATATAAAACATGAAGCATCAAGCATCAAGCATACAAATGAATTTTCTTTGTGAAACACATGAAGCATGAAGCATTACTATATTCATATGATTGATTTAATGTTCAATAATCTTATAGGAGAATAATGTTCAAACTTGATTATATATTTATAATTATAGAAAAGAAAAGAGCATGGAAAATAATTGGATTTTAAATATTTGAAGTAAGCCATCTACAAATATCTATTGAAGCATGGATTTATAATGCAAATATGGAAACCATCAATAAAAAAATTATATTAACCAAATAGCCATGTAGGCGTACATATATATATGTCAATATAAGTATAAAATATATACAATATAGCCATATAGGCTTACAAGAATTTCATATAGGCATACAATGTCAAGTATATGCAATACAAAATATGTTCAAAAATTCCATAGAGGCATACAACAAAGGACCCCAATCAAAATTTATTTCCCTCTAGATGAAGCAAAAAAATGAGTGGCTTTTGTTGGTTAGGTGGATGGTGATGTGTATGATACTTGTTTACTTCAAATTTAAGGGCTTATCCTCCTATTTAGTTCCCGATCAAGCTTCAGCTGTTACAATAACAAGTAAAGACATTAATATATAGAAATTACATTATAAAAATGATATATTTAACAAAATAATCACTTGCCACTGCCAAATCATCTCTCTCTTCAAGCAAAAGATCCACATGCTCAGGCTCTAGCGTGCCAAAGTCCTATAGAAACCATCTAAATAGAAATTAAACTAAAAATAAATAATCATTTGATTTTTCAATAATAAATAGCTATAACAACGAATGTAATTTGAAATTTACTAATTTGGCTCATGCCCCCATGAGAGCGATTGAGTTTTCTATTGCAGAAGATACACCACACTTCATTTCTCTATCAACATCGAGAGGCGTTTCTACTTCCATCTATACCATAGAAAAATGGATCATTGACATTTTCATGGTTATTTAGGTCTTTTTCCTATTATGCTTGGTTCATTTTTCTTTGATTTAATGTTGTAATGTAACTTATGCATTCACATTAGGTCTTGAATATTTAAATTATGATGTCTTGTGAAGGTGTTGTGAAGTGTTGTAACACATTTCTACACTTCTCTAGACTCTTCTTATTATAATTAATCTAAATATCACCTTTTTATCCCTTATCAAGTCCTATTTTAAAGTGTTGTAAAGTCTTGTAACAAGATTTCATGCTTTTCTATGCTTTTCTTCACTATTTATACCTTTCTTATGCTTTATTTGGCCCCTTTATGTTCTTATAGGCCTTAATTAAGTGTATTTTTGAATGTAAACCCGACAAACAACATTAAATGTAACTTAATTCCTAACACCCACTTGCAAGCCTAGAGTGGAACCCATTCACCATGGGCGGTGAATGAGTCCCTCTTGGCTCAAAATTCAAAATAATTCAAAATTTCTTTCGGGTTTTATTCATTAAGACCTTATGTCATCCTGTGATGTATTATTGGGTAATTAGGGCATAAGTGTGTATAAATAAGTGTTTTTCCATCCATTTTAACCCCCATTCATCAAGTTCACTAATTCACTCATTCATTCAACCATTCAAGCACTTTGCATCATCTAATCAAGCAAATATCAAGTATCTTGGAGAAACCATTGACATATCTTCAGACTTTTACAACAAGGTTTTGGTGAGTTTTGGAAATTTGCATGTTGTTTATTCATCATTCCTCGCTTATTCCATTTAATTTCTTTATAAAGGGTTTGATTACCAAAGTGGGATTTGACCAAGGCAAATCCCTAATACCCTAACCCTTAACCATTTTCCCCCTCTTTGCATGTGTGTTTATAGGTCTTGTAGGAAGATTTGGAAAAGAAATAGATGTTGGAAAGTGTTCAACAAGTGTCAAATTATTTCAAGTCAACCAAACCCTAGTTCAAGCTTGGAGACAACATTCAACCCGTTTTCTACAGATTTGACATTGTCAACCTGACAAGAAGACAAGTGCAAATATGGGCCCACAAACTTGATTCTTGAATTTGTAGATTTTTGAAGGATGACTAATTCTCCATCAGTGGTGAGTGATTCCCACCTATAGGCTAGAAAATTTGATTTTTTCAGAATTTTGTTCCCACTAGTCAGAAACTAGTTTTAGGATAGTTTACCAATAGGAGGACTGATTCGCCATCAGTGGCGAATGAGTCCCACTAGTCATTAATAGTGATTTTTTCCAATTTCTAGAACCTTCCAAGATCAGCATTCAACCTCCAGGTGCACTCTGTTAAGTCTCATTCATTTCTGTTTGCATTTGTTTATGTTTCTAGTTCATTTCTGCATATCACACTATGTTTTCAAACATTGCACATTTCATTAGTTTTGCATTCATAATCAATAAATTTTATCAATTAGTTGCACTTAGATCATTGCATTTAGTCATAATTCCATCATACATTCCTTAATTTTAGTGAGACACTTCAATTTTGGTGTCTTTCTCTCTCCTTTTAGGTGAAAAACCCTAAGAGTGCAAGAGAAGTACATAGATTACTGTAACCTAAAAATTGATGGTTCATTTTGGTTAACCTTCATATTGAACATATTATCTTTCTAATTTTCATTACATTTACATCCAAGGACTCATAGCATTCATCTTTGCATTAGCTTTTTGCATTATTTTTGCATCCTAGGGTTTACGCATTTGCATTAGTGAATATCTCGTATAGATTTCATTGAACTACACTTCAAAACATTAGAAAAACTGAAATCTTGCATCTGCATCTTCATTTTGCATCTGAAACACATCAAAATCACTTTAAATTTTTTGAAAAACACATAAAAATATCATCCTTGGACTCATTCACCACCCTGGGCGAATCAGTCCAGTTGCACTTTTTGCACAACAATTTTTGTCATTTTTATAGTAGTTTCTACATTTCTATTTTCTATTGTTGCTTTTTTGTTTCAAATTATAGAATTCCTATTATTTGCATTTTATTCCTAGATTGCATTGCATTTGCATCCACCCCACCTCTTGTGGTATTTTTATGAGTGTTTGGTGCCCTATTGATAATACTTTAGTGAGAAGAAGTTCCTGACTCATGGCATCCCTTGATAACACTTGTTGTGGACCTTGGGTTGTCTCGAGCTCCTACTCCTAGTATGGAAAATAGTGCATTAGGCATGAATACTACCACTAGTACACCTTTACCTTCACATACAATGCATGTTGACACACACAATGATCCTATTCCGCAAGATAAAGTCATTAACATTCATGGGGATTTAACACACTTGCAACAAAACTTGTGTCTTGAAAAAATTTCCACCACTATAATTCTTTCCATAGACAACATACATCGAATGCTTGAAAGTGATGAGGGTTTAGATGTCATGAAATAAATTGTTGAAATTTCAAAGTTATTAGACAAGGAGGAGCTCACATTCCTCCTCCTTCAACTATAGCATCCATACTTACATATACCACTCCCCAAGTTACAAAAACCATGCAACCGATTAGTCATGTGACTCCTTCTTTTGCTATTCCAACCAACATTCCTAGTTCTTTTGTGGCATCGCATGTTCCATCCTCCACCACCTTCACCTTCCTTAGTGTCCCCTTCACTTTCCTAACATCACATGTACACCATCACCATTCTCTCTTCCACCTCATACCACTTGCACTAACCCTCTCATTACACAACTCTTTCAAACTGTTTCCTCCATGCAACAACAAATATCCACCATTAACCAAAATCAAACCGCATCACCCACATACTACGTCTATAGTAGCCCACTTTCTCTGGAAATATTAAGAACCTCGATGCCATAGGGAATTAAGATGCCTAGGTTTGAGAAGTATGGAGGTAAAGGAAACCCTACTAATCATGTCAATGCTTATACAACCTTGTGTAGTGATTTTGTCCTCAGTGATAAACTGTTAGCCAAATTATTTCCTAGGACCTTAAAAGACAATGCATTGGAGTGGTTTTCAAACTTACCCAATCATTCAATTTGATCATTTAATGATTTTTTTTATGCCTTTATAAGTTATTTTCAAGTCCATATGACTCCCAAAAAGACAATGGCTGATTTAATGAAATGTAAACAAAATATGCATAAAAAATTCACTAATTTCATTTCACGCTATCAGTCATTGTATGCTCAAGTAGATGTCAAGATTCCTAATTCACATCTCCAAAAGATGTTTATTGAAAATTTGCAAATTCATATTTAGGATAGGTTGACCATGATGAAATATCCTTCCTTTATGCATTTATGCACAACCCTTTGTGACTATCACAACTCAGTTACTAGTCACGATTCAAAATCCACTTCTAGCCGAGCTGAGAAGTCTAAACAAAGCAACCAAAACAACATGCAAAACTTTAGAAAACTAAACAAAGGATTTTTACATTTCAATCCCCCTTCTCTGTAACCAACTCAACCTATGCCTAATCAAGTGGTCGTTGTTAAGGAAATTGTACCCTTTACCTATGGGTACCTAAAGAGACAGTTTACCCCTTTACCTGATACCCTCCATAATACAATGAATCAACTGCTACAACAACAGATGATAACTTAAAATAGTAAAACCACTTGATACTACCAAACCTTTACCCCCCACCTTTAAACCAAATATTATTGTCATTTTCATTTCCAAAATGGACATGACAAGAACAATGCAAGCATCTTAAACACGTAGTACAAGACCTCATTGATTCTGGTCATCTATCCATTGTGGGTGTTAATGATCAGGCCAATAAGTAAGTTGCTCTCCCCAATCAAAATTTTTAAATCTTTACTAATCCCATGCCTAAACACAATGTTTCATTTGTCAAAGCTAGTGAACCTTCAAACAATGATGTGATGAATGTCGATACAACTAATGAACAACCTGATATTACTCCAAGTGTTACACATGTTAATCTTATTGATGAAATGGTAGGAATGATAGATGTTATCCCTCTTAAGGGCCACACAAAATGATCTATTGATATTACTTTTTCTTCTCATGATATACTTAAAAAGATTCTTGATGGTCCTCTTTACATAGTCGACCGCATCTATGATAAGCCCACCAATGGGATATTAATAGATCCTGCTTGTGGTGAGAATGTGATCACAAATTTTTTTTTAGTACTACATGATCTTTATCAAGATGTTTATGATAAACCAACCACATGGATTAAAACACATACTGGTTTTGCGTTCCCTATGATCAGATCGATCGTACTCCCATTACAGATAGGACCTAAAACATTGGATGTAATTGTTACCCATTTTTCTATTTGTTCAAGCTGAGTGAGCTAAAGAGTGTTTACAAACTGAAAGAGAGGTACATTTCATTTTTATCTTCCCTATATTGCATTCATTTGTATAAACAGAAAGATAATCAAGAGATTTCAAGTTTTTCATTCATACAAGTGCATACAATATTGAAAAGATTTGCACAAATATTTTTGAAAGTAATATTTATTGATTCAAAAGTACATATTTGCCTCACACAAGCCATGAGACTTAACTTGTTCAATGGAATTGAAGCACAATTTATACATTGATAGATGAACAAAAAATGAATGCACATATAGGGGAAGAGGCCAGTCATTTCCTGATGACTGGTCAGTGTCTGTTGCTTTGTCATGTTTCTTGCTTTGATTTGTCTTGTGTCCTTCATAGCTGTCTGCTTCTAGCCCTTGCATCTAAAAATTGCAATGATGTTAGAGCAGTGCTCTAAGAAATGAAGGCTCCTAACACTACATGTGCATGCACCCATGAATGTATAAACTGCCCCTCAAATTCGCGAAATAAGCATACATGTCCAAAGAAAGAAACATGATCAATTGATACATCAATCATATATGCATATGCTTTTCTAACTGTTTGCTTCATGTGCCGATACAGGAAAATTCATGTTACTATTTCATCAAATTTCAACACGTGGGTTAAACATGGCTCCCACAAGGGTTGAGCCTGGCATGTTGCATTGTTATTCTTTTAATGACATTGAAAGACATTTATCAAATAGGTTCATCTCTTTATTGGTTTATGTAAATAAGCACACATCATTTATGGTAGTAAGTTGTTAGTTACTGCCATAAGTGATATATGATCAATCATCATAAATCATAAAGCATGAATCAAATATCAAGAGCTATCAGGAAGATATCGCGGAATATCAAAAGATTAGAAAATCATGTGTGACAGTTTATTTTGATAGTGATTGTAGGTATCTATCTTGAGGAAGAACATATGTGATACGACTGCTAAAAAATCAAGAGTGAAGCAATGATCAAAGTTCCAAAGAATAATCATCATTGCCTACAATAGTAAAGACATATATATCAGGCCCTCACTAGAATTTTTCATCCAATAAGCTTCATATGATTCCTTGCATAGATTCCATCTTTTTGTATGATTTTGTTTTGCATGAACAGGTCATGGAGGGTAATTCAAAAAACAGTGCATAAATGTAAAAGGTAGATTTGATGATAATTTTGACACTATAAGTTTTTTCCTAAGCTTAGTGGCCAATAAAATTCACCATCACAATAGGGCATATTGTTTGATAAGGATTGCCAATGCTTGGAGAACAGTCTTGAATAAGAAGACAACTCAGGTACATGAGCTATATGAAGTGCAATGCATATGCAAGCAAATGTACATGAAAAACACAATGAAATATGTACAATCACTTCTTAAAAACATAGTAATGAAAATGGATAATACAAAAATTGTTATCTTAGCATAAGGGGTAGTCTTAGAGGCCTATGCATAGCTATGTAAAATGACTGAGTATCACAAAGCAAGGAAATGATAGGCATACATGAGCAAGGGATAGTTTGTGATTAAGTGTATAGAATAGTATTTTAAAAAGAAAGATGGTCACATAAGCTATCAATATGTATGAAGGTTTTAATCACAAGATGCTTATTCCTACAAGGGATTCACACTTTATACAAAAGTATTGCTTATACAATGGTGATAGTAATTCAATGTTATAAACACAGTCATGATCATAATAAACATGATTGTAGGTTATCAAGACACTACAATGAGAGATATTATAACTTTTTGATTCATATCAAAAATGAACAACAATACTTGAAACAAAGTTGTATTTCTTCTTGAAAAAAGAAAAATGTGTCTACAATAAGCAGGAGTATATACAGTAATAGGAAGGCATTATGGTGAAGAGAGCAGTGACAAAGGCATTCCTAAATGTTTATCTTTTAAGCATGCAAGGTAGATGCAGTCTTTAGATATACAAATGACCTTCTTTCATAAGTAAAAAGAAAATAGCATGCTCATCAGTGACTTGAGGTACAAGCATTAGAGGCATCTCAAATTATAAGAGTGGTCACAGAGCTGTTACATCTCACCCCTATAACATTGCAATTATAAGTAAAAGGGTTAGAAAATGCATTTATTTTTATAATGCTTCATGGGTTTTCGGTTTCCTCATGGTACCTATTTGTACAAGTTGTGTGTACATGTTAGAGTATGAAATAAAGCATAACAACATGAAAGGCTTTGTTGATTTTATCATTGATTTCCAGTTTAGAGGGGTTAAAATGATACAATGTTATATATTCTAATAGGTGGTACTAAACAATACATAAGTGTTTATAATGAATAGTTAATAAAAATGGAGGAATGGAGAAATGTAATAACCCAAGCCGAGTTGTATATAACAAGATACTGAGAATCTGCAACCATAGGTGAAATATGGGAAATCCACGACAATCATGTATGTAAAGGGAGGAAGAATAATATATAAAAGAGGCTCAGAGTTTAAAAATGGGATATCAAGAGTTGCAAGCTATAGAAAAACTCATGAGTAATATCCACGAGGGGTTCTAAAGAATATGCAAAAATGGAGGTTTTAGAACCTACAGGAAAATGAGTTTCTCACTAAGCTGTAAAATACATAGAATCATTCACATTTTTTTTTTTCCTGGTTAAACCTTAGCATCCACCATGTCTAAATGAGAGATGAATCTACATAAAGCAAAACAAAGAGAAGGGTGTTTTGTTTTTATTGAAAGAACAAAAGTCTTGCTTGAAAAGAGATGCCCACATGGAAATAAACTCAAGTTTGGCCCATGGTTTATACCTGAAGAGAAACCTGTGGCCATGCATGACAGAGATACAATGGAAATAGCCATAAAACCCTCTAGGAAAAGAAGGGAAAATAGAATGTGAGATCCAAATACCTATAGTATGCTTGGCAGTGGCTTCAACATTTTTGCCAGGTTCAACACACGACCTCCATGGTGGCCAATTAGAGGAGGAAAAAACACAGAAGAAAACATATGGAAGTTATCAAAAAATTGCATGTTGCGGCCTATAAGGCCCTAATCATTAACAAAGAATCTTTCATACTTTTTTTTTCAAAAGAGTGCTTACCAGTGTAGACACATAAAATGTACATACACTCGATCCTGATCTACTAACATCACTTCATCCTGAATTATCCATCTATCTAACCATTTAATCAAATAGCCTTATTTGATTAAAGTCATCATAATTCCCCTTTTAATTAAATACATCCCTTGATTTAATTAAATCATTGTCTTTGTGTAATTAGCTAGGTCATTTCATCTTCCTATCTTTATTTAATTAAATAATCCATATTATTTGATTAAATCTTTAAAGTTCATCTAATTAAATTAAATAGATCAATAATTTATCTAATTTAATCTAACATCACCCTCTTTGGTTAAATAAATCAAAATATTTATTTAACTAGGTCTAAATCATTCTTTTCTCATTTTGAGTTATTTAAATCCTAAAATCTAAGTCAAAATGGTCAAATCAGCTAATCTCCTTTAAATTAATTAAATCCTGATTAATCTTAGTCTTAATCCATCAAATCCTCTAGATTTTGCAACTTGCACATGAAAATAGCATTTTAATTCATTTATTTAATTCATCATTTTCCATCAACATGGCATCTTTGAGGAATATTCCCTTAAATTTGTATTCAAAAACAAAATTGACATGTACATCCAACAAAGCATTTATGAGCTCTTACATGGCTCTTACATGTCTCTTGCAAAGGTCAAACTTAACATTTAACTCTCAAATTCAAATTTGAATCTCCCCCTCTTTGGCACATTGACCAAAACTTGCACATCCTCCATCCATTCACATGTTGACAAGTGACATCTTGCCATTGGATGAATGTTAGTCCCACATTGCTCTATTTTGGACATTCATCCATCTTGGCATTCTATATATAAAGATCTCATATCCTCATTTTATCATCCACAATCCAAGCAAAGTTACCATGCTCAAATATCTCTTGAATTTTATCCATTATCATTGAGTCATAGCTAGGTTTTACAGATTTTTGGCTTGGAGTTCTCATCTTTCATCAAAGTGGATCAACATCATCTTCAACATTCAAAGCTCGCATCTTAGGAATTGGGAAAGGGCCAATTTTCATATCAAATTGGCACCAATTCCCCCATGGGATCATGAGTTTGCATATCTAATTAGGATTTAATCTTTGTTTTATCATTTTCATTGTGTTCTTTGTTATTTTCATTCCTAGTTTGAGGTTGTAAATGGATTTCATGGGGAATCCTTGTTTTAGCTTGCAATTCCTTGTTTAACTTGTTTACTCATGTTGTTTTACAGGTACTAGGAAAAGGGTTCGCACATTTGGCGCTAGAAGGAGGGTTGTATATCATTATTTTTAACATTTTCTTGAAAATTTCGCATTTTTCTTCACACACAGGAAATTCCAACGCGGGCTTTTCAGCGTCACTATATGGCACCGCTTGAAACACAAATTGCGCTGCTGGACTCATCCTACCAAAAAATTTAAATTTTTAACTCCGCCGCTAGACAAGTTGACTTGCAGAACTTTTTGAAATTTTTGAAAACAACGACACTGTTGAGCTCTCTGTCCCAACATAGAGCACTGCTGACTAGTAAGCGGTGCGGTGAGAGCACCACTAGGAGAACAAAATGTGATGCCTTCATGAGTTGTGACGCTGGGAGACAGTAAAAGGGAGAATTTAATTTTTTAGCACGTGCTTTTGATTTATGATTGATTTTTCCTCTATTTTTTGCTTTTTAATTTCTATGTTTTTCCAAAATCTGACTGTTTTTCTCCTTTGTAGGTTGGGAATCAAAATCAAAAGAAAGAGAAGCATGAGAAGGGTGTTCATCAAATCATAGTGTTTTTAAACACTCTAGTGTTTGTTTAACACTACTTTAAGAATTTGTTATCTTTTCATTCTTAGAACACTAGTTTTTTATTTGGGCTTAAAAAGAACCTTTAAATTTCTTCTTGCAAAGGTTAAAACAAACTTTAGGATCAACAACATACTAGATTTTGTTTGTTGTATTAGTAAATTGAACAAATATCTTTCGCTTGTGATTTGGTGCTCTAAAACGAACTCACATATTGCTTTGGGGATTTAAAAAGAACAAGTGTAAACTTTGTTTTTGTGAGGGCTTACTTAAATTAAAGCCATTGAAAAAGGACGTATGCGCTTCTCTTGCACTTTATAGCGATCTTGAGAATCAAAAGGCCTTTTTCATGACGTTGGCTTAAGACAAAGCAATCACCTCCACACTTTGATTTGGGTTTAAATTTGAACATCTTGTGTGAGTGTGAGTGGGGGAATTTTTGCGTATATTCTCTCTTTGTTACTATCAAAGATTGATCGAGTTATGGATTTTTTCTTCATTCGCTTTTGTTTATCCTAGAGGGCCCACCTTGGGAAAAAAGTACTCACCCAAGGGAACGACTCAATTGGTAACACTCTAAAGTCAAGAGTATTTCCAACCAGGATATAAATGTGGATATTGGAAGAAACACCAATATCACGTGGTTGATTTCGACAAGATGGATCCAAAAGGGGACTCTTGCCGTATGGGTCAATCTCCACGAACGAAAAGTCCTTACTAGAACCCATGTGCTAGAATTTTCCAAATTTTTTTTATCTATTTGTTGGTGCAAGAAAGGTCATTCTCAAGCCACCCCACACTTTTACAGTCTTCTAGTAGAAATGGAAAACATGCCATGGGAGTTTCATGGGTGTTGATGCTTGGCTGCCCCGTATAAGTGAGTGTCGTGGAGGGGAGCCAGTGGGGTCAAGCATCTAACCATTTGCTAGAGATAAGCGTAGATGGACTTGTCCAAGTGGGAATCCAACAAATATTGTCTTACACATCCATAGGATTGTATTTATTCTTGGGTTACAAAATGCATTGCTTGATCGAAAACATCTTGAAAACAAACACTTAACATCATCATCCAAATTTCAAACCCTTTTGGAGACAAATACAATTGACTCGATCCATATGTTATTGCTTGCCCTTGGGATTCACATCCTTAGAGGTGTCTAAACATTGGATTACATCTTGATTTGTCTAATTAAGTAAACAATAGGAAAACCCTTGCCTTAAGTTCATCAAATTTCCACATGACATATCTTGTGGGGTTTGAAGAAGTTAGGACATTGGACATTTAGTTTGAAAATCTAATCAAGAAAGTGTTTATGGTAAAAGAAATTCACTAATCAAGATGAAATCAATTGAACCCAACACGTGTGCTTGTGTATCTTTTGTCTTATGGTCTTTTGAGAAAACATTGATCTTTTGGTTTTAAGGGAAAAGCATATTCTTCAAAACCTTTTCCTTGTAAAAAAGTCCTTCTTAAGTTCATTTAGGATCAAAATCAAACACTTCATCCATTTCAAAGATTTATCATCCCATCCCACAAGCAACTTTAGAACTTTGGAAACATCATTCTAGACTTGGGAAAATCATCAAAATCAAAATCACCTTGTTTAGTTAGGAGTATGGGAATGCATCCTTTCTCATACCTCTAGTTAAATTAGCACCCCTTTGAACAAGTTTATCCTAAAGATCACATTCAACATCTTAGGGTTTACAAGTTCATTATCCAAATCAAATAATCAAAATCAATCCCTAAGTCTAGCATTGATCCTAGGTCCCTAAACGTTCAAAACTCATATCATTCACCCATTTTCATCCTCCATCTCATCATTGGTCCTAAACACCTTAGAGGTCACTTTTACAACAAGGTCAAAAAACAAGAAAAGCATGGAATATAAACTTGACCCATACATCATGATTGGTCCAAACCAAGCAAACTATCAAAACCTTACAATGCCAATGGATTTACAACACTCACATTTATACATGGGATCATTATCTCCCACAAATCTCAATGGTACAACAAATGTGAGTATGCCTAGTCAAAAGATTGGAACATCTTTCCCGATGGTAGATCTAAATCCAAAACTCAAGTCTATCCACCAAACAATCAATACATAAGTCTTCAAACAAACAACGTCATGCCAAATGAGAATGTACCAAGTACAATTTTTCCAAACATGAATCTGGAAAACTTTGGGATAAATATGTTTGCAAATCATACGAATATTGTTCAAAATCCAAACAAGATGTTAATGACTCCAAGTCAAGGTAACACCATGCAAAATCAAAGTTACCTAAATCAAGGCAATGTGATTCCCCAACACAACAATGTTCAATTTAAACCTATCATGCCAAATTTGAATGTCATCGCAAATTAGAACATTGTCCAAAATCAAACACCACAAGTGCCAATCCCAAATCTGCTTGAAAAAAAACCAAATCAGCTATATCAAGGGAGTTAAGATCGAAATCAAGATCAAATTTGGCGAGATCAAATTGCTACACTTACCAAAATAGTTGAGTCATTGTGCCAAGAGACATCTCCACCACCATTACCCATATCAACATCATTCCTTGGTTTAGGGCTTCCCCCTTTACCTAGCATCAATCACTCCATCCAAATCAATCCACCTAACACCAATCAAGTCATCACATCAAATCCTTTGGATATACCATCGACATATCACCAACAGATGGAATCTAATCAAATGACAACATCAATCCTGAAAAATCAAAATATGGTCTCCCAAGGGCCTGTCACCTCGGTCATTCCAACCATCCCTATCACTTCAATCACTCCAACCATCCCTATCACACCCATCATCTCTCAAACCACTATGATCACTTTGAAAGTATCTCAACCACCCATCACTACATCCAACACAATTCCAAATCCACCACCACTACCACCAAAACCAAACACAGCAAGACAATATAACATTGCGCTAAAAGCTCACCAGGCCTACCAAAAGGCCATCCAACAATATCTATCCATGCAACAAGAAACACAAGATCAACAAGTGCAAAAATCCTCTCAAGCTGCCCAAGCCTCTCAAGCTACCCAACAAACACAAGCACAAACACAAAAAATGACAATTGTTGAGAACAAGGATCGAGATCAATCCATCATTGAGCACCTTGAAGCTATGTCTACTTCATCCAAAGATCAAATCAACATACATCAAGAGTCACTTTTCAATCATGATCAAAATCCACCAACTGACAATAATCCAATTCAAGAAATGTCAACATCATTTGACCCTATGGTTGAAGACATTGGAAATCCCTCCACAACAAGTGTTGAAAACAATGATCGTGATATCTCCATCGGTGAGCACCTTGAAGATATTACCACCCCATTCGATGATCAACTCACCATACATCAAGAGCCACTTTTTAGTGATCTATTTCAAGGAGTATTAGGATTATTTGATCCTATTGACATAATGCATGATCCATTGACCAATGATCATATTGAAAATGTCTCTACATTGCCTTATAAGTTAGAGGACATAACTCAAGAATTTATCTCAAAGCATGATGAACATCTTCCACCAAGGTCTAGCAATGGTCCTTTCCAAGACATGTTAACACCCTTTGACTTCATGGTTACAGATGCCGAAGGAATCCTCAACTTGACACTTGATCCAAGTCCACTCAAAGATCAAGAGGATATTGAGCCACTTCCCATTCCTAGTGATGACATCCAAGAACCCTTTGTAAGCAATCCATCCTTTGAAACTGACCCATGTTAAGAACTTGATCCAAAGCATGTTGAAAGCAACTTCAAAATCATTCAAGATCAAGAATTTGTATCTTCAAGATACTACAATAATCTAATGGACACTCTCTTATCTATGCAAGATGATCATATCCATGTAGCACATACTCCTCCATCTACCCATGAGATGCTTTATGTGGATGGACATGTAGATGATCTTCATCTAGAACAATATTTTGTTACACAAAAAGAGCAGGTCATGAATTCCTATAGTAAAACAGAGTTTTCAATGGCAGTATCAAATATATCCAAAATTCAGACTAAGGACATCATGAATAAAGATATCCAACATTATCCACTCAAGGAAACATGCCAAATAGAACAAGATATTCTAGAGGTAGTAGAGTAGCAAATTGAACTAACGCCATCTACAGTGGCTATCTATCAGAGCACGCTTATCGAACAAGACATCTCAAAGAAATCAAAGAACAAAGGTACTACTTCCACAATATTGGGGGCAACTATGTCTCAAGCAAACGTTAACATAGGGAGCATGAAGAGTCCTTATGATGAAACAAGTGCCAATACTAGAACTAGCCACGTCATGAATCTTTATCCACCCATCACCCCATCCACGAATTGGGACCAAATTCGAAGGAAAGATTTGAATCAAAGCACAAAGAATGTTATCAAAGCAAGAGAAGCTAAGAAGCATAATGGATAAATCAAGTACATATGGATACCAAAGAATACAAAGAAAGATTATCTTTATCAAACTCCATCAGTCAAAGAAACTATAGGGAAAAATAAAAAAGGGAAAAGTATCCATCAAAGATGTCCACAAAAGAAAAAGTAGGATTTTGAAGCGACGTACAAAGTGTATCAAGCAGTTGGTTCTAATTCCATGCACACTTTCGTATCCACCCATCATTGCTCATCTTCCCAAGTTTGGAGAGTCAAAGGTTCCAAACTGTCAACCAATCCATCTCCTATCCCTAAACACACTCCATCCACGCCTCCACACATGATATCCAATTCTCAAATTGACCATGTATTGGCAACAACCCTTCATCATAAGGATTTTGAAGGCACTCTATCGCGATGTACGCACAAAGACAAAGTTAACCCTGGTATCAATAAAGCAAATCAAGAATCCCAAAAGTTGCATTCAAGTGCACATATCTTAGCAAAACAACTTCTTCAGGTAGGATATCTATGGCACATTATGATAGGGGCATCTACATCAACAACACCTTGTGATTCAGCATGAGCTTAAAATATTTCAAAAAAATCAAAAAAATCAAAAAATATAAAAATCCAAAAAATTAGAAAAAGGATTGAAAACAATAAAGATAAAAAATTGTCCTCTAGTGAAAACCACTATGGTGGCGCTTTGGGCAAGACCATGATGAAAACCTGGAAAATAAGCATCATGTGTAGAATCGAGCATCTATGTGTGCTATTTCATGTGAAAGCATCTCATCCCATCCATAATAAAGCCATCATTCCATCTGTCTTATCCATAAACCTATACATCCATAATAAAGCCAACATTCCATCTATCTTATCGATAAACCTATGCATCCATAAACCATTTATCCAATCCATTTTTATCCATCTACGTCCATCATCCGAGTTATCTTGATCTTGATGAAAGTTTGGGGCACACTTTACACTTGCATATGGTAAACATCTTGACATGGGTCATTTTCATTGATCCTATCCTATCCAACGTTATCTGAGCCATGAAGCATTCCCCCATTTAAACACCTTATCTTATCACAAGATAATCCTTGGAATCCTTTGCGTGCTTACCATATCCATCCATCCGTACACCTATCCAGGCATCCATCCATACATTCCATACATTGCTAGACACTGGGGGCAGATATGTACATCCTGCTTCGAGAATAAATCTTGATCTATATCCTTCAACTTATGTGGTGATCTAAACATTGGAAAACGTGAAATAAAATTGGCCCACCACTTATGAGCAAAATCCAAATCACCAGCCCATGGCATATTTTGACGAGAACATGTTGCTTATCAATCGTCATCTTTCATCAAACATCAATCCAAACAATCACTATCAGTTTCATCTAATTCGCACATCAAACGTCACATCAAATCATTCAAACAAATTTTGTTCCAAATCAAGCTTCATCAATCATGATCAATCAAATCCAATCAATCCATCATCTTGGGATATCCATCCTAATCCTTGTGTTTCTTAACACTATCCTTGCATTGTTGTGCATCCTCAACAATGTTATCGTCATCAATCCTAATCAATCAAATCCTTGCATTGTTGTGTATCCTCAACAATGTTATCATCATAATCAATCCATCGATTCGATCAGTCAACCTTACCTTGATCTTCAACAAAATCCCAAAAACAAAGCACTGATATCATCATACATATCTATATCCAAATCGTCAAAATCATGCGAAAAATCCAAAAACATTCAAAACATTAGAAAATCCAAAAACACTCAAAAATTTAGAAAAACATCAAAAACATTGGAATCCAAACTACATCATTTGTGAGCTTAAACGTAGGAAAGGCTCATCTTTGATCAGCCCCCGAGACACAAAATCCAAAAAAACATTCATAAAATCCTAGAAAACCCCAAAACATCGCAAAATTCAAAAATCAAAACATTTGTAAAAATATCAAAAAATACCAAAAACAGCCTCAAAACATTCCAAAAACGTCAAAAACATCTAAATATTTGAAAAAATCCATCCGTCCCATTTCACTTTCACCCACAATAATCAATCATCCATAATAAACTGATTGTCACCTTTATCCTTTGGAAAAACAAACAAAAACAACCACAATAATCAACAAAAGCAAGCTTCAAACGTAAAATCAAAGCAAACTTCAAACTTTTAAATGAAAAATAAAAATCTTGATCATTTTCAAACATGTTAGTCAACCTTATATCAACAACCTATCAATCAACTTATCAATCCATCATCATCCTATACAATGTGTGTCCTAGGATATATCATTCCGACAATGGGCATCATTTTGGATATCACTTGGATTCTTATCCTATCAAAACACATTCCTTTGGCTCAAGATATGAAGAACATTGGCTTGTTTGCATACTTGATCTTTTCTTTTGATTTATCTTATTGCACTCATTCCAAGGACCTCTCAATGATGTCCCCAACGAAGGGATTTAGAGAAATAGGAATGGGGCAACGATCATTATCTTTTTATCTGTTGTTCTTGTTGGATGTTCTTGTAAAATAACTTGGTGAATACTTGCTTTGTTAGGTACGTCCTAGCAAGGTTTCCGTATGTCAAGTGTGAACAAGAATACTCCTATCTGTTTGTTGAGTCAAAGTCCATCACACTAGGTGCAACGCCATCTTGGTTCTTTATACCCTGATGCATCATGCCTACGTGTGTTATCAAACATAAGGTAATTGGCCTTTTGAAAATCCCAACTCCTCGGAAAGTAATCATCATCATCATCATCTCATGTCTTGTTGGAATATCTTATTTTCTTCTATCTCTTTCTTTTCGCGCTAACATGGTACCAAGAAATTTAATCATAAATCATCACCATTGCATCTATCTTGCATCCACAAATCATCAGCATACTGCATAATGAATATCATATCATATAGAAAGCATTAATCATACCACATGCATTCATCCCCATCATTGCATACTATATAAACATCTATCATCTATTTTCATAATCATCCATAAACACATCATATAACATCATAAAGAAATAAAATCATCCATGCATAAATAAATGGTACACATCACATCTCATGAAAATCATCATCAACTTATATATATCATCAATAATGTAACTGTCATGGTACAAATCAGGATCAAGTGGATGTAATATATCAAAATAGGCATGAGGCTACCCATGGCTGATGACTGTCTACATCATCAAATCTGTCTACATCAAATATTCAAGTTGAACTGATCTTGAACCTCTTTTTCGAGAGATCGAACCTCAAATCAAACCTCTTCATCCGATCTCTCGAGGGGGCAGTATACCCGTGTAATTCTTTTCGCTGGGGCAATAGTGGGGCATCCGAAAAATTAGAGAATTTTGAACTTTGATCTCAGCAAGATTATTCTTTGAACCAATGCAACAAGTGCATCGCTTCAAAGAGGGGCAAAATGTAGACACATAAAATGTACATACACTCGATCCTGATCTACTAACATCACTTCATCCTGAATTATCCCTCTATCTAACCATTTAATCAAATAGCCTTATTTGATTAAAGTCATCATAATTCCCCTTTTAATTAAATACATCCCTCGATTTAATTAAATCATTGTCTTTGTGTGATTAGCTAGGTCATTTCACCTTCCTATCTTTATTTAATTAAATAATCCATATTATTTGATTAAATCTTTAAATTTCATCTAATTAAATTAAATAAATCAAGAATTTATCTAATTTAATCTAACATCACCCCCTTTGGTTAAATAAATCAAAATATTTATTTAACTAGGTCTAAATCATTCTTTTCTCATTTTGAGTTATTTAAATCCTAAAATCTAAGTCAAAATGGTCAAATCAACTAATCTCCTTTAAATTAATTAAATCTTGATTAATCTTAGTCTTAATCCATCAAATCCTCTAGATTTTGCAACTTGCACATGAAAATAGCATTTTAATTCATTTATTAAATTCATCATTTTCCATCAACATGGCATCTTTGAGGAATATTCCCTCAAATTTGAATTCAAAAACAAAGTTGACATGTACATCCAACAAAGCATTTATGAGCTCTTACATGGCTCTTACATGTCTCTTGCAAAGGTCAAACTTAACATTTAACTCTCAAATTCAAATTTGAATCTCCCCCTCTTCGGCACATTGACCAAAACTTGCACATCCTCCATCCATTCACATGTTGACAAGTGGCATCTTGCCATTGGATGAATGTTAGTCCCACATTGCTCTATTTTGGAAATTCATCCATCTTGGCATTCTATATATAAAGATCTCATATCCTCATTTTATCATCCACAATCCAAGCAAAGTTACCATGCTCAAATGTCTCTTGAATTTTATCCATTATCATTGAGTCATAGCTAGGTTTTATAGATTTTTGGCTTGGAGTTCTCATCTTTCATCAAAGTGGATCAACATCATCTTCAACATTCAAAGCTCACATCTTAGGAATTGGGAAAGGGCCAATTTTCATATCAAATTGGCACCAATTCCCCCATGGGATCATGAGTTTGCATAGCTACTTATGATTTAATCTTTGTTTTATCATTTTCATTGTGTTCTTTGTTATTTTCATTCCTAGTTTGAGGTTGTAAATGGATTTCATGGGGAATCCTTGTTTTAGCTTGCAATTCCTTGTTTAACTTATTTACTCATGTTGTTTTGCAGGTACTAGGAAAAGGGTTCGCACATTTGGCGCTAGAAGGAGGGCTGGATATCATTATTTCTAACATTTTCTTTAAAATTCCACATTTCTCTTCACACACAGGAAATTCCAACGTGGGCTCGTCAGTGTCGTTGTTTTGGCATCGTAGGCTCGTCAACGTCACTATATGGCATCGCTTGAAACACAAACTATGCCGCTGGACTCGTCCCACCAAAAAATTTAAATTTTTAACTCCGCCGCTGGACTCGTTGACTTGCAGGACTTTTTGAAATTTTTGAAAATATCGATGCTAGGGATAAACTGTGACGCTGGGCAAAAAGAGCGATGCAGTTGAGCTCTCTGTCCTGACACAGAGCCCTGTTGACTGGTAAGCAGCGCTGTGAGAGCACCGCTGGGAGAACAAACTGTGACGCCTTCATGAGTTGCAATGCTGGGAGACAGTAAAAGGGAGAATTTAATTTTTTAGCACGTGCTTTTGATTTATGACTGATTTTTCCTCTATTTTCTGCTTTTTAATTTTTGTGTTTTTACAAAATCTGACTATTTTTCTCGTTTGTAGGTTGGGAATCGAAATCAAAAGAAAGAGAAGCATGAGAAGGGTGTTCATCAAATCAAAGTGTTTTTAAACATTCTAGTGTTTGTTTAACACTACTTTAAGAATTTGTTATCTTTTCATTCTTAGAACACTAGATTTCATTTGGGCTTAAAAAGAACCTTTCAATTTCTTCTTGCAAAGGTTAAAACGAACTTTAGGCTGGACAAGTTGATTTTGTCAGAATTCAATTCCCAATAGTTGGAAACCAGTTTTGAGATAGTTTACTAGTAGGAGGATTGATTCACCATTAGTGGCGAATGATCCCCACTGGTCATCAATAGTGATTTTTTCTAGTTTCCAGAACCTTCCAAGATTAACATTCAATCTCCAAGTGCACTCTGTTAAGTCTCATTCATTTTTTTCTGCATTTGTTTATGTTTCTAGTTCATTTATGCATATCACATTATGTTTTCAAACATTGCACATTTCATTAGTTTTGCATTCATAATCAATCAATTTTATCAATTAGCTGCACTTAGATCATTGCATTTAGTCATAATTCCATCATACATTCCTTAATTTGAGTGAATCACTTCACTTTTAGGGTCTATCTCTCTCCTTTTAGGTGAAAAACCCTAAGAGTGCAAGAGAAGTACATAGATTACAACCTAAAAATTGATGGTTCACCATCATATGAAAATAAAACAAAATATTATTTAATCACAAAAACTAGAATAGTAATGCAAGTCATTTCTTATAATGTATGTTCCATGCCAAATTTGTTTGTCATGTCATTCTGTCACCATGAGTCTACATTTTTGTGAGGCATTTTTTCAAATAGTTCATCACATTCTCTATGATATTATGCTATGATGGGGTGGATGATATAGTATGGTCTTGGTTATGAGGTGGAGGGGGATCATGATAATGGGTTTTTTGGTGATGAGGGGAAGGTGATCATTAGATGGGGTGGACGGTGTACTTTGAGGCCACATTTAGAGAGTGAGCATACAATGGAGTGGAAGAGGTACTTTGATCTGGACACAAAAAGATTTCATTAGATGAAGTGGGGGAGAGGGGATTGTGAGAGGGGAATGAAGGGATATCTTGCTCTCGAGATGGAAAGATATAATTAGATGAGATGGAAGGGATATGTTGTTCTTGATTGGAAATGGGTTCATGAGATTGAAGGGGATCATATGATGGAGGATAAGGGTTTCCTTGATCTTTATATGGAGGGGAATCTATGCTAGCATGCTTTATATTAGGATATGGACATAGGTCATTTGATATGGATGGTGTGATGAGGGAGGAAGGTTTTATAGAATCTTCAACTTGGATAGATGGATTGATAGGGGATTCATTTAAGATTTAGGGAATTAGGGTTTATCTTGATGTGGGGGTGATGAAAGTGGATTCATGATATGGGAAGATTGCACCACTTTGTTTTTGCATGGGGAAACAACCACCCTTGTAAATAGTCCTTGGATGAAGCTATTATGAGAGACATGGGATGAATTTGCTTGGTCATAGTGGGGTGATGTAGATTTTAAGGATGTGGGATATGAAGAAGTGGAATAAGAGGTGGAAGCTTCCATGGATTGGTAAATTGAGGATGAGGATGAGGACCTTGAAAAGGATTTGGAGGGGAATTTTTGCTAAAGGCTTGGTTTCCATTGTCAAAGGGGAGGGATAAGCAAGAGGAGATGGATTGGGATTGGATGAAGGTAGGGAGGATGGAAGCTTAGCACTAATTCCAAGGAGACATCTAAGCATGGAATCCTAATAATTATGGAAGTAATAGGTGAGGATAAAACTAGTGGTGGTGGATGGGGATGATATGGATGAGACTTGAGAGGATCTTTGGATGGGGGATTGTGTTGAACACACAGAATACTGAGAGGGGGGTGAGTCAGTATTCTACTAAACCAATTGATTGCTAACCATCTAATTATTACAATGTATCTTGTTACAATAGTAAGTAAAAATATGGAAATGAACCTAACATCAGACAACTCATAGACACTAGGATTTTTATGTGGAAAACCCAAAGTGGAAAAAACCAAGGTGAGGATTAGCTCACAATATATATAATCGGTTACAAAATATTACATGGCACATTATCAAGACTCACTATCCTTGAAAGGCTCACAATCGAAGTACAAAAAATATGGCTTACCTCCATAATACATAAAGATATGGCTCACTTCCAGGAATGTGAACTGAAAGGAATGCACCTTCTAAGTGTGGAATACAATTCCAATTAAGCTCTAGAAAACAAAATTTCGATACTAGTTTGTAGAAGCATAACAACTATCACCAACTTCAAAGTATCATTTTGTCGTATAAATTCACACTATCAAACCTCCTCAACATATGCATTTGTATATATCTCAATTGTATATATGCTCAATACAAGGATATTCCATATATATATATATATATGCTCATACATCAATTAGGTTGGCCTAATTGGATGTAAGCATACATAACTCAAAATATCTTGTTGAACTTAAAACAAAAACTTCTTTAGCACTCAAAAACAAAAATGAAAGACACAATTTAGGTTGCCCTAGACCTAAAAATAATAATTCTTCATGAAACGTGTACTTTATGAGAAAATCAGCCAAAAGAGAAACACAACAAAATTGTAAGTTGAACTTCTGACACTTAAATCTTTCAACAAATTCAACTAAAATTGTTGATTCCCTAATCACGAATACATCTAAGACTCTTTAAAGAAATATCAAAATTATATGAGCCAACATAAACTTTAGAGTGATTCTGGACCAAATTATTGGATCAATGTAGCACAAACATAGTTTATTAGATGGGCAGATAATCAGTCACCAAACAATGTTGGCATCAATGACAACAAAGACAAAAAATTAGAGGTATCCTTCTTCATTCTTCCAAGAAATTGGTGGAAAATTGGAGCATTTTGTTTATTGAAAATGGATTCAAGGTGGTCCACAATGCTCTCATTGTCATCATTGAGATTATATTCAGGTTGGTAAAAAAGGCTATCCTCAACATCATTGATATGGTTGGGGTTGGTTGGAATAGATGAAGTTGGATTAGAATAGATTAGGTTGGATGGAGGATAGATTAGATGGTTAGACATGGTGGAGGAAATCGATTGGAAGAAATATTGGTATTGATTTTGGATGAGGATGGAAATTAGGATGATGGATTAGAAATAAACTCAAGGATTGGAAGAATAGGATCTAAGGATGAAGATGAAGGATGGTATTAGATTTGGGGATCAAGTCCAAGACCTTAAAATTATTTGATTTGATTAAAGAGGATTATCTATTCTTAAGGTAGTGAGTTGTTTGAAAAAATGCCTCAAATAAATGTGGTCTCATGGTGGTGGAATGGCATTCCATCACCATGAGACCACATTTCTTTGAGGCATTTTTTCAAATCGCTCACTGCCTTTTCTATACTATTGCTTACTATTATGCTTTGATAATTTTTTTCCAAGCATCCATAGTTTGTTGGAAATCACCTGTTTTAGGATTTTAGCTATAGCAGCAAGGAAGTGAACTGTTTGATAAAATTCTTTGGTATACATGTATGGAAAATGTGGTAGCATATACAAGGCAGTGAGTTGTTTGAAAAAGTGCCTCAAAGAAATGTGGTCTCATGGTGATGTCCATCACCATGAGACAAAATTATTTTGAGGCATTTTTTCAAATAGCTCATTTCCTTGTCTATGTTATTGCTTACTATTATGCTTTGATAGATTTATTCCAAGCATCCTTAGCATAGACAAGGCAATGAACTGTTTGAAAAAATTCCTCAATAAAATTTCGTCTCATGGAATGCCATGACAAGCAAATGAAATTGGTAGCTACTCCTAGTTACTAGTTATGCTATGTGAAGTAATTGCATCACTACTTATGTTGACTTTCTAAAAAACTATATTATAATTGATATTTTGTCATCTATCAATATCTAGTTATTAGTTATGCAATGTGAAGTAATGCTTTGAGTTTGAAAGATGTGCAATGCAATGTAATCAATCATATGAATATAAACTACATAAAGGGTGAAGCTGCAATAGTGGTTTACAATTCAAGTACGGAAGGAAAACTCACAAAAAATGACCCCAAGTCAAAAAAAGTGATTTTGGGGGTTCGTATGAACCTACTAGTTCAAGCGAACCCCTTTGAATTTGGTTGCCAAAAAAACCAAAAAAAATGCATTGGAAAGGGGTTCAAGTGAACCCCTTTGAATGGGTTCACTCGAACTAGGGTTTGACCGAACCCTGGTTTGAGTGAACCCCTACAGGTTCGTTCAAACCCCTAAGGGTTCGTACGAACCCCCCTTATCCCTCATCCCCCCTTGAGACACAAAAAAAAACCTAAATTTTGGAACTTCAGAGCTCAGGTTGAGGATGAAAATGGAGGAATCTTCACAAACCTAATTGGAATAAGGTAGCCCTCAGAACAAGCTATCCAACAAATATAATTTTAATATGTTTTGGTTTTATTATGTATTTGTTTTTTTATTTTTATTAAACATAGGTTTTTCATCGAAAATGGTCTCTATTTTGCACATGTGGAAAAATAGTAGATTATCAAAAAAAAATTGAAAAATATGATTGCACCAAATATTGAAGTCCTTGATCCAACAAAAAAAAGAATTTCGATATATATACAAAAAAGGTTACATGTTATACAGTCGTGCTATGTTTGAACTATAATTAGTTTGACTTCAAAACTTGATTTAAAAAAAAAATCAATAAAAAACATCTAACCAAGTGGAAGCACTAGATATCAGAGTTAGAAATCTAAATTCGAAAGAATTAGAATTTTATCCTTCATGAAAAAAAAGTTATGTGTTATACGGTGTGCGTCACTTTTTAAAAATGTTGTTTTCTATAAAAAAAAAGTTTTCATGGGAGATGGAAAAAGAAGTGCAATCTGATTCCAAAAATTTTGAAAAAAAATATTTTTAGAATCTACAAACAAAATGTGATGAGACTCTAGTTTGCATCATCTTCAAATTCCTCATGATTTAGCCGCTATAGGTGCCCGAATGTGAATATTTAGTTAAAAATAATAATTTTAGTGTCCAATTTGGCCAAAAATTGTAAACCACTATTGTGGGATCACCCTAAAGCTATTAAGTACAATTCATTAGTTAAACTCATTCTATTACTTGAGTGAAGCTTTGAACTCTGCCACCACTAGGAGGTGTTGCCATGAAATCTACAAGATTAACCTATTCAACATCCAAAATTATATATTAGAATACCATTCATATAACAATGATATTCACATGTAATATTTATAATTTTTTAATAGTTACATACCTTGGTAGTACATGTCATGGAGTAATATGGAGGTGGAGGGCCAGTGAAAACAATATGAATGTTCACTATGACCTTGAAATTTCATTACAATCATTAAACTAAATTAGTTAATATTGCATTTCAAAAATGAAATTTAACAAATTAAATTCAATGAATTTGCTAACATTTACCTGAGTATCAAGGCCAAAAGCCTCATTCAAGATGGCATCTGTCATCGCCAACTGGTCAACTGTAGATGTAGCCTACACACCTGCCTCCTGACTATCTGTGGGGTCATAACCATAGGTGGAATCGAAAGCCTAAAAAATATGGGGTGGAACCCTACACCTCAAAGTCTCCCTCGGCTCACATTGTATTGCAAGACTAACATGCTCTATGATACTTTAGGTCAGAGAAATAATAGAGTGTAGAGTCTCAACCTCAACACTCTCCTTCACAATAGAAGGGATGACCATGTGCTCATAAGCCATTCTAGTGAGTTCTCATCTCGTTGGCCACTAAGGATCAAGACGTGCCCCTAGTCTATCTTGTGCCGACTCACCGCCTCTACCCCAAAAATCCCACATATCAAAATAGTTAGGGATTTTTTTGACGACAAACTCGCAATAGAGTTTCCTCAAGAAATATTGTGGGACCTCATTATTGTTGCATGTAGGATGGTCAAAAACCATCCACCACCTCTTCCAAAAAGGTCCTTTATCCCTTAGTGATTGCACTAATGGATATGAAACCTATTGCTTGTAGGGTGTAGAGGTTGATTTTTTCGTGGTTTAGTGAAAAGTGAGCACAAGTCAAATTTTGTGATTTTTTCATTTTTGACTTGTGTGTAGGATAGTTTATCTGCATAAAAATATTTGTACTCCCATCTCTTATTTTCTCAACCACTTAATTGCTTTCTAATAGCATCTACATGTGCTTACATATCTTGAAGTGAATTTTCAAGCGTGGTTCTTTGCAAGGTTGAACTTACAAGATCGTTCAACCTCACAATTAACTCCTCAATTTATTTTTTGTTGTTTTCAATTTCCCCCATTAAATTTTGTTGAGTTCCAAGAGGATGTTGAGGAATCATTAGAGGAGTTTGTTTGGGTGGTTGTTCATCAGGTATTTGGTCATGAGGAGGAGAATGAGGTGGATTATCAACTCCTAAAAAATTAAAGAAATTAACATAAAAAAACATATTAAATCTACCTATTTAACAACAAATTCACAGAAAAAGACAACTAAATTTTACTCCTTTGAGCTCTTCGTGAATGTGGCAGTATTCTAGTGAAGAATTAGTGAAGATTCAATGAAGAAATAGTGGAATTTAGGCTCTCAATAATGTTGAGCATGCCTTGGAAAGGTTTGCAGGTCGCATATAGAGGAAATGTGAGTAAAAAAATGAATTCACTTTACTTTTTTTATTTTTCTTAAAACATGTCATAACACGCTCGCATTATAATGCAAGCGTGTTATAGATTTGGTGTGACTAAGCCTTAGGCTTGGTACACATGAAGCTATAACATGAATGTGTTATGGGTTTTTAATTTTTTTTAAAGTTGGCCACTTTTTGGCCCCCCATCTTTTCACACCCCCCTTGGAATAAGATTGGGATTATTTTGAATGTTAAGCCAAATAAGAACTTCATTTTGGGGGGATTTTAATTCCATCCTCCATATGTATAAGAAATAGGGGCAACCGAACTAGATATCAATCCCAAGTAGACTTTTAAGCATTTGTAGTCGATAATGCACTATTTGAAGTCTAATTATCTAATGGTTGTTTTACAAGGACTAATAGGAGGCTAGGATTCAAAAAAATTGTTGAGAAAATGGATAGGTTCCTCTTCAAAGGGGGTCTAGGAACTTTCCTTTCACTTTGGATGGGAAAATTTTAGCCCAATCCCATTCATCTAAGCATCCTAGGTGACAAGAAGCCCTTTCGATGCCCATTCAAGTTTGAAAAGACGTGGTTTAAGGATCCAAACTTATTTAAGCTAATCGAGCAATGGTAGAAGGAAGAAAAGAAAATTGGATCCAAGATTTTTTGTGTAATGGAAAAGATTAAGTTGATCAAACAACAACTAAAAACCTAGAACAAGCAGAATTTAAAAAAAAAAATCTTTGAAGTTAAAGGTGAAATAGAAGAGAAGATCAAAGGGTTGAATGATAAGGTTTTCAAGCATGGGATAGATGGTGAGAAAATTCTTAAAGAAAAAAGAATTGATGAGGAAGTATGAATAAGTGCTCTCCAAAGAAGAGATTTTCTAGAGGGAAAAATCTAGAGAAGATGGATCAAAGAAGGGGATAAAAACACCAATTTTTTCCATAACTCATCAAGGATCTTCTCAAAAATTGAGAGGGATATGTTAGGATTCCACATCAGAAACTTCTTCAAGGGATTCCTAGATTGGGAGAGCATAATTAGATGTTAATGATCAGTTTCTCAAAAGAGGAAATCAAGGTGACATTAAACTAGCTTTATCCGGACAAGGCTTCAGGGCTAGATGGATTCTTGGCTTGTTTCTTCAAGTAGTGTTGGGACATAGTGGGGGATGAGGTTGTGGATGCGATTGAATACTCAAGGGGTTTGAGGAAAGTTCTTAGGGAATTAAAAATAACTTTCATAGTCTTGATCCCCAAAAAAGAAAAACTAGCCTCATTGGATGAATTCAAACCTCTCTCTATGCAACACAATCTACAAAATAATGACCAAATAAATTACAAACAAGCTTAAAAGAATCCTCCTTGCTTTAATCTTGGAAGAGTAGATGGGGTTTGTTCTAGGAAGATCAATCCTGGAAGGAGTGATTATTTCCCAAGATGCAATACACTTAGTAGAAAAGACAAGGAGAGAATTTTCATCAAATTGGACATCAAAAAGGCTTATGATAGGGTAGATTAGTATTTCTTGTGCAATGTTCTTGAAGAATTTGGTTTTGATAAGTCATGGATAAAGTGGGTCTTCAACTACATTTCTTTTCTAAGGTTTTCAGTACTAATATATGGCACTCTTGAGGGATTTTTTTAATCCTCTAGAGGCATAAGGCAAGGGGACCTTTTGTCTCATTTCCTTTTCATCTTAAAGGAAAAATATTTAGGTGTGATGATCAAAAGGGAAGTGGAAAATAGAAATTTGGAAGGAATCTAGGTGACAAGAAATTTCCTAGCCATATCTCATTAGTAATTTGTTGATGACACCATGTTGTTTGGTACAACCAAAAGAAGTGAAGAATTTTTTTCAAGGAGATCTTGGATAGATTCTCAAAAACCTCAGGCTAGGAAGTCAACATAGCAAAATCAAAGGTATTTTTCTTCAACATAGGCCCTAGGATTGAGCAAGAAATAATCACAATACTCAAATTCAAAAAGGGGCATCTTCCATGTAAGTACTTAGGCCTTCCATTAGCCAAAGGACAAAGAAGTTCAATAAAATTTGGGATTTTCTTGGGGAAAAATCAATAGCAATCCATCCTCTTGGAAAGGATAGTGGTTTTCTTGGGCCAAAAAAATAACCATGTTGAAAGGAGTCATCTCTACAATTCCCATATATCTATTATCCTATCGTTCATTACCAAATGGGTAAACCAAAATTTGATCCAAAAGATGAGAAGGTTATTTTGGAAAAGTTCTTCAAAGAAAAAGAAGATCCCTCTAATCGCTTGGGATAAAATATGTAGGCCAAAAGAAGCTTAGGGGTGGGTGTAAAGGATATGCTCAAGTAGAACATGGCTTTAGGTGCTAATATAGTATGGAATATGTATATGGATCCCAATAAAAAATGGGTCAAAATCCTTCAACATAAGTATCTGGGCAATAACGAGAGAAAAATATACTATCTAGCAATCTTCCCAAGGGTTCTGGGATTTGGAATTTCATAAGGAGTTGTAGGCCTTTTTTCACTGACATCCTCTCATGGGACATTCATGAGGGTAGGTTAGCCATTTTTTGGGAGGATTCATGGGGGTGTATCCAAGTTTGGATAGTCTATAAGCATTTCTCAAACAAAATCAAATCTTCAACAAGTATGGGGTACATATGTAAGGTATTATTTATGGAAAATGGTAAAAATGGATGGCAAATTTGGTGCTAGAAATGCTTTCGTAACAAGGGTTTTCCTAAATTGGAAGTGGTGCAATTGGAAGAACTTATAAATCAAGGATAATTTATCTCCAAGCAAGCAATCTAGTTTGTTGTGGCTCTTGGCCAAGTGCCTACAATGTGAAGGATAGCTATAGAGTGTTGCAAAAGAGTGCCCAACTGACCTCTCTCCCCATTCATATGAGTTGGCATAGAACATACCTACCAAAGGTTGGCACCTTTACATGGGTAGCCCTAAAAAATAACATCTTGATAGGTGATAAATTTGCTAAATTGGGTTTCAAGGCCCTTCCAAATGTGAGATGTGTAGGGAAAATGAAGATAGCATGAACCATCTATTGCTTGCTTTCCTCTTCGCTCATGGGTGTTGGCAATTGCTTTTGTGCCAAATTAGACTAGATGGGGACTCCCCCAAATGATATACTTGGCCTCTTGAAAGCCTAGACTATATTGAAAAATTGGCTCTATTTTCATGTTTTTGGATAATTAGTCCCTCAATCCTTGTATGGGAAATCTAGAAAAATATAAATAGACAAATATTTCAAGGCATAGAGATGTGCTTGCCATCCTTTCTAAATAAAGTGGAAGCTACAATAGTTGAAGTATTCAATGCTAGATTGTTTGAGTATGTTGCATCTAAGGATGATTTTATTGAATGGGACAATAACACAAGGAAGTATTTGTTTGGTCTAAAATTCCTACTCTTAACCAAGTTGGGTGGCAACATTTCTCAATCCAAGAGGTGTGAGGCCATTTGTCACCTTCCTCCCATTGGGTGGTTCAAGTTGAATTTTGATGGGGCCTCAAGGGGTAACCATGTCCCGTCGGGGGTGGGTTGCATAATTAGAAATTGGGAAGGTGAATTGGTTAATAATCTCTCGATGTATATCTCATTGGGGACAAAAAATGAAGCAAAGTTCAAAGTATTGATTTTGGGTTTAAATTTTGTAAGGAGTTAGAATTGGTAAATGTGGTTTTGGAAGGAGATTCCTTGTTGGTGGCCAATGCAGAGAGATTTGGCAGGGTAATGAATTGGAAACTCCAAGACTTATTGGATATAGTCCTCAAATTCTTTATGGCTTTTACTAATTTCTCAATAAACCACACTTTTAGAGGAAAATAGAGAGGTTGGTAATTTAGCTAATCTAGGTGTTGATGGGGTGGAAAGTGAGCAAAAAATAATAATAATGAAGTATGAATTGGTGGTGGTAAGGCCAGTTTCTCATAGTCAAAAGAAAATATCTCACTCTCGTTGGCATTAATTGGAGCTCTGGGATTTAACATCTTGCTAGGTTAGTGGTTGTAGCTTTGTTCTTGAGAGCTATGTGTTGGCAAAGGATGTGCCAGTATCAATTAAGGAAAGTCACCAAAGTTAGTGAAGACAACTAATTGTAGCATAAGCCTGTAATTGTGGAGATAAGGATTCTCATGGGAAAAGGTAGTGGGGGAAAACACACTACTTAATGCACATGTGTAATATCATCCGACTCAAAATATTTGTCAGATTTTGACATTCGATAATGATAAATCAAAATGGTAATGCCACATAAAATGTATTAATGTGTGTTAATCAACAAATGGAAAGTGAGAACCATTGGAGTTAAGAGGTTTTAATTATAGATATTGGTTTTGCTCATGCAAAAATTCTAAAATCCACTCTCATAATTCAGAAGGGATGCACGACAAGTCAATGTTCTAGGATTATTAGTACATTGAAGGGGGTAGCACTAAGAAAACCTATTGTGACAAAACTCTCCCCATAATGAGATAACCTATTGCAAAGAAACACTAGAAGCACACTTGTGGAGTAACACTAGAATCCTTAATCCAAAAAGCAAGGAAAGAAAATTTTGTTTGCTAGAAACCATATTAGAGTCATTGAATAACTCAGGTTGGAATCATGATAAAGAAACAATAGACCTGATGCCAAGGAACACTCGAAAACTCGCAAACTAGCATAACTCTAAGATCTATAAAGCGACAGTTGATTGAAAAATAATTTGGAGCTGAAATGATGTGTAGAGATCAAAAGGAAAATGCAAAAATAATGCATGAAAATAGGAAAGAGTGCATGTGCTAATCAATATTCACACCTTCCTCCATGATTTCTGCCCTACACTATAAAATGAATTTGTACTCAAACTAACCTTGCTCTGATACCATGTAAAAATTTAAAGAATAGTAGTTGAGTTGGAAATTACACAATTGAAAAAATTGAGATGAAAAATTATCTATGAATAATTGCATTCTGTTAATTGCTTAAGAATGAGTACAATACACAAAGCAAGAGATGATCCATCTAGAATAGCAAATTCCAACTAGAAAATAGCATGCAACTCCATGCAAGATTGCACAACTAAGCAATCATTATCTTAAAAATCTAACAACTAGCAAACTTATCTAGAGGAATATTCTAGACAAAATATTCTACACAAACACTGTAAATTAGTTCTTGGTAAGGAGTTCCTAGTGACAATGAAGCAATACAAAGTGGACACTGAAATTTTTTCACGGTTTGTTGTTGCCCTATTGGACTTGAAGCTTTCAAAGGAGATAGTGTTGGAGACAATGCAAAGGATGGTGAAGCCAAAACGTTAGGTAGGCTCGAGGAAATATTAGGGTTTAATGTGTATTGAATAAAATAATGTAATAATGAATAAAATAATGAAAAAAAGTAATGAAATATTTTTTGTGTTAAGCTCTCTTAAAATCAATACAAACATATTTTCACAATAGCCATAATATCAACCTTGGTATAATTCAATTCAAAAGAATCATATTACTTAAGTTTACAAAAAAGACATTCCTCTTTTATTGATTTTTGCCCTGAAAATATAATATGATAGTTCTGAAGAATACACTTAACATCTCTATTTATTTTGATGAATATAGATTATCATTTATTAAATATTATTCTCGTCAATCGTTTACAGATCCAGTAAGTAGAGATACTTTTGATGGATCCCCTTTTATTTCCTCAGACAAAACTAACAAGTTCCCAGTAGGCTGCAGCAGTGATCGAGGGATATGGTACCTGAACCCATGTATGACAATGATTTGAGTTAATAAAACAATTGGAATGAACGTCATGCCTATGCTAAGAATTATAGACAAAGGGGTATGTGGGAAGGCCACAAACATATAGGAAATATTTATTTTCAAAGTTTACATTCAAAAGTCCAGGAAAGATTCTTACAATGTTTGAGAAGGTTGTCCACACTTTGTTGCACACATCTTCAAGCTCCAACCTCCTCGATAATCACATCCTGAACAATCTTCAGGAGCAACCAAGAAAGAAACCTAATAACGTCCAAGGTTTTCCCCATTAATCCAAATATAGCCCTTTCCCATACTGCTTAGGTCTAGAGAAATAGGTTCATCTCCCTCCGGGGCATCTATTGTTGTCTGCAAGACCCAAAATATCATAAAAACATATTAGATACCAACATTTGTCATACATGAAATCTGTTCACCTAAAATCAATATTCTCTTGTCATAGAACTACCCATATATCTCTCAATTTATTAGCTAAATGTAGCTTTACACTTTTGTAAGAGGAAGAAGGCAGAAAAAACAAAGTTTTGTGAAACATTTACAGACACCAAGATAACATAATTAGATAAACATCACAATGCATGCAATGTGTTGGTATTGATTAATTATCTACTTTTTCCCCAACACCATTCACAAAGTGGGATGAGGAAATCAAGAAAAGTAGTTTATTACTGGAAGTTGAAAAATATAGCAGTTTCAAAATAGATGAAAAAGAAATCGAGAATGCAATAAGAAAGGTTATCGAAAACAGTGTTTTTACAGATGGGAACATTCATGACAGTTGAATAATGGAGTTATTTCCAGAAAACTTCATAGTGGCCCTTGGAATAAAACAATGGGGAACTCTGGCTATGGAAGGCTTCGTCTGCAATTGACTGAAATAGTTGGCCTTTGTGGTTATTGATTAGCTGTCCTACCATCCTTTCTATATAATTTATTTAGCTCCATCTCACCACCAATTAAAAATTCAATAAATGTCAATATTTATTTAATTCATCTAATTATTTACACATGACCAACAATGATTAATCAAGGCATTATGTGCTCAAGTCCTCATGTTGGCACACATGTCATTCGACATGTACATTTTGCGTACTTGGGAGGATGGACCATGTAAATATATTTTTATCAACATTAATGACAATACACAACCAAGTGTGTGAATTCTATCAACATGAAGAACATTATAAGTCTACGTATATAAATTTTATCAATATTAATATCCAAATACAACTATGTATATGAGTTTTTATTTATGATCATGAAACATGAGTCTAAATAGGTCTCAGTAAGTTATTAAAGCTACACTTTTTCCCTCACATGAGGCATTAGGAATCCATAAGGAATTTCACATTTTATTCACACAATATGAGCTACTAGGGAGGATTGATCATAATTTGAAATAATTTAAGAGATAATTATATATAAATTCTTGTTTATTGAATTCTATACAAGAGTTTTGTAAAGGCTATGGTGATAGGAAGTGGTCCTTGCAATTTTAGAATCTAACAAAAGTTCCTTTCCAAAATTTTCTTCGATGGGCATCCATACCCTCTTCCCAAGCTCCAATTTGAGCACAGGTAGGGAAGATGTTTTGCATTTTCTTAAAAGTCTCTAAGGCCTTTTCAACAAACCCATTTTGAACATACCCTACATCCATGGCATTTCCACATTACTTTAGGAATTTTGTCAAATAGCTCACATACCTTGTTTACGTTTTACATTTTTAAATTTATGTCTATGTTATGGGTGAGGGAAGAGAGAGAGGCTATTATTAATTAAACTATCATTGGAAGTCTTCACCCATTTGTGATTTCTTTGGTTAAACTTTCACTCACATATTCCTTATGTTATCATAGTAATATGACTGAAGACAAGATTTCCCTTGATATTTATGGTTATGTGGATTCAAATTGGGCAGGTGATGTTAATAGCAAAAAATCCACTAGTGCTTATGTTTTTACTTTATTTGGTGGTGCAATTAGTTGGATGAGTAAGTGACAGGCCGTGGTTGCTTTGTTCACTACTGAAGCAGAGTATATGGTAGCTATTTATGCTTGTAAAGAAGTCATTTGGCTTAAGAGGCCATGTTCAGATATTAGAATAAAGCAAGGTGTAGTGATAATTTATTGTGAAAATTAGAGTGTGATATGTCTAGCCAAGAACCCAACATTTCATGCCAGGACCAAGAACATTGATGGATAATATCATTTTGTTAGAGATATGGTTGAAGGTGCAAAGGTGAAGTTGGTTAAGGTAGAGACTTTGATGAATGTTGTTGATTCTTTAACTAAACTTGTGAGCACCAAGAAGTTTAGATGGTGTTCTAAACTATGGGCCTTTCGGCCCCTAGCAATTAAAGAGATGAAGGTTACACCCTCACATTGCTCTTGCAAGGTGTTTGACAAGTGGGATATTTGTTGGGAAAATGTGTCTCAACCTTGCAATTATATACGGTTTATTGTTGATAGGATGTATGTTGGTATGTGACAACTGATCATGCAAATATTGTATACTCGTAGCAAGATATGGGGTTCGGGGCATCGCCCCAAATTGTTTTTCATTAACACGTCAAAGTTTTTTTCCACTAACACGTCAAGGTTTTTTTCCCACTAACAGGTCAAGGTTTTTTCCTATTGACATGTCAATTTTTCTTCCTGTTGACACGCCAAGGTTTTTCTATTAATACATTAAATAAAACACAACCTTGTAAAACCCTAATTCTAGAAGGTTTCAAAAAAGCTTGTTATAAGTGGTTGGGATGTATGTAGATGGGGGCATATTCTAAGAGTGTGATAGTGGTCGTGTTGTCTCTTGATTTTGTGTGGTGATACTCTTTTGAGAAGCTTGCTCTGCAAGTATATTGTAATATTTTAATTTCTAAATAATATATTGGGTGACTTTTGGAGTGTGGGTTATTTTCTCCTGAAAGGGTTTTTCCCATGTAAATCATTTTGTTGTGGTATGCATGATATTTGTCTTTATTTTTGTTTAAGTTTTGTAACTATTAAAGATCTATAAAGTTTAGCATTTTTCTCCTCTCAAGATTAGTGTAGGAATTTGTTCCGCTACCTTAACTTCCTTAAAATATTGAGGAATGGGATGGGGATTATGAGGTGGAATGATTTGAGGAGGTTAATTCTATGAAAAAAGTTGGTGTTAAGAAGTTCAAGAAGGATCTCAACCCTGAGGCTTCTCAATCCTAGTTGGATCATGGGTATAATATTAATGTTGAGATGAATGAGGTTATCTCTATTGGAATGAAGAAGATGGCTAAGGGGAAGAAAGGAAGCCAAAAGGAAGTGAAAGGAGAGCATGGGAAAGGTAAACACACGATAGAGGATGGTTATAAAGGTTCCCTAGATTCCCCTAATTAGACTAATAGTGTGGTTAAGGGGAAGAAGGGGAGTTAAAAGGATGTAAATTTGGTATGTGGGAAGGGTAAAGGTTTAGTGGGTGAAGGCATTAAAGGTATTAGGGACAATTCCCCCAATCAGATGGTTTTGGAGGCTCCTAATTGCTAGGGTTTTGATCAGGATGGTTATAAGAAGGCTCAGTTGGAGTTGTTGGCAGACTTTGTGGTGAATTATAAGGAGTAGGTCGATGTTGAAGTGGTTGATTTGGAGGAATCTCCTGTTAGTGGACATTTGAAGGGAAAAGGCAGGGGGTCGAAGAACCAGTTTGAGAATTTGGCTAATCTGACTAATGATCCTCTGAATTGGGAGAAGATTAATCTAGATTTTGTGATAAGGTTGTGTTGTGCATGTTTTGCACACACGCCCCGCCGTAGGCAGGACCCCCTAGCTCCCAAACCGAACGCTGCTCTGTCTTGTTTCGTGCATTTCTAAGCCATTGGTCATGTGCGTAAAGCGATCAAATTCCCCTACCCAAATTCACACAGCAGGGTATTCAAATATCTCTTGGAGAAAATAAAGTCCCCAATCCCATACGCCTTTTGATAGCGCGCCATTTGTTCGAAACATCAGGTGGACCCTGTTGGTCCGGTTCCACATTATTTTAACCGGACGCTTTTGTTGATTTTAAGGATGTCTTTGGGGTATTTCAGCAGGCCCCTTAACAAGATTTACGTCCAGCTTGTTCCATTAAGTTTTGATGGTTTTGAAACTTTCCCTCTAAATTCCCTTCCTCTTGTTTGTTTGGAAACTTATCGTAATTTAGGTAATCGTTTCTCTGTTTTTTGTTTGGGGTCCGCCCCTTTTATTTGGGATGTGTTTGATGTTAGCCCAAATGAGCTGAGGTTTAGTCAAAGTTTGGTTAAGTTTGATTGGCTTGAAGCTTCATCCTTTTCTTCGTTTGGAACTTTAAATAATTTTGCCTCCTTCACGGCCTCGGGCCAGGCCCCTCTTTGTAGCCATTTCCGAGGTTCCACCTTTACATTTTGGAACTTTTGTTTGCCTCCTTCCCGACCTCCACGGCTTCGGCCCTCATTGGCCGTTTACGGGGAGTTCCGCCTCTCCGTCGTGGATTTTGGAACATCCAGATGGTTGCCTCCTTCTAACCCATCCGGTGGCCCGTTTAGGGGTTAGCCTCTCCCGTGCTTATTTGAACCCAGGCCGAGCGCCTCCTTCCCGGCCTCCGGAGCCCAGCCCCTCCGTGGCCGTTTCTGGGGTTCCGCCTCTCCGTTGCCATTTTGGAACTTCCGAGGGCTGCCTCCTTCCCGGCCTCCGGAGCCAGGCCCCTCCGTGGCCGTTTCCGAAGTCCGTCCCTCTTTGGCCATTTGGAACTTCTAGTGGCCATCTCCTTCGCGCCCTTTGGAACCCGGGCCCTCTGTGGCCATTTCCGGGGCTCCATCTCTCCTTGGTTGTTTTGAACATCTAGGAGCCTGCCTCCTTCCCGGCTGTTTTGAACATCTGGGAGCTTGCCTTCTTCTCGGCTGTTTTGAACATCCGAGAGCCTGCCTCCTTCCCAACTGTTTTGAATATCCAGGAGCCTGCCTTCTTCCCGGCTGTTTTGGCTTCCGTCCGCTGTCTGCCTTCTGGCTTTCTTCCGCCGTCTTTCCGCCCTCTGGCGCTCGCACCTTTGAAGCACGCATTAATGTTTAGGGTCCAAATGAGCTCCAAATATGAATATCAAGATCTTTTGATGATGCATGGATAGATCTAACAAGAAATTCATAGGTTTGACTGACATTTTCCTTAACTCATGTATAAATGCACTTACGACACTTCGTGTTTGCAGGAGTCAAGAAGCCTTCCGTAGGTCTATCGAAGAGGCCCATTGAGGGCATTGTCCTACCTTTTTCCAGATGATGATGATTTCTAAGGAGCTTTCTACCCAAATTAGGGGCCACCAATCCATTGATGCCAATCATCGACGAACTCGTTTGATCAAAGGAAGAACACTACAAGCACATCAAGCAAAAGACAACTTTCAGGTAGTTTTAGCTACAGTGAAAAGAGAAATCAGCTAAATGACAAAATTGCTATAGTGACTAGCACTAGATGACAAAACAGGGAAAAGACAAGGAATGTATTTTTAATTGTTGAATATTGTGGGGTAGGTGAAGCCCTAACTTGTAATGAATCTGAGCCACTCAATACAAATTGATCCTAGCTATTCATTTGGGATTTGTAAAACTATAAATAGGGGCTTGCCCCTCATTTGTAGGAGTTGGAGAATTGATGTAAAAGACATTTGCAGCAATAGAAGACAACATTGCATTATTTTATGGATGTTCTATTTGATTTTGCTCATCTTGCATGCATGGTTTTACCTTCCATAGTAGTTTTAGTTGTAGATTCTTGAATGGAGGTGATAATGGAAATTATTGTTTTGGTATTTGATGAGCTTTCAGCCCATACTTTTAGCACTTGTTGATGACAAGTTGCTGTGTAAAGTTAGCCTGGGCTTCTTTATTCCAATGCTGCAACTTAGTTCACTTGCATGTTCATGATGTGCATGTGCAATTTGAAAATCAGCAGTCCTCAGAAGATTGCATTGGTTTTGTGTAGCTGTAGGTTTCTCTTGGTCAAGCAAAACCTAGTTTAGGAAGTCTGTCTACTTTAACAGCCACCATTGTTATTGTTGATTCGTAGCTTAGGATTAGAATAGCTTTCTTAACCCTTCTCCTTTTGCTGTTTTTTTTAATTCTTGGTTAGAGTAGGACCCAAAGTATCACCATGAAGCTAAATCAGATGAACTTGATGAGTTTCAACTTGCTATTTTGAGTGGACAGCCACTGTTCATTCACTTCCAGAACTTTGAAACTGCATTTGCAAATCCAACTTTCATGCTTTGTAACTTATCTGTAAGTCTGCCTTGTGATTCCAGTAAATCACATCAAACTATTGAGGTATCTAAGCACTGTCATGACCTAACCTCCGAGAGACCTTGGGATAGTGTTCTGCAATCTGATTGTGGAAGATTGTCTTTCAAGAGAGGTAGTGCATCTATGCATTACCTGTGTTGGGAAGTGCATAGAAAACACATCAACAGAATTGGCGCTAGAAGGAGGGCTGACACGTTGGGAATGCAAAGCTGAAGATTTGAAGTGATTCATTTTATTCCCTCCTCCTCCTAACACCATCAACAGAACTGGTGCGAGAAGGAGGGCCTGACATGTTGAGGATACGAAACTGAATGTTGGAAATCGAAAGGAGCACTTGCAAAGAAGAAATCTGAGATAGGAGATCTATTTAATTCAAAAATCAAAAAATTTTGAAGGCAAACAAGAGTTGAGTCGAAATGGAGCAGCATTTGCAAATCAACATCACTCAGCTGCATGCAAATTTGAACAGGAGATTGAAGAAGCCATTGGAGTAATTTGCATTGGCGGGTAGATTTCAGATCCATTGCACTTGTAGGCATAGTGAATTGGGATGTCTAACATTCTTGGATAGAATTGAGAAGGTCTTGCAGGGAGAAATTCCCTTTTGGGAAATATTCTAGCCCTTGGCCCCCACAGACCCGGAGGAAGAATTGATAACCATGGCAGGCATTCAAGGAGTTGATCGAGGAAAATTTGAGCAGCAAGGATGGACCAAGATTGGAGGAAATATTAATGTCTTGTTGGTGTAGATTTCATAATGCACCCCACTCTGAATTCACTTGCTTGTCATGCACAAAAATCATCGCTCAAGCTAGGGGTTGTTTGAACAAGTTGGAGCAGCCAACTCTCAATGAGGAGAAGTTATCTAATGAGGCAAAAGAGTTGTCAACATCTGGAGGACAGCAAAATAAAAATGAACTAAGAAATTTGACACAAGTTGGTGTTGAGACAGTAGACATGGAAAATGAAAACCAAGAGGGAGGAGTTGAAATTCTTGGGACAGCAACGTGCATTGATGAAAATCTGATTATAACCAGTTTAGAAGACTTTCCCTCCATTGAAGAAGATCAGTCCTCCACTCAAGAAGAGAGATTGGCAGTTGGAGATGAATCAAACAAGTTTGCAGTAGTTTGTGCTGGGGCAGCAAATGAAAATGTTGAAAATCAAGAAGAAGAAGAGGCTGAAAGCCTTGGGGCAGTAGAAGGAGATGGTAAAAGCATAAGAAAAATTAGGTTGAAGGACCTCTCTATCTATAATGACAGTGATCAAGAAGCTAAAAATGCAGATTTGAAGGAGTGGGAGCAACCACTCACTACGGATGTCTACCATCATAATTCTTTTTCAAGTGATGATGAGGACTCAATAGCGGAAAGATATGACCAACTCGTCTCCAGGTGGGCAAAGGATTGGTCAGAGCTGAAGTACCAAGTGGATTTGGAGATATTGCTGCTCCCAAATTGGTGTCGACTCCATGATTCATCGCACTTAGAGCTCACATGTAAGCTATGCCAAGAGGCCATCAAACAAGTCAAAGAACAAGCAAGGCAGCTAAGTGCCCGACCTCCTCTACTTGCTGCCCATATCAAAAAAGAAGACCAAAAGTCTGAATCAACTAATGGCTCAGTTGAAGGTGGTCCTCAAGAGGATGTTGGGGCAGCAATAGAGGGACAGCAATACAGTCTCGGACTTCTGAGCGATGAAGTAGATCAAGTGGGAATGTTGTCCACCAATCATCAAGAATTTCTTCCTCTTGAAGAGCAGTTATATGCCATGGATGGTGGGCATTTTAGCGAGTCTTTGGAGAGAAATTGTGTAGTAGACTTTGGTCCCCTTGATAAGGTTCCATCAATTGATGATTTCTTTCCATTAGGAGCTACACTACAGAGGTATGCTCATGCCGAGGAAGAGCACATCTCAAAAAACAGTAGCGATGAATACATACTCCTTCAGCCCTCAAACGGTGATGCACTAGAGTTTCCAAATTGGGAGAGGAGCTCCTTCTCCATTTACAGTGATAGTGACCAAGAGGAAACAAGTGGGCGCCATGAGGAAATACATGAACAACAAAAGGAAGAAGATAAAGGTGGAGGTGTTTCGATGGCTACCAACAAATACGACGAGCTTGGTCAACCGTGGGCTGCAACTGAGGGTCCTTCCACCTCAATCCTTGTAGATTTTCCTTCATAACCAGAGAGCTACAATGAGACAGATTCATGCATGTCATCATCCCATGACATTGAACGTCATAAAAATCAAGTCAACACGTGGGAAAGGAGATGGGACAGCAGGCTGCTCCTTGAAGACAGCAATCAAGAAGAGGTTTTAGCAACGGAAACCCAGGCAGATGAGGTGTTCCTCCTTCAAGAACAACCAATTGGGACTGTGGATCTTGCTCACAACTTGGAAGAGCTATTTGCTGCCCCATCCTCTTAGCCTTATGCACGCTTAATGTCCAAAGTGCTGCACCCTCCACCGCGTCCACCCGAAGCTGCCAATGCAACAATCAAGGATGTTATGCTTGCTCTCGACTGTCCAACGCTGCCACCTCTGTGTGATGACATCCAGGTTTTATCCTTCCTTGCCCCTATTATTTCTCATAATTGCACTTATTATTTTGATTATGGGAATGAGGGAAAACGAACATGTTTATGGATTAACCATGGGTTCAATGAGCCTCCTCAATTGCTAATTTTTCATGATGACATGGTGGAACTTGAGTACTGCAATGGTGAATTTCTTTTTTCAAAATATAAAGATAAGTTTGCATGGTTAAGAACGATAACGATTTCCCATTTGCTTGTGCATGCATTACGAAATCCAATGAATGTTAATGTTGGTTTGTCGTGCTTGAACATAGTGCTTTGTAAATATCTTTGTACATAGCTCATTTTTGAGTAGTATAGGTTTCTTGTAAATACTCTGCTTTCCTGCTTTCCTTAGGTTAGTTGGCTTGTGTAGGTTGCTTGCTTCGTTTGCTTTTTGTTTTCTTTTGCTTTGTTGCTGCTTTGCTCAGAGTCCGTCTGCTTTAGCTAGGCACATCTATGCGCACAACAACCATACTTATCGCCTGGGGTTGTTCTACATATTTCTTTGTCAAACTCTAATCAAGTCTTCAGAGTGGATGGTGAAGGTCTTCTGTTAGTGTCAAGTGATCTGGGTGTTTAATTCAAAGAGAATAAATTGTTGGTTTAGTCTGACTTTGAAGTATTCTGAAATCTTATAGCTCTTACACATCTTAAGAATTTGACGGTCACTATAGGGCCTTTTGTGAAGTCTAGTTAAGTGAAAAATCTAAAATTCTGCTCCAGCACCACTGTGATTCTCAGCCCTGAGCACGAGTTTCAATGCTTGCAGGTTGAAATAAAAGAGCTGAAAAGAGAAAAAAAAGAAAGAAAGAAAATATTGAAAATTAAAAGAAAGAGAAAATTCAACTTTTCAGGGGTATTCGAACAACTCTACCGGGGCTATGGACGCCTGGCTGGCAGTAGAGCAATGTTCGGGAGAATCACAGCGATAACCTAGTCGGGGCTATGGACGTCTGACTGGCAGCGAGGAAATGTCCCAGATGCTTTTGGAGTTAGAATAAACTACGTAGCTTAACTTGACGGAGCTCAAGTTCCTGTAGCAACTGAAAGACGGGAATTAACGCAATTGCACACACTTGGATTTTCAGCATACTGAAGGTTGGGTTGGCTAATGGTTTTGATCCTTTGGATTGGGTGTCTAGTTTGTTTGCCCTAGCGAGAGGGTTGGAACCAGAGATTTTGGGTTCGTGATTCCAATTTGTCATTAAAATGCTCTGGAGCATTTCCCCAGCGAGTCGCCATTTGTTGTGCATGTTTTGCACACATGCCCCGCCGTAGGCAGGGACCCCCTTTTTTCGCTCCCAACAGGCTGCTTTGCTCCTATCTTATTTTGCGTACCCCATTTTCAAGCCCAAATTGGTCATGTGCCATCAAACGATCAAATTCCCCTACCCAAATTCACCTGCTTGGGGTATTCAAATCTACGGAGAAATAAAGTCCCCCAATCCCCTTTCTACCTTTTGTCTTGCTTTGGTTGTTTCAGAAACATCCGTGGACTCCTGTTGGTCCAGTTTCCACATTTTTGGCTTTGGGGATAACTTTTTGGTGGATTTGGGATGTCTTTGGGGTGTTTCAATGAACTGCCAAGGTTTTGTCAATGTTCCATTAAGTTTCGATGGTTTCAGAACTTTCCCTCTAGAATTCTCTTCCTCGACTGTTTGGAAACATCCGTGGACCCCCGTCGCTCCCATTTCCTCAAATTTTGGTTAAGTTTCGGTGGTTTCGGAGCTTCGTCCCCCTTTTGCTGTTTTGGAACTTCTGATGGCTGCCTCCTTCCCGGCCTCCGGAGCCTGGCCCCTCCGTGGCCATTTTTGGGGTTCCACCTCTCTGTCACCATTTTGGAACTTTCGGCGGCTGCCTCCTTCTCGGCCTCTGGAGCCCGGCCCCTCCGTGGCCATTTCTGGGGTTCCGCCTCTCCGTCGCCATTTTGGAACATCCAGCGGCTGCCTCTTTCCTGGCCTCCGGAGCCCGGCCCCTCCATGGCCATTTCCGGGGTTCCGCCTCTCCGTCGCCGTTTTGGAACTTCCGGCCAATTTTGCCTCCTTCCCGGCCTCCGGAGCTCGGCCCCTCCGTGGCCATTTCTAGGGTTCCGCCTCTTCGTCGCCATTTTGGAACTTCCGACAGCTGCCTCCTTCCCAGCCTCTGGAGCCCGGCCCCTCCGTGGCTGTTTCCAAAGTCCATCCATCTTTGGCCGTTTGGAACTTCTAGTGGCCATCTCCTTCATGCCCTTCAAAACCCGGGCCCTTCGTGGCCGTTTCCGGGGCTCCATCCCTCCTTGGCTGTTTTGAACATCCAGGAGCCTGCCTCCTTCCCGACTGTTTTGAACATCCGGGAGCTTGCCTTCTTCCCAGCTGTTTTGAACATCCGGGAGCCCGCCTCCTTCCCAGCTGTTTTGAACATCTGGGAGCCTGCCTTCTTCCCGACTGTTTTGGCTTCCGTCCGCTGTCTGCCTTCTGGCTTTCTTCCGCCGTCTTTCCGCCCTCTGGCGCTCGCACCCTTGAAGCACGCATTAATGTTTAGGGTCCAAATTAGCTCCAAATATGAATATCAAGATCTTTTGATGATGCATGGATAGATCTAACAAGAAATTCGTAGGTTTGACTGACATTTTCCTTAACTCATGTATAAATGCACTTACGACACTTCGTGTTTGCAGGAGTCAAGAAGTCTTCCGTAGGTCTATCGAAAAGGCCCATTGAGGGCATTGTCCTACCTTTTTCTAGATGATGATGATTTCTAAGGAGCTTTCTGCCCCAATCAGGGGCCACCAATCTATTGATGCCAATCGTCGACGGACTCATTTGATCAAAGGAAGAACACTGCAAGCACATCAAGCAAAAGACAACTTTCAGGCAGTTTTAGCTACAGTGAAAAGGGAAATTAGCTAAATGACAAAATTGCTATAGTGATTGGCACTAGATGACAAAATAGGGAAAATATAAGGAATGTATTTTTAATTGTTGAATATTGTGGGGTAGGTGAAGCCCTAACTTGTAATGAATCTGAGTCACTCAATACAAATTGATCCTAGCCATTCATTTGGGATTTGGAAAACTATAAATAGGGGCTTGCCCCTCATTTGTAAGAGTTGGAGAATTGATGTAAAAGACATTTGTAGCAATAGAAGACAACATTGCATGATTTTATGGATGTTCTCTTTGATTTTGCTCATCTTGCATGCATGGTTTTACCTTCCATAGTAGTTTTAGTTATAGATTCTTGAATGGAGGTGATAATGGAAATTTTTGTTTTGGTATTTGATGAGCTTTCAGCCCATACTTTTAGCACTTGTTGATAACAAGTTGTACAAAGTTAGCCTAGGCTTCTTTATTCCAATGTTGCAACTTAGTTCACTTGCATGTTCATGATGTGCATGTGCAATTTGAAAATCAGCAGTCCTTAAAAGATTGCATTGGTTTTGTGTAGCTATAGGTTTCTCTTGGTCAAGCAAAACCTAGTTTAGGAAGTCTGTCTACTTTAGCAGCCACCATTGTTACTATTTATTCGTAGCTTAGGATTAGAATAGCTTTCTTAACCCTTCTCCTTTTGCTATTTTTTTAAATTCTTAGTTAGAGTAGGACCCAAAGCATCACCATGAAGCTAAATCAGATGAACTTGATGAGTTTCAACTTGCTATCTTGAGTGGACATCCACTGTTCATTCACTTCCAGCACTTTGAAACTGCATTTGCAAATCCAACTTCCATGCTTTGTAACTCATCTGTAAGTCCGCCTTGTGATTCCAGCAAATCACATCAAACTATTGAGGTATCTAAGCATTGTCATGACCTGACATCCGAGAGACCTTGGGATAGTGTTCTGCAATCTGATTGTGGAAGATTGTCTTTCAAGAGAGGTAGTGCATCTACGCATTACCTGTGTTGAGAAGTGCATAAAAAACACATCAACAGGTTGGTTGAGGATGGAATCAACAACCTCCTATCTCTGTTCAAATGGCTTCTCTCAGAGGTCAAAGAAATCAATATCAAGATGAATGAGTTGTAGAATATCATTGTTGTTTTGGTTAACTGTAACAAAAAGGAATGGATTGTGCATAGCAAGGTTGAAACCATGAATTCTTTCCTTGACAAGGTGGCGACAGATGCTGATAAATTGGGTAGATCATGAGGATAGGTTGGTTTTCTTGGAGGGAAAAATTCAATAAAATATATAAAGATTTGAGTACTGTGGTGCACATTAAAGTAATCAATCACTCCATACTAGTGCTCAAGGGCTCACTATGTTGAATGGAAAAGCCCATAAGTGGACTAGTAAATTGTTGGATCTTGGTGAGAATGTGCAAGAGATAGCTAGTGAAGATTAGAAGAATCAAATGAAAAAGAGCATGGATGAGGGGTCATGTGTGAGAGCCTTAAGCAAGAAAAAGAAGAGGGTTGTTGTTCCTCTTTAGGAGCTTGACAAAGTGCTGGAGATGCATGAGAACATTATCTCTAGCAATTTAGAAGCTGCCAATATTTTAGATCAATTTCAGTAGTTTTTGTTGTATTTAGGCCTTTTTCTAGTGTTTTGCTGATGGTATATCTATTTGTAACTTTTCTATTGCTCATCTTTAAACAACTTTTTTTTTGGGGGTACTACTTGGTGTTATCGTGTTATCTTTTGCAACCTGTTCTCAATGTAAAGGGTTTCAGGTCCCCTTCAAAACCTTCTTTTCCTTATCAAAAACATGAGCATGTTAAATATGCTCATTTTTTTTCTTTTCATGGACCAAAATTATTTTGTGACCAATTTTTTTGTCCCCCATATTTATGCACATGCTAACATTTATTATTTAATGTATATCTCTCACTCTTTACATTACCTTTAGCACAATTATTTTTCACACACACATAACTTCATCTAGATTCCCATCTAGAAAGTTATCCACTCAAATTTTCTTAATCCCTATATAATTATTTTTGGTTGATACTAAAAGACATAAGGAAATAAGCATTTAATTTATAGGCTCACGAAATGATAGAAAAAAAAAGAACCTAACAACCCATGTGTGATTATAAAATAGGTGTTATTATCAAGCTTGTATGATAGAATAGATGAAATTAAACCACTTTAAATGTTTGAAAATAAAGAGTGTTTTCCTAAAAGAAGTTGAAACACACAAGGGTTGAGGTTGAAAACATAAATTTGAACTTTTCTAGGAAATTAAACTTAGAAGAATGAAAAAAGGAACCTAGGAACAAAAAATTATGTGAATCTAAAAGCCTTAGAATTACTTAAAAATATATGAGGTTGACCATTCCAATAGATGGGTATGTCCCCAAGGAAACCTATGTAAGGGTAAGGGGTAATTTTGGAAAACCTATTAAAATTGTGTAAATTTTACATAGAATCTTACTTTTATAATTATAAAAAATTCTTCAACTAGTAAAACTCAAGAAACATAATAGAAAATGGAATGAAAAGGGAAAATAAATGATAAGGACTATAGAATGAAGGTAGAAAAGAGAGAAAATCCACCCAATATTAGTATTGAATTATTATATGTGATGTGTATATTTTTAGAAGGCTTTAGGTATAATTTGTGAGCTCTAGGAAGTGACATTTGACACACGGGTGAATTTTTCCCTACTAAGGTGCCAAGGCTATCCTAGGATTAGTAGGGTTCATACTATAATAGAGTGATAATATTTTGGAAGTTCCAAAAGGTCCTAAGATATAAATTTTTTAACTAGATCATTTCATAGAAATCTACGTTGATTCACTTAAGAAATGAATTTTTAGGGGAGGTTGCAGTAGTTATCTTCCTTGTAAATTATTCTAAAAAAATATAATAGAAACTTTAAAAGTGGATGTATATAGACTAGGATATGGAAACATGAGGATATAATGGACAATAATATTATGAAAGACAAGATTGTAGAGTGCAAAATTTGATCTTGGAGGTGTGTGATGATGATCAAAATATATGAGATAAAAAATATTATAAAAGTTATATGAACAAAGGTTTGGAGGAAGGAATCTTGTAAGAGAGGATGGAAACTAGGGTGTATGTAGTTTTGGGGATGAAAATGGGAGTGCAGATGGCTAGGTAAGGAGAGTGAAAAATGGAAGAAAAAATTTAGGTGCAATGAAGAAAGAGGGATCCATAGGAGGGATTCCAGTGAAGAGAAATAAATCTCTAAATAATAATAAACTGCATTGGAAAAACCTTTAATAAAATCTCCTCTAAGAGAACCTACAATAGAGAGAACTTGTATTGTTGTTGTTAACAAGAAATAACTTATGGAATAGATTACAAGGATGAGTCAAATGATAGGAATAAAGTTCTTATTAATATTTTCTTAAATTTTTATGGTAAAATTCACCAAAACAAACCTCATTTGTTAAATCATACATGCAACAAGATTTTTGTGCACTAAGGGATTACAACCAAAATTTAATGCTATCATGCCTAAAATATTTAGAAAGAAAAAATTAATAAGAATTTTTGCATAGTAAGTGATCTAACATCAATTTCATCATCAAAGAGTGAAGTACATTAGAAAAAGAGTTGAAATGAGGGTTCTAAACATATGAATGGGAAGAAACCAGTTACATAATTTTAGCTAGATAAGGATATACATTACATGGATAATGATAAATAAGGCTTACACAAGAACATAAACACATTGAAAGTGGGAAACATGAAGCACATAATGATAAACAAGATGCACATGAATAGACAAGGTGTGAAGAAGGGGTGAAAATGTATGATAAATGGAACAACTAAAATGAGTGTAAAATATAGTGGAAGAGGTTATAAGGTATGTAATTTGTTTTATTATTTATGGTCCCTAAAATATGATAGATAATGTTCCCTCAAATACTCAATATGAGAATCTATTAATGTATTGTTAGAGAACATTGAAAAATCCATAGAGTATCCTAATTAATGACTAATAAAGGCTAATATATTAAAATTACAATTTAAGCATAGTCTAGGGAAGCTACTAAAAGTGCTCAATGAAATCATATGCAAGACTAATGAATGCACTATAAGGCATTTGATATATACAAAATAATTATAAATCTTTGTTGATAATATTTTCTCAAAATGTGTAGATTAGAAAAGCATTATTATGAAACTTAATTTTTAAATATATAGAAATGTGAATGATTTAATATTTAATTATGCATTTTGATTCCACTAAATCCATCAAGAATTAGATATATAATATAATCAATACAACGAGCATGAACTAATCAATATAACATGCATGAACTATTATATCAAAAGAAATAAAGTCATTTACAATATTTGTATAACTATTTCACATGATATGTATGTGGATTACAATAATTAGGTGCAACAACATCATCATAAGAATCAACTTGATCTCTATATGTATCACAAAAGTGTAGGGATAAAGTGTAGGACCAATCATTGAAGATAGTGAGGTTTGATGTAAGATAATGTGTAATGTCAATTGTGTTTTATGTAAGCTTAATTTGATGCAAATTATGAACAATATACAACCTTTGAAGTAATTTGATGATGATTTTCTAATTTTATTAATTTATAATGTTTGTTGTTTGCTAATGATTAATATGAATTGATTCATGTGAGAGGAGATAGATTTTATGTGACATTTTATTTATATACCCATAACATGTTAAAGCATCTTGGAATTATGTCTTTAAATACACAAGCCTAGTGTCAAATTTAATTTTTTGGTACGCATTAGAATAGGCAGTGGTTGTTTCAATTAAAATTAGAATTAGGGGTAGGATAACACCTATTATCTAGTCTAGGAGATAAGATTGTGGGTTTAATGCAATTTAGAGCATATGATTACATGCATAATCCAACCTAAGACAAAAATATGACGAGAATTCAATTAGTTATGTTTTGAGAAAAAATATTTGATATTAAAGAATGGCTATTTCAAGATTGGAATCATAACATACACAAAATTAAAAAATTGTGTTAAAACTATGCACTAAAAATGCCTAAAAAATAACATAAAACATAAAATTAAAATATAAATCATGTATTTTTCTCCTCTACGATGTTATTATTCTAATACATAAAATTAAAATAATAATAATCAAATATAGAGTGACAAGTTAATTTGTAACCCTTCCATATTTGAAGAGTAATTTATTTTAGTAATATTATAACATAATCAATGAATAATATGTCAACATTTTTTACTATGATAAATAGTTTTAGATGACACAAAATTTATTAAGAAATTTTAATTATTATTTTTTAATTTTGTAGTACACCATGCTTTTAGATTATAATTTTGTATTATAGTACACTGCAAAGAAAAAATTTAGATAAATTGTCAAAAATTATACAATATATATCTTATTTATAGTATAGATTTTGGAAAAATGTTTTCATGTTTGAAAGACATTCTAAATAAATAAACATCATAGAAAAATAACTTGACAAATAGAATCAACCATCAAATTTAGAGATTATCATTACTTATGTAAATTTTTTAGTTAAAGTTTAAATTCAATGGTTGTATGATTGCATTTACTTATTTTTCTCTAAAATGCAATTAAAATTTTGAAAAGGTTATCAATTAAAAGAAAAATATTAGATAAATCGTCAAAAATTATACAATATATATTATTTATAATAAGATTTTGGAAAAATATTTTCATGTTTGAAAGAATTCTAAATAAACAAGAGATGCATTTGCATCAGGTTCTGCCCATTGTGGGGTGTGCTTGGTTGTTTTAAACATGTAGTTAATAGAAATAGCTAGGGGTTTAATGTGATTGTTTGTTGTTTTATAATGTCATTATTATAGTTGATTACTAATGAAAAATAAAAATAAAAAATCATGTGGAGTGTACTTGTTGTTTTAAACATTTAGTTAATAGAAGCAGCTAGGGGTGTAATGTGATTGTTTGTTGTTGTATAATGTTATTATTATATTTGATTAATGTTGCATAAATAAAAAATAAAATTCATATGGGTGTCTTTTGTTGTTTGAAACATTTAGTTAATAGAAGTAAGTAGGGGTGTAATATAAGTGTTTGTTGTTGTATAATGTTATTATTATAGTTAATTAATATTCCAAAAATAAAAGATATTCAATTATACAAATATATTATTATAATAATTCCATATATATATTTATTCTTATCGTTTTGATAATGTGATATTTATGTAATTTTTGCCTTGCCAAATTATATTATTACATATATATTTTTAAAATAGATTTTATTGAAATATTAATTGTAGATACATAATTTTTTTTTTTATTATATTTATTATAGATAGATAAATTTTATTGTGATATTTAATACACACTTGGTAAACAAATATAAAATATGCATTGAATGTACTCACATTTATTTATAAGCTTTGAAAATCTTGTCAATTATTAAATAAAATATGTAAAATAATACTTGTAAGTCAACAATGTAATTATATGATGATGTATGTAATAATGCTCATGTCATTCAAGTCATTAATAAGTTTGAAATTTGATTCATGAATTAAATAAATTGCATTGCACATAATTTAGAAAGAAAGAAAAAAATTCTAATTTTTGCAATGACTGTTGACAACATGAACCAATAAAAAGAAAGATAAAAAATATTTTAACAATTTTAGAAATAGACAATTAAAAATAGACTATATAAAATTGTTGGTAAAGTTTTTAATTTTAGATGTTTATTGGTTGGATTGTCACTATCACTCAAAAAAATTGAATGCAATGAATGCATAAATATTCTGCCATGGGCAGAACTAAAAACATCATAGAAAAATGACTTGACAAATAGAATCAACCGTCAAAATTAGACCTTGACGTAACCCAATTTAATATAATATACACTTCTAAAATACATTTTCATATTAAAAAGAGAGACTAAACATGATAGATAGAATCAACCATCAAGACTAAACATGATAGATAGAATCAACCATCAAATTTGGACCTTGCAGCTACCTAATTTAGTGTATAATATATATTTTTAAAATATATTTTCATATTGAAAAGAGAACTGTAAATGAATAAACGTGATAAAAAATTGACTTGATAGAAGGTTTGAATTGAACGAACATATTTGCGCAGTTGAACGCTTGCTGTCTGTAAGTCATAAAACTGTGAGACCGAGATTGTTCTAAATAATCAGGGAAATTTTCAGCCCCTAGCAAGGAAATTTACTGTAGCCGGGCACTGTCAATTAAAAATCTTCATTCCCTGGTGAATTCAAACCGACATTCTGAATGGCGAATCGCATGGAATAAGGCAATGCGAAATAAGCGTTGCCCCCAGTTTCTTATGTATTATCTGTAATTTTCATCCACAAAACATCGCATCATAATGGCTATTTGGTCAAATTTTGCTGCACCAGGTCACCCAGTAGCCGGTAACATTGACCGGACGACAGTTTCTTTTATACAGACATGTCGTCAGAGACGACGCGTTACAGAGAGGATATTATGGAGTCAAGATTTTGGGATATGTTTTCGGAAGAGCTGCCATGACAATGTTTAGGCACGTAAGGAATGAAAGCATATTTCAATCACTATGATGACAGTTGGACTGTAGCTGCGGCCTGAGATTGCAGTGTAGTGGAGGTTCAGTCAGTCTTCCTTTTTGTAGCGATCAAAGTGGAATTTATTTACCCGCAATTTTTTCTTTTGGAGATTTTTGAAGAACCGCATTCTTTTCGCATTGTAATGAAGTTTTCATACCCATGCCAATTCCATTAGTTACGGGATTATTAAATTTTTTTTTTATTATTAAACAAAGCAAAAGAATTTATAAGAAAAAAGCTATCCGCAGTAGCTGTAGAACATGACAAGTCAACATGGCAAATCAACTATACAATATCTACAAGAGCCATTGACGTTCACTGAAGCAGTACAAGATATCAACCATAAAATACAATTACATAGACAAAAACTGTATAACATTATGATCAAGTTTATTGTCTATCTGAAACTTCACTATCTGATCTTTAATTTGCTGCAACTGATGTTTAGCTCTCTCATTCTTTTTACGTATTATCTGAATCTGTGAAAAAAGTAACAGCCTGATAAAAATTATTAGAAAACATTGCAGCACACCAATTTCTTCATATGTTTTTCAAACTAACATGACGAATAGAATCAACAATCACATCCTTTTACATACCAAGCCCAAAAACAACCTCTTTCCAAGTTAAGTCACGATTAAAAATAGCTGAGAAGTCTCTAAAAACAGTAAACCATTGCCTTTTGACATATACACAATCCCAAAAATGTGCCTCAAACTTTCCATAGCCTTACAAAAAGGGTAGTTTGCTAGTTGGACCATAATGTACTTCAATCTATCTCCCACAGGTAGCTTGCAGTGCAATATCTTCCAAACCAACCCCTGTGAATCAAAATCAGCTTTGAAACACCATATTTTTATTTTGATGGAATACTTTCTAATATGATTATATATTGAAGTGGATTCTTATGTTGAATTCATTTATAATGATAATATATTTTTATGTAAAATTAGATTTATTTTTAAATTTGTATTATTGCAGTTGTGGTTAATGGTAAAAGAGAAGCCTTAGACCATACAAACTTTATAGTTTTATTATAAAAAAAAATTCATAGTGCAATCTATTTTAAAAGCTACAATAAAGTAATGTTTAAAAGAGATGAACGTATATGTGTTGATGTAAGTAGAAATATTTAGATTGGGAAAAAATGTATCTATTTTTCCAGAATTTTAACCAAATATTTATTATTTTAATCAAATCTTAGATTTTTCTTTTTTGGTTATTTTTTTGGAAATGTGCACACGAGTCAATTTTTTTGGGATCAAGGAGATATTTTCTACATCGAGGGGGTCTATAATATTGTATTATTTCATTTATAATTTTTCATAATAGATCCAACACATATTTCTTTGCTCACTTCATATAACTAGTATAATTGGAAATCACAAATGAAAATACATTTTAATAAATTCTAGGGTTATACAGAGTGACCATGGGTACAAAACTTGAACCTCAAGATGTTGCTAAGAAGAGAAAGTGGTTTAACAGGGGTGATCAAGTGTCACATCCCCATTAATTACCTCCACGGTGAATGTTGAAGAGTAAAAAAAAAATTAAAAATAAATAAATAAATAATAGACTAAGAGAGGTGATGACTCTATTCTTGGGGTTCAAGAAAATCAAACGTATATATGAGTTGATCTCCTCCATACAGTGAGGAGACAACCTGAAATAAATAAGAATCGTTGGACATGTGTTAAGAATTGTGTTTCACCTCTTTGGCCATTTGAAAATGTATTGGGCAAGGATGAGATATGACATGCAGGGCAGGAAAATGGACCCACAACCCTTCATAAATCAATATTTTTGGGCTTTGTTTTTTGAGAAGAAGGAAAAGTAAGATGTGAGGAGAAGTCAATAGGAGATTGGTGCATTGAATTGGAAAGGACCTAAAGAATGGTGCAAGACATTGCAACTCTATCCATCAGAGACCAAAGTTTGCTAATCACATGGAAAATAAACACCTAGACAACTTTAAAAAATCTCACGACCCCTCCATTGGGAGGTGTTCTATTTTGGAGGGGAATGATTATAAGAGAGACTAGTTGAATGAAGAACATGGGGAAGAAAAATGTAGAGGAATGCAGAGTGAGGTGATAAGAAAGGGCTGAATGGCATGACAGAGAGAACATGTAAGAGGAGAAAGAAAAGGAGGATGGTGTGTGAGAATAGGAAATTTGAGAGCATACATGTGAGAGAAAAAGATAATTCAAAGATTGTGTTCATAAGAAGGGCATAGCAAATTTTAAAACCCTCATGACTAGAGGAAATGAGTGAAAAAATGCAAAAATCACAAGAGAAAAGAGCGAAGAAAAATTTAAAAAGGAAGATATTGTGTCAGAAGGGAGGAGTATAATGCAGTGTAAGGCATGGAGATCTTGGGGTTTAGATAGCAAAGGAAAAGAAAGTGAGAGGAGAGGGTCGAAACATATTTGGTGAAAATGGTTTAGAAGCTTTCAAACAAATGCAACTAGTGGAATAGGTGTGGTATTGACGTGACTTGCAAGTGTATCACATCCTCATCACCAAGGGTCAGTTGGCATTAAAATTAGACTATAAAACTATTGATAGCATCCTCCCTACCTATGGCTAGAGTTCCAATTTAAGAGAGTGAGAGAAAATTTGAAGAAATTGGGAATACTTGGGAATTACTAGAGTGATATATGCAGGAGAATACTTCAGTCAAGCTAAGTAGATATTTTATTTATATATTTCCACTTCATTCTCCTTTTGATTTATTACATAAATTAGTTTGCACATATTTCAATCTGCCATAAAATAGATTTGATTACCATGTTTAAAATGGGTATCTATGTAGCTCATACATATTGGTATCTAATCAAGAATCTCTTCAAGATAGGCGAAATAGGTACAAATATAGCATACAATAATCAAGAGAAATCTTGGAATGGTCTTCAAACTAAACTACAGTGAAACAATCATGATAGACCTTTCTTTCCTCTCATTACAATACATCCCTTAGTGGTTGACCAAGTCTTGAGAAATGTCGTGTAGCATTTTATGTGACCAATATTTTAATATTTAAGACAAAGGGATAAGAAAAATAGTATATCATATATGTATAAGGAAGTTCATGTCTTCACTTAGAAAAATTAGGGAACACTTGATATCCCTATGTTCTTAACATTAATATGTGAATGCATGTGTAAATCAAGAAGGAATTCTATGTGGTGTTAAACCAAAAAAACATATAGGCCATCGCTCCTTAAAAATGATGCAATTATATATGCATTCAACATTAATAAATCAAATAATGTAATGGAAGGGCTTGATTATTACTTACTAATATGAATAGGGGAGGGGGGAGACAAATAAATATAGTAATCTACTCTCATTTCCTTAAAATATATTACCTGAAAAATAACACAATGAGTTATGTCATTTGATTACATGTTGCTCTCTTCTAGGGAGATTTAAGAGGTTAGGATGAGCTATGTGGTATAATTATATCATCATGGTTACTTTCAACAATATGTATCAACTATCAAGTACTTAATCATAAGACTTGTTGTCTTTGATATCTTTAGGAGTGCAATAGAAGCATGTGTTTGTTTATATAATCAATATAAACAAAACCTTGGGATGCTCTAGTTGGATTAGGAATAATATTGGCATTGAGGTTCAATATTGATGCAATTGGATGGAAGTGTCATGATATAGGTTTATTAAATTGTGATGCATGGTTTGAATAGTTATAAATACTCTTACAAATGGTAGTGTAGAGTATTAGTTGAGTTCTTCAATTGTGACTCCCAGATATGGGATGTGTAGTCTTTTGTTATTAATTGTCACTCGAATACTTAGAACCATTAAATCTATTTATCTGATTAGTATTTATCTATGAAACATTCCCATGATAATTGTTCTAAATGGGTCAAAGATTTGATAGTACCTTTTTGATAGTTCATTCTTGTGGAATTAAAATTTCTCAAAACATTTAAGTTACAAACTTTATTCCTGGTCAAAATAGTGTACCTAACACATGTTAATATCATTCCTATTACTAGTAAAATGGAAGTGTTGGAATTCTAATTACCAAATGAAGTATGTGAATAAACCTAATAATGGTATTTGGGTATTGGGCTCGTAAGGGATTTCATATGATTAAAGTTATTTATTGAGCCCACCCCTCAAATAGAAAACACTCAATATTAAACCTATTATATGAAATTTCAAATGGAAGTGAATTCCTATGGGTTTTTGTGAACGAAGGTAGTTTAGTGTTGTTTAATAAGCCTAAACTCTATGTTGATAAGATGAACCCAAGGACATTCAAGTTGGTTTGTGAATAATAATGGGTCAAGTTTAAATCAAGACCTTGATATCCTTAAAGGGGGGTGTTATAATATGGGTTGTTAATTTATATATGTATGTATATGTTCCTAATTGTTGATAAGCATTAATAATGAAAGGAAAAAATTTAAAAAACCTTGATTATGGGGAAATTTTTCATATGCATCCCTTGAGATACCATGTCAGGAGAACTATGTGTGACCTTGATCTGTTTAGAAGTGGGTATGTAGGTGGTCCTTGGGTGAAGGATACTTCTATGACCTCAAGTAGGTAGAGGAAGGGTTTAGGGGGATAACTCTAGGGTTTTGGGTTATTCTTAACTTATTTGGCCTTCCCTCTTTAGTGGGTGTCAATTGAGGCTAAAATGGGTATTAGATGGTTATAACAGAGTTAAGGGAACCTAATAACTTATAATTAATACATAATGTGCTTCTAAATACTAATTTAAATGATATAATGGATTTGACTAATTTATAGTTTGTATTTGATTATATGTATATGTTGGGTAAAGGCCATCTTGTGTTGGTTCCATGTAAATTTATGTGTTGTAAAAACTAGCTTCATATCTAGAGGTCTCTATGTATAGGTATGTGTATCTATTGATTGTGATTGTGATTCATGTTATGTATGACCTGCCCAAGTGTGAACCTTTGGGATATTTGAACACTAACACGCAGTCATTGGATAATTCCAATGACTAATTTTTGGGCTACTACTAGGGATTAGTCAACATTCACTTGGTTCATGAAGGTGAAGGAAGTAGGCTACCCTGGTTATGATACAGCTATAGCAGTCGCATGCGTAGGGACCCATTCATGTAGGTAACAGTAATCCAGGGTTAACTGTTGTATTGATAGGGTTCACTAGTTGTCACTGATAAGCACGAAAGTGATTGATGCTAAGTGTTACTTAGGATTTTGAAGAAGACAACTAACAATATCACTAAGGTCACAACATGGTATATGTTAGGAGCTACTTCTTCCTAGGCGGACATACTTGTCACCGGTGACCTATAGGTGATTGAAGTTAGAATCCACCGGGTTATGGTAGGTTCACTAGTTGGGGAAAGCCTTGGGATGGTGGATAGACCCATGGTGTAGTATGTAATTCATCTAATCCCCTTCCCAATTGTCAGACTATAGACTTGGCCTTGTTTGGTTGAGGACAAACCCGCACCGCCTTGTAGTATGGGATGCCCCAAATCCTTTTCCCATTTGTCCAAAGGTGCAAAATACCAGAGGAGAGGATAGGACCTATGTTGTAGTGCATAATGTACTAATATTATTTCTATCTATGATGCATTATGGACATGTCTTAGTGATGTGTTAGTCAACCATTGTGGATGTGATGTATGTTGGAGCTCATGACTATGTGTATGTGATGTATGTTGGAGCTTGCCACTATGTGTATGTGATGTATGTTGGAGCTCATCACTATGTATTTGTGATGTATGCTAGAGGTCATTATTATGTATTTATGATGTATACTCGAGCTCGCCACTGTGTATATGTAATGTATGTTGGAGCTTGATACTATGTATTTAAGACATATGTTTGAACCAGACCCTAATGTAATTATGATATGTGTATGAGATAATAATTATTGTATCTTGTGATGTACATATGAGCTAATCACCATTGTTCTTGTGATCTATGTATGATCCAAACATTGTTTTACATGTCATGTGTATGAGCTAGTCAGCTTGTGTATATGGAGGTATGCTCATGAAAATCATTGTGTATGATCTTTGGGATTATGGTATGTGTGACCCCTTATGAATAATGTGAATTTTTTTACACTAATTTTTGGTATGGACCCAACACTTGATGGCAAGTTATTATCAAAAGTTATTATTTTATTATAATTAACTAAGTGATGACTTATACTTAATTAATAGTCATGGGTTAAAAAAGAGATTAAGGATCTAATGCAAGAGGAGAGAATGAACTCCCTTTAACATTGTGGGGAAAACTACAAAGCCTCTAATTTCTGAGGAGGGTATATGTACACAAGGTCATCATGAACCTTTGAGGCTTAGGTTGTAGGTCTAAGAAAGACTGTAGCCTTGGTACATTACCACTCTTTAGTGAAAGCCTATAATTGGTAATGGTGAGTTGATGCCACCATGGAGAATGGAGACGTATTAAAGTTAACACTATTAAGCTTCATGTAAGGTGCTCAATCATTTGAGTTTGTAGTTGTTGTGAACGCAAAAAAAAATTGTAGTGCCCAAGTGACAAATTTTACATCAAGATTTTGGTACATTATGGATGTCTATGTCTCATGATCTTATCTTTCATGTTGAATCTCACACCACACCTAATCAAATTTGGACTCAATTAGATTCCTTGTTTGGGAAGTAGGATACTATGAGAGAATTTCATTTGGAGAATGAGCTTATTAACTTGACTCCTTGATATTTTGATAGCATTTAGGAATTATTCACCAAACTCAAGTCTCTCAAATTATAGTTGACACAATGTGGTATTCAAAATGAGGACACTTAGTTGATTCATTCCATCCTTTCCAAGCTTTGTCCTAATTATTTAGTTTTTTTTTCTACCATTTATACCACAAGAGATGCACTTGGTTCCAAATTCAAAACCTTGATGATTTTTCCACTTCACTCACTCAAAAGTAGAAAAATTTGGTAAAGATGAGCTCGTCGAAGTCTACCAATTCATAGGATATTATTGCATCACCAAGCACTAGAGATCTGAAGGCTTCAAATAGAAAAGACAAGAAAGAGAAGCAAAAATGTTCCAAGTTCAATGAGCAAGCCAAGAAATCCCTTTCATAGGATACATCTTATTATTCTTCATCTTCTATGAGGGACTCATCTAAAAATAATTGACCCAAATGTGCATATTTCTCAAAGATAGGAAAAGATGAGGATCAGTGTTATGCAAAGTGGATTGATGAACTAAAACATATTCTACAAAAGAACAATATTCAATTTCCTTCATTCTCTTCTTTCACTTCAGAACTTTCACAACCAAGGTTAGTCACCATGGAATGTGGAGTAGACAAGATGAAAGGCCACATGCTCCCTTTGCATCCACCAATCTATAGTCCAACAAATGGCTTTATCTTTGGGTATGTTCTTTTCATATGAACCTTACACATTACCACATATTTTGATGGGGACTAACACTTATATGAGTGTTATTATGAAAGGATACATAGATGTTGATGATAACACATTTTATGATGTACTTTGTGTCCATTATATTTCAATCTCCTTTCCATCTATTAGATTACACAAAGTGGGGAAGGTAAGACAATAGAGTTCACACTAATTTAGTTCTTATCAAAAACCAAAAAATAGAGAGATTATTGTAGTCAACAAAGTATATCATACTTCTCGATTGTATTCCTTATCTCTTTTTCTCTAGATGAGATTGCACTTCCATTGACTAGTCTTCACTCTCATGCATCTAGAGTGGATCACATATCTAAGATGTTTGGTCACTTGAACCTATATTTTCTTCCATCATCCACCTTAGTTCATGAGATTTGTGTTGAGCTTCCTCCTCCCCCACCTCTTTCACCTTTAGAGATTAGCTCACTTTAGCAGCATGTATCTAGTCCTTCAATTTCAATTTTATGGGATGAATACTTTCTTGACATTGTATATTTATTTGTTGAGTCTCATATTACAAATATTGAGGACACACTTGAGGATATTCACTCCCTCTTTGGTGATTACTACACTCCACCAGTCATCACATAAGCACTACCTTTGGAGTTTGTTCTATAGGTATCTTCATAGTTGTTTGGATTTGATTCATTTGATTTGGCTTCATTTGATTTAGACATGTGGACCCTTGAGAATTTATCCATGGCATCCATCATAAGACCATTTCTCCTGGGAGAGTTTCTTCTACATGCACCATTAGATGTGTTTCTTCCTAAGGGGAGGAATGATTTTTTTTCTATTTTTGGATCATCTTCATTATTCTTCTTCGAGCATTCACTTTTAGCATAGGAGCTTCTTCCTTCTAGCGAGGAATCATTATCTCATCCTTTCTCTCCTATGGGGGTACCTTGATTGAACTTATGTGACTAAAGAAGCACTTGGGGAGATATTTTGAGTCCTACTTTCCTTTGTCACATGTATGATTTCATTTCTTTTATCTCTCTCTTTGGAGAGGATTTTTTCCCATGAGGTTTTCTCCTTTTCTTCAATTATGAGGATTTGTAGTTGGGACCCATTATGCATTTATCTTATCTTACTTTATTATTTTCTTAGTTTCTCCCCAAGTTGATCTTAAGGGGGGTGTTAGAGTAAAGAGGTCATCACTCAATAATTAATTATTAGATACATTTTTACTTTAATTACTTAAGCTAAACTTAAGAGTTATTTTTATATTAGATTGTGATAAATATAGGTCAAATTATCTCATCGCATGAGATTAAGACACTTGTCACAATCTAATAAAATTCTTATCTAGGGTTTTCTTTTATGATTTTATAAGTAATCACCTTCATTGTAATCATTTATTCAGGTTATTGCATCAATACAATTTCTCAAGTTGTTGAGCACACCATCTTGCCTAGATCTCTCTTTTGTCATAGGATAATTTCCTTTAGGTGATTTCTAAGAGTTGTGGGGTTCAATCATTAGCTCCAACAATATATTGTACTATTTTCATCAACACTACTCTCAAATGATATTGTTTGCAATAATTTGTTTGATCTTGATGTTATCAAGTGTTGTGGAGATGAAAAAAGCTAAAAGGCTATTTTAGAGGGTACCCACGTCCAATTGTAGGTCTTGATGGAACATTCATAAGCCTCATGAACTCCAAGAACTACTCTGTCATAGTTTGGCGCATTTTTACTCTTATGGATCTTAAGAGACCTACCCATAATCATGTAACCTAGAGGGATTGACACACGTAGGAAAAGAAATGGTCTCTCCTCTATCATTCACCCACCCACCCTAACATGTTGACACATTTATTTCAGCTTTATGAGCTGTAGCACAAAAAATAAGGCTCTTGGCACATTTACACTACTCTCAAATGATTTTTGCAAGAATATGTTTGATTTTTCCATGGTCAAACTATGTGGAGTTGCTCTTTTATATCTTAAGTCAACCTTGAGTGCTTGGGATAGAGAACAATATATAAAATTTCTAATTAATTTTTTTTAGACTCCAACCTTTTCCTACTAAACATTATGAACTTTCTTGGTACATCTTTGCATTGATTTTTATAATATTTTGGTATTTAATGAAAGTTAATGTGCACTTATTATCATGCACAATTTTCAAGACTAAAATGAATATCTAGAGTATATTTTAGTTTCTAACAAGACAAAAGGAATTAGAGTCTCTATTAGAACCATATAGGCCTTTACATGCCTGAGAATGCTATCTTTGGTCATTCACTCAAAAATATAAAGTTGATCAAAATAGGGGGTTGGCCTAAGAGAACTTGACCATATGAATTTGATAAACTCTCCTAAGCTAATAAAATAAAACATAAAGAAGGTGAAGGGTGAGTTATTATTGTTATAAAATATTGAGAGATCACTCTCATGGGTAGAAAAATATTCAACTACACACCAAGTCATTCTTGTAGTACTCAAGTTCAATCTTGAGGGACCCATATTTGACCGAAAAATACATTTAGAACTATACATAACCTAAAAAAAAATCATCAAATCATAAACATTGATTTTTTATAGGTTAGAAACTAAACATAGCATGACATCAACATTAGTTTTTAATTTTCATTTCTAAAACTATGTATCCTCATCTTTTGGATTTAATTTCTAAAAATCTTGTTAAATTTATTAACCCAACTCTTATTCAACTATATTATTTATGCTTAATTGTTATGTTTGATTTAATTAACTTAAATTACATATTTAGATTTTAATGAAACACATTTATTTCTTTGCAAATATAACATTTTAATTAACAAATATTGATATTTGTCAAATCTAAAAACCCCATCTCATTATCTTTTATTACCATATTTATTTTTATACTATTATAATTGAAACAATGAAAACCTATTTTTGAAAAGTACAAACAAGAGTAATAGAGAAATCCCATAAATAGGGATATTAAAACAACCATATCAATAAATAAATTTCAATTTTAATTATAAATTAAAGATTAAAAGTATTTAAAAATAATAAAAATTCACCTACAAATTATATTGATAAAAATATCACAAATCTCTTTGAAAAAACAATCTCTTTAAAAAAAGGTCCAATACAAAATTATATTTTAAAATTATATTTTCTTTTATTTAAAAATACCAATATAAAATCCACACAAACAATTTAAAAGTGAAAAATGCATAAAACTACTACTGTCCTATTACTATTAGGATGCTCAAGTCCTCAAAATATTTAGGCTACGAGGCTCCAAAAGCAATACAAAAGACTCCTTGACATCTTTTCGTACAGAAGACGGCAGAAGAATAGCATTAGGGCTAATAGTGATACGGTCCCAGTTATTAGAAACAGCCCCCAAAAGCTATAAATGCTCAACCTATTGGTATCTACTGTTGTTCCAGGATCAGTGCACCGAGCGCCATTAAAATACAATGCTTCAATTTTCTGCATTTCTTCGTCCTCTGAGAGGGATAAAACAGCCCTGGAAATGTCTAAGAGCAGAGGAGAACCTTTGGGAAACACCTGCACCAAAAGCCTAGCTCAGAACTGTTTCATACAAATGCATTAATAAATATTGACGAATAGAATTGAGGGGAACTCACGAAGCCTAGGCCGCCCGTTCTATAGGTAGGCCCCACGATTGTATATCCGCATTGCTGAGACAAGAAGAGGCGAATGTAAGGGATCTCATCAAAAATAGCAGCAACACCACCTCTGTTTGGACCCTTTGTCAGAGCCTCTGCATATTCTTCCGGGGTTGAATAAGATTTCATATTGTTTTGTGATATGCCCAAGTGATCATGCAAATAATCATCCACAAAAGATCCATATTGGTAGCCTACTGGAACCCTTTCGTTTCTGATCGACTCCACGCTTGCAATCGCTGGCTTCATTCGTTTAACTGTGAGGATTGAAGTGAGATTGGCTGTGTAGCTCGACGTCAATATCAGAACTACAAAAAGCCAGATTGTAATGACAATTCGACTCAAATTGCTCACGACCCTCTCCCCTGCAAACATAGTCAAAATCAAAGGCCATAGACTGTAAACAATTGAATGCAAAACTTTTTTTTGGTTGAGGTTATTTGGGTTTTGAGTCAGGTTCGGGTTCAGAGAGATCATTTAAGGGGATCTCTTTCCAATGGTTTTATCATCGAGATTACTGAGGGGATTTCAGTCTCCAAGATTTATCACCTTTGTTCAAACTTGAGAGCTGAAAATCAAAAGCTAACTGTAAACAATTGAATGAAAAACTTATTTTTTTTGTTGAGGTTACTTAGGCTTATAATCTGGTTAGAACACGGAGAGACCACTAACTGGGGATCTCTTCCCAATGACTTTATCACCAAAATCACTATGGGGTCCTAAGTCCCTCAAGGCATTATCATCTTTGTTGAAACCTGCGAGTTCAGCGGTCCAATGAAGGCCCACATCCTGGGAGCACATATGTCCAGCTGAGGCACACGATCTGTGAGCTCAGTGATCCAGCAGAAATTTGAACATTGGTGATCACCATAACAATGCTATAATTTGACCACTGCACTATGATCTTATCGACAATGCAAAACTATTATAATGTTATATGTTTGTCACTATGTTTAACTGTATGGAAATCTCAATTCTGTGTTTCCAATACTTAATGTGAGAGAAACAGAGGGTCGAGAATGAAAACCTGAAACAAAAGCCAAGTGAAAAAGATTTAGATAAGTATGGCATATATATATGTATATTAGAAGAAAATGTTGGGAATATAGAAGCAGAGAAAATCTTTATATACCATAGAGTAGTGATCACTTGGGTAATGACATTTCCAGCAAAGGCCTTATTTCTACTATGCTCAAGGAACCACACCACCACTCCTGTAAAGATGAAGAACGCCCCCGTTGCACACCACAATTTGGGAGTAAATGGGCGGAGAAACACCCATGGATTGTTGCATTCATCAGTGGTAATGGGCACCACCATTACAAAGCCAGTTTCTGTAAACGGATATGTGAAATCCACAAACTTGCTTCGATTTGCTAAAATTGTAACATCGCCGACAACCGCGTCGAATTTCTGCAAACCAAAAATCCCTTTTTAGACTGTGAAACACCTAATATAAAAGAAAGTTACAAATTAAAACTGTAGCGTGAGAATAAGAAGTTGACCTTGAGGTAGACTTGATAGACAAGATCGTCCATTGTATGAATGTCATAAGGAATGAGATCGTATGGCAGTGCATAGTCAAGCCGCCTGAGAACCGCGTCAAATACATCCTTACAGAAGCCCGTGACAATGCTTTCATTATGGCTTTCATCATAGGTGACCGTAAGGAGCTCCTTGAAGCCATTCAATATGGGCACTCCGATTTGAAGCCTTTTGCCGCTTGTGGGTATCACCCAACCTCGTGGAATCTGCGTGTCTCCGCCCGGCCAAATCACCCCTTTAATGGACAAATTTTTAGTTTCATCAGTCCAGTTACTAAGCACACGGTAACTCTTCCCTACTACATTTACTATCTGATAAGTAGACCCTGATAACTCTCCATTGCAAAGTCCAACAGGCCCACTTAGCCCAGTGAAGTTAGTTTCCACAATGTGTTGCAAAAGCTGCTGACCTTTCTGAAAAACCCTAATTCTTGTCAAGTCCGTTGCATTTCCAAGTGCTCGTGGAGGGCGCGAAGGCTTCAACAAGTTAAAGTGGGTATTACCGGATACCAATTTAGCGACTGCCCCAACGACCATTTGAACACTGTCGTATGCCAATAAACCGTATTGATTGAGCTCCACCTGGGCATAATCCTCATCCGGATTTTCATCCCTAAATTTTTGTTTCCACCGTTTAGTGAAATCCCTGAGCTTTCCTGAATTGGGAACATAGGTCTTCACTCCGATAATGCCTTCCATGGACGCCATGGTAGAAGCATTGAGCAGAGTATCCAAAAGACTAGTAAACCCGTCTGTTGTTATCCATACATAGCCCGGCCCCATCATTTCTATCCCGTATACCTCCGCGAACAGTTTCAATCCGAGAGAGGCATTCATGTGAGCAACGAATACTCTGGACTGCATATCCTTCAATTTGTAGAGCTCCTCCCTTATGTTCTCCGTGCTCGCGCTTGGGGAAATTGACGATCTGTATTCTATTTCGGACCCGACGTCCCTCAGCGCATCGTTCAATGAGTTCACGGCGCCCAAGCCAAAGTCATCGTCGGGATAAACAACCACGATTCTTCTCCAGCCATAGTACCTTACGAGGGCTGCAATGGCCTTCATCTGCAACGCATCGCTCCTTGCCATGCGAACAAAATAAGGAAATCTGGTGTTGGAAAGAAAGGGACTCGTAGCAGAGGAGACAATGGGCACATTGCCTGCATCTCCCACATTCGATACGAACTCTGCAACTTCAGAAGTTTGCGGTCCGATTATTGCTACCGATTCCTCTTTCAGCAGGTCCACAGCTGCAGATTTACAAATCCATTACGTTAATTTAAACTCAGCTGATAATCTGTAAGAAAGTTGAGGATAACGAACTTACCGGCACTCGCACCCAGGAGTGAATCTCCATGCACGTCGCGCATATGCAGGACGACGCGCATGCCACTCAGAAGCTTTGGATCATTGTTCACGTCCTCCACGGCTAGATCAATAGCAGTTTTGGCCACCCTCCCCACCAAGGAATCTAAATCCAAGATAGCCCCTACATTAACGTTGTTAACAGCTTGCATTGAAAAGCATAGATTTGAAAGCAAAAAGATAGTAAACATGGCTGCCCTACACTCGCTCCACCTCATCTTCTTGACCATAACTTCAAACCTCGTACCTCGTAACCTGGAGCCTCGAATTTGACAATCTTTTTGCAGCAATGAACCAAATTTATAGCGTGTCCAACTTTGTTGATGCGAATTCTATTCTCTTTCAGCCCACTTTTCATCTCAATTCAAATCTCTTTTTATTATTTAAATATCACACAATTCAACGGTCAAACATCTAGCAGCTTTACCACCTTTTTCACATTGGTAAATAAATATTCTACTTTAAGAGTCTTTTTTATGACTGTCTTTATTTCATAAATTACTTAAATATTATTTGATTCAATAGTCAAATAGAGAAATAATGATTATACATTTTATTTATACTAAAAGATTGTAAATAGCTGTTTTATTTTCATTGGACAATTTTTTTTATTTGATTAATGAATTAGATGATGTTGAAGAATAGCTATTGTCAACATTTTATTCACCCTCTTCCTAAGTGTGATTTGAAATGTCGATTTAAAAAAGCATATACAATTCAATCTCAAAACTTTCATAATTATTATCATGTTGTTCATGAACTATTACTACTTGATTGACATCGAAAAGTTCTCAGACATGAGGTAGAACCATCTCGTGAATGATCAATACATTACTCAATCTCTTTGTATGGAAAAGGGTAATTGAGATGTACTAAGAAAGTGAGAAGACACCTTCCAATATTTTAGAGACATTCTCTACTAGATATATCGAGTGTTGTTCAAATTTCTAATAAGTAGCATTATCCCTTTTTTGAAAAACCAAGCCCTTAAATTTTGTGAAGCAATTTAGAGGCCCTACTATAAATATAAAGGGGTGGGCCCCTCACCCCTTCTCTACCAAGCCCTATAGATAGTAGGTGGTAGGGCTACACCTATCTTCTACGGGAAGATTGGTCATATGTCCATCTTGTACATTCTTAATATGGTGGTAACAAGTTATTACCTACCTAAAATTAATTTGTTTTGACCTACAAGCCTACATAATAGTTGCAATGTTGAGAAACCGTTGTGTTGAGTAAAACTCATTGACTATCTAAGATCTTCTTAAGAAAGGTGGGTGTTCAATAGCCAACATATATATAACTTTAGTATCACTATAGTAAAAAGTAAATAATTTTATTAAACTAATGATTTAGAGGTTGTTAAATTTAAATGTAAGTTTTGTTATTGCAATCATCTTTTAATTGTGATTTAAGATAATTGTTTAAAAATATTGAAAACTTGGACCTCTAAGTTTTAATGATTATCAATTTATATGCATATCTATTTATGTGTAGGAGCATTCTTTGATTCATGAAAATTTGTCTTAAAATAGTTTTTGGTAATTTCATATTTATTAGCTTTATTCAACATGTAAACAAAATTGACTATTAAGATGCAATATATTAAAAAAAAATTATAATACCATCCTCAAATAAATAATATCTACTAGAATACCCAATCCAATCTATGATCACATCCACTTTTGAGTAGCAACTCGTAGAAAATCATAATTCTTCAAAGCTATCAAATATATTTATTAAATACATTTATACAATTTTTTCATTTAAGTAGACACACATCAAAACATGATGTAGCTCTACTTGTAGAAAGGTCAGATTGTTTTTAATTAGTGAAAGGTTTTAAAGGTTGATTTAATAAATTATTTAGATTTTTTGAAGTGTTATATCTTTGTATTTCTAAGTTAGCATATGCATTGTTTAGTTGAAAGGGTCTTAAATCCTTTGCTATATCAATCATTTTATAACATTTTTAGGTGTTGTTTATAAAAAGAAGTGAATTTTAAGGTTTTTTTTTGTTTATGAACATCGATTATTATGTATAAAGATACCCAAGACTATCATGTAAGTATTAACCATAAAATTATAGATAAATTTATTATTATATTTTAAGTCATGTATAAGAATATAACTATTTCATGATACATTATACAGTAATGTCTAAAATATATATTTTTCTTGGAAATTAAATGGAGATAATGACTTGTCGATTTATTTTGTTATGCACATTGGAAGTAGCACCATCACTTCTTGAATGTATTTGAATGTCTAATATTAGCCTTATCACAATCTACTTTTATACAACTATAATTTGTTATGTATAACAAAAATAATAGATATAAAGGTTGATCAAATTAATAAACACATGTGCTATACCAATATGAAAATACATGAATATGATGGATATATCTTCTAGGAGTTAATATTAAGATAGCATATTAAAAATCTTGGCATGTGAATATAAAATCATATTAATAATATTATTTACATAATTATGATTACATGAACACAATTGAAAGAGACATAATTGTTACAAGTACAAAGACCATAACATTATCTTAACAACATGTTAATTTACCTCAACCAACAATAAGATAAATAAACATGCATTGGATGTTTTCCTTAAGAATCGACATAGGAACAAGGATCTAGTTGATGCCTTCATTTTTTTCTATTGTTAACAATATTTACATTTTCTATTATAGAGTAGTGTTCAAATTAGAATGATGGTGATATTATATTTTGAGATATTTAACTCTAGAGATAGTGGTGAATGTTAAACCAACCCTCTCTACATCACTATTATATATTGTGTCCCTTTTCAAAATGTACTCTTATAACTTTTGTATAGTTAAATTCCATGTCATTTTAATGAAGATTTATATACAAGAACCTCTTGTAATAAGTGTAAGAGTGACAAAAATTAGATTATTAATTTCCCATGGCACACCCACATAATTATCAAATTCTACAATCACACACAATTACAACTATGGTATCAAATACCTTGATGATAAACTTATTATTTAGAACCATTATATGTAACTTTTAGCTAAAAGAGTCTTAAATATTTGTATGTATCAAACAATAAAAGTATTAGGTATACTTAAGTAAATCTAACCCTACTATGAGTTGTGAATTTTCTCTAATTATTTTGCATCATCAAATAATTCTCATTGAAATGTGAAAAAGAAAAAGTAGAAACATGTCAAGGGAATTTTACACATTGGGATTAATTTTGAGTACATATTTTAGCCTTTGTAATAAAATTTTCCAAAGGTATCAATGATATGAGACCAACCATTAGTTATGCCTTTAAGTTTTTTTTTAATTTTTTCTTGGAGAAACAAAATAATCCATTGTTACATTATCTTCAATTGAACTTGCATCCAAATACTCTTCTCACCTATATTTTTAAGGTATATATTGTGGGAAATATTATATTAAACTTTTTTCTTAAATACAGTCTTATAGCTATGTGATATTCTCATATCATATCTTCATTTGATTAAGAGAAAAATATAATGTCATTAACTCCACTATCATTAAATCAAGAGAAAACATTTCTACAAATTACACCATACAACCATCAATAGTTTTAGAGGTAGAAAAAATATACAGACATTGTTAGATAAGTCTAGGGACAATTATTAAATTAAACTTTGATGGTACCTCTAGGGGCAATCCTTAAGCAACAAGTGTTGGATATTGGCTTTATGATTAGAAGGGAGTTTTTATCTATAGCGGATCTTATAATATTTCTACCACAACTAATAGCTAATCCAATTGAGAAGCTCTCATAAAAATTTTAACCTTAGGTTTTTGATGAGTGATATAGTGAATTAAAAAATAAGGTAAATATCAATTAGTGATGAAGAGACTTTGTGTTGAATAAGTAATATTTTGAATTAAACTTTTTACCAAATTGAAGTTTGTGCACTATTATCATGAAAAAAACTAAGATTTTAATTTATTACCAAACAAACGGGTTGATAATAGTATTATATGTTTTATATAAAGTATTGATGCCTCATAAAAGGAGGGTCCTAATATAACATGCCCATTGTTCTACATAGTGAAATTTTCTATGTTTTATCCACAAGTGAATAGTTTATGCATCTAAGCTTTAAGAGCAATAAAAAATTTATTTTCCTTTGAATAATAAATGCACATTTGAAACATATTTCAAAATTTCCCATTGCATACAAAATAATTCCTTTCATTAATTAAAATAATGATGGTACATAATTTCCATATGACATTTCATATTTACAATTCCCATAGAGATGGATACAAGTTACATACATAGCTTACAAAATATATAAAGTGAAAATGGTCTAGGTAGTCCCCGTCAAATATTGGTTGCCAACTAATGAGGAGAAGCATCAATCAAGCACTTTTCTACCAATTATGAACTTACTATGGTCCCATGCACATCAACCTAACTTGTAAGATGGCCCTACCCTTCAACGAAGAGATTTGTTTGGTAACCTCATAATAATAGCCCTTTTTGATCTTTGTGTTGTGTCCTATACATTTCTAGAACTGACATACAGTGGTTACAACTTACATGTATGCATATACCTTGCTTAGTATGAAATCCTAGATCACAGTGAAAATAATAGTGTAAATAGTGGCTACTTACACTACTTTGTCCAAATTATTCATCACCCAGAACTTAGAGTGGACATCATACATTCATCCACCTTCCTAGCTAGATTTGGTTTTAATGACCATTCATACTCTATACCTAGGTTACCCCCTTTTCCATATATCAAGAAAATCCCACAAATAACCCACTTTAACATCTCATAATCAAAATGACTTTACTAGCAAAGTGATTCTAGAAACTTCTTACTTTGCATTACATACATCTAGTGTAGACATCCTATATATAATGATGACAACTAAATATAGTATAAATACATTACATTCATACAAATTCCCATATATAGGGTACATACAAATATAACTAGTAATATAGGTTCTACAACATAATGCACAACCAATAAACACACAATCATAAACAAACATCACAACATATTAAAAAGCATTCTTTTCCAATATAATAATAAAATTAATTAAAAACCTTTTCAACATAAGCAACAAAGGTATAGAAACTAGCATGCCTGCAATAATGCTCCAATTGATTAAACTCCTTCCTAGTTCTAATCCTCAAGCTTGCTTGATACCTCCTTCACTTGATCCACTTGATTTCCCTCTTCTAGCTTCTCACTAACTCTCACAATAATCACAAATACGAAATAGAAAAACAACTCTCAACTCACAAGCTCTCAAATCACAAACTCATAAATCATAGCAAAATAACATCAAGATAATCAAAATGATAAGTGTAGAAATTGGTAGAATGAGAACCTCTATTTATACAAAATTGTGAGCAACCAAAGGCTACAAACAAGTTAATATTTTTGTCACCTTTCTATCCTCATGCAATGACTCATTTGAAAACTAACTCATAGGCTTGCAACACATAACAATCCTCTCCATTTTAATGGTTTAGTTGACTTGTTATAAGGGAAAGAAAGACTCATTTATTGATTCACATATTGCTGCCATGTTTCCTCTTGACTGAGTCTCAAAAGCTATTATCAAACTTATGAGAATTTAGTAGACTTCTTATGCATTTCATACTCTACCAGATTGGTGCCACCTTCCCAAGTTGGCACCCCATATAATAGTGCAGGTTTGACTTATTCATATGGCTTCCAAACTGTATTGACTTCTCATTAAAATGTATACACAACAACAATAAACCTCATACATTCCTTTTACATTTGTTGACTTGGTCTTTGAATTACTTTATGAGCTAGTTTCTTATATGCCTCCATAGGTTGCGCCTTGTATTTCTTATGTGCTTTATTATTCCAATGTGTTACTTATGATTAGCGCTATATATATTATGCTTAGAAACTATTACTTTTATATATATATATATATATATATATATATATATATATATATATGTATATATATTGATATATATATATACATACATATATATACATACATACATTATGTATATATATATACATACATGTATGTATATATACATATGTATATGTATATATATATATCAATATATATATTGATATATATATACACATATATATATACATAAGTATGTATATATAGATGTATATATATATATATCAATATCTATATATATATATATATTAATATGTACTTATTTCATAAGTTTATCAAATACATTTAATTATCAAACAATAAACATATGTATAATTATAATTATAATAATATTACGTACATATATATTATAGGATTATATATTAATATATATGTAACTATATTAATCTATACATATATGTCTATATATATAATATATATACAAATATACATAATACTAGTTCAATAGCTTTATAAAAATACTCATACTCATAACCATTGATCGACATATACATAGAATATATATATACATATATATGTGTGTCACCTTTAGTCCAATCAATACCCATGCATATGGGTAATCCATCTATGAGTATACGTAGGTATGTCTACTTGCGTATACTCATGTATGTATTCACTCATATGTATGATTCTACCATAGACATGTACATATGTACATATATATACTTTTTATGTATATATCTTATTGATGCCACAATAAGCACACAAGGAAAGACTTCCACATAACATCAAGACTTAATCACATTCCTCGGACACAAAATTCACATCTAAACAAAAGATTACTTACCTTTTCCCAAAAAGCACTTGACTCACTAAGACCAACTAGGGCGTGAGTGTGTGAATGCTTAGTTAGGCTCATTAAGGGTTACTAGACCAATTTCTTCTCTTGAGTGATACTTCCCCTCTCTTCTAGAGGTTCAAACATGTTCCTACAATCAACTTGGTACATCATAATAGTAGTTAGCCAATCACAACATAATAATATGCATCATACATTTCATAGTTACAATAACTATAAAATATCAAATTGCATCAATCATTCATTCATCATATTTCCATTTGAGATTCATAAAACATATTTGTGTAAAGATTCATTTTAAACACATTCATGTAAATATTCATTAAACACATTTATTTAACCAAACAAGGTAATAGTAAATAGGTAATATTACTCCAGGTGCAACATATTCCCCCCCTGGTGAATTATCATCCTTGATGATTACTGAGTATCAACATGGACATAACATAAAAAAATAAAACATAAATCATCCTTAAAGCATCACATTACAAAACATCATTATTTTCAATAGTTTTCAAAATCTAGCAAGACTTGTGGAAACTTCTGCTTCATCTCATCATAGTCTTCCCAAGTGCCAAAATATTTTGCATATTGATCCCACTAGACCTTGCATTGCATAACCTTTGTATTACGTAAGTGGAGCTTACGTGTTCTGAGCACCTTGAGAGGCTCAATTATTACCACTCTTGGATCATGTAATGGTAAAGCATTATAATCAATAGCATGGTTATTGCTTGGTATATACTTCTTAAGATACAAGACATGAAAAACATTGTGCATCCTGGCAAGAGATAGTGGCAAAGAAATCCTATATGCAACATGGTTGATCTCTTCAAGAACCTCAAAAAGGACCTACATAGCATGGATCTAGTTTGGATGACTTTCCAAACTTGATAGAACTCTTATGAGGCTTGACCCTTAACAAAACCTTTTCTCCTACAGGGAAATTTTGGGTTCCTGCTTGGCATCATCATAACTTTTCTACCTATCATTAGCTTTTGCTAACCTTTTCTTAATAATGCCAACTTGCTCCTCCATTTTGGATAACATTTCTGGCCCAAGGCTTATTCTATCTTCTAGCTTATCCCATCTTATAGGAGTTCAACACTTCCTGCAATATAATGCTTTGAATGGAGCCATATAGATTGTAGAATGATAAGAGTTAGTATATGAAAACTCAACCAATGGTAGGTAATCTTTCCATTGTATTACTGATTCATGTGATACATCCTTAGTAGGTCCTTTAACACTTGGTTTACCCTTTCAATTTGTCCATCTTTTTCTAGATGATATGCAAAACTTATATTCAATTTCGTTCCAAGTATATAAAATAGGGTTTGTCAAAATCTAGAGGTCACACGAGCATCTCTATTAGTTATAATCTTTTTAGGAATCCCATGCAATCTAAATATCTCTTGAACAAACTTCTAAGCTATTATAGGAACCCCATTGGTTAGATTTACTGGTATAAAGTGAGCTACCTTAGTGATCTTGTCCACCACTACTAGAATGGCATTGTGCTTATTCCTCGACATAGGTAGTCCTTGCACTTAGTCCATGATAATGACTTGCCACTTACTTTCCATAATTTCATGTGGATATAAAAGACATGTTGGATGATGATGCTCTATATTCACTCTTTGGCACTCTAAGAAACTAGCTGCAAACCTTGCAACATCCCCTTTCATTCCCTTCTATAAATATAATGGCATTACATCAACCAATATTTTTGTTACACCAAAATGTCCTAAATATGGTTCATTGTGAACTTCTTTCCATACCAAGTTCCTCAATTCTCCAGAATTAGGTACATAAATTCTCCCTTTAAACCTTAATAATCTATTAGGTTCAAGTTGATATCCTTCGTACCTTCGATCTTGTGGATTATCCAAGAGCACTTGCTTGACTTGTTCATAAAACTCATTACCCTTGCATTCTTGCAACACTTGGCCTTTAAAGTTAGTTTTGATTGATACCATCAAGGAGATATGTTGGAAGTTTGTAAGTTTGTCATTGATGATGTAGTTTAGCAACATGAGCATGAAGTTTATATACATTGGTTGATCTATTGTTTTCATTGATGTCAACATTGTTATGATTATCCTAGCATAGTGGGGAAGTGTTTTTGGTGACCTTTGTATAGTGCCAGTTGGTTCGGAAAGCATGGTTTATCATAAATTTGGATAAGTGTTTCCTTTGTCAATGTCATGGTCTAGTGCATCATTTTTTGGGCCCGCACTTCACCTTACATTGGTATAATCTTCTATAATCATAACTACAATTTTGATTCCATCAGATGGAGCAACATTCAAGTTTTTGTGAAATTTTATATAGTTTCTGGAAAGATGTGAATAACAGTGTGTGGCTTTGTATATCGCAATTACCTTTTGAATAGTGTACCAATGTGGGAGATTCTACCCTTCTTCATGAATAATTATTTTGTCTTGCGATGATGAAGATAAGCTAATGAATTTTGGTTGAATGAGAATTTGATGAGAGATTGAGTTTTGAGATTGCACGATTGATGAGACTACATGAGCTCTTGAAGACTTTGTATTTAGGTCTATTTTGGGCTGACCTAACATACTTCATACATTTTATGGAGAATAATTGAGCATCTCTATCTTATGTGGGATTTATATTTAGGTTCATGCTGACCTATCTTTATGCAAATTGTATTTTGATCTTAGGCACTAAGTGTGGATGAAATGCTTTAAGGACGAAATGTTTAATTTTTGTGTGTTACTTCTAATTAGGCCAACCTAATTGAAGTTTCACCTGATGTGGGTCTATATATGAGATCATTACCAATATTTTATAGAGGAGAGAGAAGGATGGTGTAAAAGAGTGTGAAAGGAATATATGACATGTGAATGTGGTAGAGCAGAGTAGATTTATGACATGTATGGTGATTCATCTGCATTTGTGTGATGCAGTGATAAGTAGATTGTGCACTCATTTTTGCACCTCAATGGAACTATAATCTGGCATATGATAGATGCTATTGTATCAGTTCAAATAGGTAGTGTTTTCAACCCTTCTTTTTTCTTACTCAGTGGGTTGTGAGATCTTTTCTGGACAGTGCATTCTGGCAGTGAGCCTTTTGTAATATCTTATATCTAGATATAATATATTTTGAACTAACCCTCACTATGGTTTTTCCCTTTTTGGGTTTTCCACATAAAAATACTGGTGTACATAAATTTCATGTGATTTTGTGGTTGTATTCATTCTTTCATTCTTCATTGCAGTTATTTCTATTCAATTAATTGGATGGGTTGTGTAAATAATTGGTCTAGAGGAATACTGATTCACCCCCCTCTCAATATTCCAAGTGTTCAACAATTGGTATCAAAACTTGGTTCCCTAGAAGGAGCTTGATCGCTTTGGGAAGATCTTGGAGTTTGAATATATGGGTGATAGGAAGTACCCTACTCCTCCAGAAGAAATTTCTACAATTGAATATATAGAAGAAGACTGTATGCTAGACAAGGATGGAGAACTCAAAGCTACACTTGAAGATCTTTAAAATTTTGAAAATGAGAATGGAAATCTGAAGGAAAATCTAAAAGAGGCAAAAAAATGCATCAAGAAGTTGAGAGAGAAAATCAAGAAATTTAGAGAAGACATAGAGAAGTTAATAAACAACTAAAGAAAGCAAATGAAGACATCACCGGACTAAAAATACAAGTGGAAGAAAAGAAGAAAATTGAGGACTATCTCAATGCAGTGATACAAAGCAAAACTAATGAGTGCACTAGACTAGTGAATAGGAAGTGATAAGTATGAGAACAGATTTGGAGAAAGAAAGAATTCATTAGGAAAATATTAAGACAAGTTGTACAATGCTTGATGAGTTAATTGTTGTACAGAAAGAATCCAAAGATAAAGGTGGTTTGTGACTTGAAAGAGGAGAAACCTCTAAAGCATTTATTAGGAATCTAATACAAAGAAGACCAGTGAATCTAAAAAAATTGAACTCAAAAGGAATTATGGAAAGTTTTCGAATCAAAGAAGAAATGCTAGAAGACTCCTTATTAGACAACCAAATGCTCAAAGTTACCCATCTTTTAATGGTGTTTTCTTTTCATGTAGTAAATTTGGTCATAAGGCTATAGAATGTAGAGGTAAAATGAATCAGAATGCTAGACCCTTTTCTGGACAATGTTTTGTATGTGTGGATTGAAAATATCTAGAGCTCCCTTTGGGTTGATGATATTGTTTTGCTAAGCCCCGGACCATGCCTCATGTGTTTAAATATCTCCAGGCCCTTTTTGAAGAGTTTTTCCTACTGTCTCCACGTGTCTATTGCACTCCTAGCAAATGTTTCCTCCCTTGCTTCTTTATCGAGCCTGGCCATGCCTCCACGTGTCAGCAACTCGAGCCTTTGAGAGCCCACTCCCCTTTGCTTCTCTACCAAGCTCCACCCACGTGCAGGGTGATCCCACAATAGTGGTTTACAATTTTTGGCCAAATTGGACACTAAAATAATTTTTTTAAACTAAATCTTCAGTTTCGGGCACCTATAGTGGCTAAACCGTGAGGAATTTGAAGATGATGCAAACTAGAGTTTCATGAAATTTTGTATGTAGATTCTAAATATAAATTTTTCAAAAATTTTGGAATCAGATTGCACTTCTTTTTCCATCTCCTTCAAAAATAGTTTTTTTCAGAAAACAACATATTTAAAAGTGACACTCACCGTATAAGCATAACTTTTTTCCATGAAGGATAAAATTCTAATTCTTTCAATTTATATTTTTAACTTTGATATCTAGTGCTTCCACTTAGATAGTTTTTATTGAATAATTTTTCTTTAATCAAGTTTCAAAGTCAAACCAATTACAATTCAGACATTACCCAATGTATAGCGTTTTTGTATGTATCAAATTTTTTATTTTTATTTTTGTTGGATCAAGGACTTCAATATCTGGTGCACTCATATTTTTCAAAAAAAAAATTGATAATCTGCTATTTTTCCACATGTGCAGAACAGAGAGCTTGATTTTCAGTGAAAACCCTATGTTTAATAAAACTAAAAAAACAAATACATAATAAAACCAAAACATATTAAAATTATAGTCATTAGATAGCTCGTTCTGAGGACTACCTGATTCTAGTTGGGTTTGTGAAGTCTCCTCCATTTTCATCCTCAACCCGAGCTTCAAAGCGCAAAAATCTGGACTTTTTGGCTGTCTGAGGGGGAGAATAGGGGATAAGGGGGTTCGAGGGAACCACCTTTTAATTTTCATTTAATTTGGTTTTTTGGGCAAGAAATGGGAGGCAAGTATTTAAGTGGGTTCACTCAAACCAGTAAGTTCGTTCGAACCCCTAAAACCAAAATTTTTTCCATGGGATCATTTTTTGTGAGTTTTCCTTCCTCCATCAAAATGTAAACCACTATTATGGCTTCACCTTGCAATGTAGCATCATTCTGTGGGCACCTTTTGGCAGACCCCGCAGTTAGCACTCGAGACAAAGACTCCTCCATGTGTCTTATTTGTGGGGAATTTCATCACAAGGAAGGGAAGAATGAAAGACAAGCCCTATCTTGTCGCCGCGTGTCCTAATCAACTCTATGGGTGAGTGACATGTGTCTACATGGGAATTACTCTACTTCTTCCTGGGACCACAATCATCATTTGCAGCGGGACGCATCTCGTTATGGGCGATTGCATTCTATGTTTCAAAATATTTTCTATTGCAATGGCCTTGGGAAATCATTGCAATGAACATTATTGCTCGTGCCAATGAATCTTTTCTCTTACTGGCTCTCAGGCGGTGGGAGGATTTTCTAGATATACTGCTTCAACTTTCCAAAAATGAGTTCGGAGGATACATAGAAAAATTGTTGAAAGACAACAGGCCTTTGTATTGTTTTGATTATTGTATTAAGATTCACAACCTATGCCATTTTTGTTTAGCCTTTCTATTTCTTAGTTAGTTGACAAAACATTATACTATGTTGTTATCGTACTAAGTAGTTTATGTGCAAAACGTCTATAATTTCAATATAAGTTTTTTGATTTAGACCATGTCTTAGACTCTTCTTTTCAGTGAATGTGTATGGAAGTTATTTTATGTTTTTATTAATAGGGAAAAATAGGTTTTGAAGGGACTCGAAACCCTTTACATCAGAAACAAAATGTTGCTCCAAAAAATAAACAAAAGTCTACCAACAGCAACCCAATAGCCAAAAAACCAACCACCACGGGTGCCAAACTAAAAGAAGACAATCAACAACCAACGACACACACCAAAAAAAAAAAATAGCAGAACAATAAACAGAAGAAAAACACCAAATAGAAACATAAAGAAACAAGAAACTAGTTAAGGCCACTCAGAGTTTTAGCCACCTCAATCTGCTAGTTTTTATGTTTTTCAACCATATCTAGCAGTTCCTTTTTCTCAGCATCAAAAGCTTTCTTCCATTCAGCTGAACCTCTACCAACAGGTACCTTATCATCATCCTTCATAGTTTTTTTACCCTTACCCTTAGCCATTTTCTCTTTCTCCATGATCTCTGAGAAGAAAACCTGATCTTCTCTTAGTTGCCAAATTTTCTTAAAGATAATTTCCAAAGCTTCTACACTATTCTTAACTGAGGTATGGCTTACTTGCAACAATTTTTTGATATCTCCGTTAATACCAGCAACCTTGGCCTCAAGGGCCTGCATTCTATCCTCACACAATACCTTGAAATCATTTAACAAACCTTCCAGCTCCACAATTCTATCAATGAGGATGTTAGATATAGAGGCCTTATGAACATTCTGAAGTTATTTTATGTTATTTAATAAAATTCTTGGGTTTTTATCTATTCTTTCTATTATTTACGGACATGCAGATTATTGAACGGACCCTTAAATCACACCGAAAGGGAAGATTTTTTGTGCCTATTAACTTACATCTTGGCGCATCACCCTAGATTAGACCTTTATTTTATATATCTACTTCCTTTTCCCTTTCTAACCCCCCCAAATATAGAAGGAGTTGGATTCTTTAAAAAACCTATAGGTCACTCAATTTAGCGCAAATGGTCCCCCATTAAATGAGTTTCCCATAAGGTTGTTGCTTGACATTTTTAGGCATCAACAATTCTTTTTTTGGCATGCCCACTAGTATTGTTTAAATGTATCTAAATCTAAAGTGGGTGTATGAGTCATAGGCTTGTTACTAGATACCAAACAGCAAACAACCTTGGCCTGCTAGTGCCACCACTGGTAACAATACATATAGGATCTTTTCCAGTAAATGTCCCGACCCCTCCACTAGCCATGTTGCTGATTGCTAACAAAAATTTTGTGGCATGGGATGTCAGAAGTTCTCTTATAGCACCAGTAGCACCCACCGTTTGGGCCCCTATCCCAACCTATGCTTTAAAATTTGTACCAAAATTCATCGGAGAAGGCTCAAAAGCACCATCCGAACACCTGCAAGATGTGGCGGGCATGTGTTTGGTGAATGGTGTTACCGACCAAAATGTTGCACTAAGGTTACTCACAACCTCTTTCAAAGGCAGAGTGTTAAATTGGTATCGCACTCTAAAGGCTAACACTATCGGTACCTGGGATGAGCTTAAAGATCCTTTCTACGAGAGATTTCAAATAATGGAGATCGGTCTTCGTTATATCAGTAGCTCGTGACCATAAAATGGGCCCCTTATGAGGCCATAACTGATTTCAATGCCTAGTTCCATACAACTTGGCCAAGGATCCAGATTGCTATCTATCCACCAGCTGATTTCACATTCATGTTTTATTTGAAATCCCTCAATGCTGATATCTCGGTGATGATCCAATCTCTTGGTGGAACCACTCTACTGGATGCGTACAATATCACTGTCAAGGTAGAAAATAATCTAATTGACGCTGGAAAGTTGTCTCGACCCACTATGCCTATATTCACTACGATATTAGCTCTTGCCTAGGAGATAGCATCTACCAGTGCATCCTCCCCTCCCCAATCTATGTATACGTATTTGAGTGCACCGCAAAATGCTGCTTCTATGTATAACTTCTCAAAAGATGAGATGAGCAATGTCAAGGAGTTGTTTTGGAACATCTCAAATGAAATAACTACTATCAAGTAGAACCAATCCATGCGTCCAAAGCCAACTTACCAAAATTATCAAGGTGGGAGATCTTCCTACTAGTAAAATTAGTTCCAAGGAGGATCACACACAAATCTGTAGACTCAAACAAGTAATCAGATGGTGCCAGTGCCTTTTTCATTGTAGAATGCTCACCCAAGCTTGAGTAGAGAGCTGAAAATGGGGAAAAATAATCTCGCTAGTGACATCAATCTGTGGTGCTTCCCCTACAAAAAAGAAGATATGCCTCAAAATTTCCCGCATGACAATCTACAACAGAGAGTGGTAGAACAACGCAACTAAGGCATTTTTTCAGATTTTGTAGGTTATGTATATGCCTCTTCATAAATGGAAAACATGGTACTCACCATGCAAATGAAAGGAATGTCCCTAGAGCAAGAGGAAGATATAGATTTCGACCACACGCTCTTCTCCTGGATGGAAGAAGAAGAGGTGGTGTTTGAAAATGAGGCTTCCACATCAAAGGCCCTACAAGTGCAGTTAGATTACAACACTCACTCAAAGAGGAGATTCACAGGAAAACCAATTGTCCCACAATCCAAAAGTCTCCCCAATGAAACTCCTGGTACCTTTGCAATTGTACAACAATTTTAGTTGTGAAAGGAGATTGTTATAACAAAGGCTAAGGAACAAAAGCCTTTGAATTTTCCACCATTAAATGTGGTGGAACAATTGAAGAAATCCTCTACTAATGTATCTCTTTGGGATATCTTAGCTATTCCAGAGTAGAAGTCATTACTAAAGAAGGCCCTACTAGAAGATACTAGCAAGGAGCCAACAGAGCAACCCTCTAAAGGGCAGGCCATCAATTCTTCGCCTTAGGCTAAAGTTCTCACAAATAGTGGAGAGGAAGCTTCTCCTAAAATTAAAGGTAACCCTTAAATGAAACCATTCTTCTTGACTCTCATTGTGGGTAAGAAGTTGTTGCACAATTCTATGATTGACTCTGGTGCTAGTACCATAGTCATGCCCAAGTAGATAGTTGAAGCCTTAGGACTTAGCTATGAACCTTTAAATAGAGGGGTTATGCAGCTTGATGGGAACAAGGTTGAAACCGTAGGTGTCATTAAGAACCTCCCCATGACTCTATTCTCCTTCCCTAGTATCATAGTTCCATAAGATACCATGATCATAGATGTTCCCCTCATGTTCGATCATTGCTTATCTCAGGAATTCACTTCCAATATAGATGGATATCTTTCTTTGGATTGGTCACACTTGATCCTCGGGACCAAACATGGAGCTAAAATGAAGATAGTGTTTGAACCTTTGCATTCAGAATATGTACCAAATGAATCCATGATCAAATTTGAGGTCGTTCATACATCTATCACCAAAGATGAAACATATTGTACTGAGCTACTAGAGGATGAGGAGGTGACCAGAGACGAGACTAATCAAGAAGAGGTCCTCTTGAGTGAATATATAGAAACTAATCCTTTTGGAAATTATCATGCCACCAGATTGGGAACCTATGTCATCTATCATGAAGATCAAGTGATTTCGAAGGTCATGAAGGAATCCGCAGGTGGTCAAGCCACGGAGCTATGGACGTTGCATTTTGATGTAGCAAGATGTAAAGTTGGTGTAGGGACTAGGATATGTTTGACGTCCCCATCCAATGAAAAGACCCTCAAGTCATTTCGATTTTAGTTTTCCTATTCAAACAACAAAGTTGAATATGAAGGCCTAGTGCAAGGTTTGAGTCTTGTGGAATGGATGGGCGTTAAATAAATAATGGTGTTCAGAGACTCTGAGCTAGTAGTCAATCAAGTCTGAGGGCTCTCCATAGCCAAGAATTTCCACATGAGATCCTATAGACACAAAGTTTGGGACCTTATTGAAAGCTTTGAAGCCTTCAATATCCAGACAATTCCCAGAGAGAAAAATACAACTGTGAATCACATGACAACAATCGGATCTCAATTTGACCCTATTTTCAACCTAATTCATAACATACACTCTGTACAAGTGATTGTCTAAGCTACAATCCCAGATAATGACAAGAGTTGGAAAGTGTTTGAAAGTGATGAACACATCGCCTCATTCATCCAACAGTCAGGAGAGTTCTTTGAGCAACTCCAACCAAAATTTGTCAAGGCCTATGAAGGGAAAATTATTTAGTTGATGTCTAACAAGATTCCAAAAGGACTAGTCACTCTCGAAAACCTATTTGATTGTGACGATGCAAGAAATGACAAGAGGAATTTTGTAGCGGAAAAAGTCACTATGCGGATCTTCTAGTCGAAGACGGAAGGAAACTCAAGGTTGGAAAGGATGTCCCGCAACATGATAAGGAATGGCTCATCCATTTTGTGAAAAATATGAAGGAATAGTGGCCTGGTCACATGATGAACTCAAGGGATATGATCCAAAAATCATCCAGCATACTATAGAATTGATGGAAGGAGCAAAACTTGTCCACCAGAAGCAAAGACCAGTAAATCAAAAAATTGAGGCATTGATGGCACAAGAGTTGACAAGGCTAATTCAATCCCAGATCATCTTCTCAATCAATCATAGCACATGGGTGTCCAACCTGGTTCCTATCTATAAAAATAATGGAGACATCTGCCTGTGTGTTGATTTTTGGGACCTAAACAAAGCATCCTTAAAAGACCACTACCCCTTGCCCTCTATGGAGTCTACCTTGCAAATAGTATTTGGCTCGAAAATGTTTTCTCTACTAGATGACTTCTCTAGTTACAACCAGATTCAGGTAAAAGAAGAGGACCGACACAAAACAACATTCACTACCAAGTGGGGAATGTTTTTCTATGCAAAAATGCCCTTCGGTCTCTCAAATGCGAGAGCCACTTTCCAGCGGGCAATGGATATTAATTTCAGAGAATTGATCAACAAGATTATCTTAATCTACTTGGATGATCTGACTGTGTTCTTTAAGTCTAAGGATTATCATTTTGATCATCTAGAAATGGTTTTCAAAATATTCCAGGAGTTTGGAGTATCCCTAAACCCAAAAAAATGTGTCTTCAGAGTTCCACAAGGAAAAATATTGGGACATGTGGTGTCCAAAGATGGAATTGCAATTGACCCAGAGTGTGTGAAGGCGATTAGGGAGCTTCCCCTACCAGTCAACAAGAAGGGAGTTCAGTCCTTCCTGGGAAAGGTAAATTTTGTGAGCAAATTCATTTCTAATTTTGTAGGATTAATTAGACCTATTACCCTGATGCTCAAGAAGGATCAATTGTTCAAATGGATGAAAGAGGCCAGAGAAGCCTTTGAGAAAGTTAAGGATACTATTTCTTTAGCCCCTATTCTAGTAAACCCAGACCTATCAAAGTACTTCATAATGTATGTGTTCAATAGAAAATCCAGTATGGCTATTGTTTTGACCCAAAAGGATGATGAAGGAAAGGGAGAACATCCAATAGCCTTCCACTCCTGGACCTTAAAGGATTATGAGATGAACTATAACTTCATTAAAAGGCAAGAATTCACCATTATTAAGGGGCTCAAGAAGTTTTGTCACCTCATATCTTGCACCAAGGTGGTTGTATATGTCGCGCATTCCAATGTGCATGAATACATTATGGAAAGAGAAATCTCAAAAAAAGGGCCAAATGAATTACCAAAATCCTAAAATATGACATTGAGGTCAGACCCACGAAGACCGTGTGGGGAAGAGGATTGTGTGAATATTTGGCACATGATTAAGAGGTAGCAGCTAAGGAGGAACAACCCGAGCTGGTTCTGATGAATGAATCTGAGTTCAAAGGTTGCTGGTTGGTGGATAGGATGAGATTTAAGTAGATTGGGAAATATCTGACGGGCCTCCCTTCTCAGAAGAGAAGATTCTATAGATTGTAGAATAGCATATATGCGCTCATAGAAGGATTCCTTTTCAAAAGAAACTTCAATGGCATTCTCTTGTGCTACGTCACCATAGAGCAAGCAAAGAAAATTCTAGACATATTTAATAGCAGTCTCGTAGGTGACCATTCTCTGCAAAGACCACCACCATCAAAATTATGTGTGCTAGATATTTTTGGCCTACACTATTCAATGACTCACACTCTCTAGTCAAGGGATGCAAGGAATGTCAATTCTTCATAGGAAGAAGGAAAAACTCAACAATGCCTCTCAATCTGATAGTGGTTGATGAACCCTTTGCACAATGGGGCTTTGATTTTATCAGGATGATTAACCCCACTTCCAGTGCTGGATACAAATGGATCCTCATGAATACAGACTAATTTACTAGAAGGACTGAGGCCATACCCCTGAAGAATGTGATGGAGGCAAATATTGTGAACTTTCTTGAAGAATTGGTGACAAGATTCGGCCCACCAAAGACCATCATCTATGACAATGCTAAGGCCTTCCTCGATTCAAAGGTATGTCAATTTTCACTCAATCATGGAATATTCTTAAAGAAATCTTTAAACTACTACCTGTATGGAAATGGTCTGGCCGAGTCAACTAATAAAAATTTAGTCTGACTCATTAAAATAATCGGGTTAGAGCATCAATGAGAGTGGCATATGAACCTTTGGGCAGCACTTTGGGAAGACCAGATAACTCCTAAGCAAGTCCTTAATACTTCGCCATATGACCTAGTATACAGGAAGGAAGCGCTATTTCCCATCTCCATGGAAATTCTTGCACTATAGTTGCTCAAGTTACTAGAGGTTGAACAAAATGGAGCCATAGAGGTTCAGTTGGCTAAGTTGCTAGAGATGCAGGAAAAAAGAGAAAAAATCTTGAAAACCATGTATAATCGCCAACAGGTGGTTAAAAGGTGGTTTGACAAGAAGACCTTCGGCCAGAGTCTTAAATGCAGAGACTTAGAGTTAAAGTTTAATGAAAGGGTTGCAAAGCCTAGCCAACATGGAAAATTTGATACTCTATGGGAAGGCCCCTTTAGAATTATTCATTGCAAGCAACATAACACATTTGAATTAGAAAATATGGAAAAAGAAGCATTGGGAATTCCAATTAATGGAATTCACCTCAAATTGTTCAATTAAGCTTCATTATTTATTTTTCTAGTATAGATATGTAATTATGTAATTTCCTTTATGTTTTGTGTTGTTTGTTTGGTCGATCTTTCTAAACAGAACAAATAATGCTAGAAGCAGAAGAAGAAAAGAGACAAAAAAATGATAAAATGGTTGTATATTCATTATATGGTAATATATATGTAATATTATATTCCAAAATGGCTCTCAGGCCATACTTTTTGAGTATATATATACTAAGAAACTTTTCGAGCATATGTATTAAAAGCCTTTTGAGGCGTATGTGCAAAAAATAGAAGAAAAGAGTTCATTCTTAAATAGGGGTAGCATCAGCATCAGGAACAACTTCATCAACAACCTCTAGAACAATGACAGGTGCAACGAGAATGGTAGCAGGAGCATCAATAGTAGCAATGGAAAGCGGTGGAGGAAATACTAGGTTTCTGAAGTTGGTGTACCACTCTACATCATAGAACAACACCACGTTGTAGCATCGCAACAAGAAGTGCCAGGCACAAGAAACTCTTTGGCGGTGCTCTCCAATCATCATAATGTGGAACCCGCTCAGGAATGGCACCCACAACATCACTACATCCTCTTCAATGTGTCTACAGAGATCACTCACTGTGGGGAGACCAAGGCCATACACGGCATTCATCACAACTTCACCAAGGCATCTAAGGTAGCGCTTTGGGAATATTTCCATGGTGAGTCCCAAGATCATCTATTTGGGTACCTATACTTCAAACAAAGAGGCAACAAAATGAGAGAAAATGTTAGTATTAACCCTATACTTATCCTCATATTCTTTGTAATCCCTCCCCAGTATCCACTTCATTGCTATAATTGCCAAAGAATGTGTAACTAAGACAAAAAGTTAGGTTAGCATGAAATAAGATGTATAATCAAAACCCTAGCTAAACAATGAAGTACAAAGGAGGAAAATGCATGAGAGAGGAAATATTTCACCAAAATTCTTCAAGCCCTCCATGAATGACCTTCATTTCCCTTCTCCATTTGCTGCAATATTATGTTTTCCCTCAGATTTTTGATGAGCAACCTATGACTATGACAAAGCCCTAAGCAAATATTGAAGGATTCTATTCAAAAGCTACAAATGCAAGTATGCAAGTAAGCCTAAAGTGTATAGAAAATGTTATGCCAAAAAGTGTATCAAATATGAAGTGTATCAAATGAGGTTGAAATGGATTTTTTATAGAAAAGCCATTTTTTGATGAATGGCCAAGATTGTTAGATGAGAGATGCCCTAAGATCAATGGTTGAAATTAAATGTGACAACCCACAATTAGGGTTAGGGAAACATTAGGGTGAAATTTGAAATGAATGGTTGAGATTTGGTTTTAGAAAAACCAAATCAATGGACAAGGATGCATGTGACAAGGAGATATTAGGCACGAGAAAAGGGGTTGTTGGAGAATCAAATAATAATTTAAAATTATTTGATTTAAAAGGCTAAGTTGACCTTTTGAATTAAAATTAATTTAATTCAAAAGTGGTGGGGTCATGTGACGGTAAATAATGATTTTAAATTATTTACTTGGAGGGAGAAAATACAAAGTGGGACAATTTTAAATAAATGATTTTATTTAAAATTAGAAAAAGACAAGGTGGACAATAATTAAATAAATTATATAAAAAATTATTTAATTATAAGAAGACATTAGACATTAATGATGTATTTAAATAAATAAATAAAGTTTATTTATTTAAATAATCAAGAAGAAATAGTGGACAAATGATAATTACATAAATTTACGAATTTATTTAATTATGGAGAGACATAAGAAACTAGCGACGTATTTAAATAAAATAAATATAATTTATTTATTTAAATAGTCAGGAGGAATAAAAGATGTGAATTAATCAAATAATTAAGAATTATTTAATTAATAGTTGAATTTGGACTATAGGACATAATTAAATATTTTAATTATGTTGAGAAGAAATATGGAGAAAATAAAGTTTGTAGGTCTAGGTCAATTTTATGTGTCTAAATTTTTCCCCTCTTTGTCATAATGTAGTTTATCGCATTATGACAAAGAAAACAAGTAAAAAAAATGCCCCAGTGCAAAATAGGATGAGGAAGAATGATGAGGAGGTAGCGGTATGCCCCCTTGAGAGGACAGGCGGGTTTAGAGAACACGAGTGTGCTTTGGAAATGGACGAGGAGACTAGAAGACAAAGGACAAAAGCATAGGGGAAAAATAGATAAGGACGCTGAAGATGTGGACTAGAAGAAATGTTAGAGCGGAAAAAATGAAATGTAGCACGGAATAGATGGATGTTAGAATATAAGACATGGAGGTTAGTATTAGAAAGAGACCTTCAATAGTTTCCAAAGTACTAATAGATGTTGCTTTAATCATCATTGGGTGGTGTAGACATTGAAAATATACTAATTTGACATCGTGCGTCTGATCCCGACTTACTAACACCATTTCTTCCTGAATCATTCCTTGGTCTAACCATTTAATCAAATTCCCTTATCTGATTAAATTCATCAATATTCATCTCTTAATTAAATAAATCATTTTATATAATCAAGTCAATCTCTTGTTAATTAAATCAATTTATCCGATCTAATTATCCCTATTTAATTAAATAATTAATTTATTTGATTAAATCCCTAAAGTCTGTCCATTAAATTAAATAAATTAAAACATTATTTGATTTAATCTAACACCATCCCTTTTAATTAAATAAATCAATCAAAATCTTTATTTAATTAGCCTCTTACCATATTCCTCTCTTATCTAATTTAAATAAATCCATAAATCTAAGTCAAATAAGTCACATCATCTAATCTCTTGTTAAATTAATTAAACCCTTGATTAATTTAACCTCATCTCATTTCACATCCTCTAGATAATGCAAGTTGCACATGAAAATAGATTTAATTCATTTATTAAATCCCTATTTTCCTCACAAGGCATCTTTTGGAATATTCTCTCAATTTGAATTCAAAAATTCCAAGTCAACATATACATCCAACAAGGCATTTAAAATCTCTTACATGTCCTTTGCCTTGAGCCAAGTGGCATTTATTGCATTTTCCCTTCCCTCTTACATGTCATTTCAACAAATTTGAATTTCAAATATTGGCATTTATTGGCACAAACCCCAAATCTTGCACAACCATCATCCATTCATAGCTTGACAAGTGGCACCATATCATTGGATGAATGTTAGTCCCACATTGCTCAAATTTGGGCATTCATCCATCTTGAAATCCTATAAATGAATAGCTCCTCTCCTCCTTTTATCATCCACAATCCAAGCAAAGTTACCATGCTAAAATACTTAGCCATTTCCATTCATCCATCTTGAGTTCTTAGCTAGGTTATTGCAGATTTTGTTTGGAGCTCTCACCATTTCATCAAAAGTGGATCATCAATCTCTTCAACATTCGAATCTTACATCTTAGGGATTGGGAAAGGGCCAAATTTCCACATCAAATTGGCACTAATTCCCCCATGGGATTGAGAGTTTGCATGCTTAATTAGGATTCAATCTTTATTTTGTGATTTATTTTGTGTTCTTAATTATTTTCTTCCTAATTTGGGTTATGTTAATGAATCTCATGGGGAATCCTTGTTTATGCTTGTAAAATCTAACTTAAGGTGTTTATTGTCTTTGTTTTGCAGGTACCTAGGCTTGGGTTCGAATAGGTGGTAAAATGTGATAAATGGATAACAAACACCACGATATGACATAGAACAAGGTGTGCAAGGTCATCCATTTGCGAAAACAGACAGTCGTAGACAAGGAATGTCCTAACTCATACTAAGGGCTAAGTTGCCCCAGTCTTTTTGTCAAGATACACCAAAGACAACAATCAAGGAAAAATATGAGATGCCATTGCACCTCTAAATCCTTCATGGGGCATCCTTTAGGTAGCTAGTAACATGACCAAGAGACAACAATAAAAAGATAAGACAAAATAGAACAGTAAAATTAATAGCCATTCAATTGTGTTTGCCAATAATTGTTTATCGAAGGATGATTGCTTGATGGTTTGACCATTTTGATGGTTGGACGGTGCCTATTGTCAACAAAGACACATCCTGAAAATGCAAATGACATTTTGACGATGTCCAAGTCCAAGAAGGACGCATCTTGGAGGGGACCATAGAGTGACGAGATTGACGTTGTTTTGGAAATTTGACTAATTTTGACTGGATGACTAATTGGACTATTTTTTCTATTGGTTCACAATTTAAATGTTGATGAAATGGATGTCTTGTATCCGAGTTTGACTATGTCTGACTTATTTGACTTATTTGACTGTCTTGTAGTTCAATACAAATCTTGACTTTGTTGAAATCATAAAGGGGTCAATCATGATTTTATTTGACAATGCCTAAAGCACTAACCTAATGCCTCAGGGGAACATCGATAGATGGCCTTGCCTACGTCCAGTCAAAGAGGCAATGTAGTTCGACAATGAAAAAATACTGACTTAACTGACTCAGACGGACTTTGCCTCTGTTTTTGGGATTTTTGAGTGTTATTTGGATGTTTTTGGATTTTTGACATGTTTTGATTTTTTGTATTTTGAAGTTTTATAAAAAAAAAATTTGAGTTTTTCAGGACATTTTCTGATTTTTATGGCTTTTTTACGGGACATTTTTCAATTTTTATGGTTGTTTTTCAGGACATTTTTATGATTTTTATGGTTGTTTTTCAAGACATTTTCCTGATTTTTATGGCTATTTTTCAAGACATTTTTCTAATTTTTATGGCTTTTTTCAGGACATTTTTCTGATTTTTATGGCTTTTTGATGTTTTATGAGGATTGTGACAAATGCATGTGAATGATTCCTACAAGCAAGCGAACAAGCATGCACGAGAATCCAAGGAAAAACATGATCTTGCCCCTAGTCAAGTTGAATACCAATTGACAGGTGATGATGATGATGATGATGTTTTATTTGAGGATGACATTAATATGACTGAAGGACCAAGGTTTATGGCAAGGCTAGGAACAAAGCCAGGGAATGTTTTGGATGATGCGCTAGGATGCATAGCAAGATTGTATGGATTAGAATCGTTGCATTTGGAATGAATTATTTTTAGGATTGAATGGATGGTGGAGGATCCTTAGACCATTTGACAAGGGAAAACCAAGATATGCAACATACATGAAAGGATGATGGGTAGCATTGGTAAGAGACATGAGACTGGAAGAATTGTCATATGATCTCTAGGGACTATGTCACATAGGAATAATTAGTTTTCTCCAATATATGGGTTTAGATAATGCTATGAAGGAAACGACATGATGTTTCATGAATAGTATATGACCAAAGGATAGACATGTCAAGAGTTTTCTCAAAGCATGATTTATATTTGTACCCCAATCCTTATCAAGATAAAAGTAGGTGGGAAAAAAAAAAGGATGGAAATGCCAGGGCTTAGACGAATAGATGGAAATGTCATGAGGAAGGCATGGGAGATGAGACAACTTTCCCCCAAGTGTAAAAGTCCACATAGATAATTGTTCTTACACATGACACCTGTTTGTCAGGTTTTCATCATGGTACTTATCCAAAGCACCACAAAAATGGTTTTCAGTATTGAACGGAATTTTTCTCTTTACTATTTTTTTGACCTTTTTTTTAGTATTTTTATATGGACAGGATGTCTTAGATGCTTGATGATTTTTCTGGAACTATTGATAGTGTTGATGTAAAGAATGGGATGTCTTGGATGCTCGCTAATTGTTCTGGAACTATTGACAGTGTTGATGTAGAGACTGGTGTCATGATATATGCCAATAATGACCTATCTAAAGTAGTTTCCTTGTCAGGATCATTGCGCTTGCATACAACTGATTGATTTCATTGTGATCCTTTTTGATACTAGAGTTGGCCTTATCAGAATATGCACATCATGATAGAGGGCCATGAGAGTCCTTATAATAAAGATTTGTTGCCAAGATGTGATAGATTTGTGAGGTATGTGTTTTAGAATTTAGGTGCAATGTAGGATTATGATGGATGTTGGTAGATGTGGAAGGGTTGTTTGGACGTTGGGATGAATCACTTTTTATTTTCCAAACTTGGTATGGTGGATGACAGAGTTTGAAATTTTGATTAGAATAGTGTTTGGAACCAACACTTTTATATGCCCTGCTTGATGACCATTTTGAAGGAGGTGGACATTTATTATATGTGGGAGTCCTCTTTTCTTGTGGCTCCACATTTTGATTGACTTTTAGATTTAGCATATTTTCTTTACTTGATCCGTTTTTCTTTGGGATCCATTTTAACTTCATTTTTCCACTGGGCTTTTTGTTTGATTCAATGGCCTTTGGCATTTGATCTTCAACTTTAGATTTGTAATGATTTTCTTTTAATCAGTTCCAAACAGGAGGTTTATTCATGTTGGAATGATGGTTTATGGTGTGGATGGAAGGAGTGTTGGCAACAACCTTATGACAAGGATTACTCATGGCCCCCATTTTGATGTTTGTATCAAATAAAGTTGCCCCCAATATCATGGAATTACCACTAACATCATTAGATTCTCCGACTAAGGAATAGCCAAGACCTTGATGTCTAGGATTTTCATAAAATTGTATTGGTTCTCAAATGCCTTGCGCGTGTATGCCTAGTCCTCTTCCTTCATACTATGCATGTTTTTACATATTCTCTTTGTGATGGGGTATTTTTCATTTTGGAAGAAAGATGCAATCCGATCATTGTGTATGTGGAGGTCATTACTCAGTATTTTCTCATCTGCAAGAAAGTATGCTCTAACAAAGATAGTTGATCCTAGCTGATAAGATGTTGTCGCTTCATTGACATGGAGTATAGATTTTTTATTAACATCTTTTGTCTAATTTTGTGACATATCTAATTTAGATTATTCTATAGGTGCTTCCAAGTTGATGTCAAAACCATCTTTATGGTCACTGTCATAGAATCCAGTGAATTCAACTATAGCTTGATCATTTGCAAATATGTCCAGAGTAGAAGACTCTTGTTCTAGAGGAAGATCATCTAGGTTTCTGAAGGGAGCAAGTGTCTCATTTTTGGAAATGGAAATGTTTGGAGCTTGGATAGGTTCATCTTCAAGTGTTTGATCATGAATGGTATAAAGGTCAAGGAGTGGATCATTTTGGGTTTCTTGATCAATGGTAGTGTCTTTGTCAAAGAAGGGTTTTTCTTGGATGACATGATTGGGAATGGGATCTTGATCAAGGATAGATGTATTTTGGATGTCATTATTATTTAAAAGGACTTCTTGAATGGATTTAAAGATAGGGTCATGGGATGGACTACTTTGATCTTGACATGAAGGTGAGGTCATGATGTCATGCTTTGGACTTTCTTTTTGGCATGTATCCTCAAGTTTAGTAAATGGGGTGTGACTTTGGAGACCATGACGAGATGTATTTTCAAGACTAAATGTAGATTGAGATGAAGTGGCTTCAAAGGGATTAGTGGAAGAAGGACTAGGATAGGATGTGGAAGCTTGGAAGGGGTTAGCAGATGAAGGACTAGGATATGACATGGAGGCTTGGGAGGGATTAGTGGAAAGTTGGCTTCCCTTGCCAAGGTTAGGATAAGGGTAATAAGTGGAAATTTGTTATGGATTAATGGCATGAATTGTGCTAAGGGACTCTTGATAGTGAGGGTAGATAGATGTAGGACTAGGGTTTATGAGTTGTTGGTAAGAAGGGTATTGGTATTTGGATTGGATGAATTGTCTTTTGAATTCTACGGCTTGTTGGTATTCACCATTATCGAGTAACTGGTATTCAACTTGACTAGCAAGAATATCAAGGTGAATTGAAGACATGATAGTGAAATCTAGAGAATGACAATGCAAAGGTATGACCTAAGTCTAAGGTTTGCAACCTAAACTATGTCATTTTTCTGGGTGGCAGGAAGTTGTGTTTTAGATAGCAATTGCATTGCAATAAAGCAAATGTGTTGTTTCAGGCAGCAATTGTGTTGCAAAAAAGAAAATGCATTGTTTCAGGCAGCCACACTTATTCTTAGCGAGTGACTTAGAAGCTTGGCCACACTGGCTCCCCTCCATGACACTCACTTCTCCAGGTCAACCAAGCTTCAAGTTCTCATGAATCTCCCATGACAAACTCTTCACCTCTACTAAGAACTACAAGAACGTGGGATGGCTTGGCAACAACCATTACTGCACCAGCGAATAGAAAGGGATTTTGGCAGCTACACAAAATGTTTTTAGTAAGGGTACACATTTAGGTGACTATGCGTGAGGCAAGATAAACTTTTCTGCATAACAAATTTGCGCCTGTGATCCTAAGTTTTCCATTAGGATTCACATTTATATACCGGTCGGGAGTAGCTTGGCTAAAAAGCTTTGTTGTCGGTTTGAGTCACCTTGGGGTGAGTACTTTGTCCCACCAAGGAAGACTCAATTCCTAGAGTTAATAAAAATTTCTCTTGCACCCAGGATTGCACAAGTGCACAAAGGGAGAAGATACTTTTATTATTGAATCAAGGTTACACAAATATGAAAACACATGTTCATTTTAATGCCCGAATTGAAATGTGGGGATGGAAAAGTAACAACCTCTAAGTGTTTTTGTTTCTCAGGATCACACAAGGTGTAAGAGAATTGCATACACACTTAAAAATCTATCACTACACCATAAGACACACAAAACACTTGTTCATTTTAAACCCAACTTAATGTGAGACAAACAATGTTCATTTTAAGCCAATTCCATGAAAAATGTATGTAAATTTTAGCCTTGATGAGTTTCAATGCAATTTGTGTTCATTTTAAACCCTTGAATGAATGCATGTTCATTTTAAACCATGAAATGTAAATGCAAGTTGTTTGTGATTGTTTGTTTGCTTTTAGGATTGTAAAGGAGTTATTAAATCATCAACAAACAAGGTTAGCAACTCCTTCCAGCTTGCCACATGCTGCAAACAACATATTAGTAACCCAAAAAGCCCTAATCTATTAAATTGAAAAGTGAAATCTGAAAAAATGTTGTCAAAAACCGAAAGCAAAAATTTACTAGGCAGATGTGTCATTTTGTCTGTCAAATGTGTTGCAACACTATCAAAACCTAAAAGAAAAAATTAACCAAGCAGATGCGTCATTATGCAGAGTGAATGCATTGCAATAGTGGATGCATTGGTTGGGCTTGCAAATGCGTCTTAGGAAATCAAATGTGTTGTTCTAGCTATCAAATGTGTTGCACAGGCTGTCAAATGCGTTGCACTAGATCAAATCCATTGTACGGGTTGTCAAATGCATTGCACTAGATAAAATGCATTGCAATAGATCAAATACATTGTATGGGCTGTCAAATGCATTGTGACAGCTCGTAACCTCAAAAAATTCATGTTTTTTTTGTAAAAAATGCTACCCTTAACCAAAATATGTAGTATAATATATGAAAATTCATCTCTCGAACCTTTCGGACACAACCATGCTATTTATTTGACCTCAAAAAACTCCTAAAAGTGTGATTTGCAAGATTCTTCAAAAGTACCTACACCCTTCAAGACAAAAAACACCAAAAACTTCCAAACAAAGAATGTCAATCAAAAGGGTTAGTAGTTCGCGTTGAGTTCACCAATGTAACTAAGGAAAAAAGTTAGGTTAGCATGAAATAAGATTCATAATCAAAACCCTAGATACACAATGAAGTACAAAGGAGGAAAATGCATGAGAGAGGAAATATTTCACCAAAAGTCTTCAAGCCCTCCATGAATGACCTTCATTTCCATTCTCCATTTGCTACAATATTATGTTTTCCCTTAGATTTTTGATGAGCAACCTATGAATATGACAAAGCCCTAACCAAATATCTAAGGATTCTATTCAAAAGCTACAAATGCAAGTATACAAGTAAGCCTAAAGTATGTAGAAAATGTTATGCCATCAAGTGCATGAAATATGAAGTGTATCAAATGAGGTTGAAATGGCCTTTTTATAGAAAAGCCATTTTTAGATGAATGGCCAAGATTGTCAAATGAGAGATACCCTAAGATCAATGGTTGAAATTAAATGTGACAACCCACAATTGGGGTTAGGGCAACATTAGGGTGAAATTTGAAATGAAGGGTTGAGATTTGATTTTAGAAAAATAAAATCAATGGACAAGGATGCATGTGACAAGGAGATATTAGGCACGGGAAAAGAGGTTCTTGGAGAATCAAATAATAATTTAAAATTATTTGATTTAAAGGCTAAGTTGACCTTTTGAATTAAAAATTAATTTAATTCAAAAGTGGTGGGGTCATGTGAGAGTAAATAATGGTTTTAAATTATTTACTTGGAGGGAGAAAATAGAAAGTGGGAAAATTTTAAATAATGATTTTATTTAAAATTAAAAAAAGCCAAGGTGGACAATAATTCAATAAATTATATAAAAATTTATTTAATTATAAGAAGACATTAGAAATTAATGACATATTTAAATAAATAAATAAAGTTTATTTATTTAAATAATCAGGAATAAATAGTTGACAAATGATAATTAAATAAATTTATGAATTTATTTAATTATGGAGAGACATAAGAAATTAGCAATGTATTTAAATAAAATAAATATAATTTATTTATTTAAATAGTCAGGAGGAATGAAAGATGTGAATTAATTAAATAATTAAGAATTATTTAATTAATAGTTGAATTTGGACTATAGAACATAATTAAATATTTTAATTATGTTGAGAAGAAATATGGAGAAAATAAAGTTCGTAGGCCTAGATCAATTTTATGTGTCTACAAGCCGATAAGGGCATGGTTCGGTGGTCAAGTCGCTTGGTTGTAGTGACGGCCACCAGGGTTCAAACCTTCGCTGGGCCAAAGTGCTCGCAGGCCTTGTGCCTTCGCTAGGCCTTTGTGCTCGCGGGTTTGGTTGTTTCTTGTGGTTTGTTGTATCCGGTTCATAGCTCCGGTAAAAAAAAAAGTGTTTACCCCTAATATTATGGGTGCATTGCACCTTTTAAAAAAAAAAAAAAAAATTATGTGTCTACAAAATGCTTGTTTTTTGTCATGCGTTTCAAATGCTTGCTAGAAATTTCACCTAGAAAAGTTGCCTATGAGTTATTGCTAGTAAGCCTAATTGGAGTATTCATTGTGCCTATCTCTAGTTCTAACTACCTAATGCCAATCCATCCCAATTACCAAACAAATGCACATTTTGTTGTTGTCTTTAGGCCTATTTATAGAAATAGCCAAGGGACATGCATTCGATAAGCATGATGTTGATCGGGTATCAACTCAAAAATCCCATCAAGAGCCAACTCAAAAATCCCACCAAGAGAAAACTTGAGAATCCCACCCAGTTGCATCTGTTGTGTACGAATTGATGTGTGTGAGTTAAGGAGTAATTAATTAGCTAAAACTGGTGGTAGTCCCAAGTGATAATCCGCACGATCAAGTGCTAATGTGTCACGCTGTGGGAATTTTTCATTCTCCAAGGATGAACTCAACCTTTTTGTGTACTCATTACACTTTTTTTCCTAATCAATCTTTTTAGGTTATTAATTGCAAAGCATGTGAAAGGTTTTGTATGCCTTCAATCGCTAGCTCAATTTCCCAAGAAATGGCATTGTAGGACATAATGACTAATCGTCATTATGAATTGTTGTCTTTTCAAAAAGGCAATGAATTCATTTCGCATGAATGAAGGAGTTGGCGGTACATGCCAAATTTATTGCAAGAAGGCAACCGCCATCTACAACTCCAAGTCAAGGAAAATCTAAGTGTTGCATGTGAAAGAACAACACTATGAAGAGTTTTATGAGTATGTTGTTCATTGCAAAGAGATTTGAGTGCATAATTTTCTAAAAGACCCAAGTGAGTTGCATAAAGATTGAGCAACATGAAAGTCCACCGAATCTTGAAATGGCCTAGAATCCTCCAATGGAAGAACAAGCAGAGGTGACCCAAAGCTTATTCGATGCCATGTGTGTGGCACCAATGGATAGTATTTTCTATAATATCTCTTACACTTCGCCCAGGATGCCAGAGAAGCAAAAGTGGATCCGCACGTGGGTCCTGGAAAAGAAAACTCATAGGAACCAAGCCCTGATAGTGGAAGAATGGGATAACATTCACGACCCTATCCTTAAAACCAACCCTAAGAGTCTTAGGGAAGTAGCCTACAAGAGAATGAAACAGGCTAACAACCAACAGTCTTTTGCGTACAAGCTATGGTTCTGCGGTCTCCCACAGTATATGGTTCCTTTTGTGCATCACTACTCGAAACTAGTACATTAGTGTGCTTAGCATTTCAACTTGGATACTTGCACCATTAAGGGCCAAAAACTGAGGGTTGTGATTAGCATGGAGGCTATAAGGGATATGCTATGCATCCCTACTAAAAGGAGCTCTAGAGCAGAAAGGATGGAAACATTCACTATAGAGGGTCAAGAAGAGTTTTGGAGGACTAGAGATTTTGCTCTAGACTTTTATAACTAGGAAACCAAAAGGCCTAAGGAAGATGTAGCAAAGCTACCAAAAATTATGGTCATGCACAATGCCTTCAGCTCAGACTTGGAGAAGGCCTTCTCTATGATGGATTTTGTTTGCGGCATGGAAATTGATTGATACGTTGAGGAGTTTCAAATGGGTCTAGGTTTTCAGTTGAGAAGACAACATTCTCTATTCTAGTATGACTTCATGGAGGTAATTGTTTGGGAGATGTTGAACCAAATCAAGGATTACCAGACACAACATAAGTTTATGTTTTCTTCTCTCCTTGCTCACATGTTTTTACACCAGAACCCTGACTTCTTTAGAAACTACATGGGTTTGCCTATTTTTGATGAAAATAGGGTAAGAAGGCTAGTTTCTATGTGGACTCCCCTCCTTTCTACAACTTATGATTACTATGCATTTTCCAAGTGTTTCCTAAATTTTATTTTTGCAAGATTTTAGTGAGGATGGCAAGCTTTATCGGCTTTCTACTAAGTAAAAAGGGTGGATGCAGAGTTTTTGTCCTCCTTTATATTGGTTTTTTGGGGAGGATTTAACATTTGTTAGGTTGCATGACTTTACTGAGGAGCCATTTTGACTCCTAGTATGCATCATAGATAGGGTGTTGGCCCTTGAGATATTTTGGAAACTGGAAATTATTGAAATCAACTTTTGCGAAGGGAAAAATAAGAAAGGCTTTTTCTTTTGCCCTTTGAGCTTCGAAATAGTGATAATGTTAAAGAAGCAAACACATGGTCTGCTAGAGGAAAAGTTGGTTCATCTGAGGATGGTATTAATTTGTGACAAATGGAAATATAATCCTAATGATGACTTAACAGAGTTGAACATTAAAGTGACTCAAAACTCTCAGCCTTACTAGGAGGCTCAGCGGAATCTGCAGTCAAAACAGGATGATCTTTTTGTGGACCTAGCCTATATTCCTACTGAAGATGTGAGGCCACCATGGCTCTCTTTCTATTTCCTTTTGGATAATCCCAATGAAAAGTGTAAAATGGGGGCCACCCTTCATAATGAATTGGTCAAGCAATGGCAGTAGAGTGAAGAGAAAATTGCAGACTTCTGGATTTATCATCAGGAGACCAAATTCCTTAATGCCCCGTTCCAAGAGACAAACAAGGATGAAAATTTTGATGATCTATGGAACAGAGGGCATGAATATTTTGATGCAAGCAATGATAAGGATGTAGATCTAGAGGAAGCTAAGGCATATATAACAAAGAGGAAAGAGGTGAAAATGACCCAAACACAAAAAAATGGAAAAGTGGCGAAGCAGCCTGGCAAAGCTCCATCGAGCATGCAAGTGGTTGCATCATAGTCGAAGACCTCACTACCACATGCATGGGCTGCAAAAAGACCCAGGGTAGACTAGCTACCTCCAGAGGTCACAGAGGTGGACAATTCTCCACTCGATAAGAGGCAATGCATAGATGTAACTTTTGGAGATTGCTCACAAGAACCTACAATGAGCCAAGGATTGGAGTCCTCCACACCTCAGGCATCTTTCTCTCCCTCTCTTCTCATTTCAAAGTATTTGGTTTCCCCTGATACCTCTATGCCTCCCATTACTTTGAGTACTTTCCTTTCCTTTTCTACTTCCATGATCGCGAGAGGTTTCTCCAAATTCTCCCAAATCAGACAATTAGCTTTTACTCCCCCACAATTTGTTCCACCTTTTTTTAGAACCCATTTTGCAACTGTCATTGCTACTCCTTTTACTCCTGCTGCATCAACTCCAACTTAACTTTCCCAATAGATGGAGTCCTCTGCATCTTTGCTACCACCACCGCTCCCGATGAGTCCTTCCACCGCTTCCCAAACTAGGCCTTGGTATAACATTCCCTCGTTCTCCACAATAATAGTCTCTCTGCCAAAGAAGACATCATCCAGGACCACAACTCTCTCTTTCCCTTTTTCTCTTCCTCCTGGTGCACCCTTCACTGGAAAGCTGATTAAATCACTAGAAAAATTTATGGGGAAAAGTGACAAAACAAAAGCAGCACAGGCTATCAAGGTCCAGAAGAGAAAATAAAAAGATGCAGCAAAGCCTGCCAAGCCGTGCATGTAGACCATTTTCAATGAAGTCTAGGGGTCATTTCATTTTGCAACCATGACTTTGAACACTATCAAGCCGCAAGGCTAGATGCAACCTGAGGATTACACAATTCATGTTGTGGGAATCGATTTGCATGCAGGCCGACCATAGGACAATGTTGAGTTGATGGAGGAAACCCAACAAGTGGTGACTACCAACTTTCTCAAGCATAGTTGCCAACTGAAAAAGAAGGAAGAGGAGCTCAAGAATTTCAAGGAAAGGATGGAGGTCCTCTTGAAGAAAGAAAAGGAAAGGGATGTCAAAATTGCATGAATATCTCAACAAGCACAGGCAAAAAGTGCCAAACTTTGGATAGAACTTGCAAAATTCTAGTCCCTAGATCCCAACCTAGTTGCCAAACTATGACAAAAAAACCAGGAGTTACAAGACCAGTTGGCTCGGGCGGAAGGAGAAATGCAATAGAAAACCAAAGAGCATAAGCAACAACAAGTTCAATTAGAGCAAGAAATACAGCAGAGGGATTAGGAGCTCTAGGGCAAACAAACTCAGCTTGAAAAGGAGATCTAAGAAGTAAAGCTCTCCCTGGAAAAGGAATCTTGAACCCAGAGTCAAGTTGAGGAACTACTGCAAAGAAGGGATGCCAAGTTAGAAACTCTATAGGGACAACTCCCCACGACAAACAAGAAAATTGAGGAGCTGACGCAGGATCTCAAGTCGAGGGAAATGGAAATTGGTCTTTTGAAAAATCCTTCCCAACCCCTTGCTCCTCAATCAAATCTCCTTCTAGTATCCCAACAATTATATATCTCATATTGGGAGAAAGTCAATACTTTCTTTCTAACTCTTCAGCTGGCACTCCAATTCATGGTGGAAGCAACAAGTTTGAGCAAGGAGGTTCATGGAACAATTGAACAATTTCCACAGTTCATTGCGGAGAGGGTGCCTGAGATAGAGCATTTGCTAGACAAGCTATATAGGGTGGCGAATGAAGACTTGGTGAACACAGAGATTGAAGATCGGAGGTCAGCAACCAAGAAGGTGAAATAATTCATCCATTGTCATGCGGCCATCCTCCATGCCAACAGTTGCTCGACAACACGGAGTAAGACTATGAATAGTATGCAAATGAAATTCTCCCAATTGACTCAAATGGGCTTGCCCTCCCCATTTCTCTCTAATGATTCGGTGGCCACAATGGACCACATTGCAACAAAAATTGAGGAAAAGAAGCAAGATTTATCTTCTTTCCAAAATTTTGGTCAACCCCACATTGCTAAGGGCATTGAAGGCATCACCCATCAGATAGTGTGGCTTCTCTTTCAACTTGAGTCTGGGACTGGGATATCCATGGAGTTTCCCTTCAAATAAATAATCGATCTACATGAGGTGCAAGAGAATCTTTTTTCCATATCAATGCCATTCGAGGTCGACTGGCTACCTCTGTAGAACGTGCTCTCAAAGCTCTAACTCTATTTCCCATTGAATAAGGCTCTGGTCTTTGAATTAGAAATTTTGGGTTCCCATTCCACAGGCAAAACTCCCTTGGTAGTCACCAAATGTTCTGGATTGAAAATCCCTAGAGCTCCCTTCAGGTTGATGATATTATTTTTCTTAGCCCTGGCCCATGCCTCATGAGTTTGAATATCTTCGAGCCCTTTTTGAAGAGTTTCGCCCGCTGTCTCCATGTGTCCGCCACGCACTCCTTGCAAAGATTTCCTCCCAAGTTTCTTTATCGAGCCCACCATGGCTCCACGTGTCAGCAATGTGGGCCTTTGAGAGCCCACTCCCCTTTGCTTCTCTACCAAGCTCCACCCGCGTGCCATGTAGCATCATTCTGCAGGAACCTTTTGGTGGACCCCACAGTCAACACTCAAGATAAAGATTCATCCACGTGTCATCTTCGTGGGGAATTTCGTTGCAAGGAAGGGAAGAATGAATGACAAGCATCATCTTGTCACCACATGTCCTAATCAACTCTATGGGTGAGCGACACATATCTTCATGGGAATTATTTTGCTTCTTCTTGGGACCACATTCATCATTTGCAAAGGGACGCATCTCATTCAGGGGTGACTACATTCTATGTTTCAAAATCTTTTCTATTACAACAGCCTTGGGAAATCATTGTGATGAACATCATTTCTCATGTCAAGGAATCTTTTTTGTTACTGGCTCTCAGGCGGTGGGAGGATTTTCTATATATATTGCTTCAACTTTTTGAAAATGAGTTCGGAGGATACATAGAAAAATTGTTGAAAGACATGAGGCCTTTGTATTGTTTTGATTATTGTATTAAGACTCATAGACTGTGCCATTTTTGTTCAGCCTTTTTGTTTCTTAGTTAGTTTACAAAACATTATACTATTTTGTTATTGTACTAAGTAGTTTATGTGCAGAACTTCTATAATTTCAATATAAGTTTACTATTTTAGACCATGTCTTGGACTCTTCTTTTCAGTGAATGCATATGGAAGTTATTTTATGTTATTTAATAAACTTCTTGGGTTTTTATCTATGCTTTATGTTATTTTCAAAGATGCATATTATTGAACAAGCCCTTAAATCTCACTAAAAGGGAAGATTTTTTTTTGCCTATTAACTTACATCTCGGTGGATCGCCCTAAATTAGACCTTTATTTTATATATTTGCTTCCTTTTCCCTTTCTAACCCCCCCAAAATGTAGAAGGAGTCGACTTCTTTATAAAACTTGGAGGTCACTCAGTTTAGTGCAATTGGTCCCCCATTAATTAAGTTTCCCATAAGGTTGTTGCTAGACATTTTTAGACATCAACAATATGCAAAAAAAATTGGACATAAAACTACTTAGTGCAAAAGCCAAATGATGGATAGATTTAATACTACTAAATCATTCAATGGATACTGTTACACATTCAATGTATTAGGAAATGGGGCTAACCAGTGCAGAATAAGATTGAATGGAGGTCAGATTGGTCAAAAAATGGTTCTATGCTATAATTGCAACAAACATGGAAATATTGCAAAATCCTATAGAAACAAGAACATAAGAAAGAACAAGACTACAAAAAGGGATGAACCAGTCAAGAAAGTTGATCTGAATGAAGTGAAGAAGAAAATTAAAAAATTATGGAGAAAGAAAGAAGAAACTAAGGACAAGGGAGCATTTGTACCTATTTTCGGTGCAGATGCTTCCTCTGGTAACTAAGCCTAGAGCTATGGCTTATGGGGAGCTTTGTTGAAAATAATATAGCCCCTTGCTGATATGATATGTCATGGCTTAACACAAAGAGACAAGATGAAGAATAATACTGTGGATCTGTTGGTGAAAACTACAGGAGAAAATATTTTAATGTGGAAATTTATGGAGCTTTTGAAAGTTGATTGTGCATACAAGGTTTCAAAGTTTAGTAGCTTTTTATCTGAAGAATTTATTGTTGAAACAGGTCAAATCAAGAAGTTAAAATTGTGCTTCAGAAGATAGATTCATTTCATTTTATGCATGCAAAGCAGAAGTAAAGTGAAGAAGAAGAAGTGGAAGGATTCGATGCATCTCCTAGTAGCAAATCATCAAAAACCTATTTTTTATTGAGCAAGTTTAAGAGGTATTCTATGTACTCAAAGTTTTCTGAAATTTTTATTTAAAAGCAATCTAGATGTAATGGAAGGACCAAAGGTTGTAAATGTCTCAAAGAGATTGCAACCTAAATTGAAGAGGCATTCTTGGAAAGTTCTATTGGAAGATTCGACGGGTGAATTTTCTTGCACTCCCTTTGGAGTTTTACTGAATGAGGATATCAATGCATACATTCATGGGAAAATAGAAGTTTCCAATAAAAAATTGTGTGTTCTATGGACAAGAGAATTGGAAAGAAATGATGATACCTTAAAACCATAATACAAAACCCTAAATGAAAGGAAATTGGATCTGTGGTGGAAGTTCTCATTGTTTGAAATTAAAAAGAAGTACATCAAAATGGTATTAAGTAGAATTCATAGTGAATCCATTTGGATTGATGGAGAGTACTTAGTAACCAAGGAAGCTATTAGTCATGTACCTGGTTTGTGGTCCTCCAGATGAGTTCTAGAATGAAAAGCTATCAAGGTCAAGGACTTAATGGAGAAGACAAGTGCTACTCTTAAAGAAAAGGAATTCACCTTGATCACAATTAGGAATCCAACCATCTGGTATGCTGCAAGGCTTATTGGACACAAAATTTATCAACCAAATAATGACTATAAAGTCTCTACCACTATCATTCCCATTGCACATAACATGATTGAAAATGGTGTTGTTTATGACCTATGAGTTACTCTAATAACATTTGATGAAGAACCTTACGGAAATCAAAAAGAAAAAAAAGCACACATTTAGGTATGGTACTTTGATAATATGTTTGACTTTCTACTTCATGAAGGATGCACCAGTAATCAAGAGAAAGATAAAAGGTGAGATGAAGAAGATATTCCATTATTTAAATATTCAAAATATTTAAACTCTAGAATAGTATGATAATCAAATATAAATAAATTATGAAAAAAAAATTAATTTAATTAAGTGGAAGGTGGAAATTAAATAAAATTATTTATTTAATTAAGGTAGAAGAATTTTTAGAAAATGAACGATATAAATAAATAATTAAATTTATTTATATGTAGATGACTTGAGGGGAATTAATTAAATAAATTATATTTAATTAATTAACAAGTTTAATCATGACCATTTTTAGACGTATACATTTTGCCCCTCTTTGAAGTGATGTGTGAAACACATTGCTTCAAAGAAAATAAGATTTTGCCCCTGATATGCTTTCGATGTTGCTGTTGATGATGCCCCCTCGGGAGGTAAATCACGGATGAGGATATGGATTGCAAAAATTTTGCTAAACAATCGATATTAGATAATGATATTCTGCAGAGGAGAGAGTGATTTAGCTCCCGACAAATGATGTAAAAGATGCCCCTGTTAAAATGATGCCCCTTTTGATGGAAATGATGAAATGATGATGATTAACTGATAACTTTTCTTCCCGAAAATAGAAAAACAAAGAGTAAATGATTGATAAAGTGCTTGATAAATTTGCTTTCTGCAATAGAAAACAAATAGTAGATGAATGATTTCCTTTTTGATAAATTTGCTTTCTGCGATAGAAAACAAATAGTAATAGATGGTAGAGCAGATTGATATGATATCCAGCTAGATAGATTTGTGTATTGGTTTTCCTGATAGGATTGATTGGGTGATATGGGTCATTGATATGATGCACTGGTGTGAGTCACTGATATCGATCACTGATATAGTTCACTTGATATGAGTCACTGATATGGGTCACTTTGATATGGTTCAGTGATATGGGTTGTGATTGCATGATGTGAGGCATTGATAGATAGAGAGATTTTGATTGACCTTTTCATAGTCGAGGTGTGTCGGGACCACGCAGAGATCTTGGGGCAGGAGGTAGTAGAATTCCATCACAGAGGCCAACTCTATCAGGGGGCTCTAGTAATTAGAGTTATGAGACGCGTGTGATATTTTTGATGTATCATTATTGATTCATTCACACATCTCAATGTCTATTATTTTTAGAGCATGTACGTTATTTTGGTCATATCTCATGTATCTCTCTTTGGAATTTTTAGCTTCATTGGACATTGGACATTTGTATTATTTTTGATGAGTGATGATATGCAGCGGCGATGATTTTTGATGATGTATTGTGCATTTATGATGTGATATGAATTTATTTCTATGTTATGGATTTTGGTATTCATTTGAATGAGTTAATGATTAACATGATATGCTGGATGATTCGATATGATGTTTTTATATTATGATGATGATGATTGATGATGTATACTAATGATGTCATGTAGGTGGATGACTTATGATGTGTATATGGAAATGTATATATGGAATGTTTATTTTTTTGAATTTTTCAATGTAGATAAAAGATGATAATATGATAAAGAAAAATGAATGTTGTTTCATGATATGCATTATGAATTTGCAAAATGAATTGATATGGAAAATGATAGGATGATTAACGATATGATATGAATGCAATGTTTTGTAATGATGATTAAGTGAAATGATAAAATGAAATGCAATGATAATGACATGTATGAAAATGATAAGTGATATGAAATGAACTGTACGATATTGAAAATGATAAATGAAATGATAAGTGATAATGAAATGAATGATAAATGAAATGATATGATAAGTGAAATGAATGATGATGAAAATGATAAATAAACTAATAAGTGATAATGAAATGAATGATAATGATAAGATATGATAATGAAGGTAAATGATATGATAAGATATGATAATGAAATGATAAGATATGATAACGAAATGATAATGAATGAAATGATGCAAATGTATAAAAGGAACATGAAATGAATATGAAAATGATAAAGTGTTAATGATATGAAGATGATAGAGAATCTAAATGATATGCAAATGAATGTTAAATGATAAATGATAGGACCCAGCCAAAATGATAATGCAGGTAAAAGGTGATGATGAAACAAATGTTCAAATGTCCTCCACAAGTAGTCCAAAGAGACATGACAGCCATTGATGTGATTATTATCCTTTTAAAACTCGGGTGCAAATCCACTATGCAGATATGTACAAATGATCTAAAATGAAATGCAACTAAATGAAACCAACCATTTTGTTGAGCTTGTTGGTATATTCTCTGGAATCATCATAGAGCACTTTTAAAATGTTGGAAGTATGTACAAGCATCAAAGGGGAAATTAGCACCAATGATGACCTGAGTAGAACTTTCATGATTTTTGATATAGCAAGTGAACACAAGCATCTAAGTATAATTGAACTGAGATGACCTGAGCATTTCTTGCATGAACAGACAAAGACTAACCACCATCTGATGCAAATTTGGAACTATCATCAATGATAAACTTTTGGAAAAAATCATGTCTCACGACATATTTGCAACAGATGAATGATTAACCTCAATACAACAGACAAAGAAAAATCATCCTCTTTCCTTACCACTCTAGTTCAGTACATCATCGAGTAGGCTCCAGAGAAATGATATCAAAAAATTAAACAACCATTATTCAAAAATGAAATACTGTGATTCCAAACATTAGTCAGATTAGAGATCGTCCAGATATGAGTCATGGTGAAGTACGCAACTAAAAGCTACTGTGATACGGATCAATGATTGGATGTTTTGATTTGATTTGATTGTTTTGTTCACGTGATTGGTTTCAATGTCATTGTCTCACTGTGGTGGTAGAATTTGAAAGTTGATTGCCCCTAGTATGCTAATGTTTGCCCATGGTATTAACGCAACTTGCTGAAATGAATATGTAGAATAATCAAGCCATGGTAAGACGTTATCGCTCGAGGTACATGATGATAGCATGGTGATGGTATGGCCCTAAGATGATGAAAAAGATGTACGAAAGGAAGGCTAAAAAGTTAAATGCAGAACATGAACTAATAGATGGAGAGCTACAAATAGCGTCTGTTTGCCAGATTTTCACTATTTGTTTTTATTGCATTTTTCTTGTCAATAGACTGCTTGTTGCCAGGTTTTCACCCTATGACGTTAGGACCTTTTTCTGATTTTTTGGATTTTTTAGGAAATTTTATGATTTTTGATTTTGTATTTTTCGTGACTTTTTCTGCTTTTTGGATTTTTCTGTGACTTTTTTCTAATTTTTTGATTTTTCAAGACTTTTATGATTTTTTAGATTTTTAAGGACTTTTTCTGATTTTTGATTTTTCTTAACTTTTTCTCGATTTTTTAGATTTTTCGTGACTTTTTCTTATTTTTTGGATTTTTCGTGACTTTTTGATTTTTTTTGGATTTTTTAGAACTTTTTCTGGATTTTTTGGATTTTTTTAGGACTTTTTCTGATGATGACAACCGTCTTAGACATAATACTTTTTCAGGTGCATGCTGTTGATAGGCTCGTCAAACACGTCCCCTTCTGGCATTGATAACTTGTAAGCTCCTGAACCATAGACTACGATAACCACATAAGGACCTAGTCAATTTGGTTCGAACTTTCTTTTCTTCTCTCTGTCTTGCTAATTGCATGGGTTCTCTTTCAAAACAAGATCACCCACCTAAAAGGTACGTGGCTTTACTTTGTGGTTATAGCTGCAAGACATCATTTGTTGATATGCTTTTAGATGATCAACTGCTCTTTGTCTCTTTTCATCTAGGAGTTCCAGTTCTTGGAGTCGGGAGACTCTGTATTCATCATCTGTTGTAAGGCCTATCAATGATACTCTAAGTGAGGGAATCTCAACTTCTAAAGGTAGTATGGCCTCTACTCCATAGACAAGGGCAAATGGCGTTGCTCCTGTTGGCATGCAGACACTAGTTCTGTAGGCCCACAAGGCGAGATTGAGTTGAACGTGCCAATCCTTCCCTGAATAATTCACAGTCTTTTTCAAGATTTTCAATATTGTTTTATTTGAGGCCTCTGCTTGGCCATTCCCTTGTGGATAGTAAGGTGTTTAATATCTATGTTGAATGTGAAATCTCTCACAAAGTTCATCAACATCCTAATTTTTAAATGGACGTCCATTATCTGTAATAATGAAGTTGGGAATGTCATACTGACAAATAAAATAGTTGAGTATGAATGATGATATTTATTTTCTGACTTTAGTAAGAGGGACTGCCTCAATCCACTTGGTAAAATACTCCATTGCTATGATGATGAATTTATGTCCATTTGATGAAGGATGAATCTTTTCCACTAGATCTAACCCCCATTGAGAAAATGGCCAAGTTGGCATGAATGGTTGAAGTTCTTGTGCAAGAGCATGAATGAGATTCCCATGAATCTGACATTTTGAACATGTTTTTACAAAAGTGAATGATTCCCTCTCCATTGTAGGCTAGTAGTAACCCATTCTAATCAATTTTTTGGATAAGGTCAGTCCACTTGAATGAGTACCACAGATGCCACCATGAACTTCTTGTAAAGCTTTGTCAAATTCTTCATGTTCAAAACATCAGAGTAAAGTACCATCAAGACTACAGTGATATAGGGTGTCAACGATAAGAGTGTAGCGAGCGGATTGGTGGATAAAATTGCGTTTTTGGTTATGGGATAAATCAGGTGGTAGGATATCATTTTTGAGATAGGCATAAATTTTTCTGTACCAAAGTGAATCGGATCCTACCAAGTGGCAAATGATTTAGCTTTCAGGTGTATCACATGTAGGTGTAAATGATTGTTCCACTAGAAATTCATAATGATTCTGAGTTTCTGGAAGCTGTAACAATGATGCGATCGTAGCCAAGGCATCAGTTGCTTTATTATCAAGCCTTGGAATTTGTGTTAATTTGATGTCCACAAAGTATTTCTTGAAGTCATCAACCATCTTTTTATACGGTAATAATTTCTCATCTTTGGTTTGATAATCATCGTTGATCTGACAAATGACCAACTGTGAGTCACCATACACATGTAATTCTATAATTCTCCATTCCAGTGCTATTTTGAGTCTGGTGATTAATGCTTCATATTCGGCTATGTTGTTGGTGCATGGAAACATTAGCCGATATGATCTAGGAATGGTGTGTCCTTGAGGGGTGATGAAAAGTATGCCTGCCCCCGATCCATGTTGAGTGAAAGAACAATCAAAATATAGAGACCATGGTTGTTTAGATTATGCAGTAAAGACATCAGCATCTAGAAATTCAATGTGCAGAGGATGATCTGCTTGTAATGGTGCTTCAGCTAATTGATCAGCGATAACTTTTCCTTTGATTTCCTTGCGATCAACATAATGGATGTCAAACTCACTCAGAATCATTACCCACTTTGCTAACCTTCCTGTCAATGATGCTTTGCTTAACAAATACTTGAGTGGATCAATTTTTGAAACTAGATTGATTGTATGGGTCAGCATGTAATGTCAAAAATTTTGTGAAGCAAAGACTACTACTAGATAAGCCTTCTCAATAGAAGTGTAGTTGAGCTCATGACTTGTTAGTGTTCTACTGATGTAGTAGATTGCACATTCCTTTCCTGTAGAGTCTTCTTGTGCTAGCAGTGCCCCCAGAGATGTTTCTGTTGCGGCAATGTATAAAATTAAGGGTTTGTCTGGATTTGGTGGTATGAGAACTGGTGGAGTCATTAAATATTGTTTGATTTATTGAAAATCCAATTCACATTTGTCATCCCACTTGAAAGGAACATTTTTATGCAGTAGATGTGTGAAAGGAAAACTTTTATCGGCCAATTGTGCAATGAACCTTCGTATTGATTGAAGTCATCCTTGTAATGATCTCAACTGACTGATGTTCTTTGGTGGAGGCATTTCTATAATTGCCTGTACTTTTGCAGGATCTACTTCAATTCCTTTTTCTGAAACAATGTACCCCAAGAGTTTTCCAGATTTGACCCCAAAAACACATTTCTTAGGGTTAAGACAAACTTTGAATTTCTCTAATCTTGCAAATATTTTGGATAATATTTCAAGATGTCCTTCTCTGGTGTATGATTTTTCCAATATGTCATCCACATAATCTTCCATGAAGACATGCATCATGTCATGAAAGATTGTAGTCATGGCTCTTTGGTAGGTAGCCCCAGCATTCTTCAGACTAAAAGGCATGACGTTCCAACAATAAGTCCCCCATGGACATGTGAAAGTTGTTTTCTCCTAATCTTCAGGTGCAATCTTGATTTGGTTGTAACTAGAAAAACCATCCATTAATGACTACATGGCATGGCCAGCTGTTAGATCAACTATGGTGTCAATATTTGGCAGTGGGAAATCATCCTTAGGACATGCTTTATTGAGATCTCTAAAATCTGTACATATTTTGACAGTTTTATCTGGCTTGGATATAGGAACAATGTTGGAAATCCATTCTGCATAGTCGATTGGTCTTATGAAGCCCACATCAAGGAGTTTTCTTAGTTCTTCCTTAACCAATAATGCAACATGAGGGTGCATCTTTTTGAGTTTTTGTTTCACCGGCTTGGTCCCTGGTTTGATGGACAAGTGATGCATGATAAGATCAGGATCAAGACCAGGCATGTCAGCGTAAGACCATGCAAAATTGATCTAATTTTCTTTTAGGAATTTCATGAACTCTGGTATCTCTTTCTCTGTCATTGATGTAGCTAACTGTAAGATCCTTGGCTTGTCTAAAGTTTCAAGGTTGACAGCATTCGTAGGCTCGATCAGAATAGGCGATCGCTCATGGTAGTGCTCCAGGAGAGTGTCAAGATTCCCATCATCTGGTGCCTCAAAGAGGTTTTCACCATCTGATACACTCTTTATTTTACCTTTTATTTGATCTAATACTGCCAGATTCTAGTTTTCACCATTAGATCTTTCTTTTTTATTTTTACTTTTGCAGCTAGGAGACTTGACACTCTCCTGATCAAAAACTTTATGTCAAAAATCACTAGTGGAACAATCATTCGTATCATCTACAGAAAGGAAGTTTACAATAGCTTCATCATTTGGAAATATAGGTATATCAATAGGTTCGGTTGAATCCCAATCAATGAGATCAGGATGAATTAAAGGTAGAGGATCGTCAGGTTGTGTGAAATCAGCTATGGTCATGGTCATAATGGAGTGGTCCGTAGGATCCGAGGTATGAGGTGGGTCAATGATGATACTGTCCTCATGATAATCTTGTTCGTTTAGATCTGACTCAGTATCACTAGAATCATAGTTAATTTGTGGTTCAGATTCTTGTGGTTGGGACCCTGACCCTTCACCTTCAATTAGAGTTGGAGCGTACTGGTGTATTACATCAACCTCTTTGTGTTTCCAGAACTCATCATTGTAAATGGTGTCCCATTCATATTCAGCAGAGTCTGTGTCAGAATTGTTATCCAAGAAGTTATGAACTGTTGTCAAACATGCTTCTCATGAATCTGAGCTTTCTTGCAATGCGAAGATAGCGCCATGTAGTTGTTTGGATGTGTTTTCTTTGGAGTGAGTATCATAACCTAATGGACAGTTTTCTCTTTTGCGGCGAGTTCACGGAGGTGAATAGGTTCAACTACTCCTTCCTTCCTTTTTCCGATAGGACCTTCATCATAGCCCATCTTCTGCATGATTGAATACCCTTTTCCATATTTTTCCATGGGTAATTTGACATTAGAGACTGCTTCATCTTCATCTTTATAGAGCCAATTTAGAATTTCTGTATCCTCAGGATTTTCCATGGGGAATTTTTCTTTGATGAATTGTCCGTTAAATTTTGTAATTGGCTCTATTGGTGTTTGCTTTGATGTTGATGCTGCTGATATTTGATGTTCCTTGATAGACTGTTGTCCATGTGATCGAGGTGATGTAGGTAAATTGGCAAGACAAAGAGAGTATTCTCCAACTCCATGATCCTTGAATTTCATCTTTTTGTCAAAACTATTGGTCAATTGACTGATTTGTGTGTCAATCTTTAGAGAAGTCCTAGCATGAGCTTCTCGATTGTTAGGGACCAAAGTATCTTGACTGGCTTTCATGTTGGCACAAGTTTGGATATTGGAATTATCAGCTGATATTGTGATTTCCTGTCCATCATAAGGAAACTTTAGACATTGATGATAGGTTGATGGGACAGCTTGCATTTCATGGATCCAAGGATGACCCAACAAGATGTTATATGCAAGATCACGGTCCAGTACTTGACAGAAAGTATTCTTTATGATAGGGCCCACTCTGATTGGCAGCATGATTAAACCTTTGGATGCTCTTTCTTCATCATCATAAGCTTTTATGGTAATCTTTCTTCTAAAGTCAATGGAATCCTTAGAAAATCCTAAGGCTTTAACCAACTTCATGGTATAGATGTTCAAACCAGTACCTCCATCTATTAGAACTCGTCTGATACGAAACTTATGAATCATGACCTCTAAGTACAATGATGAGTTATGGGGATGAGTTATGGAAACGTCATCTTTTTCAGAGAATGAAAGGCAAGTGGGTGAGGACAAGTGTCCTACCATGGCTTGAAATTGATTCACATCCAAATCAGTTGATACATTGGTTTCAACGAGGGATTTTTCAAGAATTTCTTTATGGGCTGGAGAAATCTTCAATAGTTCCAAAATAGAAATTTGAGCGGGGGTTTTTCGAAGTTGATTGACCAAATCATATTGATGTTGAGGTGGGGGTTCAGTGGATTTTGAAGAAGCGCCTTTCAAGACAACTTTAGCTTGCGCTCTTGTTGTTGCGTTGACTTCTCTATATTCCACCTTCTGGTTGACTTTTATGACATTCACCCACTCGTTGTCCGCATAGAGATGATTAATTATATGATCATCATTGATGTGATTCAACTTTTTTTCAGAAGACACCCTTTTGATAATTAGGCAAAGGATTGCAGAATGCTTGGTGGTCTGCGTTGGTTTGTTGATTTCCTTCTATTGTGATGATGTCATTGTCGATCAAGTCTTCAATGGCATTTTTCAAGGGTTGGCAGTTGTTGGTGCAATGACCTTTACATTGATGATAATCACAATAGTATGCTTCATTCCATGATGGAGGCTTTACACTGGGTTCATAATTTTGTTGAGGCAGCAAAGTAATGACATTTTTGGCCATCAACTCTTTGAACGTGGATTCTACAGATTGACCCAATGGAGTAAAAGTTCTTCTATTCAAGAAGAAAGAAAATCTTTGTGGATTTGAATTCGAGGTGTTCCCTAAAGAATTGAGATTGTTATTTGTTCCTCGATAACCTTGGTTGTTGGAAATTCCTTGATGGGGAGTAGAGTTTTGATTTGTATTATTCCTTGAAAGAGGAGGATTATTTTCTTGATTTGCAATTGAGTTGACATTGTTGTTGCGAGTGTTTGGAGTGCTGAGGACAAATGGCTTGGTTGAGGAATGATTTGCATCAACAACACCATCGTTCACCATATTTTTGTTGCGACTCCAGAATTTGGATTTGTCCTGATTATTGTGATGGTTGGATGAGCTGGGATTTTCTTTGTCATGCTTTATTATCCCTTTTTTGACCAAAGCATTTTCAATGGTTATGGCATCTTCAATCATTTTCTCAAAAGAAGAAGGACAATGTAAGTTCAAGTGATATCTCATTTCTGAATTTAAACTGTTAATAAAGGTAACCATCTTTTCCTTTTTAGGAACAGGACGTGGATACGTGGTGAACATTCTTCTCCATCTTTGAAGAAACGTAATGAAGGATTCACCAAGTTTTTGTGCAACCTTGCAAAGATCTATCATGGTGATCGAGTGTTGTATGTTGTAAGCATATTGTGATATGAATAGGTTGATCAATTCTTCAAATGTCCTGACAGGAGTTGTAATCTTAGATAACCATTCCATAGAGTTAACTCCAAGGCTCCTAGGAAACAATCCCAACAAGTAAGTATCTTCATGAGCGAATTCCAATGTCATGTTCCTGAAGTCTCTAACGTGATCAATTGGATCCATTTTCCCATTATAGCGATCAAATTTTGGCATTTCACAATGCTTGGGAAAAGGAATCATGTTTAGACTTCGGTCAAAAGGATAAGGACAAATGTCCTCGAGAGTCTATTTCTTCGTGGTTGTTCCCCATTGTAATTCTTTAACTTGTCCTTGAAGTGCTTTGATTTGTTGGGTCAAGGCACTAAGATCAGAAAGGGGTGTCTCTTCAGGTTTGTTTTTCAAATTTTCAGTATTAAAGTCATGAGGCAATTTAGCCCCTTGTTCAGCTAGATAGCGAAAATATTTTTCCTTGTCTCACTGCAAGATCTTTTCAATGGCTTTATGGAATTTTGGATCTTGCTCAGCCTCTCTAAGACGTTCCTCATCTTGTTCCTCATCACTATCTATCTGTGTTCTGTTTATGTCTTTGTATTGATGGAATGGATTTTCTTCTCTGTTATCTGTATCTTTGTCAAAAAGTGGATTACGATTCATGAAGTAAAGAGGATTGCTACTTTCACCCTCTTCTTGAATGTTTTGAGTATGTCCTTCTTGTTGAATTTCGTCCTTCAATTTATTGAATTGGGATCTTGTGAAGATAGGCATATGATTTTGAAAAACTCTTCTAGACTTAGATCACGGTTTTGACAAGTGCGATGATGATGATCTGATAAGATGTAGAATCTTATGATATGATCAAGGATGCTCCTAATTTATTGATTGTGGCTTCCAATTGATGAAGGATTTCAGAATCCTGTTGGGGAAGTTGAACCAAAAATTAGAAAGTTGTTTGAGAGATGCACTCTTAAAGTTTTGATCTTTGTTTTCGAAGAAAGGTTCTAAAATCAATGAAGGATTTGATTGGGATGTGAAGGATACTCTATAGAAGGTTGTATTATATTGTCAAATTCAAGAGGTTGATTATGATTATGCCATTATGACAGAGCTAATCTCTGATAATAAGCTCAAGCATCTAAGGGATCTACAACATATTCATCAGTGAATCCTCTAACAAAATCCTGATATCTGTGAAGAAATCCTCGATAGTGAAGCAAGACTTGTTGACTTTTGTACAAGAATTTTCTCTTTTACAGTGTCTTCTTGTATCCTAATGGTTTCTTGGGTTTTTTTATTCTCTTAGACAATGATTTCTTGGGAAACTTTTTTGACTTCCAATCTCTAAGCATGGGAAAAATGTTGGGAGTGTTTTTGAATCAATGATATGAAAAACTCTTAAGTGGCTTTCAGTTGTTGTTCTTCATGTTCCTTTTGGATGATATCTTTATCTGAATTAATGTAATGGAAGACACAACAAACATTTTTGAAAACAGTTGTTCTTAAAACCCTATACTAACATGAAGTGTTTGATCAAGAAAATGTTTTTCATCAAATGTTTTCACAGGTTTTCCACATGAAAGGCAATTTAGGCAGACTCACTCTTAATGCTCAAGTAGGGCATTCTAGTAATCAACAGCCCAAATCTTAGAACTACGTCGACTCACACAGCCGTGTCACCCCTGAAGGGGCATCCGTGTTTTTGTCTTTTCCAGCCTCATACTCAGAGTTACGGAAGTGGATACCGGATCCCCTGAGCAAATGGTCCTTGGCAGTTATATGGTGAGTGTCTTGGGGGAAGATTCTTCCCTCCCCTTGCACTGTGATTATTAGAATGTTTGTAAACTGACTCGGTTGGCCACTACACTAGGTTCGTAGTAAGGATTTCTGTTCGTGGCAATAATAAACTCCCTCAGGAGACCTCCCAACCTTCGAACAAAGGCTTTGGGGATGGTTATCTTGCACACTACCAGAAAAAGAGGGTTTCCCTAGATTTTCTTTAAATTTTATAGTGGGGCGGAATAGCCTAGCTTTGGCTTGAACCCACTTGAGTCGTTCCCGTAGGGTGAGTATTTTTTCCCACTACGGCAAGCTCTCTAAAGGATGTAATTAAAGCTTAAAAATGCATAAAATGAAATAGATGAGTTTGGCATTTTGATCACCCAGTTAGGGGAGAGCATAGGCCTATCACCATTTAAATCAAAGCAAGCAAGAGTTCACTTTTAAGCCCAAATAAATAGTTTTCTATGCTAGGTGAAGATATTGCTTCACAAAAACATGGAGCTCTTTTTAGTCCCAAAATAAAAGTGAAGTGACTATCCTAGGATTGTTTGATTTTAATTTATGTGACTACCCTAGGATTGCTTCATTTTTAATTATGTGACTACCCTAGGATTGCTTAATTCTTTCAAAAATTTTACTATCTGCGATCGCGTCAGATTCAGTCAAGCTGTATTTAAATTACAATTTACAATTTGCAGCCTTTTCAAAAGTGCACTATAACAGACATCATGGGTGTTGCAAGATGCTTTATGGGCGCTGTAAGATGCTTCAAGGGCACTGCAGAATGATTCAAGGACGCTGCAGGATGCTTCAAGGGCACTACAGAATGCTTTATGGGCGTTGCAAGATGCTTCATAAGTGCTGCAGGATGCTTCAAGGGTGCTGCAGGATGCTTTAACGGCGCTGCAGAATGCTTGAAGGGTGATGTAGGATGCTTTAAGGGCACTGCAAGATGATTCAAGGGTGCTGAACTAGGTATGAATTTTGTTGAAGCATGTTTATTGCGCTAATCCACTATTTTTGGCCATAACCTGTCAGGAAAATCTACAATAAAATGTTAAAATAGGGGCAAGTGCCCCACGGTGGTCGCCATTTTATGTGTGTATGAAATATTGGATCAATTTAGATAAAATCAAACACATATTAATAAGACATTAAATCAAAAAGCTAAAAAGGAAATAGAATATGCAAACCATAAAAACAGCTTCCCGAAACCGTCTTATCTTCCTCTAACTTCAGCGTTTTTTTGGTTTCCAGATAGCTCTCAGATCAGCAAACCAAGCTCAACAAAATGACAGCTAAAGAACGAGATTTAAAATACAAACTATGCTAAATGCAAAGCTATGCTAACATGAGAAGATTGTTGTGATGCTGAAAATGATGTAAATGCATAAGTTGATTGCATGAACATAAGTATGTGTAGGTAAGTGTGTGCATGTGAATGTGAATGATTATGCGTAGTGTAACCAAAAGCTTGGATTTGCGCCAGAATTTATAGAGTTTTCGAATGGATTTGATTGGCTGAATCAATCGACGGTCCAGATTAAGCTTGTTCGAACGGACGGTGGAAGATTTTTGAAAGTGGAGAAGAGGATGGAAGGTTTCCCTTTTCTTCATTTTTTTGTCATTGAGTTTCAAAGGGAAATTTCTATTTCGAAGAGTGAGTTAGAATTTGGAAAGGTGAGTTTAGAATGAGTTAGAATTAAATAAATTAAATTTATTTAATTTAGGAGTGAAGATGGAAATAGAAACTTACATAATTAAATAACTCATATTTAATTATGTTTAAAAATGAAATTAGGGTGAGGAAATATTAAATAACATATTTAATATTTTAATTCAATTATGGGATGGAGAATATTCCATTATTTGAATATTCAAAATATTCAAATTTTACAACCAAATGATAATTAAATATAAATAAATTATGAAAATTTATTTAATTTAATCAAGCAAAAGATAAAAGGTGAGATGAAGAAGATATTCCATTATTTAAATATTCAAAATATTTAAACTCTAGAATAGTATGATAATCAAATATAAATAAATTATGAAAATTTATTTAATTTAATTAAGTGGAAGGTGGAAATTAAATAAAATTATTTATTTAATTAAGGTAGAAGAATTTTTAGAAAATGAATGATATAAATAAATAATTAAATTTATTTATATGTAGATGACTTTAGGGGAATTAATTAAATAAATTATATTTAATTAATTAACAAGCTTAATCATGACCATTTTTAGATGTATGCACTAACATAGACGAAGGAAGGATGCACATAGATGATGCTCAACATGAGCATGAAATCAAAATCACGTCCATAAGTGCACAAGACATGGATGAAGCCATGAAATCTTTACAAGAGGTAACCCCCGAAGCAAGCATTAATTCATCATTATCTACTATAGATAATTTCAAAAACTTGGTTGATTCATTCAAAGTGTGATCCAAATGAATTTAAGTTATATTTAACTAACTAAGCTACAATCCCAATAAAATGTTTGAAAGCTTCAAAAAAAGGAAACCATTAAACCAAGCATGAAATAAACCATGAAAGCATAAAATAAACATAATCTAAAACTCTAAACCTCATCCCATTGGGGGATTGGTGTCGTATTGATTTTGAATTATGACCCTTTCCCAATCCATTGGATAAAACGGGCATCTAATCAAACTCCATTGATGAAATATTAAGCTAAAATGAATGAAACTATGCTAAGGATGGATGAAAAGCTCAATAATGGATGCAAGGATGAAAAAATATTGTATTCAAATGTGCAACATAACTTTTCTTTGATGGAAGTGGATCCATTTCTTTCCAAAATGTGAGGTATTTATAGGAGAAAATGGTGAACCAAGGGTCAAGATCAAATTGATCAATCAATGGTCAAGATGCAATCAAGGGCGAAGGCACGGATCAAGGATTCTCATCAATGGATGGGAATACAAGATCACATGGATCAAAGAATCAATCAATGGCTCACAATGATTCAAACAAACACACTTTTAAAGTTGTTAAAAAGTTTGTTACAAAGTTTGTTAGGAAAGAATATTCCCTTTTTGGAGCTCAAATGGGAGAATATTCCAAGGGAATATTCTCATGCAAGTGGATGGGTGAGGGAAAATAGGAATTACTTAATTAAAACAAATTTTTAATTGTGCAAGTTGAGTGAAATTAGGGTGATCATTAAATAATTTATTTATTTATTGAAAAGGGGATACAAATGACATTTAATTCATTAATTTAGGATTATTCAATTAAATGAGAGGACGAAAGGTGTTAAAATTAAATAATTTTCATTATTCAATCACACAGGATGAAAGTTAGTGTGAAAGGGGGTGAATTAACCTAATGAAATCAATTAGATTAATAGATGAAAAAATTATGCATTTAATTAAATTTAACTAGGATTATTTAACTAAATAGTCGAATAAAGAAGATGAATTTAGGATGAAACAATGTTAGTGATCAAATTCTAGTGTCCAATGTCATTTAGAACAATTTTAAGTGTCTACAGAAAGCATATGTCTCTAGATTAAAAGGACAAGCTAGAAGTGGACCACAAGCAAGGACTGTAGAGAACAGTCTAGAGGATGTCAAAAGGAAATGTTTAGATGCACATCATAGAGATATGAAGATATTGATGTATACTCAAACCTATGAAGAAGTGAAAAAGTTACAATCATATTGCTTGAAATGGCCAAACATAAAACAGAGTATAAAGGATGCAATAGACTCAATTGAAACTCAAATAAGTTGTGAAGCATATATTTACAATCAAACAATATGTGACATTAAGGGTTCTAGTGAAGATAAAGCATACTCCTATATCTAGTGCCCTTGCCAGTGTAGATAAACTCTCAGAAATAAATCATAACCCCAACACTATGGAAGAAGGAGAAGAGTCTCTAATGGAACTTGAATTACAATGTATGACTCTTGCAGAAGAAAAAAGACTTTAGGAAGAAGGAAAATTTACTTGGCAGGATACTTTGAAGAAGCTCAAAAGATCTACATCTTCAGGTTGATAAGTCTTACCTTTATGCACATTACTAAGTTTTTGCATAAAAAAATTCCTTTTTTGGGAGATTCAAAACACACACACACACATATATATGTATGTATGTATGTATTTATGTATGTATGTATGTATGTATGTATGTAAAGGAACCATACTGAGCCTTTTCATGACCTTTTCCATTGATGTCAAGGGGGGAGAGATAGTGGAAAAACATTTTTGTCAAAGCACTTGGTAGTGATAGTTAAATTTTGGGAAAGATGGTTGGATAACCTTTTGGAGAGACAAGTTTATATGTGTAAGGGGGAGACAAGTATTGAATCAAGTCATTGAATTTTTTTTGATATGCGTGTTTTCATCAATGACAAAGGGGGAGATAGTTAGAAGTTTGGAAGTCTATCACTGATGATGTAGTTTTGCAACATGAGCATAAATTTTACATACATTGGTTGATCCAATGTTTTCATTGAAGTCAACATTGTTATAATCATCCTAGCACTGTGGGGAAGTATTTTTCGTGACCTTTGTACAGTGCCAGCTGATCCAGAAAGCATGGTTTATTAGGAATTTGGCTGAGTGTATATGTATGTAAGATTGTATCTACATATGTAGGATCATATGTACATATGTATTATGCTAGTATGTATGTATTTATGTATGTCTTTAGAGGGAGGGAGAATTTTAAGAGACAGAGAATTATCTAGGTAGGGTGGGAGAGAGAGAGGGAGAGACCTGAGAGAGAGGTAGAGAGGTAGTGAGAGAGATTCTTGAGAGAGGGAGAGGGGGTGGAAGGGAGATTCTAAGAGAGAGGTAGTGGGAGAGAAGGGGTTGGATTGAGAGGGACTTAGCTAGGTAGGGTGGGAGGGATAGAGGGTGAGAGAGAGATAGGGGTAGGAGAGAGAATTGAGAGAGGGAGAGAGAGGGAGAGGGAGAGGAGAGAGTTATGTAGGTAGGGTGCCAAAGGGAGAGACTTGAGAGATAGGTAGTGAGAGGGATTGCAAGAGAGAGAGAGAGTGGGAGACAGAGGGAGTGTGAGAGTGAGAGTGAGAGTGAGAGACCTGAGAGAGGGAGAGGGTGTGGGAGGGAATGACCTGAGAGAGGGAGAGATAGAGGGGGGTGGAGTGAGAGGGACTTATCTAGGTAGGGTGGGATGGATAGATAGAGAGAGGGGGAGAGAGAGAGAGAGAGAGAGAGAGTTACTTAGGTAGGGTGCCAGAGGGAGAGACTTGAGAGAGAGAGGGGGTGGGAGGGAGAGAGAGAGATAGATAGAGAGTGAGAGAGGGTGGTAGGGATGGATTGAGAGAGAGGTACGTAGAAAGAGGGAGAGGGTAGATAGAGACAATTAGAGAGGGTAGGAGAGAGGGAGGGAGAGAGAGGTGAGATTTATAGATAGAGAGAAATGGATAGAGGTTGAGGGTATAGGGTTGATGGATTAGGGTGGAGAACCTATAGGGTTGATAGTTTAGGGTATTAGAGTTTAAGGGTTGAGGGTAGAGGGTAGAAGGTTTAATGGTTTAGGGTTGAGGGCTTATGGTTGAGGGTAGAGGGTTTAGGGTATAGGTTTGAGGGTATATGGTTGAAGGATTATATTGAGGGTACAATGTAAAGGGTAGAGGGTATAGGGGTTGAGGGTTGAGGGATTTAGGGTTGAGGATTGAGAATTGAGGGTTGAGGGTTTAGTGTATAGGGTAGAGGGTAGAGGGTGGTAGAGGGTCAAGGGTTTAGGTTTTAAGGGTTGAAGGTCAGAGGGTAAAGATTGAGGGTATAGGGGTTGGAGGGATTAAAAGGAGGGTCCAGTTTGTAGGTAGAGGGTATGGGGTTGAGGGATTAGGGTTTAAGGGTTGAGGGTTGAGGGCAGAGGGTTTTAAGGGTTGAGGGATTAAGGTTTGAGGGTTTAGGTAATAGGGTAGAGAGTTTTCGCTGGCTTGGGGTTGATGGATTGGGGCTGAGGTGAGGTGGCCATTGAGGGTTTAAGGGGTTTAGGGCTTCAAGGGTTTAGGTTTAGGGCTTAGGCTGAGTGTCAGTGCTTAAGGCTGAGGGAGTCTAGGGCTGAGGATTACAGAGAGGAGGATGTGACAGAGAGATATGGAGAGAGTAGTTAGATAGAGGAGAGGAAGGAGTGGAGGAGTGATGGTGAGGATATATCAGGTTGAGAATCCAATGTATAGGGGTAGAGGGTTGAGAATTAAGGGGTATAGGGCTGATGACCCAGGTTTGATGGCTAGGTATTGGGTCGAGGGCATAGGCTTGATGGATTAGGGCTGAGGGGCATAGCTGAAGCTATTGTGGGGTTGAGGGTCCCAAATGTATAGGCAGAGGGCATCGAGGCTGATGGTTTAGGGGTTTGAGGTTAAGGATCGAGGGATTGGTAAGCCGAGGGTGGCTCAATGGCAGCTGAGGGTTTAAGGTTGAGGGTGAGATTGAGGTATAGTGTTGGGGACTGGGATTTAGGTTAAGAATTGAGAATTGAGGGTAGAGGGTAGATAGTTTAAGGGTTTAGGGTTGAGGGTTTAGGGTCCAAGAAATGGGGTCTCCTAGTGATGTAGAGAGAGAGGGAGGGAGTGGGAGAGAGATAGAGGGTAAATGGTTAAGGGTTAATGGTACAAGGGAGAGAGATAGGAGGAGGAGTGAGGGAGGATACTTGAGAGAGGAGAATGGGTAGGAGGGAGACTTGAGAGAGAGAGAGGGGGAGGAGTGTAGGGAGATAGATAGGAGGCAGAGGGCAGAGGTTTCCTATGGCTCTGCAGAGGCAGAGAATCTATGTTAAGGATAGAGGCGGAGGGAGAGAGAGAGACAGGGAGGAAGGAGTGAGAGAGAGATAATTGAGAGAGGGAGAGGGGTGGAGGAGAGACTTGAGACAGAGAGGGAGGAGGGAGAAAGGAGAGGCAGTGGGCAGAGGGTTTAAGGGTTTAAGGGTAGATAGTAGAGGATTTAAGGGTTAAGGGTAAAGGGTAGAGGGTTAAGGGGAGAGGGGGGAGAGAGAGAGACTTGAGAGAGGGAGAGGGGGTAGGAGGGAGAGAATTGATAGAGAGGGATGGAGGGAGTGGGATATAAATAGAGGGTAGAGGATAGAGGGGAGAGAGATAGGAGTGATTAAGAGAGAGAGAGAGAGAGATACTTGAGAGAGGGAGAGGGGTTAGGATGGAGAGACCTAAGAGAGAGAGAGAGAGAGGGGGAGGGAGGGAGTGGGAGAGAGATAGAGGGTAGAGGGTTTAAGGGTTTAAGGGTAGAGGATAGATTATTTAAGGGTTAAGGGTAGAGGGTAGAGGTTTAAGGGTATAGGGAAGAGAGATAGGAGTGAGAGAGAGAGACTTGAGAGAGGGAGAGGGGGTGAGGGGAGAGACTTGAGAGAGAGAGAGGCAGTTGAGAGATACAGAGGGTAGAGGGTAGATGGTTTAAGTGTTTAAGGTTAGAGGGTAGAGGATTTAAGGATTAAGGGTACAGAGGGGAGAGGGTTAAGAGTAGATGGGAGAGAGCTATAAGGAGTGAGCGAGTGAGAGAAAGAGACTTGAGAGAGGGAGATGGGGTAGGAGGGAGAGATTTGAGAGAGAGAGAGAGAGAGAGATGGAGGGAGTGGGATAGAGATAAAGGGAAGAGGGAAGAGGGTTTAAGGGTTTAAGGGTAGATGGTAGAGGATTTAAGGGTTAAGGGTAGAGGGGAGAGAGAGAGACCTGAGAGAGGTAGACAGGGTAGGAGGGAGATAATTGAGAGAGAGAGAGGGAGGAAGGAAGTGGGAGAGATATAGAGGATAGAGGGTAGAGGGTTGATAATTGAAGGTATAGAGTTGAGTACCTATAGGTTTTATGGTTTAGGGTATTGGGTTGAGGGTATAGGGTTGAGGGATGAGGGTAGAAGGTTTAAGGGTTTAGGGTTGAGGGTAGAGGGTTTAAGGTTTGAGGTTTTAAGTTTTAGGGTTTAGGGTTGAGGGTAGAGGGTTGAGGGTTTAAGGGTAGAGGGATTAAGATTTGTGGGTTGAGGGTTTAAGGGTAGAGGGTAGAGAGAAAGAGAGAGAAAAGAAACCTATAAAAAATCAACTTTCTCATAACGCAGGCACATTTTGAAGTAGTAGAGATATGGTCATTCTTTTAGCAAGACATATTGTGCTCGTGTTATAACATGAGCACATTTTGGCTTGCTCTAAAAATGGTAAAAAACTCAGTATACTCATGATCTCAAGGCCCACATTCTGCATATTCTCCTAGTTTTGTGTGTGCTTCGACAAAAAAAAGATTTTTGATGATTTTGTGAAGTGTGCGTAAAATTTCCACCACCTTTTTCATCATCTTTTCACCACCTTTTTATGAAATAGCAGAGTTTTCACATTGAAAGGCATATAATATCAATTCAAGTTTGAATTCCATTCAAGAGATATACAATTGAATTTTGGAGGGGAACATGCTTTTGAAAAAGTCAAATTGTTGAGGAGTTTGAAGAAAGAAGAAGCAAAGGCTACATGATTGGGTAGAACTCCTCCATTTGAAACTCTAGTTTTTTAGATATGTGAAGTATTTACACATTTTCTTTCATCCTATTATGGTTTTCTTTCATTTTTGTTATTTTGCATATTCCATTTTGATCATTGTTTGTTTATCATTATAACCTTATCTTGTCAATGCACATTTTGAATTACACAATTCTTTACACTTGCCAATTACATTTTTAAACCACATCTATTTGACGCATTTTGTTAAACAATTGACTTACCTTGTGCATGATTCCACATTTTGTATACACATATATATGACATAAGTTATAAGGAAGTAAAATAATACATCATTTCTCAATACTTTACTATGGATGTGCATACCACTCTCCAAAGCTTTCATTTTGGTATAGGCATGGGGGATGTTGGAAAATGTAGTTGAATTTGGTTTTACACCTACAATTTTTATATGCTTGAAATTTTCTAAGGCCTTTTCAATAAATCTATCTTATGCATATCCTGCAATCATTATAGTCCATGAGGACATATCTCATTGAAGTATTTTGTCAAACAATTATACCAAGCAGTTGATTGCCTTGTCTATGCTACCAAATTTTCCATACATGTCTCTAAAAAATTGGAATATACTCCTCCCACATTGATAAATCTTTGAATCTATTTTAGTTTTCATCTCTATTTCTAAATTTACCTCATCGCTAAACTTACCTCATCACTTATGTTGTGATATATTTTAAATGTTTCCTTGATTAGTCTACCTACAAGGGATTATAACCCTTCTCTTCACTATTTCAAGACTCTTTATTCAAGGCTAAGTTAGCAACATGGTGAAAATTGCAGCCTATCTTGCAATCATGGCTCAAAATGGAAGAATGGACAAGGCATTTGAATTGTTTGACAATAATGTTTTCATATAAATGTATGCAAAATGTGGTAGCATTGAGAAGCTAGTGAGTTTGGCAAGCTAGTGAGCTCACTAGCTTGCCAATGCGATAGGGTTGATAGAAATGGGGTCTCATGGTGATATTGAGTCCCCATTTCTGTGAGGCATATTTTGCCCCTACCTTGTCAACCCTACTGCATTGGCAAGCTAGTGAGCTCACTAGCTTGCCAATGCTCCACTATCTTGCCAATACGGTAGGGTTGACAAGGTAGGGGAAATGTATGCCTCATAAAAATGGGGTCTCACGGTGATGTATCACCGTGAGACCCCATTTCTATGAGGAATACGTTCACCATGAGACCCCATTTCTATGAGGCATACATTCCGTAAGACCCCATTTCTATGAGGCATATGTTGCCCCTACCTTGTCAACCCTACTATATTGGCAATATAGTGATCTCTCTAGCTTTCCAATGTGGTAGGGTTGACTAGGTAGGGACAGTTTATGCCTCATAGAAATGGGGTCTCACGGTGATGTATAGCTTGCCAATGTGGTAGGGTTGACAAGGTAGGGGCAGTGTATGCCTCATAGAAATGGGGACTCATGGTGATGTATACAAGGTAGGGGTAACGTATGCCTCATAGAAATTGTGACTAATTGTGATCACCATAAGTCCCCATTTCTATGAGGCATACACTGCCCCTACCTTGTCAATCCTACTGCATTGGCAAGTTAGTGGTGCTCCACTAGCTTTCCAATGTGGTAGGGTTGACAAGGTAGGGGCAGCATATGCCTCATAGAAATGGGGACTCATGGTGATATACCATGAGTCCCCATTTCTATGAGGCATATGCTGCCCCTACCTTTTCAACCCTACATGCCTTGTCCATGCTTCCATTTTGAGCCTATCTTGCAATCATGGCATTGCACATTACCACATTTCTTTAAGGCATTCCATCGGAAAAAATCATGTGACCTTTGTCTATGCTAGAAAAACTCTTCTACAAGATGATTTTGAGTATTTTGTATGAAGCCTTGAATGACATATATTTCATTTATTTTTATGGATTCATTTTTTAGGAACTAATATCCATCTCATTACCATGCTACAAGTAAAATTATCCTTCATGCTTAGGAAACGGACAAGGAATAAACTAATAGACGAAGAGTATGAAACCAATAATGCAAAGGAGAGAGAATGGGTGATGGAATATCATGAAGAGAAGAATTTGGATATGATTGATAAAAACAAGCCAATTGAAGAGGAACCTCAACCATAAAAAAGAGAAAAGGCATTAGCGGCACAAAGGACATGAATGTGAAAGCATCGTGGTAAGACAAATTTGAATACTGTAGTTGGAGACACACCCTCTACTGTAAGTGAATATGAAGGGACACCATTAAGCACAAGTGAATATGGAGGGACACCATCTACCACAAGTGAATATGGAGGGAAACCATCTACCACAAGTGAATATGGTTGGACACCATCTGCCACATCTCAAGTTGAGAGTAAATCATCACTTAGATTTTACGAAGAAGGTACGCCATCATCTACATGTGAACCTCAAAGTATGTCATCTCTTCCACCCTTGATTGAAGGTATGCAATCTATCCCACCTCACTTAAATATTGATTAAATTCCTAATGCTGAGATGTATGTACCTAGGAGAACACCACCTAGAATTTTACGTAGAAAGCCAAAGTATTTGACTAATATTGATGAGGATATTTTGCAGCACATGGAAGGTAAGATTCCAGCATGCACTTGTAGAAGATATGCTGATAAGATTTGGAAATTGTTCTTTGAAAGGCTAAATGAGACTGCAAGATGTCAACTATTTGTTGAAATGATGTGGGGTATTAAGTATAGAAACATCATGAAGACTCTTGGGTTGAGAACATCGAATGCTTCAAGTGAAAACACTATTGTGAAGAATCTAATGGATGCTTATGAGAGTGTGGGTAAGACCTCACACTCAAAGGATAGTAATGTCACCTGACGTGTCATTACATTGACTTTGGTAAGTAGTCAAACAAAGGTAGCTCATATCATTAGAAATATGAGTGAACAATTGAGAATTAATAGAAAGAAATTGTCAAGAACCATTCAAAGGTGACAAAGAATTGAGGGCACCGATTCAAATGAATTATGGACATTCTTGGGGAGACTACCACGAAAAGATAAAAAATTTGTTGAAGCATTGAGAACACTAATTGAAGATTATTGGAATAATAACCCAAGGCCATCTTCAAATCAAGGATGTGGTAAGAAGGAGAATCGATAGTCAGAACCGTGAGCCACATCCAAAGCATTTTTTGGATACAACTCAAACCCAATTTTTTCATAAATTTCATTAGGATTATCCTCAAATTAGTATTTTTCAAAGATATTTTAAAATGATTAAACCTTTTTATGTCAAGATAAATCACACACACACTACTTCTTGTTGTAGACTACATATTGAATTCTCTAGCCATTATGATGTTTATCATTCTATATGTTTAGATTTGTATACTAATGATGTTTTGCAGGATTGTGGCATAGAATCCCCACCAAAATCTTCAAAAGAGTTCTTATCAAAAAAATTATGTGAAATAAAGGATGTCTAAATATTCTACAGGACAACATGCTTAGATGGTTCATGTCAGCATTGGGGTGGCTTGCAGCGTATGCCAGTATGTCAACATATGGAAAGCACATATGAGGTGGGATAGAAACTAGTTGAGTTTATAAAATAGTGGCATATGCTACAAAAGATGGTAATCAAGAAAAAAGGTGCAGTTTGGTTATTCAGAAGATTCCAGTGTATCAGTTTATGTCCATTTTTTGTGACAATATAGTGTATGACTATGAACGCATACCCATAGAGCTTGATGGCTAGACACATCATTCAAGCTATGCAAGGACACCTTTCCAGTTGGCAACATAGTTTTAGTGGTCAAATTTGTAGAGAACTGCACACTATAGCCACAATGTGAGGTGCAGTCACAATATTACAACTCCACATAGGTTTCAACATTTGTGCACATAGCATTCATTCATGCAACTGATAGTACAAAATACCAAAGGAATGTATTGAGGGAGTATCACTTTTATCTTAGTGATGATAGCACACATTATCCAAAGTTTGTGCAAGGTTCCTTCTAGATGTTCTATAGTGATTTGGCTCAGAGGGGAATAGCATACGGTCGACATTTAATATGGTTAGATAACTGTGCAGCATAGTTCAAGAACTCACATATGTTCTACTGGTTCAGCAGGATGCATCTCATAACAAATGTTCAACATATGTGGAACTTTTGTGTGGTCGGGCATGGAAAGGGGGAGCTTGATGGTGCAAAAGCATGTGTGAAAAGAGCATTAGCACAAGAAGAGTTAAAGTATAAAGACAATGCAAAGTTGACAGATGCAAAATCAATCGTTGAGTGGTGTAATGCTTCGATGGGTCCAGGTAATGAAGGTACATCTTCAGTTCATAAATTTTTTTAGTTGATGGATGATACTAACATTGCATCATATGAGGATTTTTGTACACTAACAGGATCGAGTGAGCTACACTCTTTCCTTAGCTCAGAAGCAAGTTCATGGAGTATCAATACACAAAAGACGGCATGCTTTTGTTCTTCATGTACAATGCAAGATTGGGATGATTGTGAGTCAAAGGAGTGGGTTGAGAAATGGTCATTAAGTTATCTTAGCTGACTTCACACATATCACCCTCCAACGAAATTGGAACTAACACAAAAATGGATTCATCGGTCGACTTTGACCACATATCAAATCTAGTTCAACCAGGTAATATAATTACTTGCTTAGTTTTTGAAATTCCTATTGTTATCTTATTTTTTAGTGTATTTGTAATGTTGACTAATTCCAAGAGATATGTTGCACATATCAATGGAGGGCATGCTTATGCAGTTATTGTAGATGAAGACAACAAAGAGGGAGGAAACTATTACTTGTGTTGTGTTGAGGCAAAAAATAAATTGGAGGTCCCAGTTATAGATGGAGAAAACATTTAATACATTACAAGCTCGATTGTTGTTACTATAATGTGGCTTAGAAGGTACCCACATAAGAGTGTTAAATATTGGTTGTTTCAGGACTTTGACATGCATTGGAAGATTCTTCATTACTCAAACCTTGTCATGGAATCCAATGTTTGTTTTACCAAATATGGGGGTAGACCTTTGAACAAGACCTTTTGGAAGGTTCATGAGTCTGGCCATGAGGCAATACTTGACACAATAAAGAGTAGAGAAAAATGGATGGTTTGTTGGATTAATTTGTAAGTATCCACATTGTTTCTTATTAATTTATACTTGTATGCACATTAATTTGTATGATGCCAATGTTATCATCTAATGTTTATATTATCTTCTTTTACTTTGCCTATTTGTAAGTAACCTACTAAAAAATGATTGGTGTCCCCTTGTTGAAAATGCTGATTTATGAGCCATCCAAGAGAATCTCAACCAAAAAAGTAATGCAACATCTTTATTTTGATGATCTTGACAAATCTCAATTATGATTTTATGCCATTATAAAAGTGTTTGTAAAGCTTATCGAGGGAATTTTGAGTTATTCATTTGAAGTTAACCTTATCATGAGTACCTATGGTGTAGACATTATAAGAGCATCTCGAATTTCAAATTATTCTATTCATGGGAGGTCTTGTGTGCAATAAGTATCTTGTAACTCCCAATGAAGATGTATGGCCAGGAGTGACTAAGTTGAGAGACTGGCATGTCTATCCTCAATGGAAGCATTGAGATTTATGCCTTGTTGTTCCCAACTTGGAACCAAATAGTGTGGATTTGTTGTTTGTAAGTGCCTTCCAGCTATTTTCATTTCATTTCCATTTTGGATGTTGTTTCTTTTTCTTCTATTAATTTTCCTATTTGTAATTAAACTACTAAAAATTGATTGGTGTCTCCTTGTAGAAAATGTTCATTTATGAGTCATCCAAGAGAATCTCAACCAAAAAAGTAATGCAACATCCTTGTTTTGATGATCTTGACAAATCTCAATTGTGATTTTAAGCCATTATAAAAGTGTGTGAAGCTCAGCAAGGGAATTTCAAGTTATTCATTTGAAGTTAACCTTATCATGAGCACTTATGATGTAGACATTATAAGAGCATCTTGAATTTCAAGTTATTCTATTCATGAGAGGTGTTGTGTGCAATAGGTATCTTAGAACTCCCAATGAAGATGTATGGCGAGGAGTGACTAATTTGAGAGACTGGCATGCATATCCTCAATGGAAGCATTGAGATTTATGCCTTGTTGTTTTCGACTTGGAACCAAATGTTGTGGATTTGTTGTCTGTAAGTGCCTTCCATCTATTTTCATTTCATTTCCATTTTGGATGCTCTTTCTTTTTCTTCTTTTACTTTGCCTATTTGTAAGTAAACTACTAAAAATTGATTGGTGTCTCCTTGCAAAAAATGTTGATTTATGAGCCATTGAAGAGAATCTCAGCCAAAAACAAAACGCAACATCCTTATTTTGATGATCTTGACAAATCTCAATTCTAATTTGAAGCCATTATAAAAGAGCATGTGAAGCTTAGCGAAGTTATCCATTTGAAGTTAACCTCATCATGAGCACCTATGATGTAGAAATTATAAGAGAATCTCAAATGTATGAGTGACATTGTAAAATATCTGTGAGAACAAAGTACCTAAGGAATTGTGCCTACAAGTACAAGCACTTGGGTTTCAGAACGGTGTATGAGGCATATTAGACAATTGTAGCACAAATAGAAGAATTAGGATAGCCAAAAAAATCTCATTTTATTGTAAACATAATATTATTAATATAGTGAGTGTAATAACCATTGATGGTTACTAATCATTCTTTTTCTTCTTTTATTCTCTCCCTATTATAACTAGCACCAATTGACTAACTTATTATAAAAACTTCATTTATTAAAACAAATCAACCTAATGATTATATACCAATATCAATATAGTATATAGTCTATTCAAAAAAAAAATTGTAATCAGATTTACTCAAATTTTGAAATTTATTGTTGCTCTCAAACATTTGTAATTCATGCAACGTAATCCCTAAAGAGTCTAAATTACAAAAGGGCAGCAATCTTTGATGACCTATTACCCAGATACCATGTCACATATAGGAATTTCGTCTAAGGCATCAGGATCATGTAAGGAACCTCTACAATAACCTCTCTCAGTTTTTGTTATCTCGGAGTCATTTTTCCGTGGTGTCCAATTTTGACCTAATGAAAAAAGTGTCAAATGCAAGCAATGTAAAGTTGCAAAGTGGTGCAATTTTTGTTTTGCAACTCGTGTGACCAAACGGACTATTCCAACACATTCATATGGGTACGTTTATGCTATACATGGTCCTCTTTTTCACCCAAACACGCGGAATTTCTTTGAGCTACATTCAACCAGCTCAATCCCATAAGGGTCCAAAGTGCAAAAGGGAAACAATCTTTGATGAGCTATTACTCAGAAACAATGAAGCTTACGAACTCTCCATTTGAGCCTATGAGATCATGTTGAGCCCCTCTACAATAACCTCTTTTGGTTTTTGTTATCTCAGATTCATTTTCCCATGGTGTCCAGTTTTCACTTGATGGAACAAGTATCAAATGCAAGTAGTGCAAAGTTCAAAGTGGTGCAACTTTCGTTCTGCAACTTGTGTGACAGAACAGATTGTTCCAACATGTATGGATGGGTACTTTTACATTAGGAATTGTCCACTTTTGCACCTAAACATGCGGAATCACTCTAAGCTACGTTCAACCAGCTCGATCCCTTAAGGGTCTGAAGTGCAAAAGTGCAACAATCTTTGACGGGCTATTACTCAGAAATCATGATTCTTACGAACTCTCCATCTAATCCTATAAGATTGTGTTGGACCCCTCTATAATAACCTCTCTCAGTTTTTGTTATCTCAGAATCATTTTCCCGTGGTGTCCAGTTTTCACTTGATGGAAAAAGTGTCAAATAAAAACATTGTAAAGTTGCAAAGTGGTGCAACTTTTGTTTTGCAACACATATAACCAAATGGACTATTCCAACACATCCATATGGGTATGTTTACACTAGGCATGGTCTTCTTTCTCACCCAAACAAGTGGAATCGTTCTGAGCTACGTTCAACTGGCTTGATCCCTTAAGGGTCTAAAGTGCAAAAGGGCAGCAATATTTGATGGGATATTACTCGAAAACCATGATGCTTACGAACTCTCCATTTGAGTCTATGGGATCACGTTGGGCCCCTCTACAATAACCTCTCTTTGTTTTTGTTATCTCGGATTGATTTTTCCATGGTGTCCAATTTTCACTTGATGGAAAAAGTGTCAAATGCAAGTAGTGTAAAGTTTCAAAGTGGTGCAACTTATATTTTGCAACTCGTGTGACCAAATAGACTATTCCAATACATCTGGATGGGTACATTTACGCTAGGCATGGTCCTCTTTCACACCAAAACACGTGGAATTGCTCTGAGCTACATTCAACTAGCTCGATCCCTTAAGGGTCCAAAGTGCAAAAGGGTAGCAATCTTTGACGGGCTATTACTCAGACACCATGATGCTTATGAACTGTATGTCTAATCCTACAAGATCTTGTTGGGCCCCTCTACAATAACCTCTCTCATTTTTTGTTATCTTGGAGTCATTTTTCCCGTGGTGTCCAGTTTTCACTTGATGGAAAAAGTGTCAAATGCAAGTAATGTAAAGTTGTAAAGTGGTGCAACTTTCGTTCTACAACTCATGTGACTAAACATACTATTCCAACATGGTCAGATAGGTATGTTTACACTAGGGATGGTCCTCTTTCACACCCAAACATGTGGAATCACTCTGAGCTACATACAATCGGCTTGATCCCTTAAGGGTCCAAAATGCAAAAGGATGAAATCTTTGACGAGCTATTACTCAGAAACAATGATGCTTAAAAACTCTCTATCTAAGCCTATGGGATCACATTGGGCCCTTGTACAATAACCTCTCTTGGTTTTTGTTATCTCAGAGTCGTTTTCCTGTGGTGTCCAATTTTCACTTGATGGAAAAAGTGTCAAATGCAAGCAATGTAAAGTTGCAAAGTGGAGCAATTTTTGTTCTATAACTCGTGTGACCAATTAGACTATTCCAACATATCTAGATGGGTACGTTTACACTATGAAGTTTCCTCTTTTGTACCCAAACACACGAAATCGCTCTGAGCTACGATCAACCAGCTTGATCCCTTAAGAGTCCAAAGTGCAAAAGGGAAGCAATCTTTGACTGGTTATTACTCAAAAAAATGATGCTTATGAACTCTTCATCTAATCCTATGGAATTGAATTAGGCCCCTCTATAATAACCTCTCTCAATTTTTGTTATCTTAGAGTCATTTTCCCGTTGTGTCCAATTTTCACTTGATGGAAAAAGTGTCAAATGCAAGCAGTGTAAAGTTTAAAAGTGGTGCAACTTTCATTCTATAACTCGTGTGACCAAATGGATTGTTCCAACGTGTCCGGATGGGTATTTTTATGCTATAAATGGTCCTCTTTCACACCCAAACATGCGGAATCACTTTGAGCTACGTTCAATTAGCTTGATCCCTTAAGGGTCCTGTTGACGGTCCTTTTGGCACAATCAACATGCAAACAGAATATTGCTACTCTATTTCTCCTAAAAGAGAAAGATGATCACATGGATATCTTAGCTCCCAAGGTCCTTGTAGTTGGTTCTCAACTATGTTGATGTCCCTCAGTGGTCAATGTAACAGTAATGTTCAAGGGGCCTGATGGTGTGAGCTTCTGGATTGTTCTAAGATCGAGCATGAATTTAAACCTATTCTAACCACGGGTTTTAAATAAATAGAAAAAGATGGATCAGGGATTTGGAATAGAAAATAATGATACTTCATCTGAATTAACCAGACCTATCACCTTCTAAGGAATTTCTAACTAAAACTGCAAAACAAAATTAACTTGTGACTAACACATAGTTTCATTCATTCAAAGTGTTGATTTCAACAGCAGATTGCAAGTTACCATTTAAACAAAACATAAAAACCAAACTTCATTCCTTGAAAGCTTCTTAAATCAAATGATTGATTTAAGACAAACACCATTATGGAACACAACATGAAGTAGATTAAGATCTAGTTGCTTCTACTATCAATGAGACAGATAAGCAACATTTACAAATCTGGCACAATCACCAATGTACAAAAAATTTGACTCCAAATTGCTTCAATTTACACTAAGAAAACTGGAAGATACATTGGTCTTCTACTTAATCTAACTCCTAACTACCAGTTCTACTTTTTATTTCTAATCTAGAAGTTCTCTACAAGTCTAACCCTTACAAAGAGGCAAGAATGCCTTATATATAGAATGCATCAAAAAGAATGTGTTGTCCCCTTGCATTAGGGTTTCCAAAACATCTGCTTCCAGGAGAGTCGGCTCTCAGATCTTTCTGAAGAGAGTCAAAGCTGCATTCAATGTGAAGCTCCATTTTCCAGGTCGGTGATGGCTTGACCTCAGGAGAAGCCTTTAGATCTTTTTGCAGCTACAACATTTACTCTTTGTCTTCGTGTCCACCTTGAACTCTGCTAGGGTCACCTTGAATGCTCCAAGGCACTTTACCATTAATACTGATCAACCTCTGTCGGTGGTTACTACAGCTGTCCCTGTGAGTCATAGTTACTTCTTCATTCTTTCAGCCTCCTTCATGCTCTGGACCCTTCTGCACTTTTGACCACCTTGAATCGCATGTCGGTGAGACACTCATCGTGTCTCCCCGATGCGATTTCATCTATAATAGTTATCGGCATAGCACGGACCAGTCAATGAGACCCTTCGACGAGCTGCAAAATTCATACCGAGCTCACGAAAACCATCGGTAACATAGTCGCTAGTCGGTGAGACACTCATAGGCGAACCTCAGGATCTATTGGCGAGCTCATCTTTCATGTCGGGGAGACTATCGCTTGTCGCTGTGACCTCATGGTGAAGTCTTCTTTCCCTCCCGGTGGGCCCATTTAATTTCGTCGCCAAGACATTCTCTGGTCGCCAAGACTTCATGGCAAGCTCAAATTGCTATGTCGATGCCGCTTACTCTTCGGTGGGCTCCTTCATGTCAGCGAGACCTCTTTTTTCACCTAGACCTCACATTGAGGTCCTCTCTTTCGCCAAGTTTTTCACTGGTTGGCAAGACATCCCGAGGTCGGGGAGACCTCTTAGCGAGTTATCCCTGGTTATACCGATGCCTCCTTTATTGGAAAATCCATCACTGTCAGCAAAACCCTTCTCCTTCGGTGAAACTTTTCGCCAAAGGCAACACCTCTTGGCACATCACCTTGCTGTCGCTGAGACCCTTTTGTATCGGCAGGACCTTTCGCCAATTTCTTTCACTCTCGTTGGGCTCAATATGTTTTGGTGAGACATCCACCATTCAGCGAGACTTTTTGCTGACTTCATACCCTTCGGTGAGATCCTATTGAGCTGAACTTCTTTTTGGCAAGAGCCCACTTGATTGGTGAGACATCATACTAAATCCCCCATACTCTCAGTGAGACACCATGCTTATCAACCAGGCCCCCTACCGAAGGAAAAATTATGGCCGAACTGAAACTTCGTTTGGGGCCTCCTTTCTTCGGGTAGACCTATGGAGATATCCCTTCTGTGTCACCGAGACTCTAGCACGTTGGCCAGACTTTATGCCGAAGGCATAACCTTTTGCCGATCTTTTCATTTCAGGGAGACCTCTCTGTAGTCACGCCGAAATGTAATCTTTTGTTTCACATGTGTTGTCGTAACATCCTCTTGTCAGAGAGATGTCCTATAGATACCCTATGTCTTTGCCAAAAAATCTCCACATGCTCACTTTTGGTTGCCATGACAATCTCATTCTCTCACAGATGAAGCAATATGTCGGTGAGACTTTATGGGTTGGAAAGACTGCCAAACCTCACTATGATAGACCTCCTCTTGTGCTTTGTCGGTGAGACCTTATGCTCTCACCAATACATCTCCTCGCCATGAAAGTCTCACCGAGAGGAATCCCCTCGTCGGTGGTTGGCAAGACTTAGGGCGCTCGGCAAGACCACCCACCAAAGGAACAACTCTCACCGAAGCCCCCACATCCTTACGCTCTAGTTGGTGAAACATGAAGAAGTCACCGAGACTTCTCCCCAAACAAAATCTCCTGCTGATTATGAATATCCCTCTGCCACCAGTCAGTGAGACACTTCGATCTTGCCAAGACCTTTCTCCGAAGGAGACTTTTATGCTAATGGGAAACTCCTAGTCGTTGGGACGATGACCAATGTCTTGTCGATAAGAATCTACACATGAACTCCACTCATCATGACATCCCTGGGGTCTTGCTGATAGGCAACATAGATTCCTATCGACAGAATGCACTGGTAGTCGGCAAGACATCAGTAAGGTCTTGTCAACTTTCTTCTTAGAGGAAAATTGTGACCAACTAGACTGAGGAATGCATTCCAACTGAGCCCATTTGGAAAATATCATCATGTGTGTGATTTAATCCTGCAAAATAAAGGCCTGTATTAGCACTCAGAAGAAAATAAGACATATTATAATAAATCCACCATTGCTTATAATTATTTCATTGAATTCCTAGCAAGAAGAAAATCAACTTAGGCTAAGATAGAACCAAAATTAGATCAGACAAAACAAAAGGTAAAACATGGAGAAACAGAAGTACCCCCAAAAGGAAAGTAAGTACCCTAAAGCAAAAGAAATCAGAAAGAGAAAGGGGGACCCATTTTGTTTCAGAATAAAATGGGGTGGTTGTGCAAGGCATAACAGGTCCAAAGTGCAAAAAAGGTAGCAATCTTTGACAGGATATTACTCAAAATTTGTGATCTTTACTAACTCTCCATCTGAGCCTACTGGACTGCATTGGGCCCCTCTACAATATCCTCTCTTAGTTTTTTTTATCTCAAAGTCATTTTCCCGTGGTGTCCAGTTTTCACTTGATGGAAAAAGTGTCAAATGCAAGCAGTGTAAAGTTGCAAAATGGTGCAACTTTCATTCTACAACTTGTGTGACCAAACAGACTATTACAATGTGTCTAGATGGGTATGTTTATGCTAGGCATGGTTCTTTTTTGCACCCAAACACGCAGAATCTCTTCGAGCTACATTCATCCGACTCAATCCCATAAGGGTCCAAAGTGAAAAAGGGTAGCAATATTTGATGGGCTATTACATGGAGACTGTGACGCTTACGAACTCTTCATCTAAGCTAACAGGATTGTGTTGGGCCCCTCTACAATAACCTCTCTTATTTTTTGTTATCTCAGAGTTGTTTTCCCATGGTGTCCAATTATCACTTGATGGAAAAAGTGTCAAATGCAAGGAGTGTAAAGTTGCAAAGTGGTGCAACTTTTGTTTTGTAACTCGTGTGACCAAATGGACTATTCCAACTCATCAAGATGGGTAATTTTATGCTAGGCATGGTCCTATTTCACACCCAAACACATGGAATCATTCTGAGCTATGTTCAACTAGCTTGATCCCTTAAGGGTCTAAAGTGCAAAAGGGCAACAATCTTTGATGGGCTATTACTCAAAAATCATGACACTTACAAACTCTCTGTCTGAGCCTATGGGATTTTGTTGGTCCCCTCTACAATAACCTCTCATTTTTTTTATTTCAGAGTCATTTTCCCATGGTTTCCAATTTTCATTTGATGGAAAAGGTGTCAAATGCAAGCAGTGTAAAGTTGCAAAGTGGTCCAACTTTCATTTTGCAACTCGTGTGACCAAAAAAACTGCTCCAACACATTCTAATAGGTACGTTTATGCTAGGCATGGTCCTCTTTCACACCCAAACATGTGGAATCACTTTGAGAGATGTTCAACCTGCTTGATCCTTATGATGGCATGCAAAACAATCAAAAAGAGAAACATACACACGACGGTTGAGAATTTCGAGTTTTCCACACAAAAAGAAAATGATCATCCTCAAGTCTAGCAACCACAAGAGATTTTTTAATTATCCCCCTTTCCCTTACAACAATATACAACCAATTGTAAATGTGTACAATGGTGGAACTTGGAAACATTTTATTTTTCCTCAACTAACAACTTTAGCTGTGAAGCATTTTGTCATTTCATTTGAAATGATTTGCTATGCTTGAAAATTGGAGTCTAAAAGAAACAAGTGATGCTCTCATGTACATTTATTATATGATGTGATAAATAAAGTTTCCACCCTTCAGTCTATTTCTTATTTGTATTATAAATTATAAAGCTTTATCCCAAGTCCATTTCCTATACAAGAAATAATATTTCAAAAAGTTGACATATACATCTTTCGATGTGTTTATATGGTGATGGATCAAGAACATAGCAATTCATTCTGTACTATGAGGATTATGTTGTGAAAATGTTTAAAGACTATTCAAGATAAATGTTTGTATGTGTAGACACCCGAATTTGACCACCCCCATATGGTCAAATTCACCCCTTTTTACTCCTCTATCCTGTATCCTTCATCTACATTAATTAAATAATTTATCATTTAATTAATATTCCCCTTCTTCTAATGTCACTAAGGTATTTAATTAAATAATTAAATACTTTATTCTTTATCCCCTTTCCTCTCCAAATTAAATAAATACTATAATTTATTTAATTTAGTCATTTCCCTTTATGAATTTAAATCAATTTTAAATTCATTATTTCTCTCCTTGTCCCATCCTCCATAATCTCCTTTAATCCAAATTAATCTAATTAATCTATGATTAGGATGTGCACACCCCTAATCATAATTAGGGTCACATCCTCCATAATACCCCACTTGTCCCTAATTCTTCATTAGCCAATTTAATCTCATGTTTGCACAACCTTAATCATTTGATTAGGTCAATCTAATCCTCATGCCATTTATAGCATGGGTCCTAAGTCAACTTCATTTATTGCTTTCTCCTTTTGGAGAAGGAAACCTCTTCCCCATGTGAATTTTAAATTCATATTTATTCCCCCTAGGCCTTCCAAGGAATTTTTAATTCCTTTCCTCATCACCATGTGGCTATTTGAGGAATTTTTAATTCCTCACATATCCCATCACCCACATAGGGACAATGACCTCCTTTATGAGGAGATCTTGTCCAAATATCTAGGTAATATGAAGTACCTCCACCTCACCTCCCTTTGACACCTCACCCACCACATGTCAAGATGTGAGGGCTTTTGAGTTTTCAACTCACCCAGCCCTTGATCTTGTCCACTGTGGCTTCATTTTGACCGTCCATTTTTTAGAGGAACTTCCCCTAAAAATGGAGGAATTTTCCCTCATTTGCATCCATCCCCATTTGCACTCACACACTTAGCAATTTTTCAAGCACCCATCATCCACCATTGTTACATCTTTCAGATCTCATCTTGCACTCTACACAATACCATAATCTCCATTTCCTTCCCCATCTCATCCTCATCATTTTGCACTAGGTTTCATGTTGTTTTTCCATCAAAGGAGCACACAATATTGACATCAGAGGGCCAACCAAAGGAGACAACTCAAACAAAGTAAAAATTTTCATTTCTTTTGCATTTTTTTTGGGTTAAACTAGGCTAATCTTGAGGTGATAGTTTGTGTTATTTACTTTGCATTTCCTTTATTCATTTTTCATTCTTAGGGATAAAAAAATTGCATACATTTTTGGCACACCCAGTGGGACCCACGTCATGGGTCTACACTTTGAAGTTTGTTATTGTTTGAATTTTACAGGTTTAGATTTTCTCATGCAGTGGTGAATCCGCCCTGACGAGTGAATCTGCTAGTTACAAAGGCGAACTCAAATTTTCCCTTTCTTGAAAAGAGGCAAATTTGACTTAAAAGACAAATTTTCTCAAAGAAGAGGCAGATATGTGGAGGTCTCTGAAGATAAGTGACAGTGATCAAGTTATAGAGGTGACTGTGCATTCTCCCCTTACATTTGATAGGTGTGTGCGAATTTTCTCATCCATCTAAATAGGCATCCATAAATTTTCCCATCTTTTCAAAGAGACGATCTTGACCATCACATAGAGGCGAATTTTCCTTACACAGAGGCAGATTTGAGGTACTCCCGAACTTTTAATTTTGCAACTTCAACTTCAATTTGGTTTCGATTTCGAGTACCGATCTGCTAACCTATTTTTTTGTGAGTGTGTCAGCTTTTACTAACCATTTGTGTGGCAATTATCCTTCGTTTGTCCAAGATGGGTGGTGAAAATTACTAACATATTTCTTGTGAGATGATTGGTCAAAAACACCTAGATTAGCTATGTTTTTAGTCTATTTTTTCACTAATCTAGGCACACGTAGAATTAATTAAATGGTCAATTTACTTTGTTTGCTACTTTTGGGAGCAAGTTATGGACGTATCCAATCCCCTTGCACCTTTCAATGATCCTAGGTGATGATAAATTATAGTTTTGCTCTAGTCCAATCCAGTCTACCTAGGAGGTGCTCATGCATCTAAGCTCTCCCCTTGCGCTATGTGCGAGCCTGGGGACCAGCTGAAACATCTAGTGTCTTCTTCCCTTAGCAGGACCTTCCTAGGATATAAAGGGGGGAGAGCTAAAGTTGTACCTCAATCCAGTCATGTCATGCTTAGCAAAGTGTCGAAGCTAGGGTGATACCTAGATAAGACGTGCAAAGTTGGTCTAAGTTTCCAGTACCTCGCTAGGGCTCCTAATCCATGCTTGTGATGAGCTAGTGTTCATAGTTGTGCCTCACGCACCTAATATATATTGAGTATGCACAAGATAGCCTGTGTAGCCTAGATAGAGACCTATGTTTTAGTTGTGGCTTGGTGTAGTGCAGGGGATGCGAACCGTACTCTAAAGTTACTCACCACATACTCCCTTGGGTTGAGATAGAAATCCTCATGGTGTGCTATGATAGTCCTCAAGAGAGAGTGTGAAGGTGAGCCTATGGCATTTGTTGATGACCCTGTGCCACTAGAATGCTAGCTATCTACCCTCGCGAGAAAGGGTGATCTAGAGAACCACCTCAATATCACAGAGTATTAGCCTTGGGTTTTTTGCTTAAGGTGTTTGGCCTACATCAATTTTGTAATCTTCCAATACTAATATTAGGATTATGTTGCGTAGTGTGTTTTCTTGTGCGATACCAGTGCTTATTTTCAGTTGAGTTAGTCCAACCTTACTGTCTATTGTTTGCTCTATTTTCTATCCTTTTCCACAGTCTTCCCCTGCCCTCTTAGGCAAATTTGCTTCTCACAGAGGTTAATTTTCCTAGTGGATAGGTGATCCTTCCCTATAAATAGGCAATTCTACATCGAAGTCCAGTCTAGGTCATCCTTTTGGATGATTTCATCTTTGTTAGGGGAAAATTTTCCTGTGGGTCCCTCTTTGGGTGACCCAGTGTCCACCTGTTTCTTGAATAGGCAAGTCTATGTCCAGTCCTTATCCATTGATTCCACCCTTTCTTCGTAGAATAGGTGAATTTTTCTCATCCTAGTGTGAACCTTTTTTCCATAGGAGTGATCTCGCTTCCTATTTGAGTCTCTCCCATTCATACCCCTCTTAGAATAGGAAAACCTATTGTCTATAGGGGTGAATCCATTTCTGTTGATGCCATTATGATCTGTACAATTCAAAACTTAGGTGAATTCATTTGTCTGATAGGTGATCCTGTTTTAGCTGAGTATGTGTCATGTCTGTGCTACTTAAGATATGGGCGAGTCTATTTCCCCTTAATAGGTGATTTTGATTTCATCCGTACATGGCAAGACTTAGGTGAAGGTGTCATCCCCATTAGACAATTTTGAAAATTGATTTCACCTATTCCCCTATGGCCTTCTGAAATTTTAGGCGATCCTACGTATTATTTGGGTGATCCTATAGCAAGTCTAGAAGATCTTGCAATGAGATAGGAAAATTTTCTTCCCAAGTCCGCCCATTTCTTTTGTGTCCCCAAGAGATAGGCGAATTTGAGTCCAGGACATAGGTGATTCCACTTGACATAGAGGTGTATTTATTGACCTTAAATGGACAAATTCGTGACCTGAAAAGGTGATTTTGCACTACACAGAGGCATATGTGCTTCCCATACAAATTCTAGAGAGTGAATCCTTTGGGCTACTAAAAGCGTATCATTTTCCATGTCCTTTGTTATAATAAAAAAAATTTATCATCATCCATCTGCCCGTAATTATCACTTTAGTCTATCTGCATTTTTCAAAAATCATCCATTCATCGATCAAGTCACATAGGTTCATTTTAGAACTTCCCTAGATTGCATTTATATCATCAGTTCATCAATCCCAATCCCCTAGACTACATTTTAGAGGTTTTTGTTCAATTTGGCTTAGGTGCTTGATCCCAATCGTCATCCTTTGCAATTACTTAGGATCATCATCCATCCTGAGTTAGTAATCATCCATAGCCCAATCAATCTACTTCCATCTTGAGGTAGATTCATTATTGTAATCATCCTCTCCATCCTCTAATCCGATCATCAGCACCTAATGTCATCTAGTTTGATCTCTAAACTTGGTTTAGAATCAATTTCATCATCCTATCCAATCAATCATCCAATCCTATCAATCATCACATCCCATCAATCAATCCAATTGAATCCAATTTCATCCTCTATCCAATCATCCAATCAATCAATCTGTCATCCAACCCAGTCAATCCTTTAGCCATCACCTAGAGCCTTCATTTAAGTGCATCTTAGAGCATAGCATTATCTTAGTCCACCTGGTAGTTTTTCATTTTCATATCCCTTACTCAATCGCAAGCAAAGAAACTCATGGAAGTACAACAGGCTCAAGGTACCTAGCCTCACATCCCTCAAGATCCCAATAATGGTGGCTCATCACAATCTAATATTGAGGTCCATAATACTTCACCTCTTGTTGACGATAGCATGGTCAACCAGCCTAAGGTCACATTTGATGAATACCTTATTAATCCCCCAACATCCAAATGACAGATCATCTCCTCAATGAGCATGGGGATAAAATCCTTGCCACCTTACTCTTGAAGGGATTCAAACTACTGCCTGAAATTGATCTATCAAAATATGTCAACATCACGCCTCCTGCACCCCTGACATCACAGGATCCTTGTAATTCACAAAGTAATTTGGGTAATTCATACATTACCAAGGGTCTACCATAGGAGAGTTGGTATCAACCTTGGTTTGGAAACGTCGTGCTCTATCAAGTCACACAACCCCCTAGGATTTTGATTTCAGTTATGGGAGCATCTCAGTCAAATTTCCCCCAAGGTCCAAATCCTAATGATCCCCTCACTTTTGGTATGCCATAGAATCTCCCACATTCGCTAGCCATTCTCATTCCATAGAGCTCAACTCCCATACCGTCTACACCACCTCTTCCACCTAACCAATCGGGTCAACCACCAGTGAATGCTGGGGGAAATCCTTTTGTTGCACTGCCACCACCTCCTGGATCTACACTCGCATCCAACTTACTGCCACCTCCTTTCACATCTCATCAACCGCCTCAAGGCAACATCCCATCCTTTCAGTAGCTATCAATTAACCAGCAGGAAGCAACCTCATCACAACCACCTCACCAATAGGTGACTCAACATACCACTATCCCATCTCAACTACTACAACGTACTACAATTCCTTTGCAACATCCACATAAAGAAATTTTGACTACTTCATAGCCTCAATAGCAACTTCAATAGAAACTGTAAGGTGTTCCAGTAATGATGCCTCAGCAAATGCAAATCCCCACACATCAGCCAATGCCATCTCATCAGTTGCCTCTTCACCAACCACAATTCCCTCAACAACATCAAATTCCATCTCACCCTCTTTATCAACAACCACCACATTACCAACAACCACCTCAGCACACCCAAGTCTTGACACAAATGCAAAGCAGCCCTGTTGTTCACTATCTTTACCATCCATTAAGCACATACACCGCCTTTACTACCCCATCCAATCCTAATCCCAATCCTGCTTATCAGAATCCTCAACAATCCCAACTGCAACTATCTTACACAAATCCTGAACAATCACAATTGAATCCTTACTATCAGCTTTCCAATCCACAACAGCCTCCATATGCTACCTAACAACCAAATGCTGCTTAAATTATCAGTCTAATCCATATTACACCCAGCAACAACCACCATATCAGCAAGGTGCCACCACCTCATCATATTATCAAGTGCCTCCTCCATACAAGCAAGGTGCTTCTACCTCATATTACCAAACACCCCTGCCATATCAGCAAGGTGGCTCCACTTCATACTATCAACCTTCATCACCCTATCAACCACCTTATACCAATCTACAATCCACATATTCCAATCAATATCAACAAGCCCCTTCATATCATCCTCCACCATCATATGAGCAAACCATCCCAACTCCATCCACTTCCTATCAACCATATGCTCCATATAGTCAATCCAATCTGACCAATCCTCCCTCGACACCTATTAATAAATAATGGGAAGAGATAAAATCCACATTGAAATACTTGCAATCAGGGACCTCTAAGAAGTATTTCAAGTTTGAAGATATTTGTCCCTATCCATTTTATCCCTCAATCTCACTTGTTCCTTTTCTTAAGAATTTTGAAATGTCAAAGTTTGACAAGTATAAAGGAAATAAAGACCCAAAGAAGCACCTTCAGAAATTCTATTCACATTGTCAAGAAGTCCTACACAATGACAATTACCTCTTATGGTTATTCCCTAGGAGTCTAATAGGGGTGGCTCTAGATTGCTTTATGACTCTTCCAAAGGGATCAATCTCTTCTTTTGAGGATCTTTCAGAAAAAATTGTTACTCAATTTTCCTTCAACTTGGAGAAGGATATCAATACCTTATATCTTCTAAAAGAGAAACAACATGAGGGAGAGACCTTCGCAAGCTACCTCCAAAGGTGGCATGCTTTAGCTAGTCCAATGAAATCTCAGCTCGGTGAGAAGGACATGGTAACTCTTTTTGTAGAAAAATCTCATGCAGATATGGCACATAATCTCAATCTTCATTATGTCAGAAACCTTTGCATAGGTCATAGAAAAGGGTCCTATCATTGAGAGAGCACTCATTGCTAAGCGACAGATCAAAATTTATAATCCCAATAAGGATAAGTCATCTAGGGATAAGTCCTGCTACTGGAACAAAAACAAGAACATTGTCAATGATGGTGTCACTGACACCAAGCATGTTCAAGTAGCTAACACCTCCCATAGGTCACAATATGTCCCTAATCAACCATCAATTTCCAATGTTATATCAATGCCATAGGGGGAACCATGTCTTCCCCAATAGTCTAATCAGTAAAACCAGGGGAACAATAAACACACATTCACTCCATTGGAATAATCCTTAAGTGTTGTCTTCAATAGACTCCTTCAAGCAAGCTATCTAGTCACTTATCCTGTGACCAAACCCTTCGATGGGTCTAAACCAAATCCCACCTCATACAAAGAAAATGATTATTATGATTTTCACAAAATTAAGGGCCATTCCACAAATAAATGTCGAGGACTAAAAACATACATCCAAGATCTTATATATAAAGGTGATATCCAAGTGGATGTAGACCAGGCCACATTGTCCAATGCTTAACTCCAGATATACTAAAATGCTTTCCCAAAACATAATCAAGGTGCTAGTACATCCAATGCTAACCATGGGTCAAGTAATAACAATAATCAAAATAACAACATAAATAATGTCAGTTACAAGAACGTTCCCTATAACTATGATGGAATTGTCATGTGCATCAGTCAGGTATAGCATCGTGTGTCCACGATATGCATCAAAGGAAAAGACCAACAGTGTGTTATCACAACCTGTTGCACCTGCATCACCATTCCTAGAGCATTTACTTCAACCCAACCAACTCTTGTAAGCTCTCAATACAATATCCTTGATCACCTTGGAAAGACTCCAGCTCAAATATCTATCCTATATTTTCTTAAGTCTTCTCCTATCCATCAAGAAATCCTCACTAAAGATTTGTAGGATACCCATGTCCCTAATGATATAGATCCTACCCAATTTCAAGCCTTGGTAGGAAACTTGTCATCCAAGTATTAGTTGGGCTTAAGTCAAAACGATATGCCTTGCATCAATTCAAATCATAACCATCCCCTTCACATTGATGTCCTTGTAGCCTGACATAAAGTAAAAAGGATCTTGGTAGATAATGGCTTAGCCCTTAATCTTTGTACTTTGAAGTTCATAAAACAAGTAGGCTACAGCCATGCTAACTTGAACAACTAGGTTATCACCATCAAAGCATACGACAATGTAGAACGTGACTCTGAGGGAACTATTTGTCTTTGAATTTAGGTTGGCCCTGTTGTACAATACACTACGTGCCATGTCCTTGATCTAGACCTTCCATATAATCTCCTTCTTGGCCGCCCATGGATCCATGCCATGCAGGTCATCGCGTCCACCTACCATTAATGTCTAAATTTCCCATTTAATGGGATGGAAGTAACTATACATGCTGATTTACATCCCTTTGAATATTTCCATACATTAGAAGCTTCTTTCCCTCACTCCCACTATTTTCCAAGAGTGGAAGTGGGGGAACCTCAAACATCATCCTCCCATCCACTTCCTAATCCATCATCCACCACTCCATCCATTCCAGCTTCCACATTTGACTCCACAATCACCAAGGTCCAAATCATAGACAAAGGTTGTGGTGACTAAAAAATGTGCATGAATTTGAATGTGGCAACCATGCCACCCTCACCTCATACTTATGGTCAACCATCTCAGTCCACACCAAAAGAAGAAGAGAAGACAATAATTTTGAGTTTTAAGAATGTGGGGTCTAGCACTTTCCAATCTCCTAGGGCAAGACAAGATCAACCAAAAGATGATATCAATCAATGGATATACCGAGAAGAGCCTAAACCTTCTCGCCCTCTTAAGGAATATTTTTAGGAGAATTATCCTCATGCCTCTAAGCTAGCTAAAAAGTATAATTATCAAGGAGGAGGCCTCAGTATAGAATATTAAGGAAGAAGACAACTGGTTGATACCCCTATGCGACCAAAACATTTGGGCTTAGGTTATGACATGAAGTAAAAGGGTCTTGCACCATCAACTAGTACTTCCAATAACATTAGTGTGGATAATGGTGTCCTTGAGGACATACTCGAGGAAGAGTCCATCATACTCACATATGATGATGTAGATCTCTCATCCATGTTTGACTTCCTATCTATATTTTCCATCAGCCTTTCCCTTCACCATACTAAGCTTATTGATTGGGACTTACGAGGTAGTGCACCTATTGATACCTTTCCATCAGTGGACACCTATGTGCATCTGATGGTACTAGGGGAAGATGAACACCCTAATTGCAAAAGTAAGAAGAAACAAAATAAAAAAGGGTCATCTAGTGAAAACCTCTCAGAGACACTTCTTGACTCAACAAAAGTCAAAATCAAGGGTGTATTCGATAGTGAAAACCTTGATGAGGCACTAGAGGATGGGGATGTTCATCTTCCCCTTGTTGGAATTCAATTGTTTGAACGGTCCTCTATCTTGATCGAAGAAACTCAAGAAGTTAATTTAGGAAGAGTGGAAGATCCTAAAATCACATATGTAGCCAAATCCTTGTCAGAGGAGGAACATTCTATCATCATCAATCTTCTAAAAGAGGGAATCATCAATTTTGAATGGACTTATTCAGACATGCCAGGTCTAGATCTTTCTTTAGTGGTCCATCATTTGGACGTTCATCCGAATTCCAAACTCGTCAAACAGAAACTAAGAAAGATGCATCCCCAAGTGGCTTTGCTTGTCAAGAAAGAGTTGGAGAAACTGTTAGAAGCTAGGTTCATAAGACCTATCGATTATTCTAACTGGATATCCAACATAGTGTCCATAGCCAAGCCAAATGGAAACATCAAAATTTGTACAGATTTCTGAGATCTCAATAAAACTTGTCCTAAGGATGATTTCCCACTACCAAATATTGACATGTTGGTCAACCTCATAGTAGGGCATGAGATGCTATCCTTTATGGATGGTTTCTCTGGCTATAATCAGATCAGGATTGCACTAGAAGATCAACATAAAACTTCCTTCACCACTCCTTGGGGCACCTTTTTTTACAATGTCATACCCTTCAGACTCAAGAATGTGGGGGAAACTTATTAGCATGCCATGATTGTTATCTTCCATGACCTTATTCATATCATAATGGAAGATTATGTTGATGACCTATTAGGAAAATCCAAAACTAGAGGAGATCATCCTATGATCCTGAAGAAAATCTTTGAGTGGTTAGAGCACTACAAGCTACATTTAAATCCAAAGAAGTGTGTGTTTGGTGTTACATCAGGAAATCTCCTAGGCTTCATAGTCTCCAGAAGGGGTATAGAGGTAGATCCAGCTAAAATCAAAGCAATAATGAAGATGCCCATGTTGGGTAATCTCAAGAAGTTAAGAATCCTTCAATGGAAGTTATAGTCCATCAGGTGGTTCATAGCTCAGCTAGCTGACAAGTGTCAATCATTCACACATCTTCTGCACAAAGACACCACCTTCAAGTGGGATCCAAAATGTCAGCAAGGGTTGGACAAAATTAAGGAGTACTTGGCTCATCCACCTATCTTGATGCCTCCAATTCCAAGTAAACCACTCTTGTTGTACATCTCAGCTATGTTGATTGCACTAGGGGAGTTATTAGCTCAACATGATGAGTCCTCTAAAGAGCGTGCAATCTATTATATTATTTTAACATTGGTGGGATATGAACTCAACTAATTTCTAATGGAAAAGGCTTGTATGGCCATAGTCTTCAGTTCACAAAAGCTTTGCCATTACATGCCCAGTCATCCTGTGAAGCTAATATCAAAATTTGATCCCCTTAAGTATTTTTTGTCCAAAACTTATTTGACTAGCCATATGGCCAAGTGGGTCATGTTACTGAGTGAGTTTGACATAGAGTACGTGGACCATAAGGCAATCAAGGGAAAAGTCACAACAGATCATTTAGTAGATGCTCCTTTGGTAGCTAAATTTCTTGATGAAGAAGTCCTCACCATCACCGAAGCAGATACATGGATGCTCTATTTTGATGGGTCATACACACATAATGGAGTTGGTGCAGGTGTCTTATTCATCACTCCTCAAGGTGACTACATCCTGAAGTCATTCAGATTAGCATTTCCATGCACCAACAACATAACAGAGTATGAAGCTCTTATCACTGGTCTTACAATCACAATTCAATGGAACATCGCCCGTCTGTGAGTCTTTTGTGATTCTCAATTGATTATCAAGTAGGTCAATGATGAGTTTCAGACAAAGGATGACAAGTTGTTACCCTATAAATGCACGGTGGATGACTTTAAGAAATACTTCACCTTCATCCAGTTTGAGCATATCCCCAAAGTTTAGAATAAGGCAGCTAATGCAATGGCTACAATCGGTTCCCTCATTAATATGCCTAAAGATTGAATGGATTGCAATTTGCTCATTGAAAAAAATTTAATCTCAACATATGATATCCTTGAGAGTGAGATGGTGTGTGATATCATATGTCCTGAGTCACCCTAGTACTATGACATCTACACGTATCTTCGTGATAATGTCCTACCACCTGACCTTACATGAAATCAACATAAATCCTTCATCTAATGCACTTCCCACTATACCATCGTGGGAGATACACTTTATTGTCATGGGTATGATGGCGCTCTCCTTAGGTGTCTGAACGAATCAGAAGCTCACACTACGTTAAACAAGGTGCATAGTGGTGTTTGTGGGGCCTATTCTAATGGCATGGCTTTAGCTAAGAGGATCCTTGGAGCTAGTTATTATTGGCCTACAATGGAGCATGACTCTTACAAGTTCATGAAGAAATACCTACCCTATCAACAACATGCAGATTTAATACATGCTCCAACGCAAGATTTACAGCCCATCATAGCACCATGGCCCTTTTCTTAGCGAAGTTTTATATTGATCAGAAAGATCTACCCTCCTTCCTCTGACAGCCACACTTTCATCATTACCACCACTAAATACTTCACCAAGTGGGTGGAAGCAATTCCACTCTCTCAAATTACAAGTATTCAGATCTCCAAATTTATCCTCTTCCATATTCTCTACAAATATGGAATTCCTTCCACCATCATCACGACAATGGAAATCCCTTTAAAAACCAATTTATGAAACAACTTTGTGAGACTTATCATATCCAACATCGTTGGTCCATGCCCTATTACCCCCAAGGTAATGGTCAATCAGAAGCAACCAACAAAAAACTTATCAAAATCCTTAAAAAGGTGGTCAATAACATTGGCTGAGATTGGCACCTCCATCTCCATCCCAACCTTTGGGCTTATCGTACCTTCATCCACACTCCCACTAGTGCCACTCGATATTCCCTCATTTATGGTGTTGATTCCATCTTTCCAATCGAATTTGAGATCCCATCACTTAGAATATTTCTGAGTAACCTCATAAGTGATGAAGAAGCTTGAGCTGCACGAATCAGTCAATTGGAACTCCTAGATGAAAATCATATCAAAGCCTAAAATAATCTTCAAGCATACCAACATTGTCTTAGGAGGAACTACAATAAGAAAGTTCATCCTCATCAGTTTAATGTTGGTGATCTAGTCCTCGAGGAGAATCAGCGTACCCAGCAAGATCAAGATAAGAAAGGAAAATTTGAGGCTAATTGGCTGGGACCTTATGTTTTCATAGCCAAATATGGTTTTGGGGCATATAGGCTTGCCACACTTGAAGGGGAGCCCCTAGAGGATCCTATCAATGTCATGCACCTAAAGAGGTTTTACACCTAAGCCAACTAGGTTATCCTATCCTAAAAAATACCAAAAAAAGTAAAAATTGTCAAAAATACCACAAAAAAATTCCAAAAATAGTCAAGAGAAATAATTCATCCTATGGTGAAAACCACCCTTGGTGGCACCTTGGATAAGTACATTTGGTGAAAACCTGGCAATAGGCACCATCCGTAGAGGGCTTAATCATTATCTACCTTGCATCCAAGTCACTTTATGCTTCCATCCATCTTATCCTTGCATCCTATCCTAGTTTCCTATCGGTCCATTCCTTTCATTTGCATTCGCTTATCCCCCATGTGGTATGTTTTGGTTGAGCATTGGACGATTTTCATTGGCTATCCTCAATTTTGAGCTTTTATCCCAATTTGAGCTTGTGTCGTATACCTGTGTCATCCATCAGTCTACCGCCTTCACTTAGAGTCCATCATGTCAGTCCTCATTAGGTCTCATCCTGTCATGTAATTCATAACAAATCTGACTGCATACACCTTAATTTGAACCGAACAGACGAGATCATAGGTGCAATGCAGTCCACCCAGAAATATCCTTATTAGTTTCCAGTATCTTAAATAGTACGGTCTGCAAACTCATTTGGATCTTCCCTTGGGGCTTTTGTCCATTCTGTCATGTTAGTCCCCCATCATTCATCTATCTAATTCCATCTTTTTTTGTTGGTGTTGAACTACGTTGCCACTATGCTTTCACGTAAGCAAGGTTGATCATTTTGATCTACCCCTGGGGAATTTTTCAATCATTTCTTTTTTCATCCATCTTCATCTCCATTTTCCTCTTTTCGCTTTTATCCATGGTCAATCGTCGGTCTTTTATCGAACTACTAGGGTTCTGCACTTTCGCGTAGGCAAAGTTAATCTTTGATCAACCCCCAAGCCCCTAGGTCTTTTGGGTGTGTTGGTCTTGTGTCTTGTATCTTGTGTCGTATCATTGAGTATGTCCCTATCTAGCTGGTTCTTAACAAACAGGATCCACTAGTATCACAAGGTTCAATCAGTTTTGAGTATCCTAAGTCATGTCAATCACTTAGTTTAGTCTTCACCTTTGGTCTTTACAGGATGCATCCATCCTACATCAGACTACATCAATCCCATCCACCTTTTGATCTTGTGGCAAAGGATGTTTGAAATTGATTGTTATCTTGTGATGATTTTGGCTTTTTTTATCATTTGAGCTTCCTATCATACCTAGTCAAGGTCAGCATGATTCATCATATCATGGTGTGCTTTGACTGGTAAACATAGGGGCATATCTTAATCTTTTGTATGTTTCTTTCTTCTTGGTTGTCCCACGTAGTACCCACCAAGATCCTCGTAGTCTTGTGTTACGCTGGGGCATCCTTCATGCTTGTGGTTATCCCAATGCCTGGCTCGACCAAAGTCACTGTGACTTTGGGGTGTTGGGATAGCCTTCTTGTTTGTTGTGTTTATTTTATGCATTAGGCACTAATCTACCTTGGTTCCTCATACCCTAGCATCTCATGTCTTATGCTATAGCAAAAATCAGTGCTCTGAAAATTGGAAAAATAGCATTAGGATTGCATTTCATTTCTCATCCTATTGCATTGCTTTACCTTTATCCATCTTTTCCCTAGCCTATGATTGGTGATTTTGGTTGTGAAAATTATTGTCTTTCCCCTCCTTTTCTTCTCAGGATTCCTACAGTTTTGACAGGTGCAATGTCACACCCATTTAATTCTTATCCTGATATGCGATACATTATCACACCCATCATCCCTCAATTTGATATGATTACAAGGAAAGTACTTGGTGGGTTTCCTCCCTTGTGTTGACCGCATAAGCTAAAGCAAGCATGATAAGAAAATAAAGGAGGTCTATTAATGGCTTCAATTACTATGCAATCCCTTATTTACACTCATTTCCATGCTAATTTAATTAAGATATTAATGTTTGTAAGGAATTTAATCACACCCATCATTCATGTAGGTTGCATTCATTACTACACCGACAGTACCAAGGTCATCTCTGCTATCAAATCCCTAGTCTATGATGTGAAAAATGAGAAAAGAAAATGAGATTGATACATAACTGTAAGGAAAAGCATGCTTATCATAGAAATTAGGTGAATTCATTCATTCATTAATCTTGATCGATGTCATATTAAACGCAGAGAGTACAACTTCATCCCAAACGACGTCATTGTCATCTCATCTTGTATCTTAATTTCATTCATTTCATTTCATCTCATATTGCATTTTTCATTCTCATGTTCATTTTAAGTTGTTTAGATTGATCTTAATTGGTTATTCTAAGCATCTTAGGTTTGTTGCATGTCATTTCATCTAATGTGCATTTTTCATATCATGTTCATTTTAACTTGCTTAGATTGATCTTAATTGGTTAGTATAAGCATCTTAACTTCATTTCATTATCATTTCATTGCATTATCTTTTTTAGGTTGTTTAGAGTCATTATTCTAAACATATTAGTCCATCTCATTACATACATTACATACATTGCATTATATCACATCCATTGCATTCATTCATAACATTAGTACATATGCATACATCACCTCATTCATTCAGTCCATCACATTGTATTTTCATAACATACATCAAATCATAATAATATGCCTACAAAAAATTTCCCACTAGAATTAAAAGCAAATTGATTATATAGTGTATAACACAAATAAATATCCATCACATTTTTTGAATCAATCACAAGGATTTCTAAACATATCCATTGCAAGCATAAGTTTTTTGTCTCCATGCATACATCTCCACCTACATCACAAAGTATTATTCCCATGATCATAGCATATAACATCATAAATCATCCATCACATCCTACATCACAAAGAATTAGACATAATGCATTTCATCCATGTCATCCACATATGCATAAACATAAATCATCATAAACGTATGCATATATCATAATCATCATCATCATAATCATCCATAATAAATCACATATATACACATGTGCATAAATAAACATCCATCCCATAATCATCACATGGTGTCGATGATGTCCATCACATATCATATAAATATCCAAACATCATAAACCATAATAAATTCCATTAGAAAGTCCAAAAACAGTCCATCATAAAAGCATAAATACATGTCCATCAATAATCATCAAATAAAATACAGGTATAGAGCTTTGATAAAATGCAGAGACTACATCAAGGAATGAAGTAATCTATGTCTCATCTGTGCTATAGAATCTATGTCCCCTATCTCTATGTAATAAATATACACCCTAGACCTATCAAACTTGTATCTTGTCACCTCCATTGTCCTCATTATCTTGTGTTGGCTCCATCTGATCTCTGCAGAGAGTCCGGCCCTGATCCTTTTCCCCTGGGAGGTATCTCATGAAATCTACGGTACCCTTGTGTATTTGGGGATCCTAACTAGGATGGTGTTGGAATCCAAGATACTCGTCTAACATAAGCAACCACCCTTTGTGTAATATCTGGGACAGCCTGGTGATATGCAAACATATAATAGGATGCCTCTATCCTAGTATTTATCACCTCTACTACCTATGTCTTGGCTACATCTCTCTCCATCCTATACTTGTCCCTTAGTCTTGTGATCAGTCTCCTCTCCTGCTCCCATGCATCTTCATCCATCATCATCTGATCAACCTGTGCCTACAATTGGGACATCTGTTGCACAGTTGCATCCTTCACCCTGCAGGGCCTGTACCTCTACCTCTACTACCTCGGCTCTCTCCAGCATCACCCCTACATCTCCTACTATCATCTCCACACACTATACTCTATCCCTGAGCTCATCCCTCTCCCACCTCATCTCCTCTAACTCCCTCTACATCTCTTCCAGCTGCCTTTTGAGGTCATATCTCTCAACGTGGGCCTCCTATACATTCTGTGATGCCTCCTCTACCAAGGCTGAATAGTCCCTATCCCCCTCTCTCTACAACCTGTTCACCTCGCCCTACAACCTGTCCTATTCCTCATACTCCTTGATCCTATCCTCCACAATCCTTAGTCTCACTAGAGCTCTAGTCAGTAGTACCGCGCAATCCTCGAGTAGTGGTAGCACATAGGGCACTATCACCAGTGGATGTATATTTGGAGCATCCACCTCCACTACATGTCCCTCTCCTCTCACCTCTCCCTATCCTCGGGCCTCCTCCATCCTAGCATCTCTATCTCTTCCCCTCCTTTGTTGGCTTCCTCTCCTCCTACCTCTCCTCTACTCTATAGCCAACCTCCTCTCATCCTCTGAGATGTATCCTAGTTCCCCTACAATCGAGTGCACTATTGTGATCCACCCCAGCCTACAGTCTTTCCACCATGTAGAATACCCCACCGTCGTCCCTACATTTGCAATCCCTCCTCTCCCAAGATAGGTTACTAGATATAAGTCCTCCCACATCTGCCTCACAAAATCTCTTGTGATCTGATCACCCCATAAGCACTCTCTAGTAATTTGCTGAAATCTCTACGGCCCTCCAAGGATATCCTATTGTACACCAAACTACATCATGACCCTGTCTGATATGTGAAGCTCAAAAATCTATGGGTCTCGATCAATCAGGTAGCATGCTATGAATAAGTATCCCCTATGCCTCCTCTCATCCCCTATTCATCCCACAAACCACCATTGATGATAGGGTCTCCATATAGTTTGGTCCTCCCTCAAGTCATCTAATCTCCTCCTCCATGCCTCCAGGTCACTCACATCCAGGTAGTGGAGTCACCAACCATACTTTGTACCATACCAGTATGCTACTAGTAGTGTCTCATCTTGTGTCCCTACCATCAGAATCCCTGGTCTTGCAATGCTCATATGCTCTCAGACCCACACTTGGAGTAGTGTCACATGTGTGATACTAAGCCCTCTTATAGAAAAATACATGCATGTCCCGCTATAGCTGGGTTAATATGCATGCCCCGCATGCAAACTCTCCCTCCCGTCACTCCATAATTTCTTGGACAACCTCAATAATCTTGAGGCTACAAAAGCATCCGCTCATGTCTATCAATAGGATCCCACTAATCATGTTGCAGAGGTACAATGGAAAAGCAGGTACATCCAATCCTAGGCACGCGTCCAAATATAACTCCTTCCCCTGGATGTGGAGTTCGGCTCATCTAAAAAGTGTTTGTAGGCTCCTGTCTAGATCTTGGCCCTAGCTCCATGTCTAGCTAACCAAGTTCCCTTCAATGGGTAGCTGCAAGATCCTCCACACGTCCTCCAACATCACTGTCATCTCCCCTATCGGGAGATGGAAGGTTAATGTCTCTAAACTCCACCTCTCCATCAATGTTTTCAGGAGCACCTGGTGTGCTCTAATGTTGGGATACCCCAACATATGCATTAGCCCTGCCTATTCTAGTGTTGTGTGATAGTGGGAATTCATCACCCTGATCGTCACCTCCAACATAGCTGAGTTCCTCTCATGCGTCCTTAGCATCTTGAAGTTCTGCATCCACACAGACCATTTTGTCAGTCTTTCATAATTCTTTTTCTTTTTCCATCATTTTTCCCCTTGCCTTGGATTCTGGAAAATTCACCCCTGTTTAGGATAAATTCGCCCCTTTTCCAATTCCCTTGCGAATACGTCTATTTTTTGGTGAATTCACCCCTTTTCCAATCCCCTCCTGAATTCACCTATTTTTCTAGCGAATTTGCCCCTTTCCCAGTCTAAGTCTGAATTCGCCTGTTCTCTTGGAAAATTTGCCCCTTTCTTTTCCCTAATATGCATTCACCTCTTTTCTTGAAAAAATCGCCTTTTCCCCTTAAGGGGCGATTTCACAACTGCCCCTGTGTCTTTGTCCCTCTAAATGGGAAAATTAGCTACCCTTTTGGGTTGAATCGCATTTTCCCATCCTCATTTTAGGCAATTTTGAAATCACTTATCTTCTGGCTCATTAGCCTTTGCATCAAGCAGAAACACCTCTTCTTGGGGAGAGGTGATTTCCCAATCGCCCCTCCCTGGTGTGTTCACCCATGTGATTCATGTGTTCACCCATTTCCCTACTTGCCAGTTTAGATGGGCGAATTCATCAAGCGAACGGGTGAATCCGCCCTTCTACCATGAATTTGTGCTCTAGGTCTACCCGAATTCCCATTAAAAATTAGGCATAAAAATTTAAATCAAAATAAAAAGTGGATTTTGAACCCTACCTAGCATAGCGCTGCTCGGTAATAATAGAATAGGTGCACCTCCTCACCTTAATGGATGAGCTCATCATCCACGAATCCCTCATCCTCGCTCAACCCGTAAGCCATTCTTGTCACTCTCTTTCTCTCTCTCTTACTTAGTCAACTGCCAAGTGTGCAAATGGTAAATAGTAATTTTTAGATTTACTATTTATAATTTTTAACTTCTGTACATATTTAACTTTTTAAATTTTGGGTGATTTTTACCCTTTATATAACCTCTTATTAATTCATTTCATCCCTTTTCTTCCGCGAGCCACCATTCGCACCCTATTTGTTCATTTTCCTCCATTCAAAATCTATTCTTCATGGTTTTTCATGCTCTATCACATGATACCCCTCATTTCTCTATATCAAGAAGTTCCCCAGGACCCTTTTTCTTCCCCATCCACCCTCTCGAGGGGGCATACCCTACCATTTTCCTCTATTTCTCTGTCCTATCCATTTCCCTATGATATTGGGGCATTTTCCTTCATCTCTTTACAATTAGATAGCCTACACAACTTCTCTCGCACTGGGCATCGTCTGACAGTCCTTTCTTCTATTGATTCATCGGTATTTTATTCTTCTTCGAAACACTGTTATTCTAATAATATTTTGAAGAGGGGAAAAATGTAGACACCTGAATTTGACCACCCCAATATGGTTAAATTCACCCCTTTTTACTCCTATATCCTACATCCCTCATTTGTGTTAATTAAATAATTTATTATTTAATTAATATTACTCTTCTTCTAATGTCACTAAGGTATTTAATTAAATAATTAAATACTTTATCATTTACCCCATTTCCTCTCCAAATTAAATAAATACTATAATTTATTTAATTTAGTCATTTCCCTTTATGAATTTAAATCAATTTTAAATTCATTATTTCTCTCTCCTTGTCCCATCCTCCATAATCTCCTTTAATCCAAATTAATCTATTTAATATGTGATTAGGATGTGCACACCCCTAATCATAATTAGGGTCAATTCCTCCATAATACCCCACTTGTCCCTAGTTCTTCATTAGCCTCCTTAATCTCATGTTTGCACAACCTTAATCATTTTATTAGGTCAACCTAATCCTCATGCCATTTAGGGCATGGGTCCTAAGTCAACTTCATTTATTGCTTTCTCATTTTGGAGAAGGCAACCTCTTCCCCATGTGAATTTTAAATTCACATTTATTCCTCCTACGCCTTCCAAGGAATTTTTAGTTCCTTTCATCCCCATGTGGGTATTTGAGGAGTTTTTAATTCCTCACATATCCCATCACCCACATAGGGACAAGGACCTCCTTTATGAGGAGATCTTGTCCAAATCCCTAGGTACTATGAAGTACCTCCACCTCACCTCCCTTTGACACCTCACCAGCCACATGTCAAGATGTGATGGCTTGTGAGTTTTCAACTCACCCCAACCCTTGATCTTGTCCACTATGGCTTCATCTTGACCCTCCATTATTTAGAGGCACTTCCCCTAAAAATGGAGGAATTTTCCCTCATTTTCATCCATCCCCATTTGCACTCACACACTTAGAAATTTTTCAAGCACCCATCATCCACCATTGTTGCATCTTTGAGCTCTCATCTTGCACTCTACACAATACCCACAATCTCCATTTCCTTCCCCATCTCATCTTCATCATTTTGCACTAGGTTTCATGTTGTTTTTCCATCAAAGGGCCAACCAAAGGAGACAACTCAAACAAGGTAAAAATTGTTATTTTTTTAAAATTTTGTTTGGGTTAAACTAGGATAATCTCAAGGTGATTGTTTGTGTTCTTTCCTTTGCATTTCCTTTAGTCATTTTGCATTCTTAGGGATAAAACCACTGTACACAGTATGATAATGTGTCAAGAAGTTAACTACTTGTCATCTACTATGAATATTATGTTTTTCAAGTGTTGTGAAGATTATGTATCCTTTGTTTAATTGAGTTATTCCAATCAAAAGATTAAATATACTAGAATCCTTTTATGAAACATTTCATGGAATACCAATTGAAAATGTGTTTTTTTCTTTTAGATAAAGCATTTCATGGAACTCTTTGGATTAAATTGAATTGAGAGATGTAAGAACAAGGGAGCATTAGGAAATACATTGCTCAATGATCTTAAATAATCCTTCTCTCCCATTGTAATTTTGGGTGGATTATTTATTTCAAAGTATTGGGAATGCTTTGCCTATTTTCTAGTTGGCAGTTGCCATTCTAGAAGGCTAATCTCTTGATATATATTATACTCATTCTTAATCAATTATCAAGTTAATAATCAGTGCATTTATTTACAGTTAATCTTTTCTTTTCAATTTATGTAATTTTGGAATTTGTAACTCTACTAGTATTCCTAGAAATATTGAATTTGTTTAGCATCAACTAATAAAGTTGTTTAGCATCAATCAACTAATATTCAAGACAAACCATGAAGGACAGCAATGATCAATGTGTTACCATTTTTTTGCTATAGCTCAATTGGTGGAGCTGATTGAATATTGTTATATTTGAAGGTGAAATACAGTTATTTCTACATGTGCTTAAGTGTTGTTTGCACTATATTATCATTTATCAAGTAACAAAAATGCAAGTGTTTTAAGGAAGCTAAGTTTCAGAAGTATTGCTCAAATAATTGACAAATCAAATAGAGTACAGAACTGAGTATACAAATGATAAAGCACAACAGAGTGCTTTCATTTATTTCATGAAGTGATTAACATTACATATTTTCATTTGATTGCAAGACTACAAATGACGGTACAACTTTCAATTTTAATGCATTTCTTTCAGACTGGAAATGAAAGAAGAAATTAAATATCCACACAAGTTGTGGTTTTAGCCGGTTCCATTCGTTACAAGAAAGGAAATATACAACTAAAATAGAAAAGAAAATAACATGGGACATATCCATCATTGCCTAAGTCAATCTTCGATTGATGCTTCGTAGTTTTCTCCATCCTACTTCCACTCCTAAGTGTACTTGCAAAGGATTGAGAAGGGTGTCAATTAAGAGCTCGGGATATGAACTATACTACATGCCATACTAACAGAGATATATTTCAATCCTTGCAATGCATAGAATCAACTAAAATAAGGAACATAAGCATGAACTAAAAAAGGAAATATCAGTCACATATTTTTTTTATGCTAACATTGTTTGTTTCCTTGTGCAGGTATCGGGAAAGTCATGTAGCTGATTATCTAATGAAGACCAAGCATGTGGACAAAAACAAGCTCCAACAAGGGTAGAGCTTGGCATGCTACCCCTTAAAGTTACAAGTGGGCTGAGAAGGAAAATACAATTTATCATGCTCTTCTAAGATATCCAACTGAAGGAGTAATCAAATTTATAATGCATTCATAACAGTCAAATCAAAGCATGAAGTGAAAATTACAAATGGACAATAATCTTGATGAGCTTGTTTAAGCTAGAATCCATCATGTTTATTCTGGAAAGGTTTGATATTGCTGCCATAGTATCATTTTGCTGCTTTAAGACTGTTCACATTAAATGTTGTTTCATACTTTTTTCTTTTGGAGCAGTAGTGTTCTATCTCATAAACAATGATAGTGAACAAGCATACATAATACCTTATCAATTAAACACTAATGACCAATTAAAACATGGAAGTGTTTGCAGAGTTTCAATATTGCTTTATCTCATAAAGTGCTAAAGTTGGACTGCCTATTGTTTTCTGGAGGCATGCAAGTTGTGACATGAAGATAAAAAGGTCCAAGTTATTCACAAAGTACTCACTAATGGCTGAATGCAAGTATTGCATTAAATCAAGTCGATGTATCAATTTGGAATGTTTTAAGGAAAACAAATGCAAAGAGTAGTTTTCATAATGGAGAATAAAAATGCATGAAGAGTGCTAGATAGAATACATTAACCCACCAAGAATACTAAAGGAAAGTACAGGAAGTGTGTGGAGTATAGAGATTCAAAATGCAGACTCTTTACCATGCTTACATTACATGAGTTTTGACCCTATAAGAAATCAATTATACAGTAAAAGATAAGTGGTCATTCTCTTAAAACAACAATCCTAAAAGCTCTTGATCATAGGAAGGTGAGAATAAAGTAAAATCACAGTGGCCACCTTCAGGAATGAAAGTTTCAACACATGTCCTGCATTTTTCCTGAAGGCTTAGCTTGTTGTCCCAAGGAAAATACAATAGGAATTTGAAGTGTTTTGTTGTTTATCATTCAAAGCTATAAAGTTTCTTCTTTCAAAATCATATGGAGATATCATATACAGAGCAAGAATTACAAAGCCAAGTTAAGAGTTTCTTCAATGGCATCAAGTTAGAATATAAGGGGAGCATTTTTTTTTTACACAGAGCCAAGCTTATAAAGCTTCTATTTTGACAGAAAGAAACAAGTACAATGTTGTTACAGAATGCCATGAAAGGATTTTGGAATCAAAATGTAGTTTTCTTACAGAATGCCATTTTCCCATGAAGGGTTTTTAACAGAGATTAGATTGTAAGCGAAATGCCATGGTGGGTTAAGTTCAAATTTTGAATGTGTAACAAAATATGCAGATTTCTCATTATTTCTAGCATACCCATGTGAGGATTTGAGTTAAAAATGCAGAATTCTTTAATTTTCCAGAATACCCACATTGGGGTTTTGAAATTAAAATGAAGATAGTACAATTTTTTGGAATACCCATATGGGGTTTTCTACAAAGAAACAAGATAAATGTTTTCTTTCATTTTGTGCATGAGTCACCGCGGCCAAGAGGAGGGTTTTCCAACTTCAAGCTTTCATTTGAAATAGTAAATATCTGAAGAAAAGCAAGTGGAGCCATAAAAATTTCTAAGTAAAAATGCACTATAACACATAAGCATGGTGCGGCTTGGGTATGGCCATAAGATTCATTCAAAAAAAAGTTGATCTTTTGCAGATGTATCAAGCTTTTATAAGCTTTATGTTTTGGAGAAGCAATGCCAACAGAAATACAAAAGAACAATAGCTTACCATGGGCGCCTGAAGAAGACCAAGCAAGCCATGACCGAGCTCTTAAGAGCTCTCAAACACAAAGCTCGAGCTCTCTCATAGTAGCCAGAGGGATATCAAACAAGACAGAGAATGGAACACATAAAATCAGACCATGAGTGCATGCAAAAATCTGCAGCCTTATTGGCTTTTTGTTATCAAAAAACATAGTGAATGGAGCTCACATAAAAAAAAAAAAAAAACTATGAATAGCTTACCATGAAATTGCAGAGTAAGAGTCAACCCAGTTGGAGGAGGAAAACCTGAAGAATAATGTGAAGTTGCAAGCTTCAAAATGAGAACCCTAATGGTGGCAGTGCATTCCTTCTTGCAGAGCCTTTCTTTCCAAAAAATGACAGTTGAAAAATGAAATGATTTTAGGGTTTTCCTTTATTTTACCATGTTGCCCTAGTTCAAACTTAGGGACTTATTTTATTTTGCATTAAATTATCAAATGTCCCAGGCCAGATGCATCATGTGGCCAAATTTCATGCCTAGGTCGAGCCTCTTGGGAAAATTCATAAGACTTCATAAGTCTTAATGGTTTTAAGTCTTGATTTATACCTAAAGCATTTGATTTAAATGTCAATACTTATGTCTATGCCTTAGTTTTAAATGAAGAGGGGTTATATTCCTTAGATATTTTATTTGCTTAATTGATTTTATAGAAATCAATCAAGCATCTTTATATTTTTTAATTGATTTTATAGAAATCAATTGTGATGAGAGGGTAATATTTTATTTTTATGATTTTTTTTACCAAAAAATCAAACATTGTAATTGGAGAAATAAGGTTGTGTTTTCTTTTTTTGCAAAAGATTTCTAAATCTTTAATTGCAAAAAGTAATCAAATTATGAGAGTAGTAAATCTACAAGTCATTGTAAGGCAAGGATAAAGCGATATTTTATAAATTGCTTTATCTTTTTGCTATTTTTAGCAGATTTGTCATGATCTTTCCTCTTGGTCGAATTTGAACTTCTTGATGGAGAGATAGGGTGTTTTGTTTTCTTTTAAAGCAATGAAGACCTATTTTAAGGAACTTTTCAGTATGTACATGCAAAAAGTGTGTTTTTCCCCTTTTATGCAAACTTTTGGGGTAGTTTTTGATGTTTTTCCTTGAGCTTTCTTCTTGAGCTCGGATTAGGGTTTTCGAGATATATCTTGAAGAAAACTTAGTGTTCTCTTAGTTCAGTCTCTAGTTTTTTGCTCTGACACATTTTGGAAAGCTTTTAAACTTTTGTACTCAGTTTCAGACTTTGACATACTCCTTCAGTTGAATAAAGTAGCATTCCTTTTCCTCAATTTTGTGTCTTTTATAGTTTTAGTTCGATGTTATATTGTGATTTATTTTTGCAGAATTCTTTTTTGTCCTAGAATTGTAATTTTGGTGTAGAAGTTCATAAATATAGGTTGCATGATATGTTTGAACTTAAATCTTCATGCAAATCAATTTTGTGTTGAGTGTTCATGAGGAATTGTGAAATACGGTTGTTTTTTTCTGAAAGTTGTTTGTGGGTAAGAACTAAAGTCACCATCAACTCATTAGGTTTTAAACGCCACTATAAATCATAGTTTCTTTTTAGTTTAGTTATCCTTCTAACTCTTTCCTTCAAAAATCACTTAAAATAGGATCCATCAATCGGAGAACCAGCTCACTCTAGAGATTTTCTTTTCACATAGATCACCCACATCTGAAAAGAGTTTCCATGTTTCAACAAATAGTCTAATTTTTGCAAATCTGACAAAGGGTGCATATTTGATTGTTAACAATTTTTGGCACGCCCGGTGGGACTCTGAAAATCAATTTCAGAGAATTTTTTAATCTTTTAAAGTTTTTGTTTGGTGTATGCAGCAAGTTATTCAGCCTCTTGGAGGCTCGTTTCAATATACCTGGCGACTTCAATTCTGATTTTACATGCAGACTTAGTGCAGCCTGTGCATGAGAAAAGTACAAACTAGATCAAGTGTTGCACCTTTCGAATACTGACAACTGACCTCACCATGAAGAAGAGGTAGAACAAAAAAGAGGCTATTTGAAACACCTGCGAGGTCAAAATCAACACCTCATGTTTTTAGCTCTTTAGTTTTATCACTAGGAATCTCGGTTCCAAAATCACAAGCAGTGCCAATGGTAGCACCCATTTGCACCTTTTAATGGACATAGTCCATTAGACATTGCTCAACATGACGACATCCTAGTTGGAGCCCTTAGAAGCCTGTTGTACTTCACCGGGGAGGATTCCACAACACCGGTTGAGCATATTCGTGATGTGGCCACCCTATGCTTAGTTCACAACATCACACAAGAGAACGTCGTGTTAAGGCTCTTGGCTGCATCACTCAAAGGGAAAGCATTGCAATGGTTCAAAGGCCTCACAGCCAACTCAATCGCAACATGGGATGCATTAGGTAATGGCATGTATCAATATTTCGTTGATAAATCTGATAATTTTTCCTGTTAGAGAAATTGAGCACCATTCAGAGGGAACCACATGAACACTTGGCTATTTTCAAATATCGATTTCAGAGAACCTACGACATAATTTTGGCAATGGTAAAGCCTTTACCAGCCCATGCTTTTCTGTTTTACTTAAAAGCCTTAAATAGGAATATTTTGGTCATGATCCAATCTATGGGTGGGCATACACTCCCTAACGCTTATGACATTGCCATTAGAGCCGAGAATTATCTCATCCAAGCTGGAGATATAGCCCCTAGACCTCCTATTCCTTTGTTTCCTGAAATACAGCCACCTAGCCCTATTTCTTTACCTGCCTTAGTTGTTGTCCTGCCTATTCAAATGATAGGTTATCATAATGCAGCCCAAGAGATTGTTGCTCCATCTCAAATCCAAGAGTTTCAAGAGATTAAAAGTATACTCAAGACCTTCAGGAATGATCTTGTGAGAATTAAAAAGAAATTTGGTCATGAACATAAGCCTTATCAAGCCACTTATCAACAGAGCCAGCCTAATAGTTCTGCATTTCACAATGAGTATCAAGGCCAAAGGAAGAGTTTTAACCCAAGACCATTCCAGCCATACAACCCAAATGCAACCAATTCATCAAAGGAACTTGTGCCTCAAAATAACATTGCCCAGGATTGTGATTGGTGTTATACATGCAATCAGCCCCATAATCAATCAGCATGTGCTAACAGCATGAGAAATCAGGCCTTAATGGTCTAAAATAGCTATGTTGGTTTGGAAAATGTTGCAGATCAGAATCAGGAACAGCAAGATAAGCTTGAAGTTTCCTTTCCAAACTGGCAGAGTTTCAAGTTCTATGGCATGAATGGCCAATATCAACAAAATTCTTACATTTCGACCAATACCAGATCAAAAAAGAGAGCTATGGATTTGGGGAAGCAAGCTAGAAATTCACAGCAGTAGCCTACAAAGGATAAGTAGCCCGCTTCATCAAATGTTAGCAATGTAGCGCAACTTAAATTGTAGTTTCTACAGTGAGGCCAAGAGATACTTGGCAAGGATCCATCAAGGATTCCTTTGCAGCCTTTACAAAAGCAAAATGATGTTGCTGTCACAAAAAACTAGTAGAAGGTAAATCCCACTTCTTTCAATATTGTTGAACACCTCAGAAAGGCTACTGTCAGCATTTATGTATTAGATGCTTTGCACATCTCAAGTCAGAAAAGTTTGTTGCAAGATGCTTTAGCTGAGCTGTCAATTTCTGATGATACTAATCAAGGAGTTGCTGAAGTCGTGCTTACAAATGATCTAGAGGTTAAGAATGACTAGAAGAATAAAGAGGTAAAGCCTCCCCCATTTTACTTAGGTTTGATTATTGGCAATAAGATAGTATATAATTGTATGGTTGATTCTGGTGCTAGTAGTTCAGTCATGCCTAAGAGTTTAGTCGATAAACTAGGTCTTGTTTATGAGCCTAACCCCCGGAAGGGAATAGTTCAATTAGATGGGTCTGTTGTTAAAACTATTGGTATAATCAAGAACTTGGCACTTACCTTGCATGCATCCCCAAGATTTTTTATTCATCGAGATATACATGTTATCGATTTTCCATTGCACTTCGCCATTTGTCTCTCAAGGGATTTTACAGCCAAGTTGGGTGGGTTTTTTTCCTCTAATTGGTCCCATCTATTTTTTAAAACAAAGTATGGTACAAAAGTGACCATAAAGTCTGAGCCTCTAGCCAAAGACCATATCGAACCATATTCCCCGAATCTTATAAATGCTAACCTCTATGCCACCCCTGTACTGGAGGAACAAACCATGACCTCAAACTGCAGCACCCCTATAGAAAATATTAATCTAGATGAATGGGCGGCCAAAAATCATGAGCTTGATCCTTTTCAACACACAGATGAGATAGGATTAGGAGTTTATATGATTCGCGGACCTGATTTTGATATGCCTAATCTTTGCAAAGAGGATGAACAATCTACAGAAATAGAATATAAGCTTTGGAAGCTTTACTTTGATGGTTCGAGAAGCAATATAGGTGTTGGAGGTGAAACTATGTTGATTTTACCAGAGGGTGATAAATATTTTGCAGCTTGCAGATTTGCTTTTAGTTGTTCAAACAATACAGTTGAATACGAGGCATTAGTGCATGGCCTAGATTGGGCTCGAAAGAGAGGTATCAAATGCTTACAAGTTTATGGTGATTCAAAGTTAATAGTAAATTAGGTCAAAAATCTGAATACTACAAAAAATGACTTGCTTAAGAAATATAAGTATCGTCAATATGTAAAAATAGTGGTCAGACCTTCTGTGCCTAACAATAATGTGAGTTGGCAGGTTTTTGACAGCGATGAGCAAATTATAATTTTTTAATTACTAAAGTTGAGTTTGCAGATGGAAACCAGCAAAAGTGGTAGCAGCAGTATGATAACCAAATTGTGCAGTTGAAGACAAACAAGCTGCAAAAAGGTTTGGTGACCTTAGAATCTGTGTTCAACTTAGATAACCAAGTGCGGAAAGACAAGTGCAGCCTTACTTTTAAAGAAGAATACTATGAGGCAATTAAAATCTTCAAAGGCAAGCTTCTCAAGCTGGGAAAGGTATGTAATAAAGAGGAACAACAAGCATTTATTCTGTTATGTCAGAAATTTAGCAATGTTTTTGCTTGGGAGTACAAGGATTTGAAAGGTTTTGACCCAGAACTAGCCCAACATACTATTGAGTTAGAACCTGATGTGAAACCGGTAAGGTAGAAACATAGACCTCTTAATCCTAAGTTAGAACACCTTATGAAAGTTGAGTTGAATAAGTTAGTTGAGAGTGGTATTATTTTTCCTTTCAAGCATACTTCTTGGGTGTCAAACTTAGTTCCAGTTAGGAAGAAAAGTGAGGAAATCAGATTGTATGTTGATTTTTGATATTTAAATAAAGCGTCACTGAAAAACCACTACCCACTCCCTTCCATGGAGCAAATTTTGTAGGTAGTTTCTGGTTCTGACAGATTTTCTTTGCTAGATGGTTACTCAAGTTATAACCAAATTCTGGTAAAACAAGAGGATCAGTTCAAGATAGCATTCACAACTAAGTGGGGTATGATGGCCTACAAAAAGATGCCTTCCAGCTTATCCAATGTTGGAGCAACGTTTCAGCGAGCGATGGACAACTTTTCAGTGAGCGATGGACATGGCCTTTCATGGCCTTATGAACAAGTTCGTTTTGGTATATTTAGATGATATTACTATTTTTTCTAGAAATGCTAATGAGAATCTTGATCATTTAGAGCAGATTTTCCAGAGATGCAGAGAGTTCAAAGTGTCTCTCAACCCGAAGAAGTGTATATTTTATGTACACGAAGGTAAACCCCTTGGACACATTGTTTCAAAGCAAGGTATTTCTATAGACTCTGAAAGAGTCTTTGCAATTCTTGAATTACCATTACTGGCTCACAAGAAAGGCTTGAAAAGATTTTTTGGAAGAATAAATTTTGTGAGAAGGTTCATACCAAATATTGTAGCCTTGCTACAACCTCTCACTTCTATGCTTAAAATTAATATTCCCTTCAGTTGGACCAAAGAAGGTAAAAGAAGCTTTGAGCAAATCAAAGAAGCTCTTGCAGCTGCCTCTACCCTGATTAATCCAAATTATGACAGAGATTTCATTATTTATGCATTTGGAGGAGTTGATACTATTTTTTCCATGCTTTTCCAATAGAACGATGAAGGTTTGGAGCAACCTATGGCATTTTTCAGCCAGTTTTTACATGATTATGAGGTGGGTATGTGTAGGATCATCATGGAAAGAACAAGCCCTTAAGTGGAAAAAAATTCAGAAAAATCAGAGTTAGGCAACTTGATGTAAAAATTTGAATAAATTATCTATATTATTTCAAAAATATGTAAGAATAGAATCTGTAGAAAATTGAATATAGTTTCTAAACTACTAGGTTTTTTGTTTTTTTAAATCTATTTGGTGAAATTTTGAAATTTCAATGAGTACTTAAATTTTAGGAAAAAATAAGAAGTAGGTGTTTGTTTGACCACCCTAACCACAATAAAATGATAATATTTTTTATAATATTTTATACATAAGTAGAGGACTCATGTCCAATGTGATGCATATTTTTGTAATTTTTTCCAAGTAAATAATTAATTATGATTTTTTATTACAACTTTTAAAAAAATATAAAAATTTGTATGTCCTCACCTTAACTTGGTCAAAACTTCATAAAATTCATTTTTATTTTTTAATCCTATAGTATGTGAAGCATAGAATATGATGCATGTTTTGATTCAAAATGTGATAATTTGAAAAGTATAGAACTTTTTCAATCAGCCTATCAATCAGACTTTAGTCATAATTCAGATAGAAAATGAATAATAATTATTTATTAAATTCAAAGTAAAGTATAATTTATATTGGTGGAAAGCTGAGAATCTCCTTTAAAAACCCTTTTCATTTCATCAATTTTGGGTAAAAAAAAAGTCATCAGCCACATACCCTACAAATACCCATCATATCGCCACTTTTTGGCCCATCATGATCCTGCACATACCCAAGTAAAGTACTCTTTTGTTGAGAAGCATGTTTTTTTTGTTGTAAGAAGCCTAAAAAAGTTCAGGCATATGTTGTCAAATAGAAAAATTCACTTATTAGTTGCTCATTTGACTATTAAGGATTTCTTACTTAACCGTGAAATTAATGATAAGAGTGTTGGTTGGATAACCAAAGTGATGAAATTTGGCATTGATGTTAAGATAACCAAGCTCGTTAGAGGTAAGCGTTTGTGTGAATAGATTGCAGGAAATGTGGACAACAACTTAGAAGAAGCTGAAAATGATGACAGAATGCTAAACAATGATGATGCAGTTGTTGTTCCGGTTTTTTCTGCTACTTGGTTGTAGCAAATGATGCACTATTTACAAACTGGTGAGTACCTCGAAGGCTTAGAAAGAGCAAAAAAAAGCTATTACAGATTACAAGCTATTCCTTTTGCAATTATTGATGGAATTCTTTATAGGAGAGACTTTCAAGGTGTTTTATTAAGGTGCATTCAACCTGATCAAGTCGATAAGCTTTTAGCAGAATTTCATGATGGGCCTTCAGGAGGCCACTTTGCTACAAGAACAAAAACCCTAAAAAATTATGTGGGCTGGTTATAACTGGCCAAATCTATTTAAAGATGTTATTGCTTGGGTCTGAATATCTAAAAAATGTGCTTTATTTTCTGGAAAACAGAGGCTTGCAGCGTTGCCCCTGCACCCTATTCAGGTGGAGCAGCCATTTGCCAAGTGGGGTTTAGATTTCATTGGACCTATCAATCTACCTTCAAGTGTGGGTCATAAGTGGATCCTTACTGCAATGGATTATTTTACTAAGTGGACCAAAGTTGTTGCTTTGAAAGAAGCAAACGAGACTTCTGTGCTTAATTTCTATCAAGTCTTAGTGTCAATATTTGGTACTCCAGATTCAATAATCTCTGACAATGGTTTGGATTTTATTGGTTTATGGATTTCTAATTGGCCAGTTAGGAATAATATTTATTTGAACATGTCCTCTAATTATTATCCGTAGGGAAATGGTCAGGAAAAATCTACAAATACAAATCTGATTTGGATAATCAAGAAGACAGTGGAAGATAATCAACGGACATGGCATGAAAAACTGAAGTTAGCCCTTTGGGCTAACAGGGTGACTCCTAAAAGGGCCATTGGTTGTTATCCTTATGTACTTTCTTATGGAAAAGAAGCTAAGTTACCTGTTTCTATTGAATTTCCTTAAAGAGCTGGAATTGCTGAATGAATAGCCTCTTGAAGTAAGATTTACACAATTAAAAGAGCTCGAAGAAACCAGAAAGGAAGCATTAAGACAACTTGAGATACATCAAGTTCAGATGAAGAGCTCTTTTGATAAAAGGGCAAGACCACGAGAATTCATTATTGGTGATCTAGTCTTCAAGTGGAATGAATATAAGAGCAGACCTGGATGACATTCCAAATTTGATGCAATTTGGGACGGGCCTTATGTGATCACGGAGTGCAAGGAACGCAATGCTTTCCAACTTTCTAAGTTGACTAGAGAAGTGTTGTCTATCCCATTTCATAGGATCCACCTCAAGAATTTCCTCTAAGATAAATTATATCTTGTAAAAGAGTAGAGTAGTTCTTGCAAATAAGTGCGTTACGCACATTACTTTTTAGTAGTTTTCTTTTCCCTAAGTGTTGTTGTGCATGTTTTGTTGGCCATCAAGGCCTATTAGTTTGCTTTTTGGTGTTTGGACTATTTTTTTTTAAGTTTTGAGTTTCATGAGGGGGCATATTTTATTTCGCTCCCAATGGAGTGTTATAGGCAACTGATCTAATGCTTAGCTAGCAAGCATTTAGTGGAAATCGCCAAAATGTTACCAATTTTTTGCTACAACTCAATTGGTGGAGATGATTGAATATTGTTATATTTGAAGGTGAAATACAGTTATTTTTGCATGTGCTTAAGTGTTGTTTGCACTATATTATCATTTATCGAGTAACAAAAATGCAAGTGTTTTAAGGAAGCTAAGTTTCAGAAGTATTGCTCAAATAATTGACAAATCAAATGGAGTATAGAACTAAGTATACAAATGATAATGCATAACAGAGTGCTTTCATTTATTTCATGAAGTGATTCATATTACATGTTTTCATTTGATTTCAAGAATACAAATGATGGTAAAACTTTAAAATTTAATGCATTTCTTTCAAACTGTAAATGAAAGAAGAAATTAAATATCCACACAAGCCATGGTTTTAGTTGATTCCATTCATTACAAGAAAGGAAATATACAACTAAAAGAGAAAAGAAAATAACATGGGACATATCCATCATTTCCTTAGTCGATCTTCAGTTGATGCTTTGTAGTTTTCTCCATCCTGCTTCCACTCCTGAATGTACCTACAAAGGATTGAGAAGGGTGTCAATTAAGAGCTTGAGATATGAACTATACTACATTCCATACTAACAAAGATATATTTCAATCCTTGCAATGCATAGAATCAACTAAAAGAAGGAACAGAAACATGAACTAGAAAATGAAATATCATCATCACATATTGTTTTCTATGCTAACATCATTTGTTTCCTTGTGCAGGTATAGGGAAAGTCATGTAGCTGATTATCTAATGAAGACCAAGAATGTGGACAAAAACGGGATCCCACAAGGGTAGAGCTCAGAATGCTGCCCCTTAAAGTTACAAGTGGGCTGAGAAGGAAAATACAATTTATCATGCTCTTCTGGGCTATCCAACTAAAGGAGTAATAAAATTTATCATGCATTCATAACAGTCAAATCAAAGCATGAAGTGGAAATTAAAAATGGACAATAAACTTGATGACCTTGTTTCAGTTGGAATCCATCATTTTTATTCTGGAAAGGTTTGATATTGCTGCCATAGTATTGTTTTGCTTCTTTAAGATTGTTCACATTAAATGTTGTTTCATATTTTTATATTTTGGAGCAGCAGTGTTGTATCTCATAAACAATGATAGTGAACAAGAATACATAATTCCTTATCAATTAAGCACTAATGAGCAATTAAAACATGGAAGTGTTTACAGAGTTTCAGTATTGCTTTATCTCATAAAGTGCTTAAGCTGGAATGCCTATTGTTTTCTAGAGGCATGCAAATTGTGACATGAAGATAACAAGGTCTAGGTGATTCACAAAGTACTCACTAATGACTAAATGCAAGTATTGCATTAAATCAAGTCGATGTATCAATCTGGAATGTTTTAAGGAAAACAAATGCAGAGAGTAGTTTTCATAATGGAGCATAAAAATGCATGAAGAGTGCCAGATAGAAGACATTAACCCACCAAGAATACTAAAGGAAAGTACAGGAAGTGTGTGGAGTATAGAGATTCAAAATGCAGACTCTTTACCATGCTTACATTACATGAGTTTTGATCCTACAAGAAATCAATTATACAGTAAAAGATAAGTGGTCATTCTCTTAAAACAGCAAGCCTGAAATCTTTTGATCATAGTAAGGTGAGAATAAAGTAAAATCACAGTGGCCACCTTCAGGAATGAAAGTTTCAACACATGTTCTGCATTTTTCCTGAAGGCTTAGCTTGTTGTCCCAAGGAAAATACAACAGGGATTTGAATTGTTCTGTTGTTTATCATTCAAAGCTATAAAGTTTCCTCTTTCATAATCATATGGAGATGTCATATATAGAGCAGGAATTACAAAGCCAAGTTAAGAGTTTCTTCAATGGCATCAAGTTAGAATACAAGGGGAGCATTTTTTTTTTTACACAGAGTCAAGCTTATAAAGCTTCTATTTTGACAAAAAGAAACAAGTACAATGTTGTTACAGAATGCCATGAAAGGATTTTAGAATCAAAATGTAGTTTTCTTATAGAATTCCATTTACCCATGAAAGGTTTTTAAGAGAGATCAAAATGTAAGTGAAATGCCATGGTGGGTTAAGTTCAAATTTTGAATGTGTAACAAAATATGCAGATTTCTCATTATTTCCAGCATACCCATGTGAGAATTTGAATTAAAAATGCAGAATTCTTTAATTTTCCATAATACCCACATTGGGGTTTTGAAATTAAAATGAAGATAGTACAATTTTTCGGAATACCCACATGGGGTTTTCTACAAAGAAACAAGATAAAAGTTTTATTTCATTTCCAAGGATACCCATATGGGGTTTTGTTCCACAAGTGCAGAATATACAATATAATCTCTTAGGTTGACCACAAAAAGTGACATATCACTCATTTTCATGCATGAGTGACCACAGCCAAGAGGAGGGTTTTCCAACTTCAAGCTTTCATTTGAAATAGTAAATATATGAAGAAAAGCAAGTGGAATCATACAAATTTCTAAGTAAAAATGTACTATAACACATAAGCATGGCATGGCTTGGGTATGGCCATAAGATTCATTCAAAAAAAAGTTGATCTTTTGTAGATGTATCAAGCTTTTATAATATTTTTGTTTTGGAGAAGGAATGCCAACAGAAATACAAAAGAACAATAGCTTACCATGTGTACCTGAAGAAGACCAAGCAAGCCACGGCCAAGCTCCTAAGAGCTCTCAAACACAAAGCTTGAGCTCTCTCATGGCGACCAGATGGATATCAAACAAGATAGAGAATGAAACACATAAAATCAGACCATGAGTGCATGCAAAAATTCGCGGCCTTATTGGCTTTTTGTTATCAAAAAACATAGTGAATGGAGCTCACAAAAAACAAAAAAAAAATATGAATAGCTTTCCATGAAATTGTAGAGTAAGAGTCCACCCAGTTGGAGGAGGAAAACCTGAAGAATAATGTGAAGTTGCAAGCTTCAAAATGAGAACCCTAATGGTGGCAGTGCATTCCTTCTTGCAGAGCCTTTCTTTCCAAAAAATGACAGTTCTAAAATGAAATGATTTTAGGGTTTTCCTTTGTTTTACCATGTTGCCCTAGTTCGAACTTAGGGACTTATTTTATTTTGCATTAAATTATCAACTGTCCCAAGTTGGATGCATCATGTGGCACAATTTCATGGCTAGGTCGAGCCTCTTGGGAAAATTCATAAGACTTCATAAGTCTTAATGGTTTTAAGTCTTGATTTATACCTAAGGCATTTGATTTAAATGTCAATACTTATGTCTATGCCTAAGTTTTAATTGAAGAGGGGTTATATGCCTTAGATACTTTATTTGTTTAATTGATTTTATAGAAATCAATCAGGCATCTTTATATTTTTTAATTGATTTTATAAAAATCAATTGTGATGAGAGGGTAATATTTTATTTTTATGATTTTTTTTTCCAAAAAATCAAACATTGTAATTGGAGAAATAAGGTTGCGTTTTATATTTTTGCAAAAGATTTATAAATCTTTAATTGCAAAAAGTAATCAAATTATGAGAGTGGTAAATTTACAAGTCATTATAAGGCAAGGATAAAGCGATATTTTATAAATTGCTTTATCTTTTTGCTATTTTTAGCAGATTTGTCATGATCTTTCCTCTTGGTCGAATTTGAACTTCTTGATGGAGAGATAGGGTGTTTTCTTTTCTTTTAAAGCAAAGAAGACCTATTTTAAGGAACTTTTCAGTATGTACATGCAAAAAGTGTGTTTTTTCTGCTTTTGTGCAAACTTTTGGGGTAGTTTTTGATGTTTTTCTTGAGCTTTCTTCTTGAGCTCGGATTAGGGTTTTGGAGATAAATCTTGAAGAAAACTTAGTGTTCTCTTAATTCAGTCTCTAGTTTTTTGTTGTGACACATTTTGGAGAGCTTGTAAACTTTTATACTTAGTTTAAGACTTTTACATACTCCTTCAATTGAATAAAGCAACATTCCTTTTCCTCAATTTTTTGTCTTTTATAGTTTTAGTTTGATGTTATATTGTGATTTATTTTTGCAGAATCCTTTTTATGTCCTAGAATTGTAATTTTGGTTTAGAAGTTCATAAATACATGTTGCATGTTGTGTTTGAACTTAAATCTTTATGCAAATCAATTTTGTGTTGAGCGTTCATGAGGATTTGTGAAATACTGTTGTTTTTCTGAAAGTTGTTTGTGGGTAAGAACTAAAGTCATCATCAAGTCATTAGGTTTAAATTCCACTTTAAATCACAGTTTATTTTCAGTTTAGTTATCCTTCTAACTCTTTCCTTCGAAAATCACTTAAATAGGATCCATCATTCGGAGAACCAGCTCACTCTGGAGATTCTCTTTTCACATAGATCACCCACATTTGAAAAGAGTTTCCATGTTTCAACAGGTAGTCTTATTTTTGCAAATCTGACAAAGGGTGCATATCTAATTGTTAACATAATGCTAGAGATAACCAATTAACAAGTATACATGTGAATAAGTCAAGCATGTACATGTGAATAAGGGAAGCACTTAGCACAAGTACTCAAAAACATGTAAGCCTTGAAGTATACACATGAATACATAGTATGCACAAATTAATACAAAGTATATGTATGATTACAAGGTATACACATGAAAACATGTAAGTCACAAAGTATACATTGGAATACACGTAATTCACAAAGTATACACATAAGTTGTAAAGTATACACTTGAATACACGTAACTCATATCTATTGAGCCATGGATTTATAATGAAAATATGGACACCATCAATAAAAGAGATTTCTATTAACCAAATAGAAATAAAATATATACGAATATAAAATATAAATCCATATAAGTATAAAATATATATGCCGATATAAGTATAAAATATATACAAAATAGCCATATAAGCTTACGAGAATTCCATATAGGCATACAATTTCAAATATATCCAATACAAAATATGTACAAAAATGCCATATAGGCATACAACAAAGGGCTCTAGAATCAAAATTCATTGCTCTCCATGCTCTTGAAATAAACTCTTGCCCTTTGCTTATCGATCAGATGGTGATATGCCCGTCACTCATTTATTCTATAGTTGGGGAGTACTCTTGGTGCTCCTCCTAGTGTTTAGTTCTTGGTCAAGTCTTATCTATTACAATAATAAGTAAAGACATTAATATATAGAAATTATATTATAAAAAATGATATATTTGACAAAATATTCACTTATCACCATTTGATGGTCACTCTCCATGAGGGAAGTATTCAAATGCTCATGTTGGCTCATGTTGAAGCCCTGTATAAACCATCTAAAGAGAAATTAAACTATGAATCAATAATGGTTTGATTTTTCACTAACAGCTATAACAACGAATGTAAATTAAAATTTAGTAATTTTCCTCATACCTCCCCTATGAGAGCCATTGATGAGTCTATATCAGATGAAACACTGAGATCCATTTCTCTATGAACATTTTAAAGTGTATCCACTTGCAACATCTAAATATAAAACAACAAATTATTCAATCAAGAAAACTACAATAGCAATCCACATCATGGCTTATAATGTATGAGATAATGAACTAAATTTTGAGTACTTATTAAACTATATATTTTTTAATATCATGCTTACTATTTTCCCTATCCATAGCTTGTTCCAAAGCAACTATTTTTAGGCTTTTACCCATAGCAACAGGGTGGTGAACTATTTGATAAAATGCTTTCGTAGACATGTATGATAATTGTGGTGGTATAGAGAAGACAGTGAACTATTTGAAAAAATGCCTCAAAGAAATGGGGTCTCATGGTGATGGAATGCCATTACAAACAAATGTTTCATGGCATTCCATCACAATAAGAGCACATTTCTTTGAGGCATTTTTTTCAAATAGTTCATTTCCTTCTCTGTGGTATTATGTTGGGATGGGGTAGATGGTATAGTGTGGTCTTGGTTATGAGATGGAGGTAAACCATGACATGAAGAGGGAGGGGTGGGGACATGAAAAAGTGGAATAAAAGGTGGAAGGTTTCATGGATTGGTAAATTGAGGATGAGGACCTTGAAAAAAATTTGGAGGGGAATTTTGGCTAAAGGGTTGGTTTCTATTCTTCAAGCAGTGAGTTGTTTGAAAAAATTTCTCAGAGAAATGTGGTCTCATGGTGATGGAATGGCATTCCATCACCATGAGACCAAATTTCTTCAAAGCATTTTTTCATACTACTCACTTCCTTGACTATGATATTGCTTACTATTATGCTTTGATAGATGTTTTCCAAGCATCCATAGATTGTTGGAAAGCACCTATTTTAGGCTTTTACCATAGCAACAAGGAAGTGAGTATTTTGATAAAATGATTTGGTACACATGTATGGAAAATGTGGTAGCATAGAAAAGTTGCTGAGCTATTTGAAGAAATACCTCGAAGAACTTTAGTCTCATGGTGATGGAATACTGCCTTGTCTATGTTATTGCTTACTATTATTCTTTGATATACTTTTTCCAAGCATCCATAGTTCATTGGAAAACACCTTTTTTAGGATTTTATCCATATCAACAAGGAAATGAACTATTTGATAAAATTCCTTGGTAGACATGTATGGAAAATGTGGTAGCATAGAAAAGGCAGTGAGCTGTTTGAAAAAGTGCCTCAAATAAATTGGGTCTCATGGTGATGGACATCACCATGAGACCGCATTTCTTTGAGGAATTTTTTCAAACAACTCATTGCCTTGTCTATGCTGTTTCTTACTATTATTCTATTATATATTTCTTCCAAGCATCCATAGCATAGACAAGGCAGTGAATTGTTTGAAAAGATGCCTTAGTAAAAGTGGTCTCATGGAATGCCATGACAAGCAAATTCAATTGGAAGTTGCTCCTACTTATTACTTATGCTATGTGAAGTAATTGCATCACTGCTTATGTTGACTTTCTAAACAACCATATTGTAGTTGAAATTTTCAATGATATGATTAAAAAACTACACAAATCTATTAAGTGCAATTCATTAGTTAAACTCTTTATTCTATTACCTGTGTGTAGGTTTGTCTAAATCCACTGGCACTAGGAGGTGCTCCATTGAAACCTCCAATATTAGCCTATTCAACATCCAAAATCACATATTAGAATACCATTCATAAAACAATGCTATTAACATGTAATAAATTTATAATTGTTTATTGGTTATGTACCTCAATGGTAGATGTAGTGGAGTAATAAGCAGGTGTAGGGCTGGTGTATCCAGTATCAAAACTATGACCCTGAAATTTAATTAAATCATAAAACTAAATTAGTTAATCTTGCATTTCAAAATTGAAATTTAATAAATTAAATTCAATGAACATGCTAACATTTACCTGAATATTGATGCCATAGGCCTCATTCAAAATTTCAACTACCCTTTCCATATCTACAGCTATAAACGTATCATGTGTATCAACCTTCTGAGTGTCGATGGGGTCATATGAACAAGTCACCCTGCAAGCTTGACACAAATGGGATCGAAGCCCACCACTCGAAGACTCCCCTGGATGGCTGTGTAGTATAGGGCTGGCATGTTGGATGAAACTCTGGGTCAAAGAGATGATAGCCTGCAAAGTGTCTACCTTGGCACTCTCCTTCATGATGGAAGGGATAAAGATGTGCTCATGAGGCGGCCTAGCGAGAGGTCGTCTCACTTGCCACCTAGGATCCTGTTGTGCACCAGGTCTATCTTGAGCCAACCCCCCACCTCTCCCATGGAAGTCTCTCATATCAAAATAATTCAAGATTTTTCTCAAGATGAACTCACAATATAGTTTCCTCAAGAAATATTTTGGGACTTCACAATTTTTGCATGGTGGGTAATCAAAAACCATAGATCACCTATCTCAAAAAAAGGTCCTAATATATTGGTTGTGGCACCAATGGATAGGAAACATCTTCACATAAACATCTTCACATTGAGGCTAAGATTTTCATTTGTGTGTGGGTTAGTAAATAATGAGCACAAATAAAATTATGTAATTCTTATATCTTTTACATCTTTGTATGATAATTTATCTTGGTAATAATTCCTAGCCACCTACCTCCTATCTTACCAACCAGTTAATTGTTTGTTGATTGAATCTACATATTTTACCATTTATTTCAATGAATTTTCAAGTGTTTTTCTTTCCATGGTTGAACCATTTGGATCGTTCAACCTTGTGATTAACTACTCAATTTGTTTTCTATTGTTTTCAATTTCACTCATTAAATTTTGTTGAGTGCCAGGAGGATGTTGAGGGATTGGTGGAGGAGATTGTTGTTGTGGTTGTTCAACTTGAGGATTTTTTTGATCTTGTTGTTGCTCTGCTTGTTGAGGATTTTGTTCCTATTGTTGTTTCTTTGCTTGTTGAGGACTTTCAAGAGGGTTTGCAGGTTCATTAACATCTCCTACAAATTCAACAAATAAATATCAAAAATAACATAAAACTAACAAATTCACAACAAAAAACTTACAATCCTTACCTCTTAGACCTCCTCGGAGACATGGTGGCATCTTGGCAACGAAACAGCAGCAATTTCATGAAAAATTTGCAAGATTTTCTCCTCCCAGAATGTGAGCGTGGAAATGAAGGGTTTTGGCCTTAGGAAAAAAAACACAGTCATAATGAAAATGATTTTGAATTCCTTTTTTTTTCTTTTAATTCCTCATAACATGAGCATGTTATAATGTGAGCACGTTATAGGCTCGTTGTGGCCAAGCCTTAGGCTTCGCACACTAAGCCATAACACGAGTGTGTTATAACGTGCTCATGTTATAACACGCTTGCATTATAATGTGCTCGTGTTATGAGCTTTCAAAACTTTTTTAAAAATTTGGCCACAAATTGTCCCCCCATGAACTTTTTACACCCGTTGTGTTACCAACCCTTCTTTATTCTTACTCAATGGACTGTGAGCTCTTTTTGGATAGTGCATCTTGGCAATGAGCCTTTTGTAATAGCTTATATCTGGATATAATATATTATGAGCTAACCCTCACCATGGTTTTTACCTTTTTGGGTTTTCCACATAAAAACACTAGTGTTCATGTGTCATGTGATTTTTTGGTTGTATTCATGCTTTCATTCTTCATTGCAGTTATTTATATTCCATTAATTGGATGGGTTGTGTTTAATTGGTTTAGAGGAATACCTATTCACCCCCCTCTTAGTATTCTAGGTGCTCAACAAGATATGCCTCCTATAACTTAGAGCATGGACAACCTGATTCTCCTTTTGTTTGATATAACTACCATTGAAATCATAGTAAAATATCAATTCCAACCACCTTCTTGGCCTTGCATTAATATTAGGTTAGGTAAACAAATACTTGAGACCATGGTGATTGGTCTTGAGTTCAAAGGTTTTCCCCAACAGATAGTGTCTCCACATCTGTAATGCATGAACAAATGTTGCTAACTCTAAATCATGTGAAGCATAATTTTGTTCATAGGGCTTTAGCTTCCTTGACTCATAAGCTATGACTTGTCCCTTCTGCATTAACACTCCACCCAAACCTTCTCTTGATGCATTAGTAATAACAATAAAGTTACCATATAGATTAGGTACATTCAATATCAAAGACATGGTCAAATTTTCTTTGAATAGATAAAATTCCACTTGACAACTCAAACTTCTTACCTTTTATTTGAAAAGAAGTGATTGGAAAAGCTATTCTTGAAAAGTTCACAACAAATTTATGATAATACCTAGCCAAACCCATAAAACTTTTAACTTATGTCACATTCTTGGTTATCGACCACTCAATCATTGCTTTTATCTTCTCATGATCAACTACAATCCCATCAGCCAAAATTACATGACCTAGATAATGTCTCTTTTTGGAAGAAGGTACACTTCAAGAGTTTCCCATACAACTTACGTTCTCTCAATCATTGAAGCATAATCTCCAAATTATTGTGATGTTCCTCTTCATTCTTGGAGTAGATTAAGATGTCATCCAAGAAAACCAACACAAACCTATCCAATCAGTCCCTAAATACATTGTTCATTAGGTTCATGAATGTTGCTAGTGTATTCATGAGTTTAAAAGGTAGGATTGCAAACTCATAATGACTATATCTAGTCCTGAAAGTTGAATTGAAAATATCTTCATCCTTGATTCTTAGTTGATGATATCTAGAACGTAGATCAATATTCAAAAACACTGCCTCTCCCCACATCTAATCAAAGAGATCATCAATATGGGGTAATGGTTACTTATTCTTTACCATTTATTTTTTAACCAAATGATAGTCAATACACAAGCACAATGTAGGTCATCTATCTTCTTTACAAAGATCACTAGCACTCCTTAGGGTGAAACATTGGGTCTTATTAGTCCTTTAGACAATAATTCTTCTAATTGTGCTTTCAATTCCATCAATTCTATTGTGGTCATCCTATAGGGTACTTTTGATATAGGTTCTGACCCAGGAGCTATGTCAATGGAGAAACAAAACACTCCCTTGGGAGGTAATCCAAGTAGTTCATCTAGAAATGCATCCACAAATTTCTGTAGGACAAGATATTTATTCATATTTGATTTCCCTATTTCCAACACTTCTACTTCTTTGACTTCTTGAGAATATTTAGGTTCATAATACATAACATCATCCTAAAGGACGACTTCCTTATATTCCTCAAGTTTCTTCATTTTTACTATAAAGAGTTGAAAACCTTTCTTTTTCACCCTATGCATTTGCACAGCTGAAATCTACCATAGTTTCACTTCTCTAGGTGTTCCTTGCAAAGACACTTGGCTACCTAGATCATTTATGCATTCTACGATTTTAGCATGGTAATCCACTTTAGCTCTATACTTCCGTAGCCAATTCATTCCTAGGATGACATCATAAGAACCTAAGGGGGCCATGTACAAATTCACCTTCGTAGAGAAACTTGGAAATTTAACCCTTGCTTCAAATATACATTGACATACCACAACTCTTATCTGGTTTGCATAGTTAATAACCCAAGATTTTTCCATAAAACCAGCCTTTCTAGACATTTGACTTGATATTCTAGGACAAATAAAAAAATTTATGGCACCAATATCTATTTAAATTGAGATAGGAATGTGATGCAAAGGGTCAGGGATCTTTGCAAGAAACTCACCAAATTATCAAACTTCAATGGTTCATCTACAACCTTTCCTCTAGACACCAACTTGAAGATAAAGCCTCAACTTTGCATTCATGACTTATTTGCCTCCTTATGGACCCAAACCCTAGGAAAACTCTTAAGAGACCCAAACAAACTTTTTTTGAATGATTTCAAAGCCCAACCCTCTGACTTAGACACAAAACCAATTTTTCACCTTAACTAGGCTACTAGCCCAACTAGGCCTCCTGCAGTGATTTTTTGACTTTGCACTCAAACTTTCCAAAGGAACCCAAAATCTAATGACTGTTTCAAGTGTGGTTTGTGATTACAAACAATATATCCAAACCTTGGTATCACTTTTTTTAGACAAACCCTTCCAAATTCTGTTGTCTCCTCAAAAACTAGGCCTAATTAGCCCACTTTTACAAAGAAACCCCCCTTTAAACTCAACCCCTAACCATGAAACTTTCAGCAGTCTCCTAAAATGACTCAAAACCAATGAATCCAAGTTTTTAGCCCTCTATGACACATCTATCATGCTCCAGCACAAACCCCTCCTCAGCTTGCCTCAAAAACTAGGGCTTCTTGAAAACTAACCTTCCAAGAACTTTCTCATTGACTCTACACCATTAGGACAACATATTTAGTTGTTCCAAACTCAAAAACATGCCCCTCATTAAGGCAGATCTTCTGCTGCTACACCCTAGCCTCCATCTTCAAGCACTTTTCCCTTTGACAACTTGGTGTACACCTTGATATTCTTCCTTCCTGCACATTAGTTGGTTAAATATGTATGATAAATGTTAGTAATGATCCATTTCACAGGTCACAGCAGCATTCTACCTTGAAATGGATCAATCATCCATGAAAAACCTCAGAATTAGTGAAAAATCTGTGTTCTTTTTTAGGACAGTCAATATAAAATGCAAAGAAAGTAATTATCACTGCTTTCAGAGCCTTAAATGGTGTTAAAATATGTAAACACAAACTCCTAAAGCATCCTACTAGACATAGATTCAATAGAGATCAAGTATTTAACAAAAAAACACCATAAAAGTGCCAAAAACTGTGTTTTTTCACTATTTCCAGAAAAAAAGTCCGTACAGTACTTGCTCCAAATGCCCAACCTCCGTACAAATGATTATTTTGGCTTTGTATATCCTTTCCCCAACTGATCCAACCGTTTGGTATTGATTAAGTTGCATAAAAGTGATTAAAACTCAAAAAACTACTTTCCCGCCCAAAGTGAAATTCAAAAATCTGAATTTTACAATCTTGAAATTTATTAATAGGCATCACCTAAATACCATTGGATATTTAATATCCAAGCTTATTTAACCTATCTAAATCCTAAGAACATTTAATCAAATCCCTTAAAACATACTTTGCCCCTTACATTGCATTTTTGATTGGATTCCTTATCAGGAATCTTAAAACCTTTAACACCTTTAGCACACTCATTCAATTCAAATGCCATTATAGGCTTCAACACATTATAATTAATGCTTTGACATGCTTGGAAGGTCCTCCTAACCCCTGCTCTCTCCTGATTCTTGGAGTGTTCCCTGAAGGTCCTGGGTGCTCCTGCACCAGAATGCCAGACAAAGTACCCAAGACTTCTATCAAAGTAATTTGGTACTCAGCTTGTCAGTTGTCTACTGCACCATGTATCCTTTGCTAGAATGCAACATGTCATGGAGGAAGAGGATTCCCACAAGGTTGAGATTTTATCATCCTATTAGGACACCGATTAGAAAAGTGATCTCCCCCACATACATATAACATTCTTTCGTTGGTCCCCTCTTTTTTTGCAAGTCTTCCAAAGTTACTAACATTTCCACCAACATTTTTGTTGAAGTTGTTGTTGCTTCATCTTCAGTCTCTTCTTGGTTCATTCTAATTTTTTTGGGGTTTGTTGTCCCCTTGCTTCTAAAAAATTTCCCCTTCATTAGGCCTCCTTAGAGATTGATTAGCTTGCACCAAGTTAAGCTTCTTTATATTCCTTTCCCGATAGTTTGAAATAGACTTAAGTTTTTGTTCCTACTTAATAGCTTTTCATATACTAAGTCCATGGTTTCAAGACCATGCATGTCTACTTCACCACCTATTTGGGAATTAAGACCCATAATAAACTTCATTATTCAAAATCGCTCATCCTTTTGGTACATGGGAACATACCTTAGGAGGCGAGTGAAATTTTCCCAATATTCATTCACTGAATAATCTCGTTGTTTTAGATTCTAGAAATCAATGAGCTTTTGATTGTAGAAGAGTTATGGTAACCACCATTTCCAGAAAATATCTACATATTCGCTCCATGCGAGCCTTAAGGAACTAAGCTCTAGCTCCATTTTCTTATTCATCCACTAGTTGGATGCTTCACCTATCAACTGGAAAGCTCCCCATATGGCTTTAGGGACTTTAGATTAATTTATAATCTTAAAGTACTTTTCCATATCTGTAAGCCATGCTTTAGCTACATCCCTAGTAGCAATACCCTCAAACTTTGTGGGTGTCATCTTCTTCATGTCATGGGATAACTCATTGGCTAGGAATTTACTTTTAGTTCCACCTGAATTTGACTGTGAATCCTCATCCTCTTGTTCACTAGAATGGGTGTGATCACGAGAATTATCCCCTAAACCTCTTCATTGTTAGGAACTTCCTCATCATTATTTGGGACTTCTTGTTCCAATCTTTCTTTACCCCTTACTTCTTGTTCAAGGTTTCCTAGCCTTGTTCTTGCTTCATACATTATAGACAAGATGTGGTCCAACTTATCTTCAACATTCTCAATACCTTGTCCTACTCCTTGATTTCCCCCAATGTTAGTTTGTGTCCTAACCATTTTTACCAAGAACAGTTATACAACTGGAGGTTTCATTTAATTAGATCTAAGAAAGTTCACTTAATGTTCTACAATAATTTAAAAGAACAACCATTTATATAAAGAATTCCATAAAGAACTTATATTCCAAACGCATGTTTTTATTTAAGATTAATAAGGATTTCAATATCCTTGAGTTTACATAGAATGAATATTCAAATAGTCTAAGGGATAATATCCCTCAAATTTTATTTTTGATACATAGCTATGTGAGGTATACCCCTCATATTTTTTCTCATATCCTTCATCAAAAGGAAAATATCCCTCAGACCTATCCTCTGATACATCATTTTGGGGAAAATATTCCTTCAATTTGCCACTTGAGGCTATTACAATAATTTCAGCCATAGGTATAACATGAGGGTTCTTAAATATTATTGTTGGAGTAGCACTACATTCTGAGGGTATATCCATAGAAAGTGATAGAGAGTCCAACTTAGCCAGGGAACTAGAAGGTAGATGGTTGAAATTGATAGCCTCTCTCATCCTTCTTTTCTCTTGACTAATTCACAAAAGGGCATGATTGAAAGTATTAGTATCGCTCAACCAAATGGAATTGTCATGATTGGTTCCCTCAATGGTCCAAACAAGGGCTTCTTTTTCCTTCTTGTCCCATATGTAGCACTCATCTCCGATCATTGACTTTCTTGTAATCATCTTGAGATGTACCATCCTGGCACAAGAATTTCCAAACATTAGAATCATATAATGTTGGATTGGAAACATAATGATCACATAGGTTCCAGAGCTGAACTTGGTAGCTCAGATACCACGTGTAACATGTCCATTATTCTACACAATAAAATTTTCTATGTTTTACACACAAGTTAATAGTTTATGCATCTAACCTTTCAGAGCAATAAAAAAATTATTTTCCTTTGAATAATAAATGGATATTTGAAACATATTTCGAATTTTTCCATTGCATACAAAAGAATTCATTTTACTAATTCAAATAATGATGGTACATAATTTCCATATGTCCATATGACATTTCATATTTACAATTCCCATAGAGATGGATACAAGTTACATACATAACTTAAACATGCTTATAGAATATATAAAGTAAAAATGGTTAGGTAGTCCCCCTGAAATCTTGGTCGCCAACTGATGAGGAGAAGCATCACTCAAGTTCTTTTTTTTGCCAACCACATACTTACTATGGTCCCTTGCACATCTACCTAACAGGTAAGATGGCCTACCCTTCAATGAAGAGATTGTTTTGGTAACCTCATAATAATATCATTTTTTGAGCTTGGTGTTGTGTCCTACACATTTCTAGAACTGAAATATAGTGGTTACAACTTCCATGTATGATAATCCCTTTCCTAATATCTAATCCTGGATCACAATGAAGCCGATAGTGTAAACAGTGGCTACTTACACTACTTTGACCAAAGTATTCATAACCTAGAACTTAGAGTGGATGTCACACATTCACCCACCTTCCTAGCTCAATTTGGTTTTAATTACAATTCATACTCTAAACCGAGGTTACCCCCTTTCTCATGGATCAGAAAAATGCCAGGAATAACCCACTTTAACATCTCATAATCAAAATTACTTTACCACCAAAGTGATTCTAGAAACTTCTTACTTTGCGTTGCATATGTCTAGTGTAGACATCCTACATATAGCAATGAAAACTACGTATAGTATAAATACGTTGAATTTATAAAAACTCCCATATATAAGGTGCATACAAATATAACTAGTAAGATAGGTTCTACAACATAATGCACAACCAAGAAACACACAATCATCAAAAAAATGAAACCATATTCAAAAGCATTATTTTCCAACATAGTAATTGTGAATGATAATCTACACCAAACTAAACAAAGACAAAAAAACAATATTAGTCATATTAGTAAGCACAAATAACCATTCCCTATAAAATTCTTGATCAAACAAAGAAGTGAAAACATGAAACAAAAGCATAAATACAAAGCAAATGAAAGCATGTAAACAAACTAAGTAGATCAAACCTTCATCCCATAGGGGGATTGGTGTCACTTTGATGTGGAAAGTGACCCTATCCCAATCCCTTATGATTAAGCTCCAAGATCCTTTGATGTGAAGATAATGAAATTGATGCAAAAAGATAGTAGAATCCAACTTAAAATGACATGAAAAAGCATGTAATTGATGAATGAAATGAGTAGAGTAACAATGCATAAATTTTTGGATGCATATTCAATAGAGAAGACCTCTACTTATAGGAGATAAGGGTTGAAGAATGGATGAAATTGGTGAATGTGGGACTAAAATGGGGACCAATAGCATTGTGACACTTGTGAAAAGGCCAATGAAAGCCATGGGGATATGTGTGGAGCATATTTTAAAAAATGTGAAGAGTTAAGGAACGGGTTAGATTGTAAGGGTATGTAAGAGAATTGAAGGCATATGGTTGAGGGTGTAAGATGGACAAGATGGCATGTAAGTGGAATTAAATGCCCTTGTAAGAGGCATTTAAAACCTTTGTAAGAGGATTTTAAAGCTTTTGGAGATAAATTTAATGAATGGGTAGTTGAGGGGAATATTCCAAAGAATATGCCTTTGTGAGGGAAAATAGGCTAATTTGTTAATTAAAATAAATGAATTTCATGTGCAACTTGGTTGGTTTATCATAGGTTTATTTAAACTTGGTCGGGTTAAAAGCTAGAGAAATGGGTAATGGAGATTAGGAGGTGATTAAGTTTAATCAATTCATAATTAATCAACTTAAGTGGGTTAGGGGATTTATGACATTTGTTAAATAATTAGATTTATTTAATCAAATGAGAGGACATTGGAATTTTAATTAAATAATTTGATTTATTTGAGTAGATGGGATAGGCATTAGAAGAAAGTGAATTAATTTGATAAATTTAATTATTTGATTAATAGTAGAATTTGATGAAATTTAACTAAATAATATAGATTATTTAATTAAATGGTTAGAATTGAAGTGATTTAGGAAGGAATGTGCTAAACAGGTGCAAGACAACTAAGAGGGGGGTGAATCAGTTGTCATACAAATTCAAACTTAAACCTCTATCACTTATCAATTCTTCAACCACACTATTATGTTATTAAATATGAGCATGAAATATAAATAACAGAGAGTAAATCAACACAGTGAAAACCATATTTTTACGTGAAAACCCCAATAAGGGAAAAACCACAGTGAGGGTTAACTCACAATATAAAGATTATAAAACTGAATATAGAGGCTCACTACCAAGGGCTCACTGCTCAAAAGAGGACTCACTATCCAAATACAAAGGCTCACTACCTACAAAGGACTCAATATCCAACAAGGAGGCTCACTGCCTTCAAATACAAAAGAGAACAAAAGATCCACCACTATAATTAAAGCACATTCACAAAATTACAGAAACCTTCAGCTCAGTGCCTTCAGCACACTGAAAAACTGCTACCACAACTCACTCACACACACTTCTGCTCTTATGATTTGTGGCACACTTTCATCACTTTGCATCACATTGTCATGCAACCCTTCACAATTCAACTTGATTTTATACCATTCTCAATCTTAGAAGCATTTACCAAGGTCAGCCACAAAATAACCCATTTCATAAATTCAAATTAGGTCAGAAACTCAAAATTCCCACAGTGGAAAGGAATAAGAGTGGACCAATAAAATTATTTTCTTGAATCTTCTACATGCTTCCTCAATTAAATTTTATTCTTTGAATGAAGTGTAAACACCAGGTCAGCCAAACCTAATGAAAACACAAAAGAACATTGATGCACACGCTTCCCAGCATGAAGATGACATGCAGACACCTCAACATGCTTCATTATTCACGAGACTTCATCTTAGACTTCTTCAAATACATCTACAGCAAAACAATATACTTCATACACTGAATACCTTTCACCACATCATCCAAACTATGCAAACCTGTACTGGAATATAGAAACATGACTTCCAGATTACCAAACTTCAACCTTCTTCACCAGAGCATAGAAAAGACCTTCACAAAACATATCCTAGATCCATAAGATCTGAAATGAAATAGCGGAGGACTGTAGAGCAGAAGCATTTCTCCCAGTCCATAGAAGATCAAATCTGTCGGTAGAACACACATACTGGTGGACACAACTTTCACGTACCATCTCACCAAAAACTGAAACTTAGAATATATCATCATCAAATCATCGTAATGAAAAATTCAGAATCACACAAGCATAGGATCAACATAGGAGAAATACAAAGAACATACCATAGCACAATCTGAACACATTCATCACTTTGAATTCTCTTTATTAATTTTCTCAAAAGCACTTAGAAACTCATCAACACAACACATTTGTAGCCATATAAGATAGCTCCATGTACTCACAGCATCTCATCAACATCTCAACTATACATGTACAATCTGCAACATACTGAATAGTGTTGACATCAATGAAAACATCAATGACAACACCACCAAACTAGCTCATACTTGCAACAATCTCCCCCTTTGTCATTGATGGCAACACATGATGTGAAAAACCATCAAAGACAAAAAAAATGCACAATACCCCAGGAGAATGCCTTCTCTTCTTCTGCAACTAGTTTTCACATGACTCCTTGGACATCAATGGAAAGGATCGGCAACTCTAATTACTCCCCCTTAGGAGTACACTCATCCTGAAACAATGAAAACCTTTTCTACTCCTACAGAGTAGACCCATCTATCAGTCCTGATAAAAGAAGAATATGTGAATTCACTGGACTGATGCACCTTCATGTGCACCTAGTTAGGAGGGCCAATGACCCCCAACCTCTCCCTAAGATTCTCAAAAGTATCCTTTAGAAGATTCTTAGTAAATATTTCTGCAAGTTGTTCCTTTGTTGTCACATACTCTAGTCTGACCTCATTCTCCAACACATTTTCTCTCAAAAAAATATACTGGATAGGTATGTGCTTTGTTCTTGAATGCATAACTGGGTTCTTTGAAATGTTTATTGCACTTGTATTATCACAGAAAATAGAAATAGGCTCATCACATACTACTCCAATGTCCTTCAAAGTTTGCTTCATCCACAAAACTTGTGTAGCAGGATGTTGCAGTAATATATTCTTCCTCTGTAGTGGACAAAGAAACTGAGTCTTGCTTTTTAATCAACCATGAAACTAATCTTTTGCTAAGAAAGAAAGCACCACCACTAGTACTCTTCCATTCATCTACACATCCAACCCAATAAGCATCTATATAAGCACTCAAAGTGAAATCATTACTCTTGGGGTACCACAGTCCATAATTTGGTGTGCCTTTAAGACATCTAAATATCCTTTTTATAGCTATAATATGTGCTTCTCTAGGATCTACTTGAAATCTAGCAACTAAACACACTGTATGCATAATATTTGTTCTGGTAGTAGTGAGGTACAACAGTCCACCAATCATGGATCTATATTTTCTTTGATCAGTCTTAGCAGATTCATCATCCTTGCTTAGTTTACATCTGGTTACCATAGGGGTACAAACCAGTTTAGAATCCTCCATCCCAAACTTCTTCAACAACTCTTTTACATACTTAGATTATGAGATTAATATCCCTTTATCAGTTTGATTCACTTGTAGACCAAGAAATAAATTCAATTCACCAATCATAGACATCTCAAATTCTTTTTGCATTTCTTCAGAAAAATTTTTACACATGCCATCATTTCCACCAAAAATTATATCATCAACATAAAAAACTACAATCAACATCTTATTACCTTGCTCTTTGGAGTAGAGGTTGTTGTCAGCAGAACCTTCGTCGAATCCTTGATTTGTCATGTATCTATCGATTCTTTCATACCAAGCTCTGGGAGCTTGCTTCAATTCATACAATGCTTTCTTCAATTTACAAACCATGTCTATCTTGTTAGACAACTAAAACCCTTCAAGTTGCTCCATGTACACTTCTTCCTCCAACTCACCATTCAGAAAAGCCGAATTAACATCCATCTAATATACCTTGAAGTCCTTGTGGGTAGATAATTCCAAAACATTCTAATAGTTTCCATTCTGGCCACAGGGGCAAATGTTTCTTCAAAATATATACCTTCAACTTGTGAATATCCTTTACATACCAGTCTTTCCTTATTCCTTACTACACCATTTTCATTCAACTTATTCTGGAACACCTATTTTGAGCCAATCACCTCTTTTTTTCATAGGCCTAGGGACTATTTACCATGTTTGATTCTTTTATATCTGCTACAATTCCTCTTTCATAGCTCTCATCCAAATTTCATCTTCACGTGCTTCTTTTACAGATTTAGGTTCTATTTTATAGAGAAAACCCAAATTTACCTCATCTACAACTTTTCTTCTTGTCTTTATACCTTCACTCTTGTCTCCAATTATCTAATCTTCCAGATGATACTTATGTACATATTTAGGAGTCCTAGCAACAGGTTTTGGTTCATTATCTTCTTCTTCTTCTTCCACTTGTTCTTCTTCTTTTTCTTCTTCCTTCTCCTTATTTTCTTCAGGTACATGTCCACAGATAGGATCACCAGGTTCAACTTTACTTATCTCAATAGGTTTGTGTATGTCTTCATCAACTTTCACATTAGTACTTTCAATAATATTTCTCAATCTTTTGTTAAAACATATGTATGCCTTACTAGTAGTAGAGTATCCAAGAAATATTCCTTCATCACATCTAGCATCAAACTTTCTAATAATTTCATCATCTCTTTTAATATAGCATATTCTTCCAAATACCTTAAAATATTTCATAGTAGGAGTCTTACCAGTGCATAACTCAAAAGGTATCTTTGTGTTGTTGTGTTTGATCTGAACTCTATTAAGAACATAAACAACAGTATGTATTGTTTCTCTCCAATATACATCTGGTACATTGGAATCTTTCATCATAGTTCTAGCAACTTCCTGTACTGTCCAATTTTTCCTTTCAACTACTCCATTCTGTTGTGGGGTTCTTGGAGCAGACAATTGTCTTTTTATGCCATGCTTCTCACAGAGTGCATTAAATTCACCAGAATTGAATTCACCACCTCTATCAGATCTCAAACACTTGATTTTCAAATTTACTTCATTTTCCACTCTTGCTTTGAATACCTTAAACCTATCCAAGGATTGATTCTTTTCTCTAAGAAAATAAACCCATGTCATTCCAGTGTAATCATCAATAAGCAACATGAAATATCTGCCACCATTTAGGCTTCCGGTCTTAGTCAAACCACAGAGATCAGTATGTACTAACTCCAACATTTCGGTAGTAGAATGTTCTTTTCCCTTAAAGCTACATCTTGTCTACTTCCCTAGTTGACAACTTTTTAAAATAGCATTAGCAAGTCTTGTAATTCTAGACAGTCCTCGAACAATCTCCTTAGCACTGATCTTAACGAGGTTATCAAAGTTCACATGTCCCATTCTCTAGTGCCATAACCAACTTTCACTGATTTGAGATACAAGATAATGACCATCAACTCCCTTTAGTTGATAGATGTTTCCATGAGTTCTTCTTCCAGCAGCAATCATATCTTCATTTATGGATCCTTTTCTGATTTCACAGGTATTGTTCTAAAACACAAGTTTAAAACCATTGCCACACATCTTACCAACACTTAGAAGGTTATGCAGCAAACCCTTCACATAATATACATCATCAGTATTGTGCACTCCATCAAAATTAATTGAACCTTTAACACAAATCTTATCTCCTGAATCATCATCGAACATGACTAAACCACCATCATATTTTTCAAGTTTAGTGAACTTACTCTTATCTTCGGTCATGTGATTTCAACATCCACAGTCAATTACCCAGTAGTCTTCATCCTTTCTTGCATGAAAAGTGGTAACCAAAGTACCTTCCATCCTATTCTTCTTAACCTCTAGAGCCTTCTTACTTACACATTTTCCAAAGTTCGTGGATACAGATTTACTTTCCAAAGCTAAGAATAAGCATTCACTATCATCAACCTCATTTTCAGATTCATCATCAGAAATACCTACCTCTTCCTTAACATAGTATAGCTTCTTATACTTCTTATCCTTCCTATCCTTATCCTTATAATCCTTGTTCTTTTTATGTGTAGCCCTATTCGTACATCTCAAAGCATAATGACCAATGTTACCACAACTAAAACATTTAAAGGGTAACATACCTTTATATTTTCTGGTACCTTTCTTCAATTTCCTGGTGAAGTTTGCTTCCAACTCTTCATCATCGCTATTTGGTTCTTCAATCTTCAAAGCCTTAAATTTTGTTTCTATCTTGTTGTCTTTCAGAAACTTCCTTAGCTCAAATGCTTGCAAGGTGCCAAACAACTCTTCTAGGGTGTACTTCTTAGGATCATACATTTCTTCAATAACAAAGATCTTGTTGTTGTAGCATTCTGATAAAGTGATCAGGATCTTCTCGATTATATCTTCATTTGATATTTTTCCTCCTTGATTTCTAACTCCATTTGCTACTAGTTCAACTCTCTGAAAGAAACTTTTAAATTCTTCACCATCTTCCATCTTCAGGTTCACAAATCTACACTTTTCCACCAGCCTCTTTGTCAATTTTACCTTTTCATTTCCTTCATATATTTCTTCCAACTTATTCTAGACTTCATATGCAGTATCCAAAGAATTAACCTTAACCCACTCATTTTTAGATAAACCACTGAAAATCGCATACTTTTCCTTCTCATTTTCTTCATAAGCAGAGATCTCATCTACAGAATTAACACCACCAGATGGAAGTGTATACTTATTCTCAATAGCCTTCCAAGTTTTGAAATCAAGAGAGATAATATATCCTCTCATCTATCCCTTCCAATCATTGTAGTCAGTTCCATCAAACATAGGGATCACCAACTTGTGCGCCATCGGATCTTCCTTAAGCGGTTAAGCTCTAGACAAGGAACCGAAAGCTATGATACCAATTATTAAACAAGAACAAGACAACTGAGAGGGGGGGTGAATCAGTTGTCATACAAATTCAAACTTAAAAATTTATCACTTATCAATTCTTCAACCACACTATTATGTTATTAATTATGAGCATGAAACACAATTAACAAAAAGTAAATCAACACAATGAACACCAGATTTTTACGTGGAAAACCCAAAAAGGGAAAAACCACGATGAGGGTTAACTCACAATATAAATATTATAAAACTGAATATAGAGGCTCACTGCCCAAAAGAGGACTCACTTTCCAAATAAAAAGGCTCACTACCTACAAAGGACTCACTGTCCAATAGGGAGGCTCACTGTCAATGGCTCACTATCCAACAGGGAGGATCACTATCTATAGATACAAAAGAGAACAAAATATCCACCACTAAAATTAAAGCACATTCTTAGAATTATAGAAACCTTTAGCTCAGTGCCTTCAGCACACTGAAAAACTGCTATCACAACTCACTCACACACATCACATTGTCATGCAACTCTTCACAATTTGACTTACTTTTATACCATTCTCAATCTTAGAAGAATTTACCAAGATCGGCCAAAAAATAACCCATTTCATAAATTCAAATTAGGTTGGAAACTCAAAATTCTCATGATAGAAAGGAATAAGAGTGGACCAATAAAAAATTATTTTCTTGAATCTTCTACACGCTTCCTCAATTAAATTTTATTCTTCGAATGAAGTGTAAACACCAAGTCGGCCAAACCTAATGAAAACACAAAAGAACGTTGATGCACACACTTCCCAGCATGAAGATGACACATAGACACCTCAACACGCTTCATTATTCATGAGACTTCATCTTAGACTTCTTCAGATATGTCCACAGCAAAACAATATACTTCATACATTCAATACCTTTCAACAGATCATTCAAACTATGCAAACCTATACTGGAATATAGAAACATGACTTCTAGATTACCAAACTTCAACCTTCTTTGCCAGAGCATAGAAAAGACCTTCACAAAACATATCCCAGATCTGCAAGATCTGAAACAAAACAACAAAGGACTGTGAAGTAGAATCATTTCTCCTAGTCCATAGAAGATCAAATCTGTCGATAGAACACACATATCGGTGGACACAACTTTCACATACCATTTCATCAAAAATTGAAACTTAGAATATATCATCATCAAATCACCATAATGAAAACTTCAGAACCACACATGCATAGGATCAACATAGGAGAAATGTGGAGCACATACTGGAGCACAATCTGAACACATTCATCACTCTAACTTCCCTTCTTTATTAATTTTCTCAAAAGCACTTGGAAACTCATCAACACAACACATCTACAGCCATATAAGATTGCTCCATGTACTCGTAATATCTCATCAGTATCTCAACTATACATATACAATCTGCAACATACTGAATAGTGTTGACATCAATGACAACATCAATGACAACAACACCAGACTAGCTCATACTTGCAATAGAATGATGTTAGTAATTAGATTCAAATAAGTAATACCGATCAGAACTATTTAAGTGTCTACAGTAATAAAACTAATTAACCTTTCAAACATAAAAAATAAAGGTATAGAAAATAGTATGCCTGTATAATGCTCCAATTGATTAAACTCCTTCCTAGTTCTAATCCTCAAGGTCGCTTGATACCTCCTTCAAGATCCACTTGATTTCCCTCTTTGAACTTCTCACTAACTCTCACAATAATCACAAATACAAAATAGCAAAACAACTCTCAACTCACAAGATCTCAACCCACTAACTCAAAAATCATAGTAAAATAAGATCAAGATAATCAGAATGATAAGTGTAGTAATTGGTAGAATGAGCACCTCTATTTATACTAAATTGTGAACAACTGAAGGCTACAAACAAGTTAATATTTTTTCCACCTTTCTATCCTCATACAATGACTCATCAAACTAACTCATTGGTTTACAACACATAATAGTCCTCTCCATTTTAATGGGTAATTTGACTTGTTATAAGGGACATCAAGACTTATTTATTGAGTCAAATGAATAACATGCTGACAAACAAGTTTCCTAATTTGAATTCCTTCACATATTTCTACCAAGTTTTCTCTTGACTAAGTCTCAAAAGCTATTATCAGACTTAAATGCAAATTTAGCAGACTTCTTATGCATTTCATACTCTACTAGATAGGTGCCACCTTCCAAAGTTGGAACACCATATAATAGCATAGGTTTGACTTATTCATATGGCTTCAAAATTATATTAACTTCTCATTAAAATGTACATACACAACAGAAATAAAACTCATACGTTCCTTTTACATTTATTGATTTGGTCTTTGAATTACTTTATGCACTAGTCATTATGCCTCCATAGGCCATGCTTTGTACATTTCTTATGTACTTTATTCATTCCAACGCATTACTTATGATTATCACTATATGTATTGCACTTAGAAACTATTACTAATATTTCTAATTTATAAATTATTGATGTCTATCCTCTCCCCTCACACCTAGTGCAATCTTGGGTGAAGAGAAAGATCTTCAATTTAAAATCCATTTGTAACCCTATAAGGTTGTTGCTACGTTTCATCTACCCTCACACCTAGTGGGAACTTGGGTGAAGAAAAATAGTAACTCATTTTTTATTTTAAGTAGGAGGCTTTCCTTGAGATACATCCACACATAGATAACTCAAGGATTCAACCTCAAGTGGAATTTTTGGGCATGATGTAGAAATTGGTTGTGAGTGAAACGTGTAGGTCAATCCATGCATGTAGTGCTTTAGAATTGCATGGGTTTCCCAATGCGATGTATAAGAGGTCAATGATGTTCACCAAGTTTTACCCACTAAAAACCTATTTGTTTTAGAGGCCTAAGACCATCAAACATCTTCCTAAGGAGGTGCAATGTAATATCATTACTCCATGATGTTACTTGCCATGTACTAAGTATAGTTGAGGTGACAAACACCTTGCAAATAACTTTCCTTCCAAGGTAAGGAGTGTATACTACACACATGCATACTCTAGTTACTCATTCTATGGGTAGTATTTTATCATGTGGGCCTGACTTAAGAAGATAAAACTACTTGACTAAATAGGATTGTTCTTGTCTTGTTCTATCGATCTATTGCTAGTGAGCTATGTGGATGAAATATCATAAAATATCTATCATTACCAATTGATTAAATTGAACACATTGCTTGAAAAATCATTAAAACACTCAAATGAACATTAAACATGCTTATGAAAATATTTTAAACCCTTTGAACACATTGTTATGCACTTGAAAGAAATTGTACCTTTGTATGCATCTAAGTATATCTATTTTTATCAAAACAATATCTTTGTGTGCATCCTAGTATCATTATCTATATCTTTGTGCATTGTTTAGTTAGATTCAATATGAATTGTGAGGAGTGAACATGGATCGAGGATGAATCAAATGGTTGATAATCCATGAGACATGCATCAAGGATTAGATCAATAGTTCAAAATCCATGAGAGATTCAACCAATTCCTTAAATTTTATGAATTATATTGGGAGATATTTCCATTTAGAGGGAAATATTTGAATTCCAAAAAGGGATGTTCCATGGGAATATCCTTTGTGCAAGTTGAGAAAATTGGAGGATTGAAAAGAAATTAGCTAATTGAACAATTAATTAAAATCATTTAATTATGCAAGTGGATGAAATTAGACTTTTAATTAAACAGTTTGGAATTATTTAATCAAAGAGAATTATGACATTTAATTAAACAATTTGCGTTATCTAATTAAATGAGAATAGAATTAGCATGAAGAAAAGTGAATTAATTAGATAAAAATGATTTATTTAATTAATGGGACAAAAAGTGAATTTAACTAAATAATTGACATTATTTAATTAAATGGATGAATTATGTGAAATAGACTAGAAATGGTGTTAGTAAGAAAAAACAAGTATGTAAGAAAAAACAAGTATGTAATATGGATCCACACAAACTCACAACCAACCATCTTGTCCAAGTGAAAAACCTTGATTTTAGGCCAAAATAAGAACATTACTAATGATGATGTGGTGGAGGTAAAGTTTGTTATTAAGGCACCATCAAACGCACAAAAAACATAACAAAGCATGCAACAAAAAAATTTAAAAAAATGTTAACAATGCCAACACTTCACGAGGACCATCACCAAGACAAAACAATTATCTCTGTCCAAGAAAAAATAATGCTCCTCGACAATAATTCATTCCCTTGGGGGAACCTATTGAAACAGTGTTGAAGAAGTTGATTCAGTCAAATCTCATCATGCTCCCAAATTTTAAAAACTATCAAGAACCTCAAGTAAAACGTTTGTGGTACAGAGGTGAAGATTATTGTGAATTTTACCAATATGAGGGACATAAAATAAAAAAATGTTTCAGACTCAAACATCTCTTCCAAGACCTTATTGATCAAGGAGAAATCAGTGTTGATCAAAAATTAGTGAATGAAAATTACGAATCTATAAAAATCCTATGTCAGGTGATCATGGGAAGTTGAAAGATTCTAGAAAGGAATCAATCTCAAATAGTGTAAACTATACCAACGATAATGTAGTAGGACACATTTTTTTTACTTAATCATCATAGGATGAGGAAACAAACATGCATCAAGACACTTTATTAATGCAATATCAAGATCAATCAATAGTGTCTAGCAATGTTTCATTTTGAAATGGCATCAAATATGTCTCAGATCACAATATCCCTCCCACATATGAATTCATTATTGGAAATATTGAATAATTTACAATACAACAAAAATACCCCATCATTCCATCCAAACCCCTTAATATTAGCGAAGAGTCTTTTATCCAAACTATGTCATCTACCCCAAAGTCACATCAAGAAGATACTCTTGAGTATAACAAAAGTTTTTGTGAATCAAGTCAAGGAAAAGAGCTCATACCCTCAAAGAATTATCATGATCTACATAATATCTTCCAACCATAAGTTATAGTTTCTCTACCATAAGTCGCGAAGAAGAGCTTACTTCCCCAAAATACTACCATGATTTGATGAACATCTTCTAATCCATTCAAAACTTCAAATATTTCTTAGATACTACCCAAGAGATGTTTCCTTCTAATGGACATATAAATTATATTCATCCAAAAACAACGGTCTCCCACTCTTGACATTATCACACAAGAGAAATAAATGATAGAAATCATCAATTTTTATAGTTACTATGAATCATTGACGTCTCTTAAATTAGCATCAAAATCTAACACATCCTACATTCTGATTGAAGACATTGAGTATGAATATATCTAGAATTATCCAACTAAAGGATTATGTGTGCATGAACATGGTATCTTAATATTAGTACAAACAATTAGCATTCTTTCGCAAAGTGTAGAAGAAGTAACATCACATATTCGGGACAAGTCATATTCAATATTCGTCTGTCAACGGATGCATTATCAAGGAAAAGGATTAGGCCTGGTTAAAAATGACATCTTGAAACTAGAAAAGTGTTAGATGCATAAGAAAACTAAGAGGGGGGGTTAAATAAATTGTACACTTTTAAAGCATTAGAAACCCTTATTAACATTTAGATCTACATTAGTTCTTAAACCCTTATCCACCATTAAACCCTTAACATGCATTAACATAATGTAAACATATAAAGTAGTGATGCAAACACATTAAACACATAAGAAGTCAAAATTTACGTGGAAAACCAAAGAAAAGAAAAACCACAATAAGGATTAGCTCACTAATATATGAATTGTAACACCGAATACAATAAGGCTCACTACTAAGGGTTCACTACCTAGAAAGATATAAAGAAGGGTTCACTGTTAGTGGCTCACTACCAAAGGACTCACTGTCTAGAAGAAAGAAAAAAGAAGGGGTGGCTCACTACCAATTTGAAATGGTAACAATACATCTCTCATATGTCAAAGGTACAGTTCCACTGAAGCACAAACAACTCATCAAACAGACTGAAACATAGACACCTTCTTCTCATTGCATTAGGAAGTCATGGGCATTAAGGCTTGCACACAAATCAACACACTTGATCACTTTCGCATCTTTCACATCACACACACTTCACACACAATCCATACAACAATTATCCTTGCATTTATACCCTCCACAACCTAAAAAAATATCAATTAGGTTGTCCTTAATGAATTCCAACATGTTATGTTAGCCAAACCTGCACTAACAATAACAAGCGACACCAAACACACTTCTCAAGGTCTAGAAACATCTTACATACCACATAGAAACACTCCATGTTATTGATACATCTTAGAATACTCTAGCCCTATCAAAATATAATATACAACTACTACAACCACCTAAAACACAAGAACACCTTCATTTTGTTTAACCAAACATATTGGCACAAACATCCAACACACTAAAAATCCTTGCAAAGTAACTCAAAACCTAAAACTTCAAGGGAAGGTAGATACAAACATTATAACCATGTTCCTAGATCCACAACACTAGAAGCGGAGAAATGTGGAGCAATCTCATTTCTCCCAGACACCTTGTTTACTAGATAGACATACTATCAAACACATGTTCCACTGTAGAATGATCTAGAATCTAAAGCTATGGATAAAAAACCTCTGAAAACCTCTAATAATTACATCCAAACCACATGAGCATATCTCCAACCATGAAGACATGTGGAGTAAAACACTGAACACCACTCTATCACACTGAACTTTCTTTTATTCAAATGTTCTCAAAAGAACTTGGAACCAAAGTGAACCAACTTCATCAGCAACATTACTAACACCTTTGAAACACGTCTACAACACTTTCCAACTACAATAATTTACCCAAACACAAGTTAGGGTAGCAACCTTTGCAACTATACTAAATTAGGACATCAATGACAATGCCAACAATGTGTTGACATTAATACCAAAAACTCCAAACTTCCAAAACTCCAATGCTAGGGGTTGATATTATCAACACCAACCAAATTCTAATACTCTCTTCATATAATGGGTTGAAATCAATGACAACACCAAAGCAACTCACAAATATCTCCATCATCTCCAAACTTCCAACAATCTCCCCCTTTGTCATTAATGGCAACACCTACTTTTTGAAAAACCATAAATAACAAAAGCAACCAATAACAATACTACAATAAGCAATACTCTCCCTAACAGGGACAACTCTTTCTTTTCTTGCAATATTAGGTCCACCTGCTCTTCCAGATTACTCTCCTCCTTTGCTCCTTAGACAACACTTTTCCATACTCTCTTAATGTTTTTCAGATTCTCTCTCCCCCTTACTCTTCACTATGGTTTTTCTATCACTTTAACTTTCTCTCCCCCTTTGACGACATACAAAGGCCAACACCTACAACTACACTTATTCTTCTACACTCTCTTTTCTATATACTCCAAAAATCACTACTACCTACTCCCCCTGAGAGGTAGCCTTCAGCATTAGTCCAAGACCTAGAGATATATCTTAAAATACTTCCCATATAGATGCACAAACTTATACATCTAGTTGAAAGGAGGGGTAATAAACCCTAACTCCTCTCAAAGATACTCAAAAGTATCTTTTAGAAGAGCCTTTGTGAAAATATTAACAACTTGATCCTTAGTAGGAACATACTCCAACTGCACCTCATTCTCTACAACTTTCTCTCTCAATAAGTGATACGAGATTGACATATGTTTTGTTCTTGAATAAATTATTAGATTCTTTAAAATATTAATTACACTTGTATTGTCACACATTATAGGAATAGGTTCATCATATGAAAATCTGATAACTTTCAATGTTTGCTTCATCCACGACACTTGTGTATAGCATGATGCTACTACAATATATTTTGCTTCTACAGTAGATAATGACACTAAATCTTGCTTATTCCTTAGCCATGAAACCAACCTACTTCTAGGAAATAAATCACCACCACTTCTACTTTTCTTTTCATCTATGCATTGAGCCCAATCTACATCTATATATGCACTCAAGAAGAAGTCAATATCCTTAGGATACCACAAACCATAATCCAAAGTGCCCTTCAAATGTCTGAATATCCTTTTCACTACTACAACATGAGATTCTTTGGTATCTTCTTGAAATCTATCCACAAATCAAACTAAATGCATGATTTGTAGTCTAGTAGCAGTAAGATATAATATTCCACTAATCATTGATCTATACTTGCTATGATATGCCTTAGGAGATTCATCATTCTTGCTCAACTTACAACCAATAACAATAGGATTACATACTAGTTTAGAGTCATCCATTCCAAACTTCTTCAAAAATTCCTTGACATACTTAAATTGTGGTATCAATATACCTTTCTTAGATTGATTGATCTAAAAACCAAGAAATTCATCTACCCACACATTGACATCTCAAATTATTTTTATATTTCCTCTTCAAACTTCTAGCTCATATCTTCATTTCCTTCAAAGATTATGTCATCAAAATACACCACCATAATTAATATTTTTCTCCTTTAACTTTGAAATAGATATTTCTATATACAATACCTTTTATGAATCCTTGTTGCAACAAGTAGTTATCTAACCTTGCATACAAAGCTCTTGGAGCTTGCTTCAGTCCATACAATGCTTTCTTCAACTTGCAGACCATATTTGTATCTTTTGACAACTAAAAACCTTTTGGTTGTTCAATGTATACATCATCTTCCAACTCACCATTCAAGAATACAGACTTCACATTCATTTGATATACTTTTAAATCTTTATGTGTTGCAAAATCTAAAAACATGTTGATAGCTTCCATTCTTGCAACCAGAGAAAAAGCTTCTTCAAAGTCTATACCTTCAACCTATGAGTAACCCTTACACGCAAGTCTATCCTTATTCCAAATACATTTTCCATCTTTATTCAACTTGTTTTGAAATACCCACTTAGTACCAATCACATTCTTTTTTTCTATTCTTGGGACCAATTCCCAAGTCAGGTTCTTCTCTATCTGTTCTAACTCTTCATTTCTTTATCCCAATTTTTATCTTTGCATGCCTCAGTCACTATTTTTGGTTCTTCCTCATAAAGTAAATATAAATTTAGTTGTTCCTCTATCATAGTAGCTTTTCTCCTTCTTAGCACACCTTTTCTCTTATCTTCAATGATTTTATCCTCTAAATGATTCTTCTCTACATACTTAGGATTCTTAGGATTCTTTTCTGGAGCTTCTTCCTTGTAAACTATCAACTCTTTTCCTTTGTCTTTATCCTTTTCTTCTTCACTGCAAGGGGATTCATCACATTCATATCCTTCTATATATGAGTATAGAACTTTGATGTGGTTCCTCATCTACTTTGACATTTGCACTCTCAATGATATTCTTCAACCTTTTATTGTAGCACCAATAGGCCTTGCTTCTTGCAGAGTATCCAAGGAAGATTCCTTTAGTAGATCTTGCATATATGGGGTTTACCATACCATAACTCATAGGGAGACTTTGATTTTTTTTCTCTTGCTTGACCTTTGTTAAGAATGTAGACTATAGTATGAATTGCTTCTCTCCAACTATCAGACCTCAAACATTTTATTTTTTAGATTCATTTAATTCTCAACCACAGCCTTAAATTCTTTAAACTTCTCTAGATATTATAATTTTCTTTGATAAATATAACCTGATCCATTCTAGAGTAATCATCAATTAATAACATGAAATACCTATCACCACATGAGCTTCTAATTTGGGTAGGTCCACACAAATTTGTATGCATTAACTCCAAGGGACCTATGGTAGAATATTCTTTTTTCTTGAATCTTTCTTTTGTTTACTTTCCAACTTGGTGTTCTTTATAAATTGTATTGATAGGCTTTGTAATCTTTGGAAAATATCTCATAGCATCAATAGAACTTATCCTTACTAGTATATCAAAATTGATGTGACCCATTCTTCTATGCCATAGCCAACTTTTATTAGTTTGAGACATAAATCAGTTTGCACCATTACATTTTAGTTGATAGACATTACCTCATGTCCTTGATCCAACAACAACCAAAATATCAGAGCTTCCTTTTCTAATTTCAGAAATCACCATTCTAAAATACAACATTATATCCTTTTCTACACATTTTTCCTACACTTATAAGATTTTGTCGAAGAACCTTGACATAAAGAACATCATCTGTATTATTATTTCCATCAAAACTAATTGAACATTTTCCATAGATCTTAGAAGATGTATCATCACCAAACTTAACAAGAACACTATCATATTGTTCAAGCTTACAAACTTTTATCACTTATCATATGATTTAAGTATCCATTGTCAATGATGAGCAATTACTATCCTATCTAGCATGAAAAGTAGTCAACATAGTTCCTTCAATGTTATGACATATTTTGGAAGCGCTTTCCTTCACACATCTTTCAAGATTAGTAGAATTAGTTCCAACATTTAAAGCCATGAACAAGCATTCATCACTTCCTTCATCCAAATAATCTATTTTTTATCATCAAATACACCAATATCCTTTTCAACATAATAACTCTCCTTGAAAAATTTACCCTTATGATCCTTTTGTTTGTCATTAGTAAATTTGATTGGACATTTAGATGCATAATGACCTACCTTTCCACAATTGAAACATTTGAAAGGTAGCTTACCTTCGTATTTTCTAGTACCCTTTTTCAATCTTCTCATGAAGTTTTCTTCCACCTCATCAAGATCATCTGGATCTAATCCATCATATTTTTCCACTTTGCAGAATTTAAAAGAAGTTTCTTTGTTTGTAGTATCTTGACCAAACTCTCTAATTTCAAAAGAAGTTAAATCACCAAACATTTGATCTCTAGAGTAATTATCCAAATTTTGAGCTTCCTCAATAGCATAAAATTTATGACTATAAGCTTTAGGTGGAGTTCTTAATACCTTTTTCACCACTTCACTTTCATCCATCTTTCCACCAAGACCATTGATGGCGTTGACAACTTCATCAACTCTAAGCATGTAGGTAGTAATATCTTCATCTTCAGAAATTCTTAGGGTTTCTAATTTCAATCATAGTGGCAAATAACTCACTTCCACAATATAAAGGATTCCAAACCTCTTTTCTTCCCACAAAATTCAATCTAGGCTTATTTTCACTTGTTCACCTAGTCACCCTTGTAGGTCTGCAAACGTCTTTTCTCCAACTTAACTCTCAAAATACCTTAACAACCCCTGCAAAAAAACACCATTTTAGGCACCCATTTAAGCCTTCTTAAACATATATCAAACCCTCATAAAGCTCCTTTGGATCAACCTTCACTAAAACATGGAATAGAGTTGTCCAAGACCTCAATTAGATCAGATTTACAAAGGAAGTGCCCTCCAAACACTCCAAAAACCCAAAATAATGATTGGGAAGCACTCACCAGGCTGAAATATCACTAAATCCAAAACCTTTAGGGCAAGTTAGGCCCTACAACACCCCTATCTCCAAAACCCTCTCTTTTCCTAATTTACCCTAGGGTTTATTGAAAAACCAACTCCCAAACCTTACCAGACCTTGTCACTGACTCAAACACCCCTAACTAAGCCTATACATACTTAAAGGTTCAAGAAATGTCACTTCCCTCAAAGATTTCATTGAATCCTAGTCAAAAACCTCCATTTTCATGCTCTTTTCCACTCAAACTCATCAAGGATAGCAACTCAAACCCCATTAAACCTTTCTCCCTTCACAAATTCTTCATCCCAAAATCTAAACCTATTCAATGGGACCAATTTCACCAGTCATAGGCCATACAGTCAGTGAAATGGTCCCTTAAAACATGATTTTGTGTTACAAACCCTTTAATAAGGTATACAGACTCGCCTTATGAAATCTTACAATAAAACTCCTTAAATTAAATGAGGAACCTTCAAAATAGATTCAAGTCAAATTTATTACATTCATCCACAATATTTTACCACCCTTGAAGCAAGAAACACCTATACGGTCTTGTACAGGTCAATGAAACATCAAGATTTCTGGAAAATACCCAAAAACAGGGGTTTTTCAATTACTTCTCTTCACAAGATTACATGTTAACCTCTCTCTTAGAGTTCACAAGAATTTTTAAAGGTTTTCCTACCAAATTCAAGAGTTACAACTAATTTTTAGACCAAAATGACCGTTGGGTTTCCTCTTTACAACTTTTTGCATTCTTATTGACAAATTTTTCAACAATGTTTGCATTTTTTGCAATTTTGTCACAACCGACCCCCCAACTCACTCAAACCAACCTAAAACATTAAAAGTGATCTAATGAGACCTTATTCCACCAAAAATAATGACTCAAGGCAAGAAAATGCAATTTTACCCTCCTAAACAACTTTTTCCCAAAATGACAACATCCTTGAGAATGTTTAGCAACTTCTACAAAATGGAAACAAAAGACCTCAAAACTTCACCAATTACATTTGAATGGTCACAATGGACCTTATTGAACTCAAAATACCCCTAAAACACCTAAACTCTAACACTTGAGCATTTTTTTGCATATCTTGAACTTGGTGCTCCTGTACCAGTTTCAAATTTGGCTTTATAGATTTGCATCTCAACTTCTTTGACCTTATCATCTCCTTCATAGATTCCTTCCAACTTTTTCCAAACATCTTTAGCATACTTTTAGCTTATAACCTTCACAAGTTTTGAATCAGTAAGACCACTTATGATTGCATTTCTTTCTTTTTCGTTTTTCTAATTTTCCTTGATCTCATCATGAATTGATGGTCCATTTGAAGGCATGGTATAACCTCTTTCAAAAAACTTCCAAATACCAAAGCCAAGGGAGACTAAGAAAGACTCCATCCTAACTTTCTAGTAGGTAAAATTTGTTCCAGTGAACAAGGGAGCTTTGACACCTTTCTTGTGCACCATCTGGATCTACCTCAAGTAGTTAAGCTTCTTCCTAGGAACCACAACTATGGTACCAATTGTTAGATGCACGGGACAACTGAGAGGGGGGTTGAATTAGTTACATACTTTTAAAACATCAGAAACCCTCAATGTTAATATTCATATATGCATTAGTTCTTAAACCCTTATCCACCTTAAACCCTTAACATGCATTAACAAAATGCAAACATATAAAGAAATAATGCAAACACTTAAGAACACCAAATTTGCATAGAAAAACCAAGAAGGGAAAAACCATGGTGAGGATTAGCTCAATAATATATGAATTGCAACACTGAATACAATAAGGCTCACTGCCAAGGTCTCATTGCCTAATAAGATAAATAAGCACTCGGCATCGGTGGCTCACTACTGTTATGCCCTGCATAACCACCCCATTTTGATTTGGAACAAAATGGGTTCCCCTTTCTCTTTCTGATTTCTTTTGCTTTTGGTTATTTGCTTTCCTTTTGGGGGTACTTCTATTTTTTTCCTGGGCTTGTCTTATGTTTTGTCTAATTTAAATCTTAGTTCTGTCTCAACTTGAATTGGTTTCCTTCTTGCCAAGTATTCAATGGAATAATCATAAGCAACAGGATAGTTTATTTTAATATATTTTATATGCTTTGGGGACTAATGGAAGCATTTGTTTTGCAAGATTAAATCCTACACTTGATGATATTTGCGAGGGGAGTTCAGCTGGAGTGCATTCCCCAATCTAGTTGGTCATAAAAATTAGCTAAGGCAAAGGTCGGCAAGACCCTAGAGATGTCACAGTGAGTGAAATTCATGTGCAGGCATCAATCAACAAGACATCAATCAAAGTCCCGGCGACTAGGAGCTTCCCATCGGCATAGGATTTTTCCTTCGGCGAAGGGTCTTGGTGAGATCCTTATGTCTCACCGACCGACGGTAGAGGGAATACATATCGGCGGGAGATTTTTTCTTCGGGGAGAAGTCTTGGCGACTTCTTAGTGTCTCATCGACTACCGTGGACCGGGCGAGCCTTCGGCGAGAGTTATTTCTTTGGCGTATGGTCTTGCCGAGCACCTTGTGTCTTACCGACCACCGATGAGGGTATACCTTTCAGTGAGAAACTTTCACTGTGGGGAGATGTCTTGGCGAGTGCATCAAGTCTCGCTGACAAGGCACAAAAGGGGGGTCCCACCAAAGGTCTAAGCCTGGCAATAATTTTGCCTTCGGCAGGAGGTTTGGCCAATTAGCAAATGTCTCACCGAAAAGGTAGGAGCAGCCCAGGGAGAGTTAGCACTCTGCGAAAGGAACCCTCAGTCGGTGTAAAGTCTCACTGACCGAAAGAGGTCTCAGTGACAGGAAGGATATATCGTCATAAGTCTTGCCGACAAGGGTTCCCCAAGGGTTTTCAGGGAAGGTTTAGACTCTCGTCAAGAGGTCTGGCCAAAGCTCGAGGGTCTCGCCGATATCAAATTTGAGTTTAGCGAGATGGATTTGAATTGGGGAGATGTCTCCCTGATAGTTGGGAGGTTTCGCCGAAGGATTCCCCTTTCGATATAGTGTCTTGCCGAAGAGCGAAAGTCAGGCCGAAACAAAAAGAGGCTAGCGCAAGAAGGTCAACAGAGGAAATCGGGGAGACTCCAAACAAATAAAAGGTCTGGCCTCGCTATGATATCCTACCGACTAGAGATTGTCATGTCGATGTTCTTTTGAGCTTGATATGACTCCCATGGCTTACCAAAATGTCTCACCGACTACCCCATGCTACCCCGATGACTACTGAAGGATGGGATCACATTGAGGAGACACCGATGGTGTCTCACCGACATGTGATACTGTTTAGACCAATTTTGACCACCTGATAATCTAGCACGGGATATGATTGTCCAATCAAAAGGAGCTAAGATGGGCCATTGACCGATTGATCGCCCCTGTGGAAAAGACTAACAGAATGCAAGCAAGATGGATTCCTTCTAAGAAGAGATGACAATGGATCAGCTCAAGTGACGATGTTCAGATCTACAAGGAGGCTCGATGGTGCTTCCAGAGGATTTTCAACGTACAGAGAAGTCTAGAATAGAAAGGAAGCCAAAGGGAAGAAGAAACTATGACTCATAGGGACAGCTATAGTGACTACTGGCAAAGAGGTAGACCAATATTGATGGAGATATTCTGAGCATTCAAGGTGACTCCAATAGAGTTCGAAGGTGGACATGAAGACAGAAGAGTTAATGCTGCAGCTTCAAAAAAGATCTAAAAAGGCTTCTCCTGAGGATAGAAATCCTTCATCAGCATGGACAGCAGGGCTTCACATTGAATGCGACATTGACTCTCTTCAGAAAGATCTAAAGAGCCGACTCTCCTAGGAGCGGATATTTTGTAAAAACCCTAATACAGGGGGACATCGTATTCTTTTGGTACATTCTGTATATATGGCATTCTTGCCTTTTTGTAAAGGTTAGAGTTTTTGAGATTAGAACTTGTAGAGAAGAATTCGTAGAGAACTTCTAGGATTAGAAAAGAGTTAGAAATCAAAGAGAAATTTAGATAGAAAAGATAGAACAGCTTCCTAATTCTTTGTAATAGGAACCTCTTTTGTCTTCTTAGTTAGGAGATAGATCCAGAATAGTCTGTAATGGATCTTTCAAGTTTTCTTAATATAAATGGAAACAATTTGGAATCATAGATTTTTTGTACACTGGTGATTGTGTTAGTTTTATAATTGTTGTTTATCTGTTGCACTAATAGTAGAAGCAACTAGATTAAAATATATTTCAGATTGTGTTCCTAAATGATATTTGTCTTAAGTTAATCATTTGATCTGTGAAGCCTACAAGGAATGGAATGTTATTTTGGTGTTTTATTTAAAATGGTAACTAGTACTCTGTTATTGAAATCAGCACTGTAAATGAATGAAATTGTGTGTCAATCACAAGTTAATTTTGTTTTATAGTTTTAGTTTGCAATTCCTTGAAGGATTACAAGTCTGGTTAAGATTGGATGAATTATTGTTCTTTTATGTCCCAAAACCCTGATCTATCTTTTGTTGTTTCTTTAAAAAACCCAGTTAAATTAGGTCTTATTTCATGTTTGATCTTAGAACAGTCCAGAAGCTCAACACCAGCAGGCCCCTTGAATATTACTATTACATTGACCAATTGAGCAACATTAGCACAGTTGAGAACCAACTATAAAGACCTTGGGAGCTAAGATATCCATGTGTTGTCTTTCTCTTTTAGGAGAAACAGAGTAGCAATATTCTATTTGCATGTTGATTGTGCCATTTGGAACTTCAACAACTACCAAAGGACTCAGTGTCCATAAGAAAGAAGAAATAAGAGAGGGTGGCTCGCTACTAATTTGAACTAATAACAATACATCTCTCATATTCCAAAGGTACAATTGTACTAAAGCACAAAAAACTCATCAAACAAACTAAAATATAGACACCTTCTTCTCACTACATTAGGAAGTCATAGGCATTAAGGCTCGCACTCAAATCAACACACTTGATCACTTTTGTATCTTTCACATCACACAAACTTTACACACAATCCATATAATAATTATTCTTGCATTTATAGCTTTTGCAACCTAAAACAATCTGAATTAGGTTAGCCTTAATGAAATATATACACCTCAACCATGTAACACCAAATTGGTCGATACTAAACACTTCCATAATATAAATAAGGGAAGGAAAACCATGCCACTACTTAAATAGGACCCAAATCTACATCAACATGCTTCTCAACACTTCCTCAAACAACAATTACCCTTCGTAATTAGTGCTAGCAAGCCAAGTCGACCAAACCTACACTAACACTAACAAGTGACACCAAACACACTTCTTAGGGTTTGAAAACATCTTGCAGACCACACAAAAACACTCCACACTATTCATACAACATATTAGAATACTCTAACACCATCATAAAATACTACACAACTACTACAACCAACTAAAACATAAGAACACCTTCATTTTGTGCAACGAGACATACTGACACAAACATCCAAAACACTAAACAACCTTGCAAAATAACTCAGCACTTGAAACTTCAAGTGAAGGTAGGTACAAATATTATAAGCACATTCCTAGATTTTTAACACCAAAAAGTTCACTGTGGGGAAATTTGGAGAAATCCCATTCCTCCCAGACACCTTATTTTACTAGACAAACATACTATCAAACACATCTTCCACTATAGAACGATCCAAAACCTAAAACTCTAAACACCACTCTATCACACTGAACTTTCTTTTATTAAAATTTTCTCAAAAGCACTTGGAACCCAAGTGAACCAACTTCATTTGCAACATTACTAACACCTATGAAACACATTTATAACATATACAACACCTTTTTGACCATGAAAATTTTTGTAAACACAAGTCATGGCAGCAACCTCTACAATTGTACTGAAGTAGGACATCAGTGATAATACTAACAATGTGTTGACATTAATACCAACAACTCCAAACTTCCACAAATTTGATGCTAGGTTTTGAAATTAACACAAACAACATTCCAATACTCTCTTCATACAAAGGTTTGACATCAATGACCACACCCAAGCATCTCACAAACAACTCCATCAAGGAATTGGTTATTCAGCGGCAATGGAATCAAATCATGTCAGTAATACCTCCATAATAATAGGGGAAATTTTTCCTAATGCAAACACCAACATGGGGAGCACGAAGGGTCCTTATGATGAAACCACAACCAATACTATAACTAGTTGTTTCATGAATTGTTATCCACACATCATTCCATTCACAAATTAGGACCAAGAACAAGAGAAAAATCTATATCAAGGAAGAGAGCAAGTCATTGAAGCAATAGAATCAGTAAATCAAAAGGGAAAAATCAAATTCAAATGGATACCAAAGAAAAATTAAGAAAATCATCCCTATCAAACTCCATTAGTCAAAGAAATTATGGGGAAAAATAAAAAAGGGAAATTCATCCATCAAAATAGTTCACTAATGTAAAAGAAGGGTTCAAGAGTGACTTACAAAGTATATCAAATAATTGGACCTAATCAAATCTCCATATTCACTCACCATTTCTAATCAACCCAAGTTTGGAGAGTCAAAGATTCTAAAATATCCACCAATCCATCTCATATCCCTCAACACACTTCACTGTTCACTTTGACGCCCATGATATCTAACTCTTTCATTAACCATGTCTTGGCAGAAACTCTTTATCATAAGAACTCTAAGGGCACTCATGATGTGCACACCTAGATGAGGTTAATTCAAATATCAACAAGGTAGATAATAACTCTCAGGGGTTACATTCAAGTGCTCATAGCTTGGCAAAGAAAATTCTCAATGCTAGAAACTATTGGTATATTTTGATAGTTGCACCTACACTAGCACCACCAAGTGGTTCACCATGAGCAAAAAAAAAAACAAAAAAAAAAAAGTAAAAAATCAAGAAAATAGTAGAGAAAAAATTATCATCCAATGAAAACTACTTTGGTGGCACTTTGGGAAAGTACTATAATGAAAACCAAGAAAATAGGCATCAAGAGTAGAATCAAGCACCTATATGTACCATTTAAAATGGAATTTTCTCATATCTTTCATGATAATTCCAACATTCCTTTCATCCATCCACTCCATCTTTACCCAAATCTTCCACAATATCTTGATCTTGACGAAGGTTTAGTGTATACTTCAACCTTGTTCATGGAAAAATCTTGACCTAGTATTTACTGTCGACACTACTTTATCTTGTGCAATCCCATGGCCTACATCTAGCATTATCCCAATACTCTTATTGCATGATACAAATCTATTGAAAATCTTTGCATGCTTATCCACTCATTATCTTGAGTTGATCATGACATATCAAACATTCTATACATTGGGTGTAGGTACTTGAACTTTTTTTCAAATAACTCTTGATCCATATCTTATGTCTCACAACATGGCATTGACATCGTGATCTAGGTATCATTTACCATCAAAATCCAAAAACATCAAATAATTTTAAAACACCAAAAAAAACATTCACAAACTCATCAAAATCCCTAAAAATTTATTTATTTGTAAAATTCAAAATCTCAAAAAACATCAAAATATTTGTAAAGTTAAAAATCTCAAAAAACACAAAACATTTGGAAAATATTCAAAAAACTCAAAATAGCCTCAAATAACCTAAAAACTTTAAACATTCAAAAAATCATAAACCCTAAATAGCCTCAAAACATTTCAAAAACATCAAAAACATTAAAATATTTTAAAAAGATCAAAATCACCCATCTCATCTCACTTTCACCCATAATAATATTTCTTTCCTAATAAATTGATCATTCCCACCCTTTGGTGATGTAAGTAGAATCAAGTGCAACATTTAAGAAAGTACACTTTTAATGAAAAAAAATAACGAAGTCAAGGTTAATCTTTGAGCACATTAATTTGGTTTATATAAATGGCCTAATAAAATCAGATTAACACAAAACCATTATCCAATGCACGTCCTAGGATATATCATTCTGGCAATGGGAATCATTTTGGATATCATCTAAGAACATCAAAATCTCTTTGGCAATAGATATGAATAACATTGAATATTTGTTCATTTTAACCTTTTCCTATTGTTGATGGGTGTTTTTGCACCTTCTCAACACAAGCAACACACAAGTGCACTACTTCTCTTGAAAGATAATTCCCACAAACAAGTTGCAGAAAGTATCCCAAGGTCTGTTGGGTGTCAAGTCATGACAATGCTTGGAATAGTTCAATTGGTTGATGTGATTTTCTAGTAATCATAAGGAGTCCTTTATGGTTTACAAAGCATGGGAAGTTAGGTTTGCAAATGGAGTTTCAAAGTGTTGGAAGTGAATGAACAATGGCTGCCCACTTAGAACAACAAGCTGAAACTCACCATGTTCATCAGATTTAACATTGTTGTGATGCTTGGAATCCTATAGTAACAAAGGACTAAAAGAAATAGCAAAAGAGAAAGGGTTGAGAGAGCTATTCCAAATCTAAGCTATGAATGAACATTAATAATGGAGGATGCTATAGTAGACAGACTCACATGAAATTGATTTTTGCTTGACCAAGAGAAATCTACAACTACACAAAACCAGTGCAATCTTCTAAGGCCTGCAGATTTTTAGATTGTACATTCATCTCATGAACATATAATTGAACTAAGTTGCAGCAATATTAAATAGCTCAGACTAGATTTACAAAGTGATTCATCATCAACAAACCACAAAAAGCATGAGCTAGAAGTCCACTACTGTAACAATAACCACCATCAAAGACATTCAAGAGAATAACAAGCTAAAACTAACATGGAGGTTGAATCATGCATGCAAAATGAGTAAGCTCAAAGAAAACACCCAAAATGATGCAATGCTTCCTTCTATTATTGCAAAATTCCTCTTACAACAATTCACCACCACTTACAAATGAGGAGCAAGCCCCTATTTATAGTTTTCCAAAAGGAGAATGAATGGCCAAGATTTAATTACAATGTGTGGCCTAGATTTGTTACAGCTTAGGGTTTCACCTACCCCCAAATATATGATAATATAAAATACATATTTTATCTTTTCCTTTTTTTTCCTGTAGTCTATTTTGTCTTTTACTCACTGTAGTTGTTTTGTCTTTTAGCTGCCTTCTCTACTGTAGCTGAAAATTGTTGAAATCTACCTTTTTGTTGATGTGTTTGTAACATTTCTTCATTTAATCAAGTAAATACAATTGAAAATTTGTGTCACAAGAAGCAAATAGTTGCTCTTGATCTTGATGGACAGCTCTTTAATGATCATTATCGTTATTTGGTGAAAAATAAAACAACTCCTTCCTATTCCTTTCAATGTTTCCCTTTGCAATTTTGTCACTGACTTCCTTGGCATGCATTCATATGTTGGTTAGTCCTTCATTGTTTATGCAGACATCCTTTTCCTCTTTTCCTCTAGGGGCTCTTGTGGGCTTCTTCGATGGCCCCTCAATAGGTTCCAAAAATCCTCCACCCAAAGATAAATTAAGTGCTCTTACATATAGAGGCTGCAAATACCAGCTAAATCCTATAAATTCAATGTTAGATGCATCCATATACCTTCAAAAGATCATAATATCCATTCTAGTTTACCATTTGAAGCTCATTTGGGTGATTTACAAGAATGTCGGCCTAACAATTTAGGTTTCCGCTCTATGGAAGCCGTTATGAAGGAAGTTGTTAAGGAACGACACAGGGAAAGGGGAAGTATGCAGGCAGCCACCCGCATGGAGATTTATGCATGGTACTATTGTGAGGTAAACCCAATGCAAAGTCACTTGGCACATGAATAATTTTGTGTGGAAGCATCTTCAACCTTTTTCCCTTTGTCAGATTGGCCTTTTCATCTTATGCGGGTGTGAAGAGTGTGGGCGTCGTGGGGTGGAAAGATGTCAGGGTTTGGCTATTAAGTAGTGGTATTGGGTTGACAAAGTTCTGCATCATGAAACCGCATGACAATTTTCCTTCTTGGGCTTGTTCAAATTCTCTAAGTTGTAACATAATGACTCAAACTGTGTAGGGACCGACGAGGTGAGGTTCGTTGAGGTTCTACCATTAAATAATGGATTTGGACAGGTGGAGTCCCAGCCATGGCAGCTCGCATGGGTGGACCCGTCGGAGAGGCTCAACCAAAGGCTTGTGACTTGTGCATTTTAGTGCCGATAGCGTCGGCATCCTCAAAGCCCATGCAGTGGAAAGGCACATTGGTTGTGTTGCTGGAGAACAACCCTAAGGTGACACCTGCAAGGAGCAATTCACATAGGAAAACCTGTAGAGGGTACCCAAACTAGGGTTTTGTTATTTGGGAATCAAGTGTTTGACTCATGAAAGCGTAAGATGCGGGTACCGCGAGGTGGGAAGCAGAACAAATTTGTGTCATAAAAGTGGCATTGGGTACCATGGAACCCGCAAGGCAGCTTCCCACATGAAAAGTTCCACAAAGCCACAAATCTTAGCAATTTTGAGTTTCTTCCAATTAAGCACATGAAAGATGCATTAGAAGGGTGCCTAGACCTATTCCTCAATTATTTGACCACTTTCAAAAAATTGCGGAAATTTGGAATGCGGAAGTTGCAGGGTCCAGCACCGTAAAAGAAAAATGGCATTCCACACAAGACGACCCGCATACAAAAACCCGCAGATGGTGACCTACACACAAAATCCCATGGATGGCGACCCACACATAAAAACCCATGGATGATGACCTGCACACAGAATACCACTAACAGCTGCCCACAAACGAAAATCTATGGATGGTGACCCACACACAGAATCCCATGGATGACGACCCACACACAAAATCCCATGGATGATGACCCACACATGAAATCCCACAGACAGCGGCCCACAATGAAATTCCCGCAAAGTCACAAAACTTAGTAATTTTGAGATTTTCAATTTTAGCACGTGAGAAAAGGGGGTAGAAAGAGTGCCAAGACATATTTCCTTAAGATTTAACTCATTTTGAAAAATGCATAAATTACAGATGTGGAAGCTAGAGGGTACGTCGTCGTAAGAAAACAACATTCTACAGAAGGCGACCCGCACACAGAATTTCGTGAACGGTGACTTGTACATGGAAACCCACACATGAAATCCTACAGATGGCAACCCGCACATGAAATCCTACAGACGATGACCTGCACATGAAAACCCACTGACGGTGACCCACAATGAAATTTTTACAACTTCTTAAAACTTAACTAAACCTTGGCTGTTCACTTAGGCATCATGGAAACATCCCAAATGGATAGGCAACTTGTCCCAAAAGTCAAAAAATGAAGGAAAAAAGTGAAGCAAGTGAGAAGGGACCAAGCCAACAAGAGCAAGGCAAAAGTGAAAAAAAAGGGGCATCCCTACCTTCAATGGGGCATGTGTGCAAAACATGCACAACAAATGGCGACTTGGCTAGGGAAATTCTCTGGAGCATTTTGATGACAAACTAGAATCATGAACCCAAAATCTCTAGTTTCGACCTTCACACTAGGACAAACAAACTGAACATTCGACCAAAGGATCAAAACCACTAGTCAACCCAACCATCTGTATGCTAAAAATCCAAGTGTGTGTAGATGCGTTGATTCCCATCCTAAGCCACTACAGGAACCTAAGCTCTATCAAGTTAAGCTACGTAATTGATTCTAACTCCAAAAGCATCTAGTACATTGCCTCTCTACCAATTAGGCATCCATAGCTCTGATGAGGTTATCGTTGTGATTCTCCCAAACATTGCTCTACTGTCGGTCGAGCGTCCATAGCCCTAGTAGAGTTGTTTGTATCCTCCTCAAAGTTGAATTTTCTTTCTTTTTTATTTTCAATGTCTTTCTTTTATTTTCTTTTGTTCATTTCTTTTGATTTTTCTCTTTCTCTTTTTTCTTTCATTTCAACCACAAGTAGTGAAGCTCGCACTCAAGGTCAAGAATCACACTGGTGCTAAAGCAGAATTTTAGATTTTCACTTAACTAAACTTCACAAAAGGACCTATAGCAACCTCCAAATTCTTAAATTGTGTGAGAGATATAAGATTTTACAACACATCAAAATTGGACTGAACCAATATCTCATCCCCTTTGAGCCAAACATCTAGGTCACTTGACACTAATAGAAGACCCTCACTGTCCACTCTAAAAATTTGATTAAAGTTTATCGAGGAAATACCTAGAATCACCCCAGGTAATAAAATGGTTGTTGTTGTGATCACAAACGAACCCATTAGAAAACAGAGGGACCCCAAACAAAGAAGCAAAGCGAAAGAAAAGAAAAAAAAACTAACCTAAGGAAACACCCTAAGCTAACCAAAGCAAGAAAACAAGAGCAAACAACAAGAAAACTACTCTAAAGAAAACTAATATATGGAAAACCAACTAATCTAATGAAAGCAGGAGAGAGGAACTATATACACGAAACCTATACTAACCACAATGAATAATATACAAAGATATTCACAAAGAACCACGTTCAGATAAAGTGGACTAACACTCATGCCAATGATATTTCTTAATGTATGCACAAGAAGACA
>VDFB02058242.1:401273617-401364246 GCA_007258455.2 Sequoia sempervirens
TGGAATTTGTGTGAATTTGATGTCCACAAAGTATTTCTTGAAGTCATCAACCATCTTTTTATATGGTAACAGTTTGTCATCTTTGGTCCGATAATCGTCATTGATCTGATAAATGACCAGCTGTGAGTCGCCATACACCTATAATTTTGTAATTCTCCATTCCAATGCTATTTTAAGTCCGCTGGATCATCGCTTCATATTCGGGCTATGTTGTTGGTGCATGGAAACATCAGCCTATATGATCGAGGAATTGTGTGTCCTTGAGGGTGACGAAAAGTATGCCTACCCCCGATCCATGTTGAGTGAAAGAACCATCAAAATATAAGGACCATGGTTGTTTAGATTCTGTAGTAAAGACATCAGCATCTGAAAATTCAATGTGCAGGGGATGATCTGCTTGTAGTGGTGCTTCAGCTAATTGATCAGTAATAACTTGTCCTTTGATTGCCTTATGGTCAACATAATGTATGTGAAATTCACTCAAAATCATTACCGACTTTGCTAACCTTCCTGTCAATGATGCTTTGCTTAATAAATACTTGAGTGGATCAATCTTTGAAATCAGATTGATTGTATGGGTTAACATGTAATGCCGAAACTTCTGTGAAGCAAAAACTACTGTCATACAAGCCTTCTCAATAGAAGTGTAGTTGAGCTCATGACCTGTCAGTGTTCTACTGATGTAGTAGATTGCACGTTCTTTTCCTATAGAGTCTTCTTGTGCTAGCAGTGCCCCCAAAGATGTCTCTATTGCGGCAATGTATAAGATTAGTGGTTTATCTGGATTTGGTGGGGTCATTAAATACTGTTTGATTTGTTGAAAAGCCAATTCACATTTGTCATCCCACTTGAAAGGAACATTCTTATGCAGTAGATGTGTGAAAGGTAAACTTGCTTAAATGTACTAACCGGTAACGTACTATCCCGTAGCGACCAAACCTAACGATGGTTCTTCTGTGAGGCATTTCCATACTGTGACTTCTATGACTACCAATTCTTTTTCCAAAGAACAAAATCGAGCTTTTTCGATTTGACCCCAAAAACACATGTCTTGGGGTTGAGGTGAACTTTGAATTTCTCTAATCTTGCAAATATTTTGGACAATATTTCAAGATGTTAGGCTTCTCTGGTATATGATTTTTCCAATATGTCATCTACATAATCTTCCATGAAGATATGCATCATGTCATGAAAGATTGTAGTCATGGCTCTTTGGTAAGTAGCCCTAGCATTCTTTAGACCAAAGTGCATGATGTTCCAACAATAAGCCCCATGACATGTAAAGTTAGTTTTCTCGGCCCTCAGCAATTCTGACGGTTGCACAAAACTACCCGCATTAATAAACAGCGGGCGCTAACTCCGCCGATCAACTATAGTGTCAATGTTTGGTACTGGGAAGTCATCCTTAGGACATGCTTTATTAAGATCTCTAAAATCTGTGCATATTCTCATAGTTTTATCTGGCTTGGATACATGAACAATGTTGGAGATCCATTCTGCATAGTCGATTGGTCTTATGAAGCCCACATCCAGGAGTTTTCTCAGTTCTTCCTTAACCAATAATGCAACATGAGGGTGCATCTTTCTGAGTTTTTGTTTCACCGGCTTGGCCCCTAGTTTGATAGACAAGTGATGCATGATAAGATCAGGATCAAGACCAGGCATGTCAGCGTAAGACCACACAAAATTTACTTGATTTGCTATTAGGAATTCCATGAACTCTGGTATTTCTTTCTCTGTCATTGATGCAGCTAACTATAAAAATTTTGGTTTGTCGGAAGTCTCAAGATTGACAACATTTGTAGGCTCAATCAAAATAGGCGATCGCTCATGGTAGTGCTCCAGGAGAGTGTCAAGATTCCCATCGTCTGGTGCCTCAAAGAGGTTTTCACCATCTGATACACTCTTTATTTTATATTTTGTTTGATCTAATACTGCCAGATTTTGGTTTTCACCATTAGATCTTTCTTTTTTGTTTTTACTTTTGCAGCTAGGAGGCTTAACACTCTCCTGATCAAAAACTCTATGTCGAAAATCCCTGGTGGAACAATCATTTATATCCTCTGCAGAAAGGAAGTTTATGATAGCTTCGTCACTTGGAAACATAGGTATATCGATAGGTTCGGTTGAATCCCAATCAATGAGATTAGGATAAATTAAAGATAGCGGATAGTCAGGTTGTGTGAAATTAGCTATGGTTACAGTCATAATGGAGTGGTCCATAGGATCTGAGGTATGAGGCGGGTCAATGATGATATTGTCCTCATGATAGTCTTTTTCGTTTAGATCCAACTCGGCATCACTAGAATCATGGTGACTTTGTAGTTCAAATTCGCGTGTTTGGGTCCCTGAACCTTGACCTTCAATTAGAGTTGGGGCGTACTGGTGTATTACATCAACTTCTTTGTCCCTCTAGAACTCACTATTGTAAATGGTGTCCCATTCATATTCAGCAGAGTCAGTGTCAGAATTGTTATCCAAGAAGTTCTGAACTGTTGTCAAACATGCTTCTCATGAATCTGAGCCTTCTTGCAATGCGAAGACAGTGCCATGTAGTTGTTTGGATGTGCTTTCTTTGGAGTGAGTATCATAACCCAATCCAGTTTTCTCTTTTGCAGCAAGTCTGTGGAGATGAATAGGTTCAACTACTCCTTTCCTTTTTCCAATAGGACCTTTATCATATCCCATCTTCTGCATGATTGAGTACCCTTTTCCATATTTTTCTATGGGTAATTTGACATTAAAGACTACTTCATCTTCACCTTTATAGAGCCAGTTTAGAATTTATGTATCCTCAGGATCTTCCATGGGGAATTTTTCTTTGATGAATTGTCCATTAAACTTTGTGATTGGCTCTGTTGGTGGTTGCTTTGATGTTGAAGCTACTGATATTTGATGTTCCCTGATAGACGGTTGTCCATGTGATCGAGGTGATGTAAGTAAATTGGCAAGACAAAGAGAGTATTCTCCAACTCCATGATCCTTGAATTTTATTTTTTTGTCAAAACTATTGGTCAATTGACTGATTTGTGTGTCAATCTTTAGAGAATTCCTAGCATGAGCTTCTTAATTGTTAGGGACCAAAGTATCTTGACTGGATTTTATGTTGGAAAAAATTTGAATATTGGAATTATCAGCAGGTATTGTGATTTCCTGTCCATCATAAGGAAACTTAAGACATTGATGATAGGTTGATGTGACAACTTGCATTTCGTGGATCCAAGGACAACCCAGCAAGATGTTATATGCAAGATCACGGTCCAGTACTTGACAGAAAGTATTCTTTATAACAGGGCCCACTCTGATTGGCAACATGATTAGACCCTTGGATGCTCTTTCTTCATCATCATAAGCTTTTATGGTAATCTTTCTTCTGAAATCAATGGAGTCTTCAAAAAATCCTAAAGCCTTAACCAACTTCATGGTACATATGTTCAAACTAGCACCTCCATCTATTAGAACTCGTCTGATACGAAACTTGTGAACCATGACTTCTAAGTACAATGATGAATTATGGGGATGAGTTATGGAAATGTCATCTTTTTCAGAGAATGAGAGGCAAGTGGGTGAAGACAAGTGTCCTACCATGGCTTGAAATTGGTTCACATCCAAATCAGTGGATACATTCGTTTCAACGAGGGTTGTTTCGAGAATTTCCTTATGGGCTGGAGAAATCTTCAATAGTTCCAGAATAGAAATTTGAGCGGGGGTTTTTCGAAGTTGATTGACCAAATCATATTGATGTTGAGGTGGAGGTTCAGTGGATTTTGAAGAGGTGCCCTTTAAGACAACTTTAGCTTGCGCTCTTGTTATTGCGTTGACTTCTCTATATTCCACCTTCTTGTTGACTTTAATGACATTTACCCGCTCGTCGTCTATGTAGAGATGATTGATTATATGATCATAATATATGATTCACATTTTTTTCAGAAGACTCACCCTTTTGATAGTTGGGCAAAGGGTTGCGAAATGCTTGATGGTCTGCGTTGGATTGTTGATGTCCTATTGTAATGATGTCATTATCGATTAAGTCTTGAATGGTATTCTTCAAGGCTTGGCAGTTATATGTGCGATGACCCTTGCACCGATGATAATCACAATAGTATGCCTCATTCCATGATGGAGGCTTTACACTGGGTTCATAGTTTTGTTGAGGCGGAAAAGTAATGACATTTTTGGCCATCAACTCTTTGAATGCAGATTCTAAAGATTGACCCAATGAAGTGAAATTTCTTCTATTAGAGAAGAATGAAAATATTTGTGGATTTGTATTCGAGGTGTTCCCTTTGGAATTGTGATTGTTATTGGTTCCTCGGTAACCTTGGTTGTTGGAATTCCCTTGATTGGGAGTAGAGTGTTGATTTATATTGTTCCTCGGAGGAGGAGGATTATTTCCATGATTTGCAATCGAGTTGACATTGTTGTTGCGAATGTTTGGAGTACTGAGGAAAAATGGCTTGGTCGAGGCATGATTCGCATTGACAACACCATCATTCACCATATTTTTGTTGCGAGTCCAGAATTTGGACTTGTCCTGATTATTGTGATGGTTGGATGAGCTAGGATTGTCTTTGTCATGTTTTATTATTCCTCTTTTAACCAAAGCATTTTCAATGGTTATGGCATCTTCAATCATTTTCTCAAAAGAAGGAGGAAAATGTAAGTTCAAATGATAGCTCATTTCTGAATTTAAACTAATAATGAAGGTAACCATCTTTTCCTTTTCAGGAACAGGATGTGGATATCTAGCGAACATTCTTCTCCATCTCTAAAGAAACGTAATAAAAGATTCGTTAGGTTTTTGTGCAAATTTGCAAAGATCTATCATGGTGATCTGGTGTTGTATGTTGTAGGCATATTGTGATATGAATAAGTTGATTAATTCTTCAAATGTCTTGACGGGAGGTGTAATCTTAGATAGCCATTCCATAGAGTGAACTCCAAGACTCCTAGGAAACAGTCACATCAAGTAAGTATCTTCGTGAGCGAATTCCAATGTCATGTTTTAGAAGTCTCTAACATGATCGATTGGATCCGATTTCCCATTATAGCGATCAGATTTTGGCATTTCACAATGCTTGGGAAAAGGAATCATGTTAAGACTTCGATCGAAAGGATAAGGACAAATGTCCTCTAGAGTATATTTCTTTGTGGTTGTTCCCCCTTGTAATTCTTTAACTTGTCCTTGAAGTGCCTTGATTTGTTGAGTCAAAGCACTAAGATCAGATAGGGGTGTCTCTTCAGGTTTGTTTTTCAAATTCTCAGTATTAAAGTCATGAGGCAATTTAGCCCCTTGTTCAGCTAGATAGCGAAAATATTTTTCCTTAGCTCACTGCAAGATCTTTTCGATGGCTTTGTGAAATTTTGGATCTTGCTCAGCCTCTCTAAGACGTTCCTCATCTTGTTCCTCATCACTATCTATCTGTGTTTTGTTCATGTCTTTGTATTGGTGGAACGTATTTTCTTCTCTGTTATATGTATCTTTGTCAAAAAGTGGATTACGATTCATGATGTAAAGAGGATTGTTGCTTTCACCCTCTTCTTGAACGTTTTGAGTATGACCTTCTTGTTGGATTTCATCCTTCAATTTATTGAATTGGGATCTTGTGAAGATAGGCATATGATTTTGAAAAATTCTTCTAAACTTAGATCCTAGTTTTGACAAGTGCGATGATGATGATATCTTGATCTAATAAGATGTGAAATATTATGATATGATCAAGGATGCTCCTAATTTTTGATTGTGGCTTCCAATGATGAAGGATGTCAGAATCCTGTTGGGGAAGTTGAACCAAAAATTAGAAAGTTGTTTTGAAAAGTGCACTCTAAAAGATTTTTATCTTAGTTTTTAAAGAAATTCTTTCAAGTTCTTTGAAGAATATGAATGGGGTGTGAAGGATATTCAATAGTAGGTTGTGGTATGTTATCGAACTCAAGAGGTTGGTTATGATTATGCCGTTGTGATAGAGCTAATCTCTAATAATAAGCTCGATAATCTAAAGGATCTACAACATACACATCAGTGAATCCCCTAACAAAGTTTTGATATCTATGAAGAAATCCATGGAAATGAAGCAACACGTGTCGACTTTTGTATAAATTTTTTCTCTTTTGCAATTTTTTCTTGTATCCTAATGTTTTCTTGGGTTTTCTGATCCTTTTGGACACTGATTTCTTGGGAAATTTTGTTGATTTCCAATCTCTAAGCATGGGAAAAGTATTGGGAATGTTATTGGACCAATGGTATGAAAAACTTTTGAGTGATTTCAGTTGTTGTTCTTCATGTTCATTTTAGATGATCTTTTTATTTGAATTAATGTGATGGAAGACACAACAAACATTTTGAAGAACAATTGTTTTTAAGGCCCTATACTAACATGAAATGTTTGATCAAGAAAACGTTTTCAACAAATGTTTTCACAGGTTTTGCACATGAAAGACAATTCAGACAGACTCACTCTTAATGCTCAAGTAGGTCATTCTAGTAATCAACAGCCCACATCTTAGAACTGCATCGACTCACACAGCCGTGTCACCCCCGAAGGGGCGCCCATGTTTTTGTCTTTTCCAGGCATGTACTCAGAGTTACGGAAGTGGATACCGGATCCCCTGAGCAAACGGTCCTTGGCAGACTATATGGTGAGTTTCTTGGGGGAAGATTCTTCCCTCCCCTTGCACTGTGATTATTAGAATGTTCAGAAACTGACTTTGACTGGCCACTACACTAGGTTCGTAGTAAGGATTTCCATTCGGTGCGGCAATAATAAACTCCCTCAGGAGACCTCCCAACCTTTAGAACAAAGGTTTTGGGGATGGTTATCTTGCACACTACCGGCAAAAGAGGGTTTCCCCAGATTTGCTTTAAATTTTATAGTGGGGCGGAATAGCCTGGCTTTGGCTTGAACCCGCTTGAGTCATTCCCGTAGGGTGAGTACTTTTTCCCACTATGGCAGGCTCTCTAAAGGATGTAATTAAGCAGTAAAAATTCATGAAATTGAAAAGGCAAGTCTGGTATTCTGATCACCCAATTAAGGGGAGAGCATAGACCTATGCCACATACAAAGCAAGCAAATGTTCTTTTTAAATTCCAAATCACAATGATCTAATCTAAGTGAAGATATTGCTTCACCAAAACAAGTTTGTTCAATTTTAACTACAAGATCATTGTGTGGTGACTATCCTAGATTGCTTCATTTTATCCAGATGTGTCTACCCTAGGATTGCTTCATTTTAAAATCTAGAAAAAGCAAAAGAATTCTGTCTGTGGAAGGCGTTAGACTCAGAATTCTATATTTTTATTACAATCCATATGTGCCAGAACAGAAGATATATGCACCAGAACAGAAGCTATATGTGCCAGAATAGAGGGTATATGTGCCATAACAGAAGGTATATGCGCTAGAACATAGGGTATATGCGCCACAAGAAAGATTTATATGCTCTTAAAACCGTTACTATATGTTCCAAAGGAAAGATTCTATATGCGCCTAAATAGTTACTATATGCGCCGAAATAGTTACTATATGCGCCGAAACAGTTACTATATGCACCCCAGAATCCTGCAAAACAAGAGTCAAAAACCCCGTATGCGCCACATAAAATATCAAATGCGCTTAAACGCCAATTTTTTTTCCGAAAGTTGACTCCAGAATGCGGAAACTGTCAAAAAAAACTTGCAGAGAATGTTAAATTCGTGGGTTTCAGCCCCACGGTGGGCGCCATTTTATGTGTGTGAAAAATTTATCAATCTATAAATGAAATTCCAACACATATCAATAAGACATTAAATCAAGAAAACTGAAAAAGAAAACAGAATAAGCAAAATTGTGACTGCAGCTTCCCCGAAATCGTCTTATCTCTCTCTAACTCCAGCATTTTGTTGTTTCCAATGGCTCTCAGATCAGCAGATCAAGCTCAACAAAATGAACAACTGAAGAACGAGATTTTAAAATGCACACTATGCTAAATGCAAGACTATGCTAAGATGAAAGTATTGTTGTGATGCTAAAAGGTTGTGATTGCATAAGCTGATTGCATGTATGTCCGTGTGTTTTCGTATGTATGCGTAGGTAACCAAAGCTTGGATTTGTATCAGTATTTAGAGAGTCTTAGAAATGATTTGATTGGCTTATTTGATTAACGGCCCGGATTAAGCTTGTTCGAATGGACGGTGGAAGATTTTTGAAAGTGGAGAGGGAGATAGAAGGTTTCCCTTTTTCTTCAATTTCCGTCATTGAGATCCGAAGGGAAATTACCATTTCGAAGAATGAGTTTAGAATGAGTTAGAATTAAATAAAATAAATTTATTTAATTTGTAAGTGAAGATGGATATAGAAACTCGCATAATTAAATAAATTATATTTAATTATGTTTTAGAAAATGGATGAGAGGAAAAATATTAAATTAAATATTTAATATTTAATTTGATTATGGGATGAAGAGAATATTCCATTATTTGAATATTCAAATATTCAAACTTTAGAATGATATGATAATTAAAATAAATAATCGTATTTATTCAATTTAATTAAGAGGAATGTGGGAAATGAACAATATAAATAAATAATTAAATTTATTTATATGTAGATGACTTTAGGGGAATTAATTAAATAATTCATATTTAATTAATGTAGAAGAATTAGAAAATGAACAATATAAATAAATAATTAAATTTATTTATATGTAGATGACCTTAGGAGAATTAATTAAATAATTCATATTTAATTAATTAACAAACTTAATCATGACCATTTTTAGACATATACAGGTTTGGAAGGCAAAAAAAATTGCCAGGGAGGTTGTATGACCTCCCCAACATGCAAACCAAGGCACGAAAATCAAGAAAAAAATAAAAAATGTGTTTCTTGGTTTTCGTGTCGGCGCTCCCAATTTAGAAGGCTCCCGCCCCCTGGTGGCCACTGAGCAACCACCAAGTGGACACCATCGGCCTTCACTGTCAGTCCACCACCGGCCCGCCTTCAGCCCCCGCGAGCCCCTCTGTTGCTCAGCCCTAGTCACATGGAGGACCGGGGGCCCTCCACCAACCCCTGAGGGCTTCACCATCTGTAGCCGTCAGTCTTATGGGGGACCGAGCGCTATGTGCCCAGCCCCCAGCTGACACCTTAGGACAGCCCGTGGTCCTATGAAGGACCAAGGGCTCCACTGAAGCCCCAACCCGCTAGCCCCTAGTCGCACATAGGACCAGGGTCCAAATTTTTTTTAGCCCCTTGGGGGCCCTGTAGGCCAGATTGGCCTTCCTGGAGCAGTTTTTACGAAAATGGGTGTAACTTTTGTGTACGGTATCATTTTTTCACAAACGAGATACCGTTGGAAAGCTAATTCTGAGCACTATCCTGCAGTGTAGTTTATTTTTAAGTATTTTTCTGTTTAGCTACATTTATTTATGTTTGAAGTAATATGTTCATTTATGGCTTCCGAGCTCATAACTTTTTGCCACAATCTCCAATTTTTTCCTTCTTTGCAACGTTGGAAAGGTATTGAGGAGCTCTATTTTGGTGTCTATGAACTTTTTTTCTATATCTATCCCAGGTTGATTGTTATTCCAGATTTTTCCCAATGGGTGTTTTGAAGATTACTTGGATGTTTTGGTAGTTGGAAGGGTGAAACTTGAATATCTGCACTTCATTTCAGTACCACATCATTTTATTTTTTGTTTATGCATGTTTTTCATTCTCTCCTTTTACAATCATTGGGTTATTGTAATAAATGAACTGAGATAAAGTTCCATCAAGGGGGTTTCTTGCATAATAATCTGATTAGAGTGTGCATGCACTTTGATCTCCATCTTGATTTTTGATGACAAATTGCATGGGTTGTATCTGGTTTCTTAGTTTCTTTTGGTCTCATTTTGCTTAGCTGGACACATTTTTGGTTCACACTTCAGATTGGTAGTTTATGGTTATTGATCCACATTGGTTTAGATCCATCTCAGTTTGAGGGCCATGTTTTTATGGTTAATGTCTGGAATCTTCATGGTAATTCTTTTCCCATGGAAGAGTTTTAGTCACAAATTACATGATCAGGATACACTAGATTATGTCATCATTTCATCTTACCTGTTTCCACAAATTCCGTGGTTGTTCTAGCTTGTGAGTTTTCCAAAGGTTCCATGGCACTGTGCCTTAGTTGTCGCATTATGATTCCACTCTTTATTTCAGACAAAAGTATCTTCCCTTGTTTGTCTGGATTAAGCATTCCAAGCTGGTTAATTCAATAATGGTTCTCTAGTGCTTTCGTAGTATTCATCTCATTATAGAGGGTTTTGTCCCAATCGGGTTTTCTCTCTTCTCTCACCTACTATTGTACTGTTACGGGTACTCCCGATCAAGCCTTGTTGTCGGACCCATTCATGCTTTCTTGCATTCCATCTTAGTTTTAGGTGCATGCTTTTTTTAGTCTCCCTAAGTTGCACTTATCGGGGGGTGTTAGTGTAATTAATATTTAATTACACTTGCATAACTTTACTTAGGTAATATTTTAATTCCTAGGTTAATTATTCTCATCCTTATCTTGTTGAGTTATCTTGTTGCTCAAGATAAGATTAGGGTTATGCATACTTTTCTTATATAAAGAAAATCATTCTCATGTAATTATTGAATTCCTGAATAATATTATTTGCACATCTTTTTGCAATAGCTTTGTTTTTTCTGATTTTCTCTTTTGTGGAAGGTTTTTTGGTTTGCATGTCTAATCTTGGTTTCTAACAATTTTCAATTAGCATCCACAAACTTTTATTTTCTATAAATTTGTAGCCTAGTTTGGTGAACCCCTTGTTTTAAGACCGTGTCATGTGAACTCTTATTTTTCACACCTCATCAACTAGATTTGGAAAAAAATGTTTTATAACATTTATTTTCCATTAGCTTTTATGAACCTTGATTTTCCATCGATTTGTCACCAATTTTGGAGAATTGATGATTTTAAAGTTGTGTTGTAGTTGCATCATAAAAACTCCCATTTTCACCCATTATCAAACATGTTTGACAAACTTCAATTTTAGATTGACTTGTAGATGACTTTGGGAAACATTTTTTTTCTATTGGCTTCCACGAACCTTTATTTTTCATCGATTTGTAGCCGAGTTTGGTGAACCCTTGATTTTAAGGCTATGTTGTAGTTGCATCGTGCAAACTCCCATTTTGTAGCCATCATCAACCAGGTCTGGTGAACTATGATTTTAGATTGTATTGTAGCTGAGTTTGGGGAACATTGATTTTCCATTAGCTTTTGAAAACCTTGATTTTCCATCAAATTATGACTGAGCTTGACCAACCCCTAATTTTAAGGTTGTGTTGCACCTACATCTCACAAACTCCAACTTTTCACCCATCATCAACCGAGTTTGGAAAAATTTGATTTTATATCGTAATGTAACTGAGTCTATAAAATATTGATTTTCTATCGATTTATGGTCGAGTTTGACTAACCACTGATTTTAAGGCCACACTATAGTTGCATCACACAAACTCCCATTTTTCACCCATCATCAACCAAGTTTGGTGAACTTTGATTTCAGATTTTTTCATAGCTGAGTTAGGGATCCTTAATTTTCCATCATCTTTTGCAAACCTTTATTTTCTATCAATTTGTGACCAAGTTTGGTGAACCCCTAATTGTTAGGCTATGTTGTGTGAACTTCCATTTTTTTCCCATCATCAATTTTTTTTGGTGAACTTTGATTTTATATTGTGTTGTTGTTGAGCCTGAGGAACCTTGATTTTCCATTAGATTCCACAAACTTTGATTTTCCCTTGATTTGTGGCCTAATTTGGTGAACCCGTGATTTTAAGGTTATGTCACATGAATTCCCATTTTTCACCCATCATCAATTATGTTTGATGAAATCCAATTTTAGATTGTGCTATAGTTGAATCTAGGAACCTTGATTTTCCATCAACTTTCTCAAACCTTTCCATCGATTTGTAGCCAAGTTCAACGAACCCTTGATTTTAAGGCTAGGTTATAGTTGCATTGTACGAACTCCCATTTTTCACCCATCGTCAAATGGGTTTATAGAACTCTGATTTTAGGCTATGTTGTAGTTGAGTTTGGGGAACCTTAATTTTTTCGTCAACTTCCATGAATGTTTATTTTCCATTGATTTGTGGCCGAGTTCAGGGAACCCTTGATTTTAAGGTTGCATAGAATAAACTTCCATTTTACACCCATATTCAACAAGGTTTTGCAAAAACTAATTCTAGATTATGTTGTACATGAATCTTGGGAACCTTGATTTTCCATCAGCTTCTATGAACCCCTATTTTCCATCAATTTGTAGTTGGCTTCTATGAACCCCTGATTTTGATGCTATGTTGTAGCTACATCATCCAAACTCCCATATTTCACCCATCATCAACTGGATTTGGAAAACTCTAATTTTATATTATGTTGTAGTTGAGTCTCGAGAAAAAAATGATTTTTAGTAAGCTTTTATGAACATTGATTTTCAATCAATTTGTGATTGAGTTTGACAAACCCCCAATTTTAAGGTTGTGTTGCAATTACATAATGTGAATCCCCATTTTTCACATCAACCAAGTTTGGTGAATTCCAAATTTAGATTGTGTTGTAGTTGAGTTTGGGGAACCTTTCTTTTCCATCGACTTCCATGAACTTTTATTTTTCATCGATTTGTGGGTTTGAAAAACTCCCATTTTTTAACCATCATCAACCGAATTTGGTGAACTCTAATTTTAGATAGTGTTGTAAGTGAATCTAAGGAACCTTGATTTTCTATCAACTTTTGTGAACCTTTATTTTTCATTAATTTCTGTCAAGTTCAGTGAACCATTGATTTTAAGGTTGCATTTTAGCTACATTGCACAAAATCCCTTTTTCACCCATCATCAACCAAGTTTGGAAAACTTAAATTTTAGATTGTTTTGTAGACGACTTTAGGGAACCTTGATTTTCAATCAGCTTCCATGAAGCTTGATTTTACATCAATTAGCGGCCAACTTTGATGAACCCCTGAGTTTAAGGCTACGTTGCAATTGCATCATGTGAACTCCCATTATTCATCAATTATAAATTGGGTTTGGAAAACTCCAATTTTTATTATGGTTTAGTTGAGAGTAGGGAAACTTGATTTTCCATTAGATTCCATGAACTTTTATTTTCCATTGAATTGTAGCCTAATTTGGTGAACCTTTTATTTTAATGTTGCATCGTGCGAACACTAATTTTCCACCCATCATCAATCAGGTTTGGAAAAATCCAATTTTAGATTATGTTGTAACTAAGTCTAGGGAACCTTCATTTTCTATCACCTTTCCTGAACCTTGATTTTCCATCGATTTGTGACCTAGTTTAGTGAATCCCCGATTTTAAGGCTACGTTGCAGTTGCATCATGAAAACTCCCATTTTTCACCCATTATCAACCAAGTTTGGAAAACTTCAATTTTAGATTATGTTATAGTTGATTCTAGGGAACCTTCATTTTCTATCAGCTTTCGTGAATCTTGATTTTTCATCAATTTACAACCTAGTTCATTAAACCCCTAAGTTAAGGTCGCATTGCAGGTGTGTCATGCAAAGTTTTATTTTTAATCCATCATCAATCAATTTTTCCAAACTTAGATTTTAAATTGTGTTGTTGATGACTCTAGGAAACCTTGATTTTCCATCAATTTTTAGTTGAGTCCCATGAACTAGTAATTTAAGGCTACATTATAGTTGCATCGCATGAACTCCCATTTTTCACCCATCATTAACTAGGTTTGGAAAACTCCAATTTTAGATTGTGTTGTAGCTGAGTCTAGAGAGCCTTGATTTTTCATCAACTTTTGGGAACCTTTATTTTTTCATCAATTTGTGGTCGATTTCGAAGAACCCCTAATTTAAAGCTGCATTGCAATTGCATCATACGAACTCCCATTTTCACTTGTCATCAACCAGGTTTGGCCAGCTTTGATTTTATATTATGTTGTAGATGAATTTTGGGAACCTTGATTTTCCATCAGCTTTTGTAAACCTTGATTTTTTATCTATTTGTAGTCGATTTCAGTGAACCCCTAATTTTAAGGTTGTGTTGTAGTTGCATTACATGAAATCCCATTTTTGACCCATTATCAATCAGGTTTAGTGAAATTCAATTATAGGTTATGTTGTAACTAAGCCACAAGAACCTTGATTTTCCATTGGCTTTCATGAACTTTGAATTTTCATCAATTTACATCCTAGTTTGACGATCCCTTGATTTTAAGGCTACATCGCACAAACTCCCTTTTTCACTCATCATCAATTGAGTTTGTCGAACTATGATTTTAGATTATGTTTTAGCTGAGTGTGGGGAACCTTGATTTTCCATCGTCTTCCACAAACCTTGTTTTTCTATCAATTTGCAATCAAATTCAATGAACCTCTTATTTTAAGGTTGTTTCATGTGAACTCCCATTTTTTACCCATCATTAATCAAATTTGGCAAACTCAAATTTTTTAGTTGAGCCAGGGGAACCTTGAATTTCCATCAGCTTCTATGGACATTGATTTTCCATCAATTTGTGACCTTGTTTGATGAACCCTTTATTTTAAAGGGCATACGACAAATTCACCGCTAGTAATTCATCGACAAAAAATTCACTGTGGGAAAATTCACTGCCAAAAATTCACTACAATGGAAAATTAACCACACTAATTCTTTAATATATTATCATAAATCAAATTCTCTAAAGTTAATGTGATTATTTTTTTATTATCATAAATCAAGTTATTCTTTTGCAAAAAAAATTGATGTTTTCGAAATATAGATTAAAAAATATTAATGCGATTAATTTTCTGCCATGGTGAATTGCTAGCAATGAATTTTACTTGGTGGTGAATTTTTCATGGCGATGAATTTTCCCACGGTGAATTTTCTGTCAATGAATTATTGGTGGTGAATTTTCCTAGATCCATTTTAAAGTTGTCTCGTGCAAACTCCCATTTGTCACCCATCATCAATTGGGTTTGGTGAACTCAAAATTAAGATTTTGTTTTAACTAATTCTAGGGAACCTTCATTTTCCATCGATTTGTGATTGAGTTCTACAAAACCATGATTTTAAGGTTGCATTATAGTTGTGTCATGAAAACTCCCATTTTTCACCTATCATGAACTAGGTTTCATGAACTCTGATTTTAGATTGTGTTGTAGATGATATGGGCAACCTTGATTTTCAATCAGCTTCTATAAACCTTGATTTTTCATTAGCTTCTATGAACCTTGATTTTCCATTGATTTGTGGTTGAGTTCGGTGAACCCCTAATTTTAAGCTTGTGTTGTACAAACTTCCATTTTTCACCTATCATCAATCAGGTTTAGCAAACTCCAATTTTAGATTGTTCTGTAGTTGAGTTTATGGAACCTTACTTTTCCATCAGCTTCCATGAACATTGATTTTCCATTGATTTGTGGTCGAGTTCGATGAACCCTTGATTTAAAGGCTATGTTGCAATTGCATTACACAAACTCCCATTTCTCACGCATCATCAATCGGTTTTGGTGAACTCTAATTTTATATTGTGTTGTAGCTAAGTTTGGGGAACCTTGATTTTCCATCAGCTTTCATAAATCTTTATTTTCCATCAATTTATGGTCAATTTCAGTGAACCCTTGATTTTAAGGTTGTGTTTGAGCCACGTCGCATGAACTCCCATGTTTGAAAAACTTTGATTTTAGATTGTGTTGTAGATGACTCTGGGGAACATTGATTTTCCATCAACCTCTATGAACCCTAGTTTTTTATCAATTTGAGGTTGATATTGGTGAACCCATAATTTTAAGGCTACATTACAACTACGTCACACAAAATCCCATTTTTCACCCATTATCAACCAAGTTTGGCAAGATTCAATTTAAAATTATTTTGTGGCTAAGTTTTGGGAACCTTGATTTTCCATCAACTTTTATGAACCTTGATTTTCCTTCGATTTTGGTCCAAGTTTGATGAACCCATAATTTTAAGCTTGCATTGCAATTGCATCTTGCGAACTCCTATTTTTCACCCATCATACACTGAGTTTGGAAAAATCCAATTTTAGATTGTGTTGTAGATTATTCTTGGGAACCTTGGTTTTCAATCGACTTCTGCAAACTTTGATTTTCCATCAATTTGTGATCGAGTTCAGTGAACCCCTAATTTTAAGGCTGAATTACAGTTGTATCACGTGAACTCCCAATTTTCACCCATCATAAAATAGGATTAGCGAACTCTAATTTTAGATTCTATTGTAGCTGATTCTAAGGAACCTTGATTTTCCATCGATTTGTGACTAAGTTCGACATACCACCAATTTTAAGTCTACATCACATGAACTACCATTTTTCACCCATCACCAATGAGCTTTGAAAAACCTCAGTTTTAGATTGTGTTCTAGATGACTTCAGGGAACCCTGATCTTCCATAGGCTTCTGCAAACCATTATTTTCCATTCATTTGTGGTTGAGTTCAATGATCTCTTGATTTTAAGGTTTTTGTTGCATGAACTCCCATTTTTTACCAATAATCAACTAGGTTTGGAGAACTCCAATTTTAGATTGTGTTATAGCTAAGCCTTGGGAACCTTAATTTTCCAATGATTAGAAGCTGAGTTCAAAAAACTCCTGATTTAGAGGTTTTGTTGTGATTGAATCACACAAATTCCCATTTTTCACCCATCATAAACCATGTTTGGTGAACTCCAATTTTAGATTATGTTGTACCTAATTCTAGGGAACCTTGTTTTCCATCGGCTTTTATGAACCTTAATTTTCCATCAATTTGCATCCAAGTTTGATGAACCACTAATTTTAAGGTTGCATTGTATTTTACATTGCGGGAACTCCCATTTTCACCCATCATCAACCGGGTTAGGGGAAACTTGATTTTAGATTATGCTATAGATGACTCTAGGGAACCTTGATTTTCCATCAACTTATGTGAACCTTGATTTTTCATTGATTTGCAATTGATTTTAGCACACCCTTGATTTTAAGGATGATCAGGCAAACCCTATTTTTTCCCATCATTAACCAGGTTTGCTAAAATATGATTTTAGATCATGTTGTAGCTGAGATTGGGGAACCTTGATTTTCATCGATTTATGGAAAATTTTAGTGAAACCCTAAATTGAAGGTTGCATGTTATTTTGCATCACACAAACTCTCATTTTTCACCCATCACCACTTGAGTTTAGAGAACTTCAATTTTAGATTGTGTTATAGTTGAGCTTGGGGAACCTTCATTTTCCATTAACTTCTGTGAACTTTAATTTTCCATCTATTTTCAAACTAGTTTGACGAACCACTAATTTTAAGGCTACATCACATGAACTCCCATTTTTCAGTTGTCATCAACTAGGTTTGGCCAACTCTAATTTTATATTGTGATGTAGATGAGTTTGGGGAACCTTGATTTTTTATTGATTTAGGATCTAGTTTGGTGATCCCCTGATTTTAAGGTAGAATGTCGCGAACTCTCATGTTTCACCTATCATCTATCATGTATGGAGAACTTTGATTTTAGATTGTGTTGTAGTTGAATATGGGTAAACTTTATTTTCCATCGGCTTCCATGAACCTTTATTTTCCATTGATTTATGGCTAAGTTCGATGAACCCCTAATTTGAAGGTTGTGTTGTAGTTGCATTATGTGAACTCCCATTTTTCACCCATCATCAACCAGGTCTGGTGAAATCTGATTTTAGATTTTATTATAGTTGAGTCTTAGGAACACTTATTTTCCATCAACTTCTATGAACCTTTATTTTCCATCAATTTGTGGTTGAGTTTGGTGAACCCCTGATTTTTAAGGTTGTGTGACGTCAACTACGTCACGTGAACTCCCATTTTTCACCCATCATCAACCAAGTTTGGAAAACTATTATTTTAGATGTTGTAGATGACTCTCGAGAACCTTGATTTTCAATCATTTTCCATGAACCTTGATTTTCCATTGATTTATGGCCAAGTTTGGTGAACCCCTAATTTTAAGGCTATGTTACAACAATGTCATGCAAACTCCCATTTTTCACCCATCATCAACTAGGTTTGGCAAACTATAATTTTGGATTATGTTGTAGTTGAGTCTTGGTAACTTTGATTTTCCATCGGCTTCTATGAACCTTGATTTTCTATCGATTTTAAGGCTATGTTGCATGAACTCCCATTTTTCACCCATCATTAATTGATTTTGGCAAACTCCAATTTTAGATTGTGTTGTAGTTGGGCCTGGGAACCTTGATTTTTTGTCATCTTTCATGAACTTTGATTTTCTTTCAACTTGTAGCTTAGTTTAGTGAACCCCTAATTTTAAGGTTGTGTTACGTGAACTCCAATTTTTCACCCATCATCAACCATATTTGGAAAACTTTGATTTTTTATTGTGTTGTAGTTGAGCCTAGGGAAACTTGATTTTTCATTGGATTTTGTAAAATTTGATTTTCTAGCAATTTATGGCCAAGTTTGGTGAACCCCTGATTTTAAGGTCATGTTGCAGTTGCATCATGTAAACTCCCATTTTTCACCAATCATCAACAGGATTCGATGAACTTTGATTTTAGATTGTACTATAGTTGATTCTAAGGAACCTTGATTTTCCATCATCTTTCGTGAACCTTGACTTTCCATCAGCTTTTGTGAACCTTCATTTTCCATTGATTTGTTGCCAAGTTTGGAAAACCCATGATTTTAAGGTTACATTCCACCAGTGTCATGCAAAATCTCATTTTTCACACATTACTAACCAGGTTTTGAAAATTTTGATTTTATATTATATTGTAGTAAATTCTGGGAACCTTGATTTTCCATCAGCTTCCCCAACCTTGATTGTCAATAAATTTGTGACCGAGTTCAATGAACCCCCGATTTTAAAGCTACGTTGTTGTGTCACACAAACTCCCATTTTTCACCGATCATCAAGCATGTTTGGAAAACTTTGATTTTAGATTATGTTGTAGTTGACTCTAGGGAACCTTTATTTTCCATCAGTTTCCACGAACCTTTTTTTCCATTGATTCGTGGCTGAGTTCGGCGAACCCCTAATTTTAAGGCTACATTGCAGTTGCATCACACAAATTCCCATTTTTCACCTTTCATCAAGTAGGTTTGGAAAAATATGTTTTTAGGTTGTGTTGTAGATGACTCCAGGGAAGCTTTATTTTCCATCGGCTTCCACAAACCTTCATTTTCCATCAAATTTTGTGAACCTTTATTTTTCATCAATTTGTGACCTAGTTCTATGAACCACTTATTTTAAGGTTGTGTCATGCGAACTCCCATTTTTCACCCATCATCAACCAAGTTCGAAAAACTCTAATTTTAGATTTTTCTTCAACTGAGCTTGGGGAGCCTTGATTTTTCATTTATTTATGGCCTAGTTTGGCAAACCCCTGATTTTAAGGCTTTATGGTATGAACTTTGATTTTTCACCCATCATCAATTGGTTTTGTGAACTCATATGCTTTAACTGAGCTTGGGGAACCTTGATTTTCCATTTATTTGAGGTTGATTTTGATGAACCCTTATTTTTAAGGTTGTATTGCATGAACTACCATTTTTTACCCATCATCAACCGGGTTTGGTGAGCTCCAATTTTTGGTTGTGTTGTAGCTGAGCTTAGGGAACCTTGATTTTCCATCAGCTTCCATGAACATTTATTTTCCATCAATTTGTGGCCGAATTTGGAGAACCCCTAATTTTAAGATTATGTTGCATTTTATGCCGCGTGAAATCCCATTTTTACCCATCATCAACTAGGTTTGGAAAACCCTAATTTTATATTTTTCTATAGATAAGTCTAGAGAACCTTAATTTTCCATCAATTTATGGATGAGTTCAATGAACTCCGTATTTTAAGGATGTGTTGCGTAAACTCCCATTTTTCACCTATATATTAACTAGGTTTAGAAAACTCTAATTTTAGATTGTTTTGTAGTTGAGCTTAGGGAATCTTGATTTTCCATCAACTTTTGTGAAGTTTGATTTTTTATTGATTTATTGCCTAGTTCGGTGAACCCCTATGTTTAAATTTTTGTCACACAAACTCCCATTTTCCACCTATCTTCAACTAGGTCTGGTGAACTCCGACTTTTAAATTTTTCTATAGCTAACTCTGGGGAACCTTCATTTCAAATAACATCTACAAATTTTTTATTTTCCATAGATTTATGGTCAAGTTCGATGAACCCCTAATTTTAAGGATATGTTGAAGTTGTGTTGCACAAACTCCCATTTTTTACCCATCATAGCTTTCAACAACTCCAATTTTATATTGTACTATAACTAAGCTTGAAGAACCTAGATTTTCCATCAGCTTTTGTGAACTTTGATTTTCCATTGATTTGTGGCTGAGTTTAGTGAAACCTTGATTTTAAGGCTACATTACAGTTGCATCATGTGAACTCCCAATTTTCACCCATCATCAACTAGGTTTGGTAAAATGTGATTTTAGATTGTGCTATAGGTATGTCTGGGGAACCTTAATTTTCTATCAACTTTCATGAACCTTGATTTTCCATTGATTTATAGTCGAGTTCAATGGACTGTTAATTTCAAGGCTACATTATAGCTACATTGCACGAACTACCACTTTTCACCCATTGTCAACCAGGTTTGGAAAAATCCAATTTTAAATTGTGTTTTAGATGATTATGGGAAACCTTGATTTTTCATCAACTTCTGTGAACTTTGATTTTCCATCGATTTGCAGCCTAGTTTAGTGAACATTGATTTTAAGGTTGTGACACTCAAACTCCCTTTTTTATGGATCATGATTTGGGTTTGGAAAAATTTGATTTTATATTGTGTTGTAGATGAGCTTAGGGAACCTTGATTTTCCATTGACTTTCACAAAATTTAATTTTCCATCAATTTGTAGCCTAGTTCAAAAAACTTCTTATTTTACTGTTGTATCACTCGAACTCCCATTTTTCATCCATTATCAACCAAGTTTGGAAAACTCCAATTTTAGATTGTGCTATAGCTGAGTCTATGGAACATTGATTTTCCATCAACTTTTGCAAACCTTGATTTTTCATCGATTTACAGGCATCTTCTATGAACCCTTGATTTTAAGGCTATGTTGTGTGAATTATAACTTTTCACCCATAATCAATCGAGTTTAGTGAACTCTAATTTTACAATGTGTTGTAGGTAAGTCTGAGAAACCTTCATTTTCTATCAGCTTTCATAAACCTTTATTTTCTATCGATTTGTGTCTAAGTTCATCAAACCCCTATGTTTAAGGCTATATTATAATTGCATCACATAAACTCCCATTTTTCACCCATCATCAACTAGGTTTGGTGAAATTTGATTTGGAATGTGTTGTTGCTGAGTTTAAAGATCCTTGATTTTCTATTGATTTGTGGTCGAGTTCAACAAACCCTTGATTTTAAGGCTACTTTGTAGTTGTATCACATGAACTCTCATTTTTAACCAATTATCAGCTGAGTTTAGTGAACTATGATTTTAGATTATGTTGTAGTTGAGCCTAGTGAACCTTGATTTTCCATTGAATTTTGTAAACTTTATTTTTCCATCAATTTGTGGCTCAGTTTGATAAACCATTAATTTTAAGGGTGTGTCACATGAACTCTCATTTTTATCACATCATCAATCAAGTTTAGAAAAATCTAATTTTATATTTGTTGAAAGTCCAAGATACTGAGAGTGGGGGGGAGGGGCGTAAATTAGTATCCTCTTGAATTTTTTGATCAAATAACATCCAACTATTTCAAAGCATACAATTGCAAAGATAATTAAAATATTAATGGAGCATGGAAACACAAGACACATGAAAACCAAAAATTTTACGTGGAAAACCCAAAATGGGAAAAACCACGGTGAGTGTTAGCTCACAATATAGTATAACCAGTTATAAGTGTTATCAATAGTTTTGCACCCTGCTGAATGTAGTATTCAACAAACTACTGAAACATGGAAAACTTCTTCAGATGTGGGTGATTTGAATGAAGAAGGAATCTCCAGAGCGAGCTGGTTCTCTGAATGATGAATTCTATTCTAAGTGGCTTTTCAGGAAAAAAGATAGAAGGATAAACTGGACTTAAACTCTAAAACTGAAATTCTATCACCCTAAAAATATTGATCAACTGTAAGAAGACCCTGATAATAACTCACTCTCACCAACTCTTCAAAATTAAAATTTCACAATCTCACAACACATGTAGTTCAATCAGTGATTTATGCAAAGGTTAAATTAACACAAGGCATAACCTGAACTAGCATGCACTCCTGCAAATCACTTGGAAATAGTAAGAAAAGAAAAGGATCCAACAGATTTGAATCACAAAACAAATCAAATTACTATTCCAAGTCATGAAAAAGAACTGAGAAAGGAAAACTCTGCTATTTTTATTGAATGATGGAGTGGAACTTCTCAGAATTTGAGCACACATCAGTTTACAAGCTCCCCCAAAATGTGTAAGGGCAAGAAACTCTAATCTGAACTGTTGAGAATGGAGAGCTGAAAAGACTAAGTCTTTGAAAAGAACTCTCTAGAAACCCTAATCCGAGCTCAGAAAAAAGCTCAAGGAAAAAGGCTTCAAACAAACTCAAAAAAATTGCTTAAAAACGGAAAAAAGCACAATGCTTTTATGATGAACCTATCAAGCCTCTAAAAATAGGCTAATCTTGCTTTAAAAGCTCAAATAACACCTTATCTCTCCAAGATAAGTCTGAAATCTGACCAAGAGGAAAAGCCAGTAAAAGATCTGCTAAAAATAGCAAGAAAACATAAAGCAATTTATAGAATATCGCTTTTATGATTCTACTTTACAAGATGCAGATTTTTACAATTTGTTTATTTTTGCAATTTAAAGATTGAAAATCTTTTGCAAAAAGAAAAAACTCCTTATTCATCCATTACAATATTATGATTTTCTCACAAAACCATAAAATAAAACATTACATAATCATTACCTCTTCTCATCTTATCAAAAAATCCCATTGGTTTCTTTAAAATCAATAAAACTCTAGATGATCATTAACCTTTCAATGAGAAAGCAAACCCTAAGTGACAAAGAACTCCCATTCACCCTAAGTTGATAATCCATATCCAAATATTCAATATTCAAACCCCTCAAAATACTAAGGAAAGAAAAGTCTAAAAGACCTAACCTTCGACCTAGCAAAGAAGATTCGGCCCCACTCACATAAGCTTTAAACTCAGACTTTAATAAAGTCATAAGGCATAGGTTATAATTTCGACCTCCATTTGATATTCACCATGTGCTCGATTGAACATTCTAGATGATGATGTTTGAATTAGGGTTCGGTCAAAACAAAATCAAACCCTAATGATCACTCATTTTCACTTCTTCACTTGAAAGAAAGAAGCTCTGCTACCGCCATGACTGTGTCAAGCTCGAGCTCGAATGCTTTGAGGAACTATTCCATGTACTCCAGTGATTCTCTGATTTTCTCTTACTGTGCTTTGATCCACCTTGGCCGATAAGAACTTCAAGCTCGGCCCTGTGTTTATTTTCCTTCTACCGTGCAGAGGTAAACTTCCTATCATGGCTTCATAGCTTTTGGCATGACATTTTGTTTTTCTGGCCCTAAGGCCGTGGCTATACACAGTCTAGTAACATTATTTCCTTGTTCTTCTATGCTCAAATCTATTATTGTTGTGCTCTATTCCATCGTGAGAGCTCGGCCATCACTTAAGAACTCGAACCCTTGCGTTTGGAAGCTATCAATAACTCAAGCCGTGGCTAGAGTATCTACTTTGGCTTCGAACTGGTAATCCTCCTCTGCTTTCTTTGATTTTCTGAGACAATAAAAAACTCTTCTTTGCTCATGAATTTCTAGCCATATTTAGGCCGCGCCAAATATGCATTGTAGGAAGCATTTTTTGTGGATTTCGGGCTCGACCCAGAACAAAAAACTTACCATTATATCTATTTGAAAGCGTTTCTGTATATGGGTCTCACAGAAATTTGAATAAAGTTGAATCTTCTTCCCTTTGTATTTCGACCCAGCTCAGAGAACTTGCGTTTGCTATATATTCTTGCTATTCAAGTCCAAATTTCACATGGGTTATCTTTGTAATTATTTCTTCTACACTTTGAAGCTAACCCTAAAATGGGTACTCGAAATCTTTAAGGGAAACTGCATTTTCTGTATTTTGATGCTAAACTGAAGGTGGGTCTTTGGGATTATTAAAGAAAATTACATTTTCTTCTCTTCTGCAGCTTGACTTGCACAAAATCTTCATATTTTGTAGTCTACTGCTGTTTTTATGCGAAACCCATATGGGTATCATAGATTATCATATTTCTTGCATTTTGAAAACAAACCCACATGTGGTTAACTACTGTTCATCTTTGATTGTCTCTTTAACCGAAGTGTGTGATTGAAAAATAAATGCTTAAATGAATTGAAACAACTATTCAAACACACCAATAGGACATTATATCAAAACAGAACATAAGAAGTAAAGAAGTGCAAACTCAGTATTCTGCTTCCATTGTCATCCTATTGTCCTCTATCTTTAGTGTTTTTGTCGATTCCAACTTTGTGTTCTCAGATTGTAGGCTAGGCTCAACAAACTGTCTTCCTAAAGAACGAGATTTTGATATGATGTATGATGCAAGATTAAGCTATGATAATGGTTTGAACTAATAAGCTTGAAATAAACATGATGCTATGATAAATGAATACTAAATGAATTAAATGCATGAACTCTAATTAATTGCCTATTACCAATACTTGGATTCACACAGGTATTTATAGAGTTTTTTGACTGATTTTGATTGGCTGTCTTGATTGACGGTTGTGATAATTCCTGGCAGATTGAATGGCTAAAGAAAGATGAAACTGAAGAGAAAATAGAAGAAACCTAAAAACAAGATTTTTCTATTTTTATGAAAAAGGAAAAAGAAAAGAAGATAAGAAATCATCTTTCTTTAAAAGAATAAAAGAAAGATTTAAAGCTGATAAATAATAAATTAAAAATTTAAATATTTATTTGTGGGGGATATTCAGCTTTTCTTAATTAAATTAAATATTTAATTAAGCTTTTAAAAGCAGAAGAAAGTTTGTGATAAGAAAAGAGCTTTAATCAGGTTTTTATTGAAAAAAAGCAAAAGATCTCATAATTAAATAAAATATTTAATTATGATATGAGAAGATTGCACAATTAAATAAAATACCTAATTGTGATTTAGAAAGAAAGCATAATATATTTTTAATTAAATAAGATTTATTTAATTAAATCACTTTTATGAAATTAATTAAATGAAACGTTTAATTAATTAGAAGAAGAAATTAAAATAGAAGAAAAGGATATTTAAATTTAATTAAATCAAAAGATTTAATTTAAATTTAGACAATGATAACTAATTTAAATAAATAGACTGTATTTATTTAATTAATTAAGTGGACGTATGAAAATAATTAAATAAAATAAATTTATTTAATTATGAAGGAAGAATAAGATGAATGAACAATATAATTAAATTAATTAAATTTAATCATATGTAGAGGATTTTAGAAAACTAATTAAATAATAAATATTTAATTAATTTCCAGGATTATAGACATGACCATTTTTATGCGTATACACATTCTATATAACCTGATAACAATTTAGACGATAGCAGCTATAACCTCAAGAAGTATTGCATTACAACATTCGTCTGTGATGTTCTTGATTATCACTTCTTACAGATATCCTAGCATACAATTCTTATAATTCATTAATCTCATACAAGCACTTACATCAATTCATTGAATCAATAAGCAAGCATGAAACTAAACATCCATCAGGTAATGATGGAGACAAATGAAAGAAATCCTTGATTACTTTCAATCATAACTCATAATACACATACAAGGAGAGACAATAACCATGAAACTGATATTACTCTGTATTATAAATGCTATATCATTATCAGTCTTACATGCATAAGTATGAACTCCAAAAGAAACTTAAAACAAAAACTCTAAAATTTGCTTCATATTATCTTGACAAACTAATAGTATTAACTCAAAATTTTTAAACTCCCATGCTATTGGTCTTGAATTCTTTCTTATAGAGATGAAGGAGCAAACAAGCATCAGACCAGATAGTACACATGCAATGATCCCATTGGACCACTTGCAACAATATTCCCCTTTTAGTTATACTTGAGTCTTCAGGTGGAGAAAATAAACATGAGGCAGAGTTAACCTCAAATCTTCGTGGAAAATAGGTCCCACCTCAAAAGACATCATTAGTCTGTTACAACAGTTACAAGATATTCCCCATGTGTTCAACATGCCAACTTTGGGAGAATCAAAACAACAAAACTTACGAAGCAAGGAAAGGAAAGTAGAAAAGAGTCAAAATTTGTTAATCCACAATTAGCACCATGTGCTATTCATTTGAAATTAAGGAGAGAATAATATTCTACCATGTTATACAAAAAACCTAATCTGTACTACATTCAAGCTATGCATTATTCCTCTCTTGTCCATTATTCTCCTTATTCAATGATCCACACATAGATTCACTCTGTGTATTTCTCCAACCAAGTGTTGTATTCTTCCTCAGTGGACCATTTAATATTCAACAAATCCTGCACCTTGGTAATGTACTGAGAGTACCTTACATAAATTAAAATCTTGGCCTCCTTAACAAACATATCCATTTTTTATTCAATTTCCACCATTGTGTCAATATTTGAATTGAGCAAGATGTAATTAGTGATTGACAAGGTCATCATAGCCACTCCAAGCATTCCTCCCAAATCTGTCTTCCAGGTGTCAAATGGATGTAGTTCACCTTTTGGATTCAATATTTGAGGCATTCCCTACTCCTCCATCTCCTTGAATATTTTCAACTTACTCTGGAGTTGTATACCTAAGTTTCCATGGAAAGTAGTTACTCCATTTATTGAGTCAATAGTTTTCAAGATGTTAGGAATATTTGTGGGTGCCTCAGGGTCCTCATTCATTTTTGGAATAATTTATTTCAAAGAATTTACCCTATCAATCCAATTATTCCATTCATTTCGAGAGGCCTCTTGTACTTGCAGATACTTTGTATTTACCTCATGAATATTCTTATACATGGCCCATAAATCATTAGCCCTGTGGACCAACTTGGTCACCCTATACCTTAGCACATCCTCAAAAATTTCACTGGCCACCCTAACTGTTTCCAGTTTGTCCGGCTTGACATTTTCCTTCTTAGTAGTCAACTTTTGTTTCAAATCATCAATTCTTAGGGCCAAAGTCTCCCTACCTTGTGTAGACATATCAAATGAAGAAGAAGAAGAAGGTTGAGTCATTATTTTCTAAGTAGCCTGAACAATGGCTCTCATTTGATTCAACTCATTCAAGGCCTTATTATATTCCTTAACCAAGGATTCATATTTTTTCTAAGAAATATGTGTAGTATCCACACTAAGCATTGCAACATGTGCAATTAACTAAACTTCCTAGATTGGAGTTATGCCAGTAGCTCTCTTAATTACTAGTGAACCAATAAATTCTTCAATAGGCCTAGCAACCTCATGTTTACTAGTATTAGGTGCCATAGACCAAATTTCAACAATATGCAACTTTGGACTATATCCAAAACCAAATACTTTATCCTCAAATTGATCTTCAGATATCAAAGCTTGAGGATCTCTCCTAACTGCATCATATGCTATGGTAGGAGTGATAGTACATCCTGGTAACAACATGATTCCACTATCTTTAACAATTCTTCAAGCTTTAGTGGGAGTAATAGCTGCAACTCTTCCTCAACTTTCTCAGCTTCCTCTTGATGTGAAGGGTCAACATTGACTCGAGCTGATTCAAGTCTCTCTTCTTTACTCCACTATTGAATCATAAACTCCTGAAATTCTTTGGCTTGTAGAAATTTATCATCAACCAAAAACTCATCACTCTCCCTAATCTTGGGATCATCATCATTTTCTCTATCATACTGCCACTTGACAATCCTATCAAGAGGAACATCTGAACTATGAGTTTCTTCAATATGAGGAAGGGGAAATTTCTACTCCACCTCCTCATTTTCTGGCACATGTTCTACCATTTGTTCCTCCTTGACCTCTTGAACATCTATAGGTTGTTTTGGGATATCTATATCTTTTTGTTGTTGTTGTTCTAAGAGGACTTTGGCTTCGTCTATAACCTACTTTACCTTTACCTAAAACTCACCAAATTGATAATCCCTTATCATAGTAAAGGCCCTCGCCAAGGGGTTTGCAATTACATTGTATGGAATGATGTAGAAGGTATTCCTTTTCATAATATTATCCTCAAGGTTTGTCATAGCTGTCCATTCTCTTTTCCTAGCCATGACAACCTCATCACTTGTTAGATTTCTTAGTACATCATCTCTATAGAAGAATTCATGATGTATGATGCCTAAGCCCTTTTTTCTTCTTCTTCCTGCCACAAAACCTTTTGGATCAAAAAATATAATCTCATCGATAGGAATTATGAGATTATTTACCATAATGCCAAACTTTTCATACCCCTCAGGGGCAGTGATCTTGAAATAAGCAAAAGTACACTAGGGATGTATTACAGTGCCCTTTTTTCCTTTTCTAAACATTTCATAATCCATGACATCAATTTTCCACATGAGCTCCATGAAATCCAACCTGTCTGAGACATGCAGGGGTAGACAATGAGGTGCCACCTTATCTCCATAAGCCCTGATCAAAGTGTATTCAAAATGTAGAAACCAGTTAGCCCAATTATGTGTTGCTTTAGAGCCTAGTACATCCTTTGGGTGCACAAGACTTTTAATTTATAGATAAAGTTTGAATCTAGGTGCTACACCCAATGAATCTAAGATACCATATCTTACAACATTGGAAAACAAGATGTAGTTGGAATTGGAGCAATCTTGATCCTAAATGTATGTCCACATTTGTACAGGGATAGTATTATTCTCACTGTCTTGAACTTTCAGATTTAGTTTCTTTTTCCACTCATAATCACCTTCCCATAGGAGCATATGCATCAATAAAGAGTAATGGGGAAAACAAAAAGAGAGCACTTCCTTTTTCAAATTGAGGAAGTCCTCATGCATTCGTTCAACAACAAAGTTAGCATAATCAAAGCCAGTGTTTCAATTATAGTCTTGTATATCTGCCACCATCACCAATAAATAAAGAGCTATCCTAAGCCAATACTTGATTTAAACAATAATAAGTGTTTTTGAAATAATCTTCAAATTCTCCACACTCAAAAGGCTCAACATCCTTAGCAGTAAATGTTTCCCTGCTCCTTTTGTGTCATACAAGCAATACTTCTTTGAATGCAAATTTTCTCTTTTCATATTCAGCATACAAGTCAGCTCGTCTGAACTTTGTAGTGTAATTGGGATTTAACCCAAATACATCTATCATGTCTTATCCTTTGTCACCTCCAGAATTATATCACCATTTTCACTTCAAATTTTCCTATCAGTAGGGTTATAGTGCCTTGCTAGCTCCATCATTAAATCAACTTCTAAAAAAACATTCAAAACCACCAACCTTCCAAGGTTCAACCTCCATAAATAGTATGCAGGCTTAATAGAAATTTTCCTATTGAAAGCATACCAAAAATATTTCTATCCACTTTGGGGTTGGGGTTTTTCACCAATTTTTCCAGCATTATCAATTTACCTAGTGGTCACAACAACTTGTCCCGTGGGCCTTTTACCAATTCGTGAGCCTCCTTCTTTGACACCTATAGAGGCCTCTTGCATAATTTTTTCTATTTCTTTCTTTGCACTCCTAGACCTTGTGGAAGCCATAGGGGTACTTGGAAAAGGGCTAGGCACAGTCACTGGCTTAGGCTTAATTTCAGCTGAAGCATGTTGAGTTTTAAGTCTTTTAACCCTCTTCTATTTTGGTTTCCTTTCTGGTCTAACACTAGATTCACTAGACTCTTGGTCACTCATGCTTGTAACACAAGTGGAACTAGGGTTTACAATTTCTTATGACCAAGTGAAAGCCTTCACAATTATGATAGGACAAAACACTATCATTGAACATGACACCTTTCTTCACAATTTATATAGTGCTCAGTCACCAAATTGAAACTACCAGAAATGGATAAATTGCTAATTCCACCAATTTTACTACTAACCTTCTAGGGTAGTCACCTTACTATTTCAATTAGAAGGAGATATCAGTTTTGCTTACCCAGATGAAAGCAGTGTCATTCTGGTTACTGATAACTTCTAGAGCCTGGATCACAATTTCTTTTTCTTTTGGTATTCTTTCCACTTGCCAGTGAATTCAAATGCACAATCAACTAGGTATCTACTTTTTGTTACGACCGAGAGAGAAGTGTGTCAAAATTAATACTTGATAGTAAGCTCGTGCGAGCAAACTGACAATTAGCCATTCAGGTTTAAACCTTGATTGTTGATCCTTCAGCTTTAAAACTACATCAATGGTTATTAATCCATCTCACCACCTTTCTCTTTGCTTTATACGAAATCCTCAATATTTTTCCACATTGCCTCTTTCTGTAGTGGTTGTCACCTGTCGCTAATTTACTTCATTCTCATCCAACTTTATCAGCGATGCAAGTGTTTTATGTGATAAAATCTCAACCCTTAGATTTGCGGCGAGTTTCTCGATCACGTTCATCTCCATCACTCCTCACTAATTCAATTTTGCACCTTGGCTTTTATTAGCGACAAGAGATGAAAGAACTATATTTTGACACGTACACTTGCATAGACAATTAATGGAACAAAAATATATCACAAATAATATTTATTGAAGTTAGAGAGAGAAACATTCTTAAAAGGAACCATATCGCTCATCGCTAATCCTCCTCATAAGGTTTGAAAACAATTAGTGATGAGAGATTATCCTAATATTATTACATATCACATATTGCTAATCAAAAACTTAGCACTCAAAACAAATCCGCGAGATGCGATGCAATTGGAAACTCATCTCCTCACTCATTGCTGATTTAAGACAATCACTTCATAAAACATTTGCGATAAGCAATCAAAAATATGAACACAAAGCTAGAGGGCATTTCTCATCACTATTACAACTTTAAGAGGTTAGAAATCATTAGCGATAAGCAATCCCTTAATAATACTGAGAACCTTGCTCATCGCTTTTTATAACTGGAAGTTTATGGAGCTATTTACGATGATTGATATCAAAGAAATATCACCTCATCGCTCATCAGTGATTTAAAACATACATTTCAAAAGTGATCAATGATGAGCGGTAAAGACAAAAGGCCGATTGAACTTAAGTGAAAACTTTTAGGCACGTGTTCATAAGTTGTTTTAATGGAGGGGGCTTCCTAGGGTGATACAAAAAATAGAAAGGACTTAAAAACCCCAAGATAATTATAAAAAAGGTTTCTGGATTATTGGTTAGGGAACCAGTTTCCTGATAGTAAATAGTGACCAACATCGGGCAATAGGGAGTCAACAACAAAATAGAATGTTCAAGTGTTTTAAGAGAATGAATCCTAAAACCCTCCTAAATGCAACAGGGGTTTAAGATGGGACATGAGAATTAAGGTTTCATCAATGGCTCTGACTGGGGATGTATGCCTCTTGTAGGCATGGTGAGATCCCAAGAATCTCACCTTGAAGTAGACCAAAATGTGGATTAAAACCAAAGGACCCAAACTGGGGAACTACCTAGACAAGGTAGCAAGACCAAAACAAAACAAAAATCAAACACACCTATATATATAATATACAAAATAGAACATACATGGAGAATAACATACTCAGGAGAAGTATGGCTTTAAGAACTGTCCATGTACTGGTAGTTCAAAAAGTTCACTTGTTAGGCTCTGAAGGAAATATGAATCTTCTCCATGAGTGTTGACTATCAAATAAAGTCCATTCCATAATGGTTCAAATTTCCCATGCTTTCCCTTATCCCGAGCTCTTGCATTCCAGGCTAACACCATGCTATTTACTTCACACTTTTTGGGAGAAGCTCTCTTGTCATATAAACACAGTCACTATATCTGCCCAGAGCACTAGTTTTAATTTTGAATCCCAAGCCTTTTTGTTCTTCTCCATAACTCTTGATTATCTTCATCAAGCTCTTATTACTAGACTTAGCTTGATTATTTCCTTGAGGATGGTAAGGTGAAGAATAAGAAACTTGTATGCCATGTCTTTCAGAAAAGTCTTTGAATTCATCTAATCTAAAGCAAATAGCATTATCTAAGATAATTCTTTGTGGGACTCCAAATCTGATAAGAATATTATTTAACAAACAAAAACTACCACCTTGCTTGTTGCCTTCTTTGAAGGTATTGCTTCCACCCACTTTGTAAAATAATCAGTGGCAGCAAGAATCCATGAGTGAATTCCACTAGATTTCTTTGCTACTTCTCCAATGAAGTAAATTCCCCATTGTTGGAAAGGGGATTCAACTGTCATGGGCCCAAGTGGTAAATTTCCTGAGAACTTCAATTTTCCTGAGAATTGTTGACAAGCATCACTAGTTTTAACAAATTTGTGAGCATCTTTAAAAGCAGTGGGCCACCAGAATCTAGCTCTCAAAATCTTGTATGCAGTAGTCTTTGCCATGTAATGACCACACACACCCCATTGTGCATTTCCTGTAGAAGTTCCAATGCTTGTTTTCCATGTACACATTTCAAAAGTAATCCATCCAAGCTTCTCCACCATATATCATTGTCAATAATCACATAATTGATAGCATGCAATTTCAATGTTCTTTTTTCATTATCGGCCATATCAATAGGACATTGCAAAGTTTGCAAATATTGGATAATTCTTCTATACCATCCGCATGTTTGCATATCACAGAGAGGTGCAACATCAATTATTTCAGTCTGATTAACTTGATTAGCTTCCAAATTTTCCTCTACCATTAACTTGGCTAGGCCCTATCCTCTTGCTAATTTGGTAATCTGAACATTAATATTAAATTCCTGGATCGTGTTGATCCATCTACACCTTCTGCTTGTTGTCTCCTATTGAGTAAAAATGTCCTTCACAGCTGCACTTGGTACAAAAGCTATAACTATATCCCCTTGTAGGTAAGTTATGAAATTATTCACAACCTTCACCAAAGCATATGCTTGTTTCTCAATAGTGTCATACTTCAATTTTGTATCTTGTAAGGATTTTCTAAAAAATACAATTGGCTGTTCAAAACCCTACTCATTTTTTTGTAGTAAGACAACAATAATAGTATGAAAAGAAGCAAAAGAGAAAATGTGCATTGGTTTAGAGAATTCAGGAGACTTCAAAATTGGAGCCTCTTTAATATCTTGTTTTATCTTCTTGAAAGCCTGACTAGGCTCTTCAATCCAAAGTACCTTTTCACCCTTCAACATTTTGGAAATAGGTCTTGTAATTTCTGCAAAGTTGGTTATAAACCTTCTCAAAAAAATTATTTGCCCAAAAAATAACTGGATGCCCTTGACATTTTTTGGCTGAGGAATCTTGTCAATGGATGCCACTCTTGTAGGGTCTATTCATCTTGATATACAAAGATATTCCATATTCTAGTGACCTGATAAAAACTTTTTCTAAATGCATGCAATGAACCTCTTCTTTCTTAGAATAAGTGGTCAATTCATCTTGATATACAACCATAAATAAATCAATAAAATCTAAAAAAGCTACATCCATAGCTCTCTGAAAAGTGGCACCTGTATTTGTTAAGCCAAAAGGCATCCTTACATATACATAGGTACCCCAAGGAGTAGTAAATGTAGTCTTGTACTGCTTAGACTCCTTTACTTTTACTTGATTATATCCTGAAAAACCATCCATCATTGACAGTAGCTCACAACCAGTTACCTTTTTTAACATAGCCTCCATGTTCAATAATGGATAATTGTCCTTTAATGAAGATACATTCAAGTTCCTGAAATCAATACATAGTCTTATGTCACCATTTGTTTTTCTCACTGGTACCAGATTAGTTACCCATGAAGAATGTCTAATGGGTTTTATAATACCAGCATCCCTCAACTATACCAACTCCTCTTGCATCTTGGGAGCTAGAGTAGGATTAATTGGTATTTGATTTTTCCTAAAAGATTTTGCATCATCCTTTAAAGGAATTTCATGCTGAAACAATTCCTCCCTGTAAGCTTTCAAGTCATTGTATGACTACAAAAAGACATGTCTGTATTTTTTGAGTAAAGAAATTCACATTTCCTTTACCTTTGGCTTCATCTTCTTTCCTATATAGACTTTCTTTGGGGAATTTACAGTTCCCAAGTTCACTTCTTATACGTCCTCTGGGTGAGCAACAATTGTTTTGGCCTTGTTTGTATCTTGACTATCAAAGACCCTTTCAAGAGCTACAAGGCCTTTGGGGATTTTTTTTTTTTTAATTTAATGACCTCTTTTCCAAACATCGTGTCCTTTCCATTAGTACTCTCTACAAATCCATTAAAATCAATCTCCTGACCTTCATATTTATCAACACAATTTAGGAATCTAAGTATATCCTCATCATGATTAAAATTTTTCCAATTATATACATTGTCAGGGATGGACGGTCTTGTCTGTATCTCAACCTTAGAAATTCCTATGAAAGTTATTGTTATGCCTTACATAACCACCCCATTTTATTTTATTTTGGAACAAAATGGGTTCCCCTTTTCTTTTGTTTTGGTTGTTTTTGGTTGTCTATTGGGTCTTAGGAGTTCTTATTTTTTTGCTCCTAAGTCTATCTTTTGTTCTGTCGGAGGCAGGTTCGGAACCAAATCTAGACATGGAACTCTCACAAGGTTTCTAGTTCGGATATAGTTCTGACTCCGACTCGGCCTTCTTTTTTGTTTGGTTTTTGTTTTGTTGGTTATTTTTGACTAACACATAGGTTGGTCCGTCCTCTTGTTTGTTGGTCATTTCCTTGTGTTTTGTTTGTTTGCTCGTGCGGGGTCGAAACTGGGATTGGAACTCATATGGGAAGTTTTCAAGTTTCCATTTTTTGTTCCCATCCCGACTCTGCTTCTGCTCTTTTTCTTTCTCACTTTCTTTGTTGTTTGGGCCGGGTCTGGTGTTCACTCTCGTCTCACTTCCCTTGTTCTTGTGTTGTCTTTGCTTTCTGTCGGGACCGGATCCGGAACCAGAATGGAAATTTGAACTTTGTGAAAGTTCCATTTCGATTTTGTCTCTACTCCCATCTCTGTTTGTTGTTTTCGGTCGAAACCTTTTGTCGGGGTCGAATATGAGGTTGGAAATGAAATAGGGAACCTTGTGTAGTTTCTTTATCTTGTTTCTGACCTGGCTCTGCGCCCGCCTTACCTTTTGATGTTCTGCTGACTTGACTTAACTGGTTGATCACATCGCTGGCTCCATCCCCGATCTACCATATTTATGGCATTAAATGCAGCCTATTGGCACGCGCAAATTATGGATTAAAGGTTTAATTATGCTTAAACTACCTGATTGTTATTATTATGCGAAGTGTTTAAGAAAATTATGGCCAGGAAACTCAAGAGAGAATTGATTTGATTGCGGGGGCAAATTGCAGAGCGAATCTTGGAAAATTTGTGGTCAATCCTAAGGAGCGTTTCAAGGTAGGTTTCTTTTTCTTTTTCTCTCTTTTGTTTTGTTCTTTCATTTGGGTCATTTTAGTGTATTCGCAGGAGGGTTTATTCTATGAATTTTTTCACTTGGTTGGTCTTTGTTTATGTTCTTTTTGTTCAGTTTTGTTTGGTTCTTTCTTTCTTTTCCATCCCATTCTATTTTTGTTGGGTTTGTGTTTCCATTTGTCATTTGTGCTTTGTTGTTTGTTCTGTTGTTGATTTTGTGATAGGTCCATTTTGTCCTGCTCTGGTTTTGACTAGGGTTTCAATTTTGAAGGGGTTTCCTTGCTCAGGTAATGAATTTTGTTTTGAGACCCTGTTCTGGTTTTATCACGTTGGTTTTGGGTTGTCTGTACCGATTTCTCATCGTGCCCTAGTTTTTGCAAATAAGGTATCAAGGGAAGTAGGGTTTTTACAATATAACCTGTTCATGGTTTAATGACTTCTGTACGGAGGAGTTGTTGGAAAGTTAAGCTGTGCTATTTCTAGTTTATGTTGGGGCCCATATGACCTAGGGTTTGGGGCCCATGTGACCATCTTGTTTTGAAGACTCTTCATTGGCTGAATTTATTCCACTCCCAGTCATTATTATGATGTCACTGTCTTTACACTTGGTTGGAACTAGATCCGGGGAGGAAGTTCAACTTGGTAGCTACCTTTTGTTTATGGTTATGTCCCCATTCCAATCCCGCCTCTGACTATGTTCTGGTCTGGTTCTTGTTCCGGTCCTGCCTCCTACTATGTTTTGGTTCTGTCCTGATCCCGGCCCCGCCTCATGATAAGAAATATTGTTTATTCCTGATACTTCTATGGTTCCGCCTCCTATAAAGGCATAGTTTGACAAAGTAAATGTTATCTTAGGAGGATGGAGCAGTGATTATATGATTGACTAACTTAGATGTTTTGTTCATCTAATACAAGAAACTGCTGCAGGTATTAAGAGATGTCAGGAGCATCAGATGAGGCCTCTCAAAGGAGCCAACCAGGTGAAACTTCGTGGCAAGGATTTAGGCCAAAGAAGATCAAAGTGGAGCAACTTCCATATACCTTGAGATGTAAGCATAGGGAGGTTGTCCTCACGGCTAGCAAAATTGACCCCGACTGGACTGACATAACTGACACCAAGTTGGGTCCTTTCAACTATGAAGAGTTGCATGAGGAAACATTTACTGAAGAGAAGATCATAGGAAGAATAGAAAGGATTGTTCAATCAGGATTGGCACATGTTGCACTTTTTCCCCTATCTGTTCAATGTCCAGAATTGATTCTTGCAGCAGCTAGAGCATATAACCCTGCTACTAGGTAGTGTGTGGATGTGAAGGGTAATGTCATTATTGACTTCACACCTCAAATGATCAAAGTCTTGTTTCATATACCCAATCCCAAGAATCCTAGGCAATTAAATGAGGCGGAGGCATTGAAGCTTTACAATGATAACAAGGAGAGGAATAGACTCCACATGAATGAGAATTGGATGAGGGTAGAGAAGAAGTCTCTGATCAAGCTCCTAGACTAGCCTAAGAGGGAAAAATTTAGTAAAGAAATTGGGGATATAATCATGTTCCTCTCTAGGGTGTTTGGGAAAAGGGATGCTTCACTGTTTAAGGAATGAATGTTTCCTTTTATCCAAGCTATTTTCGATGGGAGGCAATAGTTTGATTGGTCAATGATAGTGTCCGATAGCATTCACAATCAGATGATAAAGGTAAGAGAAACCAAGCGTTTCTTTATGACTTCCTATGTAGTCTATGCAGCTATCTGAGTGGGGATTTTTCTAGGACTTCAAACAGTGGGTATATTAGGAGAAGCCCAAGGACAAAAAAAATTATGGGAGTATTATAACCAGCTCACCTTGTAGGCATCAAAGCAACATTATAGAAGGGTAAATGATGCCTTTCTTTATGTCATAATTAACAAACTTAATGGTGATGCTAGGTATAGACTTAGCAGAGAAGCAATGGCTTTTGTGAATGAATGGGGACATTAGTTTATCCAGTACCCCACATTCACCTATTTCAGGTTAACAGGCTTTGATGGTCATCCCCATTGGCTACCTAGGTGTTGTGGTGATAGAATCATCCTAATTGAGTTTATTTATCAAGCCTTGGCCGTGAATCTTCAGTTTAGCAACAAACACAAGACTGGGTGCCATAAGTTTTCGATGAAGCTGGGGGCCTTTTGCTGTCAACACATTTAGGAAGCTATGAATGTTTGTGATGAATTGGTTTATTTGAAGTTGGGCTTGTACACTGCCAGGAAATGCTATGACCCCAAACACAAGATGAAGGCTTTGTTCCCCAATGTCTTTGAGAAGCACTTCAATCTGTTGGAGGATTTTTGGGAGGACATACAAGAAGAATATGATCTTAGGAGGAGGAATTATGAAAGGATACCCATACCACTCATGATTGAGTTTGGGATAAAAGAAGACATTCCTGACACATTATCCGATGATGGGATAGTTTTGGATGGTGGGTATGATGCAAACAAGATTGGAACTAAGGATCTTGATCCAATAGATTGGAGTGCAGATGAGGCCATTGACATAATGCATATTGCAAGACTGGTGCGCAATAGGAGTATTCAATTGGTGAGTTTGAGAGCTAATCAGACCAAGGCTACATCATCCAAGAAGAGGAAGGCTGCAGGTACCATCCAAGGATATAAGAGGGAAAAAATAAGGACCTCACCTAAGGAGCCTTTAGAGTTTATTCCCTCTAGTGCACAAGAAGAGGAGGTGGTTCCTTAAGACCTTCTAAAGGTACAAGAAGATGAAACAACTGCGGAGGTGGGTGTTTCTGCAGTTGTTGTAGGGGAGGTGTCTACTAAGCCCTCTGATGCATAAGAGTTAGGTCAAGAATTACCAAAGGGAGCTCTCCATGATGAAGCAGGGGTTTTGAAACAAATGGAGGATTAGATTGAGGTACATAATACTAAAACTGATTCAGAAAAGACTGCATCTGATAAAGACCGTCTGGATTTGACATCTTTGGATATGACAGATGATGCAGGGACTGAGCACATATTAACTAAAGAAGATCAATGGAAACTCTTTGAGGATGCTAAAAGGGAAGCTGATGCTAAGGCACAAGCTGAGGCATCAACTAAGCAACAGGAGGAGGAGGCCAAGACACAATCTGAGTTGGCAGCCAACTAGAATGAGTTAGAAGAGAAGGTGAAAGCTGATGAGTTAGCTCAACAACAACAACAAAAGGAGCAAGAGCTTAAAATTCAAGAAGAAAGGGATAGGTTGATAATGCAATAGAAAATTCAGGATCTTGAAGAAGAAAAGGCTCAACAAAGAAGAGAAAAAGAGGCTATTGAAGCTAAACTCAAGGAACAAGAGGAAGCTTATAGGAAAAAGGAAGAACAAGAACACCTAAAAAGGGAAAGAGAGGCTGCTGAGATTGCTGAACATGCAAAGAAGTTCAAAGAGGCATGGGATTATGTTGAAGAATTGAAAAAGCAGCAAGATGAAATGTTGGAAAAGAAGAAAGAGGAAGAGGAATGTTTAAAGAAGGATCTGGAGGCTAAGATGCTACAAGATGAAAAGGATAAAGAGGAAGCAGAAAGGCTAGCACATGGAAGGGAGCAAAGTGATCAACAAAATGTTCAGGAGGTTGATTTTCAGCCAAAGCTTACATTGTTTCAACCTCTGTCTTCCACTACTGTTGCTTCTTCTTTAACCCAGGCAGCCACTACTCCTATTGCTCCTCCTTGGCTAAAATTTGACTTAGAGAGAAAATAAGTTGTTCAACCATAACCATTGAATTTAGAATAAATGATGAAAGAAATTGGGAAAGAGAAACCAAAGAAGAAGGCCCGGGTTCTTCACTCCACTAGGCTCATTGATGCTGGAGAGATCATTGTTGAATGTGCCATACCTATAATGGAGAAGAGTCGTGATGACATGCAAATCATTGATTATTAGTTGGGGGAAGTAAATTTGGGAAAGCCTACAAGAAATCAACAAATGAGTTTGATTGACATTGTGGCCTCTTCAACCAAAACCTGGATGATCAAGGATAAGCAAAGGAAGGATGAGCTTAAAACTCAGTTGGATCAGCTCCATGGTTTCTTAAAAGATGTTTCTAGTCCCATCTCTCAACAGGCTGCTCCTCCTGTATCCCCAGTTTTGTTAACAAAGAGGGAGGAAGATGATTTGATTCAAATGAAAAGCAAGGTGGGGATGATGGAAAAGTGGTTGGATAAGCTCAACCAGGAGGTTGATGATGTTCTTGTTGAGGGTGCTATGATTTATAAAGCTGCTCTTGAGTTAGCAGAAGATCTGAACCAACAGGCTAAGGATTTGGACAAACAAGATGATGAATATAAGGAATATGTTAAAAGACTTGAAGACGTCAGCAAAGTGCCCAAATCCACTTTGATAGAATATTCAGTTCTTGAGCTCGGTAATGAATTTTTTTTGGAAAAGACTGTCAACATCATAAGATACAAGTCAAGAGCTATGCATGGGCATCATGATGAAGTTCGGGAAATTAGTAAGGACTTGAATCAATAGATGATTGAGCTAGAGGCAGTTGTGGCTATTTTGATTAACTTAGATTTCTCCAATAAAGAAGGCCTGTTGTTGGGTAAGCTAAGGGAGAGATGGAGGAATAGATTTGAAGAAATCATGCAAAAAGGAGATGATGGGGAGAGTTTATTACTAGATCAGTTTATGGATATCTGGGATGAGGTAAGAGTTGCTAAAAAAGAGCTAATCAAATTAAAGGAGATGCAAAAGTTAGTTTCTACAGAATTTGAAAGAATCAAGTTTGAAGGTGACTGGTTGGATGGGTCGGATTTGGATAGTCTTCAACAGATATTCTCCAGTTATGACGAGTACATCCTTGAGCATTCAGTACAAAAGTGACTGAATCTTTGCGTCATACTCCATCTGCTCTTCTCCTCTTTTTTTGGATTTTGACATAAGTTCTACTTTGAGTCCAATCTGTGGGTTTCATCTTACTTTTTGGGGTATCATATTTCCTTTTTGTACAACAGAGTGATCAGCCTTGAAAGTAGGGGTTCTTGAGTCCACTTCTACGTTCAATTCTGACTCCATGAATTGTGGATCTTGATTAATGATTTAGAAACTGGTGCATGTGGCACCCTATATGTATTTTTAGAATCTACTTTGTAAAGGTGAGCCAATTAAAGAAAGATCAGCCACCTGAGGATAAAAGATAGAAACTAGATCTAGGATTTCAAGGTTTTAGAAAGATACTCTAGAAAGTTTAGTAAAAGCTTGATTATTTTACAATTTTCATACATTTTCATTTGATGATTTTAAAAGTTTGGATCCATTTTGATAAGGTTAATGATATATGATTAATCCATATGCCAGTGGTTTGCTGTGCTTAATTGTTCTTTATTTGATGAAAGTCAATAGAAGGAACTGGATTCAAGGTCATATCATTTGATTATCTGTGAATTAAATTGTTATTGTATTCATTTGATCTGTGTTTTGGATGATGAGTGAATGATTTATTTGGAGTAAGTTTAGTGAACGTTGATGATATTTGAATTAGCATTATGGATGTATGCAGTAGCATAGTTTATTCTATGGATTACATCTTTCTGTAGTTGTGGTTAGGTAGAATGAACACTCATTGTTGATCTGCATGTCTGGATACATAAGGATTTTATTCATGTCTCTTTGATTTAAAGCTCTATTCCATCTTTTTCTTTTTTTTAAAACCCCCCCAAATGTGAACTACCTCATGTTATGCATTCTTTTTCTTTGTTACCAGCAAAGGCCCCTTGAACATTATGGTTATATCAACCACTGAGTGAAATCAACATAATCAAGAATCGATTACCAGGACCTTGGGAGTTAGATCTCCATGTGTTATCTTTCTCTTTTAGGAGAAATAGAATAGTAATATTCTATTTAATGTTGTGCTATTTTGACCATCAACAGATTTGGTGCTAGAAGGATGGCCTGAAGAACAAGCTGGCTCGCATTGGGTCATTCTCACCAAATAGGTTTGAGAGAGTTCTTAGATCTTCTCAGAATCTTGAATTATTTTTTGAACTCGAAATCCCTATTGGGCATAGCCCCTGGGCTCATAGAGTCTTGATCCAACCTTTATCACCACCACTCACTCCATCTAGGTTTCCACCAAATCTACCTTCACCCATTCCACAACCGGCTCCACCTGTATCACCATGAAGACCTATGGATTACTTCATTAATAACCCTTCACCATTAGGGACTATCCCTGGAGGTATACACGATCTCCAAAAGAACCCAGAGAGGTTTTGTCCTAAGTACATGCATGGGGAGTCAAGAAGTGTCGAGGAGCACATATAGGCATTTAAAGATGCCTGCACCTGTGCTCAGGTGGCTTATTGGGACGTTGTGTGTAGATTTTTTCCCTATTCGTTGGGAGACATGACGTACAATTGGTACCTGAAATTACCCCAAGGGTCAGTGCTAAGTTGGACAGATTTAGAGAATGACTTCATCAACCAGTTCAGGGTTTATGTAGACCCTACTATCCTTTACCACCAGTTTTCCACTATAAGGAAGGAACACCATGAATCGCTGCCTCTATTCAACACCAGGGTCTAGAGGATGTACCAAAGGTTACAAGATCCTTACCTAGTGGTTGAGAAAATTTCCATCTTGGCATACGTAAGGGTTGTGGACCCTTTGATTGGCTTGTTCTTGAAAAGGATATATCATGCTAATGAAACTGACTCTTTGGCTAAGGTGTATCATCTCGCTATTCAGTTGCAACAACATATTAGTCTGCAAAGCGGGAGTCTAGGAGGAGTCCTCCCTCCTATAGGATACCAAGTGCTGAATCCACCCCCTCTATTCAATACAGTCCCACAGATGTCCTATTCCCAATATAGACCCATGTTTGAATTCCAAGGTTCACTTCCCTTGCCATTTTTTAATAATGGTCCCCAGGATTCCTTCCAGCAAAATCAAAATTATCAAAATCAAGTTGGAGGATCAAGTTTAGTTAATCAATCTTTTGCTGTGAGGAATATAGAAAGTCAAAAGACTCTTTAACTGATCAATGAGATGGAGACTCTCAAGAAGACACTTTCTCAAATGTCTAATGACATGGCTCAACTCAGACAAAATCCCCCTCAGAACTAGAACCAGGGTTTTCAGAATCAGGGAGGATATTCTAATTAGAATGGTTATCCTAACCAAAATCCTAGTTAGAACTATAATACCAACCAGAACACCAATAGGAATTTCCAGAACCAAAACTCCTCTAATCAAAATTATCAAAATCAGAATAGAGGATACAATCAAAGGCCTAGCAACAATAGGCCATGGAATACTGGACCCAATAACGGAGGAGTTTCCCACAATTATCAAGTGGGAGAGGAGAAGCCACACACTCCTAATGTGGTAGACCTCAACCTTATGACTAATTGGTGTAGACTACATGATACTGCGGTCCATTCTAAGGTAAATTTCCCAGAGATGGAAAAAATGGTTAAGATAGCCTAAGCTGATGCTCCATTCCATAGTGCATCCAACAAATCTGGTGGATCAACAGATACTTCCATGGCATATGATATCTTTGAGGAATAACTTCCATTTCCCAACCAGGAAGACAATGAAGTGGTGGAAGATGTGTATGATGCCCAAGCCTTCCAAACCAAGGGGGTCCATTTCCTTAGAAATCAAAATAGAGGGCCATTCACGACCTCTGCCCCTCCTAATAACATGGTCCCCCCAAATCAGAATGTTGATAATAATCCACCACCACCAAAGGGTCCATCAGATTCTTAGAACAAAGGTAATTCATTTTCAATTCCTAAATATCAGGTTAGGAATGATTCAGAATTTGATTTCATTACAGAGATGCAGAAGCAGAAGACTTCAATGTCTTTCTTTGATGTCCTGAAGTGGTGCCCTGCTCAAAAGGAAATCTAGTTGAAAGCCTTGGGGGAAGCAGATAGGTCAAGAGGAAAAGAAAAGGTGACTCCCACTAATGAGATGAATCCAACTCTCTACAAAGGTAAGACTGGTACTCCACCTTTCTTGCTAAGTTTGAGAATTTTTGGAAATAATTTACATAACTTTATGCTAGATTCTGGGGCATCGGGGAATGTCATGCCATTTTTGATTTGTAGGAAGTTAGGTCTGAGCCCACTCTAGACAAATAAAAAGGTTATCCAATTAGATAAAACAAAATTTAATGTGGTAGGAGAGCTTAAGAACATCCATGTATAGATTGAATTCGATCCAAGGACCCAAACTTATGTGGATGTCCAAGTCGTAGATATCCCAGAAACCTATGGTATGCTCTTGAGCAGAGACCTGATGAAAAGTCTAGGTGGATATTTGTCTTTGGATTTCTCACACATGTGCTGCCCTGGAAAGGAATAGCAAGCCAGATCAGAATTGAAAGTGAGCCCAGGCTCAAACATATGATTACTGAAAATTATTTCCCTAATGAGGTAGCCTATTTTGAAACCGAGATAGGAGTTTACAAGCAGGAGGAAATCTTGAACTTTTCAATACTTCATTCTGATGACTCACCCCTTTCACAACAAAATGACCCAATGGTTACTATTAATCAACAAGTCCTAACAAGGAAATTACAACAGGATAGGCTGGTACTGGGAGAGGAGGTTGATATGTGAAGTCTCCTACTTCCTAACTGGTGTAGGGTGCATTACCAGAATCACTTTGAATTAACTTGCCAACCCTGTGTGGACATTTTAAAACTTATCTCCAGGCTAGAAGAAACTGGTGAATGCGAACCCCAGACCCCTACTAATGAATTTCCATTCCAGGCTAAGGATGCAACCATCCTTATGAGAGCCGACTCTGCTCAGAGGGAATCATCTTATCAACCCGAGCAGACTCAAGTTCTATGTTCTGAATTATCACTTGAGACTGAGCAATCTCATTCTTTGCCAATTACACTTACCCCAGAAACACTTCCAATGCCCAGGGAATTGGTAAAATGAGTACTAAATCATGACCTAGCTCAAGGGGAGGTTCAGGAATCACTTCCTAAACAAATTTTCAATTCAGGGGAATCTTCTGATGAACTGTGCCCCCAGTTGCCTTCAACTACTTATGATCAACACTAGTCCGAGCCTCCATATACTTCTGTCAAGAAAAATATTGTACACCAGAAAAGGAAAGAGATCCCAACCCCAGATCAATTATGGATCTTGAAATTTGATGGCTCCAAGTCCAAATCAGGAAGTGGAGCACAAGTGGAATTAACCAATCCAAAGGGGAAGACTTACTTTGCTTCCTATAGGCTACAGTTTGGTTGCAAAAACAATGTGGTAGAGTACGAAGCACTTGCTAGGGGCTTAATATTTGCTCATCAGAAGAAGGTCACATCTCTTATGGTGATGGGGGACTCTGAAATTATTGTCAAACAGGTTCACAGCCAATATACCTGCCATAATAAAAGATTGGCTGCTTACAGAAATAGGGTTTGGAATCTGATCGAGGACTTTGATGCTTTCATAATTACTTTGATTCCTAGGGAGAAAAATCAAATAGCAGATGCTTTGGCAGTTATTGCTAGTACTTTGGAGCCCATGCAGGATTCCAAATTGAAAAGATTTTTAGTTGAGCTAGTTTCAATCCCAACATTCCTTGATAATGTTCAAAATTTTTCGGTCTTCGAGGATGACCAACACATAGTTTCCTTCTTGGCAAGTTTAGATGTCTTTGAAGGAAAAATCATAGATGAATTAGATAGAGATCAGGGAGAATGGGACCTTGAAGATTGTGATATGGAAGGAGTAATGAACTTAAAGAGTAACAGCATCCCCAAGGGGATGGTAGCCTTAGAAAGGATATGTGATTCTGATCCTCAGGATCGGGAGAGAGTGCCAACACAAAGTGAAGGAGGGAAGTATGAATCCATTAATCTGGCTGATTCGAGCCCTGAAAGAAGTGTCCTTATAAGCAAGACCTTCCCTGAGGAGATCATAAATGAGATAATTAAGGTGTTAAAAGAAGATATTGTTGCAATTTCCTGGAGCTATGAAGATTTGAAGACTTTTGACACCTCTGTGATCACACACACAATACCACTGAAGCCAGAAGCCAAGCCCTTTCGTCAAAAGAAGTGCATGGTCAATGCTTTGATCGAGCCTTTAATATAGAAGGAAGTGCAGAAGCTTTTATTAGAAAGAATCATCTTCCCAGTAAGGCACTCCATGTGGGTTTCCAATCTAGTTCCAGTGCGTAAGAAAAGTGGGGAGATCAAGTTGTGTGTGGATTTCAGGAATCTAAACAAGGCCTCAGAGAAGGATAACTATCCACTTCCTTCTCTTGATGAGGTATTACAAACCGTTAATGGATCCCAAATGATGTCGTTCTTAGATGGCTATTCTAGGTATAACCAAGTGCTTGTCAGTCATGAGAACAGGATGAAGACTGCCTTTACTACAAAATGGGGAACATTTGCCTATAGACGCATGCCATTTGGCCTCATTAACATTGGAGCTACCTTTCAGTGTGCAATGGATGTGGATTTTAAGGATTTGATAGGTAAGTGTATTATTATATATGTAGATGACTTGACAATATTTTCCAAGAAAAGAAAGGATCATGCTGCTGATTTAGCAAGGGTCCTTAAAAGATGTATCAGCTATGGAGTATCTCTAAATCCTAAGAAGTGTGTCTTTGGAGTTTCTGAAGGGAAACTTCTAGGGCATGTGATATCAGAAAAGGGGATATCCATAGATCCTAACAGAGTTGAGGCTATTTTGAAATTGACGATGCTAGGTAGTAAAAAGGAGATGAGGTCCTTCTTCGGGAGGATTAATTTCATAAGGAAGTTCATAACAAGCTTTGCAGAAATTGTCAAACCCCTCAACGAGATGATGAAGAAAGATGCTAAAATTGAATGGAGCAATGAGGCTAAATATGCATTTTTGCAGATCAAGCAATCAATATCTGAGGCACCAGTCTTGACCAGCCCAGATTACTTAAAGCCTTTTTATATTTATTCATTTGCATCTGATCATTCATGTGCATCAGTCCTAACACGGTGCAGAGGTGAAGGAGATGAAAGACCAATTGCTTTCATGAGCTCGCCATTTAAGAATGCAGAAATCAGGTACCCACCCTTGGAAAAATAGGCCTTTGCATTGGTACGAGCAGTAAAAAATTTCAGGCATTACATTTTGAGAAGCCAAGTTATTGCTATAGTGCCTGATCCAGTGATTAAGTATCTCCTTATGCAAACTGAATTGGGAGAAAGAAGAGGAAAATGGATGGCTATCCTGCAAGAGTATGATTTAAAGATCCATCCAATGAAACTTGTCCGAGGACAAGGTTTATCAAAGGCCATGGCAGAGGTTGACAAGAATATTACCTGTCAGCAATATATTGTGCACTCATTTACCAAGGACCCATGGTATACTGACTTGATCTTCTTCCTTCTAAATAATAGATGCCCAAAAGGGATGAATGCTACCTAGAGAAGGGCACTGAGGATGAAGAGTGCTCATTACATGCTCAAAGGAGGGGCTCTATACAGAAGAAATTATGAGGGAGTGTACCTGCAATGTTTGGACCAACAAGAAGCTAAGCATGCCATGTCTAAATTCCATGGTAGGCATGGCACAGGACACGGGTCAGTAGACTCCTTGGCTCATCAAATCCTTAGGTCAGGATATTATTGGCCCCATGTGTTTAGGGATGCACATCAACATGTCAAGACATGTAATACATGTCAGACTTCTGCATCAAAGGAGCATAATCCAACAATGCCTCTACAACTAGTATATGAGGTAAGACCATATGCCCAATGGGCACTTGATTTTGTTGGGGTAATTAATCCTAATTCTTCTACAGGACACAAATTCATCCTAACTACTACAGACTATTGCACCCATTGGACTGAGGCTCAACCATGCAAGAACAACACCACTAAGGTGGTTATCAAATTTCTCACTGAAAACATTGTTACCAGGTTCAGAGTGTCGTTTGCCCTGGTATGTGATAATGGCCATGCCTTTTCATCTACTAAATTTATACAATGGGCTTACGAGCATAAAATTATCTTGAAGTATTCCTCTAATTACTATCCTCAGGGAAATGGTGTAGCAGAATCTACTAACAAGAACTTGTTAGAAGTGATAAAGAAATTACTTGAAAGTAATCCTAGAGATTGGCATACCCAATTAATATTTTCCTTATGGGCAGATCGAACTCGTATCAAGGTTGCTCTAGGAATTTCCCCTTTTAAACTAGTTTATGGCCAAGATCCAGTTTTCCCCATACACTTACAGATACATGTTCTTAAGTTCATGCAAGAGTTTTATACAAGAGATGACCGGATTGAGGTAAGACTAAACAACCTTCTAAACATGGAAGAATAGAGAGATGCTGCTCTACAATAGTTTTTCAAGCATCAGGCTATTGTCAAACGTTGATTTGACAAGAGAGCTAAGATTAAGGCATTCAGAATCTTAGATCTGGTGTTGCTGTGGGACAAGGCCAAGGAGAAAAAGGGTGATCATCATAAATTTGATAGACTCTGGCTAGGTCCATATCAAGTAGTCGAGATCTTGGGTGAGAACGCTTTTCATTTGAGCACCTTGAAGGGAGAACCTGTTCCATTGCCAGTCAATGGGAAGTTTCTCAAACATTACTTCGGCTCATAAAGGTTTGAGTTTCTGAATTGGTTGTATATATTTATTTTGTGTAATTACTGGTTCTTTGCTTCCTTTTTGTTGTTTGTTTGTTTGTTTGTTGTTTTTTTTTTGTTTCCTTTGTTGTTTTGTGTCTATTTTTGTCTTCTTTGGGGATTCTCTTTTCTTTCCATCTTAAAACATTGGGGTTGTTATTCAAATAATGCTTTGGGCACTAGGAGAGAAATTGGTTTAGGCATTTTTGGGCATATGTGTCAAAATATTTTGTTCTAAAGCTCATTCCTTATGGTTATTTTAGCATAAGTCTGAAGGTTATTAGGATTAAGGTATATTGTAGATAACCTCCTGAACTATCATTGAAATATGTCACAAAATAGATAAAACATCGGACTATAAAGTGCTTATTCATCTCAAGGTGATTATATCTTCGATTCAAGTGAAAAATCTATTTCCCCAAAACTATCATCGGATCCACTATAGTTCTCAACCCACATCTCAGACTATTAAAGTCTTTGTATTGAGGAGGTTTTTGAAAAGAATTTTCACAAGGCATATAAAAGAGATTAAAAAAAAAGAGAGAGAAAGAGAAGCACTACAATAAAGGAAAACTCAATACTAAATGGGTAATTCAAGTACCTCTATCGGGGCTATGGACGCCTGACTGGCAGTAGAGCAATGCTTTGAGAGAACTAGAGGTATCTTCATCGGGGCTATGGAAACCTGACTAGAAGCAGAGCAATACCCAGGATTTTATTGCACAACAATTGAAGGACTCAACTCATGTAGCTTGGATCATAGATATAGTTGTTTAGGTGTGGAGAAAGCTCAAATATAGAAGGATGCACCATAAGCATGCACACACTCAGATTCAAGCAGTAGTTTATGTTGGTTCTACATCTGAGATTCCAACTCAACTTTATTTGAATATTCTGATCACACTTAAGCTAACATGTCTCATGAATTATAAGTTTTGGGGTGATTGAATTCTTCAATATATTAAAAATGGGTAAACCATTTTTCCCAGCCGAGTCGCCATTTGTTATGCCTTGCATAACCACCCCATTTTATTTTATTTTGGAACAAAATGGGTCCCTCTTTTCTTTTGTTTTGGTTGTTTGTTGGGTCTAAGGAGTTCTTTGTTTTTTCTCCTAAGTCTATCTTTTGTTCTATCGGAGGCGAGTTTGGAACCATATCTAGACATGGAACTCTCACAAGGTTTCTAGTTCAGATATAGTTTCGACTCCGACTCCACCTTCTTTTTTGTTTCATTTTTGTTTTGTTGGTTGTTTTTGACTAACACTTGGGTTGGTCTGTCCTCCTGTTTGTTGGTCATTTCCTTGTGTTTTGTTTGTTTGCTCATGCGGGGTCAGAACCAGGATTGGAACTCACATGGGAAGTTTTCAAGTTTCCATTTTTTGTTCTCGTCCCGACTCTGCTTCCGCTCTTTTTCTTTCTCTCTTTCTTTGTTGTTTGGGCCAAGTCCAATGTTCGCTCTAGTCCCGATTCCCTTGTTCTTGTGTTGTTCATTGCTTTATGTCGGGACTAGATCCAGAACCAGAATGGAACTTTGAACTTTGTGAAAGTTCTATTTCGATTTTGTCTTCGCTCTCATCTCAATTTGTTGTTTTTGGTCAGTCCTTTTGTTGGGGCCAGATCTAGGGTTGGAAATGAAATAGGGAACCTTTTTTAGTTTCTTTATCTTGTTTCCGACCCAGATCCATGCTCACCTTACCTTTTGATGTTCTGTTGACTTGACTTAACTGGCTAATCACGTAGCTGACTCCGTCCCTGATCTACCGTATTTATGGCATTAAATGCAGCTTGTTGGCATGCGCAAATTATGGATTAAAGGTTTAATTATGCTTAAACTACCTCATTGTTATTATTATGCAAAGTGTTTAAGAAAATTATGGCTAGGAAACTCTTGAGAGAATTGATTTGATCAAGGGGGAAAATTGCGGAGCGAATCTTGGAAAATTTGTGGTCAATCCTAAGGACCATTTTGAGGTAGGTTTCTTTTGATTTTTCTCTCTTCCATTTTGTTCTTTCGTTTGGGTCATTTTAGCGTATTCGCAGGAGGATTTATTCTATGAATTTTTTTCTCTCGGTTGGTATTTGTTTGTGTTCTTTCTTTCTTTTCCGTCCCGTTCTATTTTTGTTGGGTTTGTCTTTCTGTTTGTCATTTGTGCTTTGTTGTTTGTTCTGGTATTGCTTTTGTGACAGGTCCATTTTGTCGTGCTCTAGTTTTGACTAGGGTTTCAATTTTGAAGGGGTTTCCTTGCTCAGGTAATGAATTTCATTTTGAGACCCTGTTTTGGTTTTATCACATTGGTTTTGGATTGTTTGTATCGGTTTCTTCGTGCCCTAGTTTTTGCAAATAGGGTATCAAGCGAATTAGGGTTTTTACAATATAACCTATTCATGGTTTAATGAATTTTGTATGGAGGAGTTGTTGGAAAGTTAAGTTGTGCTATTTCTAGTTTATGTTGGGGCCCATATGACCTAGGGTTTGGGGCCCATGTGACCATCTTGTTTTGAAGATTCTTCATTGGCTGAATTTATTCCACTCCCAGTCATTATTATGATGTCACTGTCTTTACTTTTGGTGAGAACCGGATCCAAGGAGGAAGTTCAACTTGGTAGCTAGCTTTTGTTTCTGGTTTTTTCCCCATTCCGGTCCCGCCTCCGACTATGTTCTGGTCCGGTTCTTGTTCTAGTCCCACCTACGATTATGTTCTGGTTCTGTCCCGATCCCAGCCCCTCCTCATGATAAGAAATATTGTTTATGCCTGATACTTCTATGGTTTTTCCTCCGATAAAGAAATAGTTTGACCAAGTAAATGTTATCTTAGGAGGATGGAGCAGTGATTATATGATTGACTAACTTAGATGCTTTGTTCATCTAATATAAGAAATTGCTGTAGGTATTGAGAGATGTCAGGAGCATTAGATGAGGCCTCTCAAAGGAGCCAGCCAAGTGAAACTTCATGGCAAGGAGTTAGGCCAAAGAAGATCAAAGTGGAGCAGCTCCCATACACCTTGAGATGTAAGCATAGGGAGGCTATCCTCATGGCTAGCAAAATTGGCTCCAACTGGACTGACATAACTGACACCAATTTGGGTCCTTTCAACTATGAAGAGTTGCATGAGGAAACATTTATTGAAGAGAAGATCATAGGAAGAACATAAAGGATTGTTCAATCAGGACTGGCACATGTTGCACTTTTCCCCCTATCTGTTCAATGTCCAGAATTGATTCTTGCAGCAGCTAGAGCATATAACCCTGTTACTAGGTAGTGTGTGGATGTGAAGGGTAATGACATTATTGAATTCACACCTCAAATGATCAAATTCCTATTTCATATACCTGATCCCAAGAATCCTAGGCAATTAAATAATGCAGAGGCATTGAAGCTTTACAGTGATAACAAGGAGAGGAATAGACTCCACATGAATGAGAATTGGATGAGGGTAGAGAAGAAGTCTCTGATCAAGCTCCCAGACCAGCCTAAGAGGGAAAAATTTAGTAAAGAAATTGGGGATATAATCATGTTCCTCTCTAGGGTGTTTGGGAAAAGGGATGCTTCTTTGTTTAAGGAATGGATGTTTCCTTTTATCCAAGCTATTTTGGATGGGAGGCAACAGTTTTATTGGTCAATGATAGTGTCCGATAGCATTCACAATCAGATGATAAAGGTAAGAGAAACCAAGCGTTTCTTTATGACTTCCTATGTAGTCTATGTAGCTGCCTGAGTGGGGATTTTTTTGGGACTTCAAACAATGGGTATATTAGGAGAAGCCCAAGGAAAAAACAAGGTATGGGAGTATTATAACCAGCTCACCTTGTAGGAATCAGAGCAACATTATAGAAGGGAAATGATGCATTTCTTTATGTCATAATTAACAAACTTAATGGTGATGCTGGGTATAGACTTAGCAGAGAGGCAATGGCTTTTGTGATTGAATGGGGACATTAGTTTATCCAGTACCCCACATTCACCTATTTCAGGTTAGTAGGATTTGATGGTCATCCCCATTTTCTACCTAGGTGTTGTGGTGATAAAATCATGCTAATGGAGTTTATTTATCAAGCCTTGGCTGTGAATCTTCAGTTTAGCAACAAACACAAGACTGGGTGCCATAAGTTTTTGATGAAGCTGGGGGCCTTTTGCTGTCCACACATTCAGGAAGCTAAGACTGTTTGTGATGAATTGGTTTATTTGAAGTTGGCCTTGTACACTACCAGGAAATGCTATGACCCCAAACAGAAGGTGAAGGCTTTGCTCCCAAATGTATTTGAGAAGCACTTCAATATGTTGGAGGATTTTTGGGAGGACATACAAGATGAATATGATATTAGGAGGAGGAATTATGAAAGGATACCCATCCCACTCATGATTGAGTTTGGGATAAAAGAAGACATTCCCGACACATTATTCAATGATGGGATAGTTTTGGATCCTAGGTATGATGCAAACAAGATTGGAACTAAGGATCTTGATCCAATAGATTGGAGTGCAAAATTAGACCATTGACATAATGCAGATTGCAAGACCAGTGCTCGATAGGAGTATTCAATGGGTGAGTTTGAGAGCTAATCAGACCGAGGCTACATCATCCAAGAAGAGGAAGGCTGTAGGTACCACCCAAGGATATAAGAGGGAAAGAAGAAGGACCACACCTAAGGAGCCTTTAGAGTTTATGCCCTCTAGTGCACAAGAAGAGGAGGTGGTTCCTCAAGACCTTCCAGAGGTACAAGAAGATGAAGCAACTATGGAGGTGGGTGCTTCTACATCTGCTGTAGGGGGAGGTGTCTACTCAGCCCTCTAATGCATAAGAGTTGGGTCAAGAATAACCAAAGGGAGCTCTCCATGATGAAGCAGGGGTTTTGAAACAAATGGAGGATCAGATTGAGATACATAATATTGAAACTGATTCATAAAAGACTGCATCTGATAAAGAGCATCCAGCTTTGACATCTTTGGATATGATAGATGATGTAGGGACTGAGCACATATTAACTGAATAAGATCAATGGAAATTATTTGAGGATTCTAAAAGGGAAGCTAATGCTAAGGCACAAGCTGAGGCATCAACTAAGCAACAGGAGGAGGAGGCCAAGACACAATCTGAGTTGGCAGCCAACCAGAAGGAGTTAGTAGATAAGGTGAAAGCCGATGAGTTAGCTCAACAACAACAACAAAAGGAGCAAGAGCTTAAAATTCAAGAAGAAAGGGATAGGTTGATAATGCAACAGAAAATTCATGATCTTGAAGAAGAAAAGGCTCAGCAAAGAAGAGAAAAAGAGGCTATTGAAGCTAAACTCAAGGAACAAGAAGAAGCTTATAGGAAAAAGGAAGAGCAAGAATGCCTGAAAAGGGAAAGAGAGGCTGCTAATATTGCTGAACATGCGAAGAAGTCCAAAGAGGCATGGGATTATGTTGAAGAATTGAAAAAGCAGCGAGATGAAATGTTGGAAAAGAACAAAGAGGAAGAGGAATGTTTAAAGAAGGAGCTGGAGGCTAAGAGGCTACAAGATGAAAAGGATAAAGAGGAAGCAGAAAGGATAGCATAGGAAAGGGAGAAAAGTTGATGCAGGAGCATCCAATGGTGTAAGGGCAATCTTGCATCACCCAAAAATAGTTAAATTTCAAGTTTCTTAGTTTTTAGATTTTTTTACATTTTTGGATACCCTTTTCGTCATAATGAAATTCCCAATTTACAGTTTTTATTTTCTGTTCTTGGGTTGAAAGATATTGTAGTTTTAGTTTCCCAGATTTGCATCTGAAAATCTTTCGAGTTAAATTTGAGGCACTTAGATTTCTCAGAACGGCCTTGAAACTTTCCAAAATTGGCATAGCAATTTTTGAGTGCGTTATTGACTTCGAGACCTTTCCAACGGTTCAAACGGTTCGTGAATCAGAGTCCTGGATCAAAAGTTATGGCCCCAGGAAGTTGGCGCACTTTCTAGAAGATACAATTGCAAATGCTTTTTTGAAATTTGAACTTCATGTTGTAAATTTTTGGCGCCAAACTGCCTAAACTCAAATTTGAATGTTGTTTTGGCTCCAAACTAATGAGGAGCTCTATTTATGGGCGGGTTTGTAATTTTTGGGTAGCTTTCTGTAACTTGCATGTGTTGTAGAACTTGGGGATTGAGATCCTCCGCATGTAAGAAGCTCCATTTTCTGAATAATAAAATTTCTCTTGTTTGTGGGTTATTTTTTGTGTCTCGGGTTGTGCCCTCATCAAAAGTGATCAACAAAATGTGTAGGAGGTTGATTCTCAACCAAAGCTTACATTGTCGCAACCTCTGTCTTCCACTACTGTTGCTTCTTCTTCATCCCAGGCAACCACTACTCCTATTGCTCCTACTTGGCTAAAATTTGGCTTAGAGAGAAAACAAGTTCAACCACAGCCGTTGAAATAGGAAGAATTGATGAAAGAAATTGGGAAAGAGAAACCAAAGAAGAAGGCCCGGGTTCTTCACTCCACTAGGCTCACTGATGCTAGAGAGATCATTGTTGAATGTGCCATACCTGTAATGGAGAAGAGTCGTGATGACATGCAAATCACTGATTATTAGTTGGGGGCAGTAAATTTGGGAAAGCCTACAAGAAATCAACAAATGAGTTTGATTGACATTGTGGCCTCTTCAACCAAAACCTGGATGATCAAGGATAAGCAAAGGAAGGATGAGCTTAAAGCTCAGTTGGATCAGCTCCATGGTTTCTTAAAAGATGTTTCTAGTCCCATCTCTCAATAGGCTGCTCCTCCTAAATCCCCAATTTTGTTAACAAAGAGGGAGGAAGATGATTTGATTCAAATGAAAAGCAAGGTGGGGATGATGGAAAAGTGGTTGGATAAGCTCAACCGAGAGGTTGATGATGTTCTTGTTGAGGGTGCTATGATTTATACAGCTGCTCTTGAGTTAGCAGAGGATTTGAACCAACAGGCTAAGGATTTGGAAAAACAAGATGATGAATATAAGGAATATGTTAAAAGACTTGAAGACTTAGCAAAGTTCCCAAGTCCACTTTGATAGAATATTCAATTCTTGAGCTTGGTAATGAATACTTTTTGGAAAAGACTGTCAACATCATAAGATACAAGTCAAGAGCTATGCATGGGCATCAAGAAGAAGTTCGGGAAATGAGTAAGGACTTTAATCAACAGATGATTGAGTTAGAGGTAGTTGTGGCTATTTTGATTAACTTAGATTTCTCCAATAAAGAAGGCCTATTGTTGGATAAACTAAGGGAGAGATGGAGGAGTAGATTTGAAGAAATCATGCAAAAAGGAGATGATGGGGAGAGTTTATTGCTAGATCAGTTTATGGATATCTGGGAGGAGGTAAGAGCTGCTAAAAAAGAGCTAATCAAATTAAAGGAGATGCAAAAGTTAGTTTCTACAGAATTTGAAAGAATCAAATTTGAAGGTGACTGGTTGGATGGGCTAGATTTGGATAGTCTTCAACAGGTATTCTCCAGTTATGACGAGTACATCCTTGAGCATTCAATACAAAAGTGACTGACTCTTTGCATCATACTCCATCTGCCCTTCTCCTCTTTTTGTGGATTTTGACATAAGTTCTACTCTGAGTCCAATCCGTGGGTTTCATCTTCCCTTTTGGGGTATCAAATTTCCTTTTTGTACAACAAAGTGATCAGCCTTGAAAGCAGGGGTTCTTGAGTCCACTTCTACGTTTAGTTCCAACTCCATGAATTGTGGATCTTGATTAATGATTTAGAGACTGGTGCATGTGGCACCCTATATGTATTTTTAGAATCTACTTTGTAAAGGTGAGCTAATTAAAGAAAGATCAGCCACCTAAGGATAGAAGATAGAAACTAGATCTAGGATTTCAAGGTTTTAGAAAGATACTCTGGAAAGTTTAGTAAAAGCTTGATTATTTTACAATTTTCATACATTTTCATGTGATGATTTTAAAATTTTGGATCCATTTTGATAAGGTTAATGATATATGATTAATCCATATGCCAGTGGTTTGTTGTGCTTAATTGTTCTTTATTTGATGAAAGTCAATAGAAGGAACTGGATTCAAGGTCATATCATTGGATTGTCTATGAATTAAAATGTTATTGTATTCATTTGATCTGTGTTTTGGATGATGAGTGAATTATTTATTTGGAGTAAGTTTAGTGAACGTTGATGATATTTGAATTAGCATTATGGATGTATGCAGTAGCGTAGTTTATTCTATGGATTGCATCTTGCTATAGTTGTGGTTAGGTAGAATGAACACTCATTGTTGATCTGCATGTCTAGATACGTAAGGATTTTATTCATGTTTCTTTGATTAAAAGCTTTGTTCCATCTTTTTCTTTTATTTAAAACCCCCTCAAACATGAACTACCTGATGTTATGCATTCTTTTTCTTTGTTACTAGTAAAGGCCCCTTGAACATTATGGTTATATCAACCACTGAGTGAAATCAGCATAATCAAGAACCGATTACTTGGACCTTGGGAGTTAGATCTCCATGTGTTATCTTTCTCTTTCAGGAGAAATAGAATAGTAATATTCTGTTTAATGTTGTTGTGCTGTTTTGACCATGAACAGTTATATCATCAGGTCTTAATGAAATATTAGCAAGTAAATCAGCTACTCTATTATGTCCTCTTTCCATCCAATCAATTCCAAAAGCATCGAACTATTCAATAGAATCCCAGAAAACATTCTTGTATTGTCTCAGTCTGATATTTTTGCAAGCATACTTAGCTCTTACTTGGGATAATACAATCTCAGAATCACCAATTACCATTAGCTTTTTGATTCCATGCTTTTCAGCAAGGCTCAATCCAAATAACAAGGCTTCATATTCTACTACGTTATTTGTATAGACAAAAGATAATGTAAAAGAGAACTTATAAGTCTTTCCAGTAGGTGATACTAATAAAATTCCTGCACCAAATCCTTCTTTGGAGCTTGCACCATCAAAGTACATTTTCCATAGTCCTTTATCAGATACTCTTGAAACTTCATTTCCAAATGTGCTAGCTCCATCATTAAGAAAATGAATCCTAAAACCCTCCTAAATGCAACAAGGGTTTAAGATGGGACATGAGAATTAAGGTTCCATCATAGATTAAGGGATCCAAGGTGTTTTTGAAGATTGACCTAAAGTCGGGGTATCATCGTTTCTGTAGTTTTGAGGCAGACATTCATAAGACTACATTTCACACTCACTATAGGCATTATGAGTTCACTATTGTTCCGTTCGGATTGACGAATGCATTGTCTATATTCATGAGCTTGATGAATGGAGTTTTTTGCACCTATCTTTTTAGATTTGTCCTTGTGTTCCTTGATGACATTTTGATTTACTCGAGGACTATGGAGGAGCATGAGGAGCATGAGGAGCATTTGTGCTAGGTATTGCAATGTCTAAGGGAGAACCAACTATATGCAAACTTGGAAAAGTGTGAATTCTTTTAGATAGAGGTGAGATACTTGGAGCATGCCATTTCAAGGGAAGGTATTTCTGTGGATCCTTCAAAGATTCAAGCCATCATAGATTGGCCTGAGCCCACTAATGTTTTAGAGGTTTGTAGCTTTATGTGATTAACAAGTTATTACTGATGATTTGTGAAGGCTTTTTGGAGGATAGCTCACCCTATCGCTTCCCTTCAGAGGAAAGGAAAGAAGTTCATCTAGTCAGAATAGTGTCAGACAACCTTTTAGACTCTAAAGGAAAGGTTGACTAGTGCACCCATTTTGGTAGTTCTTGATCCTACTAGATTCTTTGTGGTGTGTAGTAATGCATCTTTGGAGGGTCTAGGAGCAGTTTTAATGCAAGATGGTCGCGTGAAAGCCTATGAGTCTCGCAAAATCAAGGATCATGAGTTGAACTATCCTATGCATGGCTTGGAGTTAGTCACTGTCACTCATTCCTTAGTGATATGGAGAGATTTTCTATTGGGGCATTGGTTTCAGTTGCATAGTGATCACTGCAATTTGTAATACATATTCATAGAACAGAACCTGAATGCTAAGTAGAGGCGTTGGATGGAGTTCCTGTGCGAGTATGAATTTGAGGTGAAGTATATCCAGGGTAAGGAGAATGTTGTGGTAGATGCTCTTAGTCGATGGAGGCATGAGCTTTTAGTAGTGACTCTTGGAGTAGATTTGAGGAGTCAGATTCTTGCAACACTTCCTACAGACAATTGGCATCAAGAGGTGAAGTTGGAGGTTGAGTCAAGCAGAGCCTTGGAGGGTAGATTTTTGGGTTATTCTCTTGATTTGGATGGTCTTTTGTGACACTTAGGTCACATTTATGTTCCTCCTCTAGAGGGTCTTCACACCCTAATTATGTTAGAGGCACATCAAAAACCCTACTCAGCTCATCCAAGTGTCAAGAAGATGTACAAAAACCTTCGTTAGTTATATTTTTGGGCCAAAATGAAGAGGGATATTAAAGATTTTATCTTGAGATGTTTGGAGTGTCAGAGGGTTAAGGCTTGTTCTAGAATGGAAATGTGACATCATTTCAATGGATTTAATAGCTTCCTTTCCAGTATCCTCTCATCGTCATGACGCCATCATGGTCACTGTGGATAAGTTGACTAAGGTTGCACACTTCTCTCCTATGGAAATAGGTCTTCTACAACCACATCTTGTTCCAGAATGGAAATAGGACATCATTTCAATGGATTTAATAGTCGGCTTGCTAGTATCCACTCATTGTCATGACACCATCATGGTCACCATGGATAAGTTGACTAAAGTGGTACACTTCTCTCCTATTTGGTCTTCATATAATGCTTCTTCAATGGCCAAGATTTTCATGTAGGATATAGTCAGATTGCACAGAATTCCTCGTAAGATCATCTTTGATAGAGATCCAGTGTTGACTTATGTACTTTGGATGTCCTTGTAGCATGTGTTGGGGACTCAGTTGAACTTTAGTTCTACCTACCATCTAGAGATTGATGGGCAGATTGAGAGGAATAACCAGGTCCTTGAGGATATGCTCAGGATGTATGTCATGGATCAGTCATCTCATTGGGAGTATTACCTGTATTTAGTGGAGTTTGCATATAACAATGGGTACCATAGTTCTATTGGTATTCCCCCTTTCCAGGCATTGTATGGTCATCCTTGTTGGACCCTATTGAGTTGGGATCACCTTGAGTACAAAGTCCTTCTAGGACTAGAGATGCTTCAGGAGATAGAGCAGCAGGTTGTTTGTATTAGAGAGAATTTGGTGGCAACACAAGATAGGAAAAAGAAATATGCAGATGCTCATAGGGTTGATTTTCAATTTTCGGTTGGTGACTGGGTATTCTTATGGATGTGTCCGCAAAAGAGTTTGATCTGCTATGGACAATTCTCTAAGCTCGCACCACATTTTGTTGGGCCATTCGAGGTTTTAGAGAAGATTGGTCCTATTGCATACCGTATTACTTTTCCACCTAGTCTATTGTGCATTCATGATGTATTTCATGTTTCTGTTCTCATGCCATATTATCTAGATATTTCTCATGTTCTTAACTGGAATGCTTTATAGGTAGAGGACGAGCAACTGGCTTTGGAGCTCATGGGTATTGTGAAACACATGAGACTTGCTCTCAGGGGTCGAGATGTGGAGTAGGTGAGGGTCCAGTGGGATCCTAATGATGAGTCTTTAGTTACTTGGGAGGATGCATCCCAGATGTGAGATTTATATCCTTACATGTTTGCAGGCTTCTAGGAGTAAGCTTGATTCTAGGGGGGAGAATGTAGTGCCCCTCTAGGGGGGGAGGATGTAGTGCCCCTCATACTATTGTCTATTAGAATGGTAGTTGTTCTGCTTTGGATCAGACATTATGACACTTTGTTTGATGTTGTATTTATGTTACATTGATACTTTGATGATACTTTGGTGATATTTCTATTACTTGAGTTATGCACATGTTATGAATGTTACATGGACTTATTTGATTATGTGGATTAATCTTATTATGAAAATTATGTGATTAGTTGATCATGGTTGTTATGTGATTATCTGGTGATTGTTCTTATCTTATTTTTTAAGCAACTGATTGTTATGTGTTGATGTGGTGATGTAGTCATAGTCAGAGGGTCTTCAAAGAAAACAATCCAACCATGTAGTGAGAACAACATAGCAAAAATAACACCGAATAATCAAAGCAATGCAGAATCAATACTTTATTAAATTTGAGAATTCATATACATATTCACCAACAACATGCTAGTTTTATAGATTTGACACACTAGCTTGATTATAGAACAATAGAATCACTACTCTAGACCTCTACCAGCTCATGAACTCCTTATCACAGCTCCTAGGATCTACTTGGATCTGTCTCCCACTCAAAACAACTTACAACATCAATTTATATAACAACCGAGACTCAGAAACAATCCGTGTCGGCCACGAGTAAAGAAGATCATGACAAATAAAATGTAACATGAAGAAAATAACTATGTTGGCCACCTCATTGGAGATTTACAAAAAAAAAGCAATTACACTGTGTGGACCCAAAAAAAAAGCTCAAATAGAAGCCCAAGAACATTGGAAAATACAACGATAAAATCCGCAATCTTAGGAAACTATCCACAATGATCCACAATCATTGAAGAAGAACATTTAACATGTAGAACACAGGTTGGATTACACCAAGGATTTACTTTTGGTGAATGCATAAAATGAGGTGCGAACCCAAGTAGAGACCACTCACCTACCAAAGAACATAGAATTTTGCACCAAAGAGATCCACAAACAATGGAAATGGTCCTCAAACTCGAAAAAATGAAACTACAAATCCAAAAAGGAAATAACAAGAACAACTTAAATATTTTTGGGTGATGCAAGATTTCCACAACCCAAGGTTGCTCCTGCATCAGACACCCCTGCTGAGAAAAGATGTTCCATGAGAGGAACTCATGAACATATGATAGGGCCCAGGATATAGATCCCATGCTCATTTCTAATCCAAATGTCTTCTTTGTTTGTACTTTTCTTCCTCCTAACCTCTTTTCTTTCCTCAATCAGATCCTTCAACTTCTTCTTTTGTTCACCTTCTTTTCCCTACCAGATATCTGCATATCGTAGTAAGGGACATTTAGCACCACTCACTTTCTTCTGCTCAATTGATCTTCCTCTTTTGTAGGACTCCATCTTATCTGCAACCAAGGTCTTTTGCTACATAACTCTACCCCTACATCCAACTGGTACCATCTCGCTCTCAGATTTAGCCATAAGGTTCCTCTTCAAATCCTTGTCACCCTCTAGTACAACCTGTGCATCTTGCTTCTCAACACTACAACTCTTCACAAGACTCAAGTTTCTTACTCCCTCCTTTTTATTCTTTAAGGAAGCCAAATTAAACTTCTACCCACCCTTCTCTATAATAATCAAATTTCTTTTGCAATCATATATAGCTCCTCTATCAAACTGCCAAGGTTTACCCAACATAACATGACAGGCACTCATAGACAAAACATCACACAAAACTTCATCTCTGAAGGGGCCAATATTAAAGTTCACCAAGCACTGCTCTTTCACCTCCACTACATGATCATCGTATAACCAACTTATCCTATAAGGACAAGGATGTGGAAACCTCTTCAAACCAATTTTCTCCAGCATCTCCTTAGATACCAAGTTATCAATACTTCCACTATCCACAATAACCTTACAACACTTACCTCCTAATTTTCACATAGTTCAGAAATGATTCTTCCTTTATGAAGTCCCAATCTCTTCCTTTCTTTGCCTCATCAAGACTCTCCTAAGCATAAGAGATTATCCCTACTCTTGTTCTATCTCATCTAGTACTCCAGTTACCTACTCTTTATGTGCCATGAAATTATTTTTACAAATTCCTTTACTTGATCCCTTAGAACACTCAAAAGATCGATGTCCAGTTTCTCCACACTTGAAATATTTACCCAAGAATTCCTTGCTGCTAGTTCCTCTCCTTTGTGCCCTCTGATCCAGTTCTTTACTCCACTTAGATCTTGATTCTTCTTCACTTGTATGCTTTCTTCACTTGTACGCTTCTCCTTGTTGTTGCTCATTTGTTTCTCTTGCCCTCTAGGGTTATTCTGCTATCTTTTCTTCACTTTATCTTCTGCCTTAAGAGCATATTGGAAGGCGTCCTTAACTGTGGAAATCCTCAACATACTCATCTCATCCTGAATGTTAAATCTAAGGCCATTTATATACCTTGCCATTTTCTCCCTAGTCATCTCTTAGTGCCCAAATCTGAATGTCTTCTTGTAAAATTCCTCAGTATACTCTTTCACACTCATGTCCTTCTACTTTAGGTTCTGTAACTTGAACAATTCCAACTCATAGCCTTCTGGAATGAACTTAGCCTTTAGCCTTGCAACCATCTGCCTCCACTAAGTGATTCTTGCTTCACCATTTTTCACTCCATCTTTCTGCAAATATTTCCACCATAAAGCAACATGCCCTTTCAAATTATTTTCTGCCAGCCTAACCCTTAGTGGGTCTCTAATATCCTCAAGCTCAAAATAGTCTTCCAACTCTCCTATCTAGTCTATCAAGTCTTCCAGATTCAATGTACCAGAGAAGTTAGAAACCTCCACCCTATGACTTCTACTTGTGCCATGGCTCTCAACAATCTCTCTTCTCTCTCATCTGTCACTCCTTTAGCCTCTTCAGCCTCAAGTTCTTTTGCAGCCTCTTCATATTCATCCTCCGGTTCAGGATTCCTCCTCAAACCACCCAAGATGTTCCAAATCTCATTCCTCATCTCATTTCTAAAGTCCATCGTCTACTCTATTCTTCTAGGGTTCATCCTTCTCTATGGAATCTCTTCCTTTGCTCGGTGCAATTTCCTTAGCTCGAAAATCTAATTGCAAGGCTTCAATTGCCTCTCTCTCGATGATTTATTGAACACGCTTACATCCTACCTCAAATCGGTGATCTATTTACCCAAGGAATTCCACAAGGACCGCAACCCACTCAAGGTTCACAACCTAGCTCTGATACCATCTGACACAGTCATGGTTGAAGGGTCTTCAAAGAAAACAATCCAAACATACAGTGAGAAAAACACAATAAAAATAACACCAAATAATCAAGCAATGCAAAATCAATACTTTATTAACTCAGAGAATTCATATACATATTCACCAACATGCCAGTTTTACAGATTCGACACACTGGCCTGATTACAGAACAATAGAATCACTACTCCAGACCTCTATCCACTCATAAAATCCTTATTGTGGCTTCTACGACTTACCCGGATCTGTCTCCCCCTCAAAACAACTTACAACATCGATTTATATAACAATCGAGACTCAAGAACGATCCGCGTCGGCCATGGGTAAAGAAAAACATGAAAAATAAAATGTAACATGAAGAAAATAACCATGTCAGCCACCTCATTGGAGATTTACAAAAGAAAAGAAATTTCACGGTGTGGACCCAATGGAAAGCTCAGATACAAGCCCAAGAACATTGGAAAATACAATGATAAGATCCGCAATCTCAGGAAACGATCCACAACGATCCACAATTTCCAAAGAACATTTAATGTGTAGAACACAAGTCAGCTTACACCAAGGATATACTTCTGGTGAATACATAGAATGAGGTGTGGACCCAAGGAGAGTTCACTCACCTACCAAAGAACATAGAATGATGTGCCAAAGAGATCCACAAACAACAAAAATGATCCTTAAACCTGAAAACATGAAACTGCAAAGACAAAAAGGAAATAACAAGAACAACTTAAATGTTTTTGGGTGATGCAAGATTTCCATGACCTAAGGATGCTCCTACATCATGTGGTTACTTTTTTGATGTGTTTTGGGAAAGGGACAGTGTCACATTACTCACTTGTGAGTACCCTGCTATGCTGCGATTTCCTTTCACGGTGTGCCTGATTGTATGATTATGTATATGCTCAACTGTGTTGTGTGTTGTAGGTTTCAAGTACTAGGAATCGACTCCACCTAAGTTAACAGGTCTGAGCATGCCTTAAACCCAATGGAATAGTTGTTCGAAGATAACATATGGTCCCCTACCCTAGCCATCATCCTCAAAGAGGATGAGTATCCAGTCTATTACCTTGTGAGTGTGTTTGTTGTCTATGGGCAGTTGGTCTTGTCTTTCGACCTTGAATATGTTTAGATAACTATTGTTGATATTTGGTTTGTTTAATTTAAATTTGTTAAATAAATGATGTTTTGATTAATTGATGTGTTAAACAAATTGTTAAGTAAAAGTATTTAATGAATATATATAAATATATTTATTAATAATTATGGTTTATAATAAATTTAAAAGTATAATGAAATATTGAAATAAAAAAATATTATAATGGAAAGTTACAATTAATAAATAGAAAAATAATATAAAATATAGAATGATTTTTCTTGGAGAACATGCATAGTTTCGAACTGATTGTCAAAAAGGAAACTTGTTGTTTATTGGCAATTTTAGAGATTTAATTAGATTTTTGGTTTCAGAAATAGAAGAGCTTTCTTTTTGTAAATAATTATCATTTTGAGAGATATTCATTATCATTGATTTTTGTTTTTGAGAAGTAATGTAATATTTGGTTTGCAAGAATTTTTTTGAAAACGATTGCATTCTATTGATTGAATCTGGAAAATTTAATTGGGAATTGGAGAGTTCGGGTTGGAAATTGAAGGATTCGTAGTCAGCATCAGATTTCATCTCAGCCAACATTGGATCTGGGTTGTCTCTATTTTTGTTCTTGTCTTGTTTCTCTGATTAATGTAATTCAAATTCGTTCTCCTTTTGCTTGTTGAAAAAAATGATTGCTTGATTATTTGGTTGTGTCTCAAAACACTTTATATTTGCGGTATTGATCTTCAAAATGGTGTCGAATTATTTCTTCCAGCCGTTTGTCCTTTGTTTGAAGTTTTAGAAGCCTATTCAATATATCTGATTGTGTGCCTCCCTTAATGCCTATCATTTGAATTTGGCTGGAAGTTTCTTACGCCTTTGTAAGGCCATTTCAGTGTCTCTCTCTCTCACCCAAGTCGTTGCATTGCATTTTTCCCCACTACTGTCATACAAATTGAGAAATTGATAAACTTTTAAGGAATTTGATGCTTTAAATTGCATATAAAAGGCATTGGTTAGTTTATATACTTGCTGCATATTTATGATTGCTTGATTTCGATACTTTATTTTGGTACTGCACCACACCTTTGTCATTGGACCTTTTGATTTTTTTAATTTCAATAGTATTTATTTGGAAATTGATAAACTTTTTTTGGGGCACACCTCACATGTATTTGACTACAAGTTCGATTTGATTTGTTGAGAACTTGTTATTAATGGTGTCAATGCCATTTGTTGCTTACATTTTTCTGGCTATGGCAATTAATCTTCACTCCTTGATTGCTATGATTGAAACTACATGTACCGATTTATCTTGATATCACTGGTCTTACCCCATAACAGTTCGATGCTCATATTCTTTTGATGCTTTGTTGCATTTATATAATGTTGATGTTCAATTTACATCATGTATTGTTTGTTATTCACTGTTGTAAAATCCTTCCATGCATTTGCATTGGTTTTGAATAAGCCAAAGTTTTAGTTAGGGAATTGTGATTTTGATTTAGTGGATATATATTTTGTATTGGCATGCATTACTAGTGGGTAATGAATATGCTTGTATTGGTATTCGATGGCTAGTTATTGATAAATAAACTTAAAGTGATAATCGTTGTTTTTGTTTATTATGCTGGGATTCAATTATTATAGCATGGCTTGTGATTTGATATTCCTTATTATGTTTCATTTGATGCATATATCCAATTTCAAAATCCTTCGATATATATATATATATATATATATATATATATATATATATATATATATATATATATATATATATATATATATATATATATATATATATGTGAATAAAAATGTATATGGATTTACATCATAGTATAAGTTGAAATATAATATTACAAACAACATTTTGATTATTATAAAAAAATAAAATATACATGTATATATATAATATATATATATATACATGTATATATATAATATATATAGATACATGTATATATATATAATATATATATACATGTATATATATATACAAGTATATATATACATGTATATATACAAGTATATATATATACATGTATATATACATGTATATATATATATCACGGTGTAGAAAAAGGATAATTCTTCCTTGTGATCAAATAATGTAGATGAGTAAAATGGTAAAACAATTAAATAAGGAAAAAATGATTTATTTATATTTAAATAATTGGAAGATTTGCTAAATGAGAAAATTTGAGTATTTTCTTTGTTGATTGTGAACACTGATTTCTTTCATAAATGCTTAATAGCTGAATTGAAGTCCACTGTGTATTTTATGGATTGCATATGGGACTTGTTTTCTTGTGTTGAATATGGTGTTTGACTATTGGAAATTTGGGGTGGCTTTGGTTATGGTTAAAATGGGAGTCTTTTGTGCAAAGTGGTTAATGGTAGTCTTCCAGAGGCTTAGGGGGGGAAGTATCTTGCATGTTGGGTTTTATGTTTCTTTCATTTGAAAGTGGTTGGTAATGTTTGAGTTGTGTGCAAGAGGGTCAATGCTTTGCACTATGTATATCCTTTTGATATTGTGATGTGTGTGCGAGAGGGTCAATGCCTTGCATTGTGTGGAATTCATGTGATTTTGTTAAGTGTGCAAGATGGTAGATGCCTTGCTTGTTTGTAGGGTCTACTAGTTGCAAGTAGGGGGAGTGGCTCTCAATGGGGTCTAGAACCCAAAGTGGTGACCAAGACAACCCATTGGAGAGTTTCTTAATCCAGTGATAACTTAAAAATAAATTAGGGGGATGGATAGATTTCACATTAAACAAGATAATTGGATGCCTCTCCCATACCTACAGTGCTCGTTTAAGCCAAGGATGAGTTGAGAAGGCCTGGTTTGCAAGATCAACTTCCTTGTCCTCATGAAAGGAATGTTGGTTCCGCATGTGTTACCCTAGGTTTCTAGTGAGAGATTGTTAGGACAACCCATGCTAGGACCATGCGATGACACTCTTCCCTATTGCAGTCTAGCATTCCCTAGTCATGTGTTCCCCTTCTATTGTGTGTGTGCCTCTAGAAGTGATGTATGTGTTGTATGTGATGTTCATGTTGTTAGAGTGTTGTGTTGGAGCCTTGTTTATGTTAGCCTTCTATCTTCATGACTATTTGTTTGTAGTGGGACCTTATGTTATCTCCTAGCACGAGGGGTGGACCTTAGGGTTCCATATGGTCAGAAGGTTGGTGCTTTTTCCTCTATTGGATTTTCCTTGTTGCTTGTTCATGTGCGAGGAGATGGAACATTGTGTAGTGTTTTCTCATTCATGTACTAATTCGAGAAGACAGTCTTTATGCATATGTATTGGACTTGCATATCAGTTATACCATTTAATGTAATATTGATGTATTCTTCCCAATTGTATTTAGGGAAGCATTATTGTAAACAATGTAATGATGTACTCTCATGTAATGAAATTTGTATATGTACTTGTTAGTTATTTATAAATGATCTTTAATGATGTTTACCTGATGACATGTTATGGAAATTAATATTGTTTAATCATTTAATGTGGTGGATTAAATGTACTTGTTTATTAGAAAAATCATGTTAACGTGTTAGTTAATAAAATTAATTCTAGTTCTTAAATAGTAGATATGTAGTAGCATAGTCATGGAACCTTAGAGGACTTAGGATTTGATTTTGTGTTATGTTATGTTATACACTCCACTATTATTCTATTAAAAAATAAATTGTTCCATTATTGTGCTATAGTTGAGTCGTATTTTGGGGTTCCTTGGTGGGGCGTTACATCAAATATTAGAATAAAACAAGGTCTAGTGACATTTAATTGTGATAGTTTGAGTGTAATCTACCTAGCTAAGAACCTAACATTTTATGTTAGGACCAAGCATATTGATGTACATTATCATTTTGTTAGAGATGTGGTTGAAGATGGTATGGTGAAGCTAGTTAAGGTAGATACTTTGATGAATTTTTTTGATTCTTTAACTAAGCATGTGAGAATAGAGAAGTTTATATGGTGTTCGGAGTCTATGGGCCTTTTGGCCCATAGAATTTAAGAGACGATGTCTATACTCCCTCCCATTGCTCTTGAAAGGTTTTTGACAAGTAGGAGATTTGTTGGAAATTTTTTCTCAACCTTGTAATTACAAAAAGTTTACTATTGATAAGAGAGTGTGAGGGGATGCAAGGGTTAGCCCCCTGTGGGGTTCAAGGGGGTCATCCCCTCTGTGGGGGGTTCAAGGGCTGCACACATCGGTGGGGGTTTGGGGCATATTTTATTATTATAAATTTGGATAACTCATCATTAGGTCTCATATTTGATGGTAGATATTTTTTTGGCTTGTCTTCCCTTAGAAGGCAACCCTAGGGTGATCCCACAATAGTGGTTTAAATTTTTTGGGAGATCCCGATTTTTGCTAAAATCACATATTTTTAGAAAATATAATGATTTAAGCCTTGAAAATTTTCATCTGAAGGATTCTAATTGAAGAGGTTTTGATCAAACCACTTTAGATTTAAAACCCCCTTGGATAGAGCCCCACTAGTTTTAAACCATACCTATAATGGATTCTCTTTTACACCTATCAAAATGTTGATAAAAAACCACTTTTGATTTACCTTTTGGGGTATCAAATGAATGAATTTTTATTTTTTTGGTATGTATTCCTTATTATAAGCTTCCCAAAAAGCATAATTTTGAATAAATTTAATTTGATTATTATATTTATTTTTTTATTTCTTGTGAATGTAGGTTTTTCACCAAAATTCAAGCTCTCTATTCTTCACATGTGGAAAAATAGAAAATTATTAAAAAAAATATGAAAAAATATTTATGTACTAGATATTGATGTCCTTGATCCAAAAAAAATTAAAAATTGAATTTTGATATATACAAAAAAAGTTATGTTTTAGCAAATAAATCATGTCTAAATTATAACTAGTATGAATTTGAAACTTAATTATGAAAAAAATATTTAATGAAATGCTATGAAACCAGTTCCATGCACTAGATATTGTAGTTACGAATCTAAATTTGAAAAAATTAGAATTTTATCCTTCATAGAAAAAAAGTTGTGTTAGCCAGTATTGCCACTCTTTAAAAATGGTGTTTACTATTAAAAACTAGTTTTCGAAGGAGATGGAAAAAGAAGTGCAATCTGATTCAAATTTTTTTGAAAAAAATATATTTAGAATCTATAGACAAAATATCACAAATCACTAATTTGGATCATCTTCAAATTCTTCATGGTTTAGCCACTATAGGTGCATGAAAGTGAAGATTTAGTTAAAAAAATTCAGTTCAATGTCCAATTTGGCCAAAAATTGTAAACCAGTATTGTGGGATCACCCTTTATTTTATGAGGGCATTGTATTACAATTATGAATTGTGATGTATTTTGAGAGTCTAATAGTGGTTTTATTGCCTCTGGATCTCTGGTTGGTGATACTCTTATGAGAATATTTCTTTGCAATTATATTGGAGTCTTCATGATTTATGAATAATATATTAGGAAAATTTTGGAGTGTGGGATTTTTTTCTCTCAAAAGGAATTTCCCCATGTGAATCACTATGTTGTAGTATGCATGATATTTATGTTTAGTTTCTATAACTATTTTAAATATCTATTTTTTTTTTTCATTACCCTCCTCTCAAGATTAGTGTAGGAAGTTGTTCCACTACCTTAACTTCCTGACAAGTGTTACGTTTGAAAATGAGAGTACTTTATACCTTAATAATGTTATAAATACTAGAAACATTAGCAAGCCTAGTCTCACATCACAAAAAGGGATGAGGTTTTGATTAAATATATTGTTTATATCACTCTAGAGTTTATGATAATATTTCATACACTTTGTTCATTATACATACTCATTAGGATTGGACTCCACCTAGTTTGTCATGTGTGTGATTGGTGTTGTTATTTGACTTGATTGTAATTTACTCTCAAAGGGAGGCTTGTTAATGCAATAAAAAATTATATATGTGCATCTTCAATATGTAGGTGGATACAAAACTAAGGCTTTCATGCATTGATTATTTCCTAATTATCTGTTTAACCATTTTTCACTTCATTTTCCTAGGTTTTATTATTGTACTAGGATAAATGTTCATAAATAAATTGTAGATTTACTTTACACCCATACATTTGTTTTTAATGTTGATGTGGTTACCATTATTGATATACCCTTGATTGCAATTGTAACGCCCAAAACTTAACAACCAAAATTAAGCTAAGGACAAAACACAAACTACAAATTTAATTCACAACATAGGACCACACACACAAAAGTTATCTTTCCAGCAAGTGCGGGGAACCTAAGGGGCTAGACCTAATTCCTCGGGGGCTCATCTCTGATGGCCTTGCCTATGTACGCACAACGCAGAGGAATTGTAGTTCGACACAAAGACTTTAACCATCACACTCTTAGGTGGCTAACAAAAGGGTTTAACCTCAAGGCTCTCAAGATGTAATATTAATTTTCAAAATAATAAGTTATGTAATGATGACAACACTATACAAGTGATAATAATAACACTATGTCTCAAGAGTAACCATTCAATTATCTATACCAATTAAATTACCACGAAAAGGATTTGTATTAATGTATTTCCAATTGAAACTACAATATGACATGAAAATGACTAACAACTTAATATTTATATCAAAGAAAAAATCCATTCCATCCTTTTAGCAAAATAATGCTTAAACTTACTAACTCAATTATATAAAACTAAGCATTACTAACTTGATTACTAATGTACGAAATATATCAAGGATCATTCGAGTGCTACCAACAATATGATAATGATATGTTATATTTGTTAGCAACCTTTGTAAATGATAATCAAGACCATCGTCTAACTTGTTTTGCTTGATAATAATATAAAGGTAAGGGTTTATAACAATTCCAAAATATATATTTTTTAAATCGATATGTTGTCTAAAGAATCACTGTTCCTAGTTTATCAACAAATTTACCTTAATACCACAAATCTTTAATACATAATCAATAATGATGATATCATGATAACTTAACACTATACATCTAGGGTAAATCTAAAATGTCAACAAGAAGACATTGTACTTACACTATTCATGGACAAAAAAAAAAAACAATCAAGTGTTGCCAATATCTTTCTTAATAAATAACCATTTGAATCAAAATTGTAAACATGATATTCCAATATTTATCAAATTATATTAAGAGTTTCATTTATATATATATATATATATATATATTCTCATATGCATAAGAAAATATATTGTTGAATCTTAATTTGAATATAAGAAATCATATATCACAATAAAGCAACCCATACAATTTAGATAATTACTACGCATGAGAGACCCCACTTTGGACTTGAGCATAAATACAATGGTATTCATAATGTCGATTAGCGAGATCTAAATAATAGATAAATTATTGATAATATGTGTGATAGCTCCAACCTCATGCTCATATTCTTGTTCTAAACAAGATTGGCAGTGAAGAAGTTAGGCGGAAAAGATATAGTTTGACAAGGAACAATATGTCATGGAGGTAATATGGAAGAGAATAAATATGCTAGTGGAGTATGTAGTACAGTGACGCAAGTATTAAGTGAGGAGCAAGAATGAAGGACATATAAGTTGATAAACCGGCTTGACCTTCGTAAGATCATTATATAGAGGTGAGTATTGAGTGGCAAGGACTAGTTAACAGATATAGCTTTCTCTAGATAGGATTATAAACATGCACAAATAAATTTTTATGATAATATTTAGGATTCATGAATATCCTTAAGAAACTCTAACTTAAAGTCACAAGAGTATTATGATTCAGGGACAACAACATTTAACCCTATCACAAGTCTCCATTCTCACAATAGTGGCAGTCTCTATTTATGAAATATCAGGTTTATCCTAGTAGAAGCGAGTTATGGAAGGTATTACTTGAAGGTCCCTTGCTCTCTCTTATGGACAATTACATTAATAAGAGCATAAAGTAATTAAGTATGATATCTAATTTGATTACAGACTAGAGCAATCGATATAAAACTATATCACATTAATGCTGAATTAAATTAAAGATCTACCATTCAGGAAATACCAATAATCACTTACCTATGTGAGCTACGATGTCTTCTCCCATCATGCGCACTCGCCTGGGTCACCAAGGAATCAACTTCTCTCAGAAGTTCTCCTCATACTCCTTCTCCCTTCTCCTTCTCCATATAGCATGATTATGCTTCTATGCGAATTAGATTTGGCCCTTGGTTTTCACCGTGCACAACATGTCACCCATTAGAGGCATGCAGGTCCCTGCCTTAGGACACTCAATAGGACACTCAATTTTCTTATGCAGGACTCTCTCTCCACATCTCAAAGCAGTCTCAGTAATGGATGCATCTTGAATAGGGAATGCCCCCCATTTATTGTTTGGATTTTTTTTTTCTCTAACTTATGATGCTCAAATGCTTGAATCGAGATTACTCAAGGAGAAGGGTGATGATGCCAACACATAGCGACTTCTCTCCTCAAAAATCCACCCCCTACCCAATTCACAGTGCAAAAAACGTATACAATAGAATAAAGCCAGTGCCATCGTAGTTGACAGCTGCCATAGCCAATCATGCTAATCCCTCCATTGTAGTGATCTGGAGCATTTTTTTCCTTCAATACAATCACGATTCCTCCTTTTTTGAACTTTTCCAATTCAAGCGATGTCATCATCCATGTTTATTTTTTTTTTCCTTGGTTTCTTGTTGAGGACATAAAATCTTTTTCATAAAGATTGGTTTTAAAAATAAAAATCTCTCAAACTAAAAGTAAGGGCCATAATCTTTCACACTTTCTCACAAAATTTGTGAAAGACAAAACTATGAGTGATGTATATCGTATTTGCAGTTTTCTTTGCTAGTGTATGGAAAGCACAATGCATGTGCCTATGATCTTAATTCCCTCGATTTTCCATCAAAACCGAAAGCCTCTTTTTGTTGCCATGACTACCATTTAAATGATTTGTACAAGGTTTTTTTGGATCAAAATTTCCTTCCCTAACATTTGTTTGCATGTCGAGATAAAAATCATACTTTTTCCTAAAAGGTTGAAGATAGCTATTGTTTTCATTATCTTAAACAAGATTGTAAACTCTTCAAATAGCTATCATCCACTTTTACTTAAAACATAATCTAATAATAAGATAAAACCACATTATAGAGAATCTTTCCTCGTAGACATGCATGTTATGTTAATTGAATCCATTAATTAAAAGGCTCATAATAATATAATAAGAGAAATGGATAAAAGTTGAGACATTAATAAACATAGAGTATATAGCTAGGATGCATCTTTGCTCAACCACATATAGAAGAGGATTCAAAAGGAGAAATAACCTCTTAAAGAGAATTGCAATCCATATATAAATGGAATGAATCAAAGCATCATTTATGAATTACTTGTGGTACAAGTTGGGGGTTACACAATTAATGTATAACAATAAGATGATTTTATTAGTCTATACATATAGGGTCTTAACAAATCACACAATATTAGTTACTTTATGTCTATATTAGTTAAAAGAATAGGAAATTGATGCTCAAGTTATTATAGTAATAAGATATATATAGTATTATCCCAAAGTTAAGTTATGCTACTCATTTAAGAGGCTGGATAAATCTAATAAAATTAACTTTTATAGAACTGTATAGTATACAAGAGATATTAAAAACATATATGGAAGATATTTAAAATGAATTTTTCTACTATAATCAATTCTTTTCACAAAGTTCAATCAAAGTTTCCACACATTATACCATTCCAAAACTAGTGCATGATTTTTGATGCCATAATGATTTGTCCACATACCTGGCTACCGTAATTTTAAATTGGATTGAGAAGCACATAAATGCTATTCACCCAGGTCTCTATTCCAATCCCCTTTCACCATCCACCTTCTTGATTCCATCAAACTTATGCTTGGATCAAATCACAATAATAGTAGAACATAGCAACATAGTCTAAACAACATAAATTAACTCAAACATGATATATCATACATTAGCTAAACCATCTTAGTCATAATTCATATAGAGTACTTTGTTAATAGCTATGAGAAGACCCTTAGTCTGCATTCTAGCCAAAACATCAAGCGGTCTTACAACAACTACTAGGCAGTAACTATTCTGTATACAAATTGTAAGGAAAGGAAACAACTACTACAACTATCTTTGATTTCCTTGGAAGGAAAACTACGCGAGCAATAATCATGCAATCTACTTCCTATAGATGGTTTAAGATAGTTTGAATATTAGAGAAATAAGTCTCAATGATTTTTTTTATAAGGTGATTGGCTCGTTGGAATTGTCAGAGCAATTATCTTTACTCTTGAATTCTTTGTTCCCAAAACTCCTAGCCACTTTTTATTGGATACTGATGGTTTTTAATTGAGATTGTCTATGGTGTGGCATGAATAAAAACCATTCCAATTCTTAGTCGACATTCATTTGATTGGAAGTTGTAAGTATTGGATAACAAGAGGGGTCCTCATGGTTTTGAGTGTATAACTAAAACATATATTAGTTATAGTTTACATTACTTATAGGGTCAAACCACAATAGTGGTTTACAAATTTTATGAGGAAGGAAATTTGATTTTTCTTCCTCTCCTCATACTCAATGGGTTCGGTCGAACTCTATGGTTTGGCCGAACCACCTTTTATGTTCGACTGAACCCTAAAACACAAACAAAAAAAATTAATATTTTAAGGGGTTCGGTCGAACATGGGTTCGACCGAACCGCCTCAAATAAGGCATAAAAAAAAAAATCCGAAATTGTCACTGTCATTTTTTGCTTTTTTCTGCTTTCCTTGTGCTCTGTGCGTCCGTCGAACGATGAACAACAAACTCGACTTCATCTCTCCATAGTTCATCAACCTGACTTGCATATCTCACCAGGTTTGTCAAATTCAAATTTCATAGACTTCAAAATGCGTTTGTTTGTTAAATTTCTAAACCCTAAATGCAAAAAAAATCAAATTTGTTGATTTGAAACTGCATTTGTTTGAAATTTTCTAAAGCCTTTTCAACATACACTATTTTTATGATACATTTCTACTCTGTCAAAAAATTAACATGCCTTGTCTATGCTTCCACATTTTGCATACATTTCTACCAGGGTACCTCCAATTTATTTGAGGCATTATATCAAACAGTTCATGGTAATTTTTGACGGAGTATGATAGAAATAGTGTCTCCATTGTATGCGCCCTATATCAAACAATTCATTAAAAAATTTATTTAAGGCATTATATCAAATAGTTCATGGTAATTTTTGACAGAGTATGATAGAAATAGTGTTTCCATTGTATGCACCCTATATCAAACAATTCATTAACAGATTTATTTGAGGCATTATATCAAAAACACTATTTCTATCATACTCTGTCAAAAACACTATTGGAAATTTATTTGAGGCATTATATCAAACATTTCATTAACAAATTTATTTGAGACATTATATTAAATAGTTCATGATATAAAGTTTAGGGTGCATACAATGGAAACTTAGATAAAATTCTTCATATTTTTCCTTTGAGTCTTATGACATTACTCCAAAAATGGTTGGTGAACTAAATGTATGAATCGCATTATGGTTTCACATTATGGTTCTTAGATCATGATCTTCACATTATAGAAATTTTACATAATGGTTCATCTTATTATATTTTACAATATATACATTTTACATCATGGTTTCATATTTTATAAATAAAATTTCTTGAAGCTAATTAAGGCTTTGAGTTGGGAAACTTTAATATTATTTCTCACTCTTAATCTATAAAAAAATGAATTAATTGAATTATTTTTGGTTCAATAAGGTAGTTGGGAATGGTGAATTGAATAATTAGGGCTTTGCAATGGTTTTTTCATGAGTGGGTATGGATAATTTGTTACATGGTTTCAACTTAATTTTTTGTTTTGTGAAATTTGGATTGGTCTTTGTTTTTAATTAATTGAATAAATTTAGAGGAAAGAAACTAGATTATTTGAATGAAATGTATAATAAAATAGTTCTATTAGGATTAGAAGGAATGAAGGTATTATTAAATTTTCTATTTTACAACTCAAAAGAGAATAAAGAAAAGGGTGTGCCTTGTTTGTTGTTAATTTTTATTTAGTAAAAGTGAATGAGAACCATTCAAATGAAAATAAACCTCCATTACAAAAGTCTTAGGATGTCTAAATCCTAGAATGAACTCCTCATGTTTCCTCCTAAATGGGTGTTTTATTTTTTAATAGAGTTCATGCATGAATTAGCCCCTATATCTAGAGATCCCTATCAAACAAACACTTCATATTTGCATGAATTAAAGGATTGAACCTAAATGACATTTTAAAGAAAGGATTTATATGTTCTAGTGTCTTGTCATGGGATGCTCCAACTATTTTTATGAAAAAGAAAGATAAGACACTTTTCCAAGTTGTCTTGATTATGTATGTTCAATAAATAAACAATTAACATTAATATCCACCACCTAAAATAGATGACTTATTTTACTAATTGAGAGGGGTGGCCATATTTTAAAAAATAGGTCTAATATTCAATTACAATTAACAAATAATAAAGGAGGAATACATTCATAAAACTACATTTAGAACTAGGTATAGGACATCAAAATTATATGTTTGAGGCAATGCATATAAGACACCCATATACAAAATAGTACAAAAGAAAGAGAAAAAATGTAAAGAATGCGTGCTTGTAATCTATACTTGAGAGCATTAAAATTTTGAAATTAAGCATAAAGAATAATAGGATTTATAAATTAAATACATGAGGCTATTATATAATATCAAAAAGACTATTTTAAAGTTTAAATTATTTATATTTTAATTTTAGGGTAAATACTTTTGGTTGAATTTATGAATTAGAAATAGAAATTTTGAAAGGGCCCCACCCTTTTACAAAGACCAATAAAGAGACAAAAAATGATCAATCATATTGGCATGGAACAACAACAAGAAAAACATAGTTGTAAGTTAGAAAAATAACATCCAATTAGAAATACTCCACCAATAGTGGCAATGTATCTAATAAAGAGGGTCGTTTTCCCAAAAACATTAGTAGATCTATCATTTCACAACTTGAATCCAAAATTATTCAAGGAACTATATCTTATTGTGAACCTTATCCTTTTCCATGAATTCAAACCTAGTTTAGGTTTGTAATGGAGTTTCCATCTTTAGTTTCCAAACTTGAGACCAAAGGGAATAAAGGGTTCCTATAATCTTCTAAACTTGAACCTTCTTCATATTTTTAAATTATTAGAAGAAATGCCAAGAGGTGAATGTTGCAATTCAAGAGAATGGTAGAGGCAATGAACTCCAACTAATCCATCTGTAACATGATTCTTGTCTCTACCAATCTCCTCTAAATTTCTCTTGACAAGACCTTCTAAATTAGTCATGTCTACAAGAGGACCAACCACCCCTCGATTATGCTCAAAGGGAGTCTCAACCAAATCCTAAGGTAAACAAGGCTCCATCTCATCCTTATGCATTTTGTTCAACCTTGCCTTCCTCTAAAATTCCTAAACCTATAAAATACATAGCTATCTACACATGACAACATGGTGAAAACACAAGAAAATCCTATAGCATGACATGTTGAACCCAAATAACCAAATTCAAAAATAATTTAATCTATAAGTATAAATAGTTTGATGGTAGAAACTTTATACATATAAAAATATGATAAATGTGTGATTATTTTTCTTTCCACTCTATAAAATTTTGATGTGCTTGGCTATATAATTGAGATGATTCACTCATAATGTAATGATAAAAATTTAGTATGTATGAAAGAAATATTTTTGAGACATCAAACTACCATTCTACATAACTCTCACATGGAAATAAGAATATTATTTTATTTTAACTAAAGAAATTGTGTGTACTCTATCTTGAAAATTACTAATTAATTTTGAATTATATACTTATAATTTAAAATAAGAGCATCCTTTGTAACATGGAATAGATAGGTTAATTTTAATGAAATAAAATATGTTTTTATATTAAGAAAAAATTACAAATATATGGAACTCATACATTGAGAAATTGATTAAGATGCAACTCTGTACAAGAATTAAGATGCTCAAATAATTTATATACCTTCTTTCAATAATTAACATTAGAAATTAATACTTGGCTCATATTGTATACCCACCTCCCAATGGTCTTGGAATGGATGCATTTATATGGAGAAGGATTTCAAAAGCCTCATGGTACTTGTGGACCCCTCAAAGGCATGATATATAACACATGAACTTTATTTATGAAATTTGGTCTTTAGTTGTTTGCTTCTAGCATGAATGTTATCTATAAGGTGGAATTCTTAGTTGAGACTCTCAATCTTCCATTATTGGTTTCTAGTGTGATTATACAATATGCTCGCCAAACTGTATTAATTTCTAATGTTAATTATTCAAAGAAGGTTCTGTTTCATAAGAAGAGACCTATGTTGACATATTCCAAGGCATGTTATTATCCACAATGCATGACACTTCTTCACATCTCTACCAAGTTCTAAATAGATACAGATCTTCCATTTCCATGGAGGAGATTGATGATTTAAAAAGAAAATATCATGCCATTTCTTTCTTGAGAAGTCATGTTTGCATTCGTGATTTGCAACTTCCATCTTCATCCAAAAAGAAATTATGTTATCGTTATGTGCCTGATATTAACAAATCAAAATATTCATTTGAGAATGATCGCCAACACAAAGGTAAATGAGTGGAAACAAAAGAAAGCTTGGTTAATGGCTTTTAGCATGTTGGTGGAAAATCTTCATCTTTTTGAAAGTGGCTTCCTAGCTTATCAGTCTTATGTTTAGTAAGGTTTTGTAATCTCCACTGTGTTATGTATTCGGGTCATGGGTATATCTAGTATGATGTCTTCTTTTGGGTATTTTGGGTGCATAAGAGAATGTGCATATGTACTGATGTATTCAACCAATGTTCTTTTGTAACATTGTAATAAGACAATTGGTCATTTGTACTAGGACCTCACTGGTCTTTTTGATATTTTGTAAAATTTGTTACTCAGACTGCAACTGGGGGTTTTCTTGCTGGTTCTTTCCCGCTAGTATGTCCGTCTGAACCAGTTATATGTAAAATATTATATATAAATAAAATTATAAGTGGTCTCCCACTTTTGCTTAAAAAAAAAAGTTCTTGTAAATGTCCACATCTTTTTCCTTGACACAGTTGCTATTTCTTAAAAGATTTCTTATGATTTTTCATAATGTTGGTCAATACTTTACTGTAAATATTCTATATTTGTGCTCTGAAATGTCATAAGAATATGTCGTAAGAGGGTTTCATCTTATAAATCTATAATTATATTATATGCTCTTAGAACATCTTAGACACCTCCCTTGAAGCATTCAACAAATGACAAATAACTACCAACACAAAGTGCAATGCCTCATTTCCTAATATGAGGACAAAACAATAAATCAAAATATTAGGATGCAAGGTTGACCCACCTTTCCCAATACTTGGCTAAGTTTATCATCTATTGAGGAGTGGATCCCAACAACAATTGTGCTTAGTGCTTACTACTAATCCAAGGAATACCTATTCATTTTTTCTTTATTGTATGCCTAATGACTCCTCATCTCAAGTTAAATTGTGGGAATGGATTTTTATGCCCTCCCTATGACTAAATGGCTACAAGGAGGTGAATATGATATGGTGGAAAAAACCAAGATACAAGTTGGTTTAGTTCTCATAAACTCTCTAAAAAATAATTGAATTCCTACATCCTAACTAGAAATACCATGAGGGGTTTAGATCCCATTTTAGACAAAAAATATTCTTATACTATCACTAGTTCACTTGGACCAACTAAAGAGATGGTGAACTAAGGGAAACTTAGTTGTATTGATAGATTAAAACTTAGTTATTTCTCTTTCCATTGTCCCCTCTCCACAAAACACCCTTATTTAAGTAGATTCTATTAAACCTATCTACATATCACCTCCCAATTCTTTAAACTTTTCAAACTTCTTATTCCTCATACCTAATAATCTATCCTTCAAGCTCAACACTTCCCACCTCAATCAAATTGATCACCTTGCTTCCCTAATATCCCTTTGGTTGATGTTCCTAGACCTCATCAAAATGGTAAGTGGATACAATTGTGGAATGATGCGATTAAATCTATTGCACTACCTTACTATGATCTTACAATAAGAATATGGCTAAAGAAAGAGATCTAGAATGGAAAAAAAATGGATCCAAATAGAAAGAAAAAACTTGTTTTGGCTTTAGCACTTACTAATAACTTTTCTACAATGAGTGGTTGCTTCGTTGAAATAAAACTTAGAAGATTTGAACTTAATTGTGGTAGAGGATCTCAATTAAGAGATAGGCTACATTGGATGAAAGGATATAAGGGATACAAATTATTTTTTAGTTATCTCAAACATATTTACATTCTCGAGAGTGGATAATATCTATCGTTGATCAAGAGAGGTAGTTCCATGACAACTCTAATGATATTAAATCCATTTTCCTCCAACATTACAAATAATTTTTAACTGATTTAGTTGAAGGAGATCCACATCAAGATATAGTTGAGGAATTGATTGGCACTTGCATACCCAAAATAATTGGTCTAAAAAAATAGGCACATTTAGATAATTTATTCACCCTTGAGGAGGTTGATATTTCCTTGAAGGATTTGAATACTCAAAAAGTCTTGGAATAGATGATTTAGCTACACAATGCCTTAAAAAAATATGTACATTCATTAAGGAGGACTCTATGAGGTATAAAAAGTAGCTTTATCAAAGGGATCCATCATTTAAATTCTATTAATCAAGGGTTGATAAATTAATTCCTAAGGGAAAAATATATTTTTTTATCTGAGGGTGGATACTAATTACTCTTCTTAATACCTCCTACAAGATTGTGGCTAAATCCATAGCTAAAATAATTGAACATATGACATAAGAAATTGTAAGACTAGAAAAAACTATATTTATAAGAGGGAGATTTAAATTATAAAACTTGAATCTTTTTAAGGTATCTCATTAGATTCTACTTACTCTAACTTAAATTTAAAAAACAACATTAAAATCCACAAAACAAATTTCAAAGACATAATAAATTATTACAATATTATTTAAAAATCTAATTGTAATGAACTGTATTTTATTGTAATAAATATTCAAATTTTAAATCTATGAAAATATATATAACCAAATGATCCTTAGTTTTCATATATAATTTGTGATGAGAATGTTGAATATTATAATTTTTTAGGCCAATTTTTAGGCACTAATTCACCATTGTTAAAATGATCCTTAGTTTATTCATTGTTTCTTTTATGATTATAATTTTTTTCAATTTCTATTAAACGAAACTCAAAATAATGGTATAGATTAAGATTCTTGTCTTTATCATAATTAGAAGTTGTATAAATTGTTAAATTATATATTTTTTAACATGAATTATATATTTTGAAGTTCATTTATGTTAACAACTATTAGATTAGATATTTTTATCCCTAATTATTTTCAAATAATTTTACACTAATCTTTGTTTTCTTATTCTTTCTTTCATTGTTTCATTTAAAATTTGAACCATTTAAGGATGCTATGTTATAGATTATAGTTGTCTTCCAATTCTTTTTAAATTGTTAATGGTATGAAAATATTATTGATGAGTAGATGAATTATTAGAACTGTTTTAGATAAATATATTCTCTATATCTAGATATATTATTTACCAAGGTCTCATTGCTTCTTTAGGTGTACATACATATATAACATGGAAAATGAAGATGTTCCACCTGCAGAAAATTTGTTTGGAAATACCACTAATGAGATTAAAAAATTGAGAGATTCATTAGCACAGGGTGCAAACCCGGGGATATATAGTGAACCATGCATGTTAATATTGCATAGTCTAGAAAAACTAAAAGATGAACTTGAGAGGACTAGTGCATATTCCCCAGATAGAGTAGCTGCTATTCTTTCCTGCATGCAGGAAGAAGTACATGGTGACGTTCCCCTTAAACAAATACAGGATAGTGTCACCAAAGAAATGATAAAAGCCACTTGTTTTCCATTTTATCAAAATGTGTGTAAGGTTAGGGGATACCAGGTCACTAGATGTGTCGATCATGCTATGGCCTCATTGATCTACCCACGATTTCTCACAGCACATGGTCTATACCCAAAAAATGACCAAATTCCATTGTATTTTGTTCAGCAATTGTATGTTGAGGTCCATTTGGGCCTCAAAGTTAACTACCTGGACATTCCACCATATGCTGGTCAGGGGTGTGGCATGATTACTGATAGGCCCACCTATCATCAAGCAGATAGACCACCCCCAGTGTTTAGGGTATTGGATGGTGAGAGGTCTCCTACTCTCACCCCAACTCTAGCCCCCATAGTAGATGAGGTTGTCGTTGCTTCCAAAAAGGAAGTAATTGACACTATAGGTGACATTGTGGCTGCCACCACTAGGATATCTGAAGATCGTGTAAGCCAGTATTTGATGTCCAGAAATTCCTGATCCATGCCATTTTCAACACAATAGACCACTATGGATCCTTTTACAATGGTCGACATCCCTACTCCTACATAGCTTGATGCACTTACAGGAGATATGGCACACATGACTCTGCATTGTTTGGTTGAGGACTTGTTGGAGGTATATGCCCACATTGCATTAGAAAATGGGATTGATATAGAGCATGTTAAAGATCATTTGAGATGCAAAGGTCGTTCAGTTCCAGGATCCCATCACTCTCATCTGAGCACTAGTGCACATCAAGATCCATCTACAGTTCATTCGGTAGCTGCACAGACTATGCGTTTTACTGGTATGTTGATTGGTTCTGGTTCATCATTGTCGATGCCATTTCACCTTCATAGTCCTCTACATTCATCATTTTTGGAATGACATGGGATAGATTAGATGGATGCAAATGTTGATTCGTCGATTGACCATTTGGTGGATATGGTGGAGGAGATCGTTTCAAAGGACTTAGGTCATCCGATATCAGATGATATGCATGTATGTGTGCATGTGCATGTTTCAATTCTTTTTTCATTATTATTATTATTATTATTTTTAACTAGATATTCATGTAAGTTGATATATATATGTATATATATTGTTACAGGTGGACATACCTCATATCACTCCTAGCCTTGGTCCAGATCGTGTGCATGATCAATGTGACTCTGTGGATGAATCTGCTGCCAGTGGACATGTGAGTTTTACATTTTTATATAATCACACATGTATATGTACATGCAATATTTATGTATGCATAGATCTAGATTGATATTTAAAAATACAAGTTCATTTAAAAATAACTTTCATAGAATTTATTTAATATAAATTATATGTATTTAACACATCCTGTACACAATTTTATTTGTAGGGCTCAGCACATCCATCAGAGCAGGACCGTACTCATTCAGATGGCCATTCGACTAGGAGTAGACATTCATATTAGGCCATGCACACTATATTTATGATCTTTACCACATGTATTTTCTTATACATGATGATCTTTAGTATTTGAGATTTGATGATCTCTAACTTACATTTTCTTATATGATATACATACATTTTCTTATTTGTTGATCTTTAGTATTTGACATTTGATGATCTTAAATTTACATTTTGCTTATATGATATGTACATATATTTTCTTATATGATATATACATACATTTTCCTCCTTTGCTTATAATATGTGTTATGTTTATATGTATTAAATCTGTTTACATGTATGTACATGTGTTTGCTTATGGTTTAAACATGTTTACACATAATATATGTATGCATTTTCTTTAAATATTCAATATACATACATGTTTTCTTATTTTATGATCTCTTACAACTTACATTTCCTTATATTCAATATACATTTGATCTCTAGTAGAATTTTAGGGAAATCAATGCCATTTTATAATTAAGTTCATTCATGTTGATCACAATAAATATTTTTTTTTAAATGACTTACAACATGAACCATTGAGTTGAGAACAAGATATAATCTTTTTGACAAGTAACTTGAAATTCAATTCAAATATAATTAAGAAAATTCAATTCAAATTATACCTCTATTATAATGTTTTTGACAAGTAACTTGAAATTCAATTCAAATATAATGAAGAAAATTTAATTCAAATTATAACTCTATTATACATTTTTGACAAGTAACTTGAAATTCAATTCAAATATAATTAAGAAAATTCAATTCAAATTATACCTCTAATATACATTTTTGACACTTTAACAAAATTCTAAAATTACTAGATATGTTGTGCATACCTATGAATTAAATAACAACAAACTCCACAATGAAATAACTTGTTTGTTTACTACTTGATTCATTTAAACTAGGATCTAGTTATTCCATGTACACTAGAATAATTTTTTCCCATCCCATATGCATATAAATAGAAGCTTATTTTTCATTATTTTGGATATCAAATTGCAAGATTAATTATCATTTATATCACTTGGAGTGCAGATTTTGGAGAAGTTTTTGCACATTTATCAAGGAGGCAAATATTGGAGTTCAACAACTTTTCATTTTTATCAATCAAGGAAAAATTTGGAGGATAATTTAACTAAGTTGGTAGAGGACTTGTTTTGAGTCATCTTTAAGTTGAAGAAGAAAATGGGACAACAAAGAAAAAGAAAAAATGCGTCTCAACGAAAATTGTCAAAAGAAGAAGAACCAAAGAGGCGTGAACAAAACTTGGAAAATTATCATAGAAAGAAACAAGGTACATGCTTGTTTCTTCTCTCTCTCACTCTCAAGTGTGTGTTTAGAACTTTTACTTTGAAAAAACATGAGTATTCATTTGATGGGATGGAATCCATAATGTGCATTACTCCACCCAATAATTTGGTTAGTACACCTAAACATAAATTTGTATGTGCATACATTTTGCATTGGCTTTCTTATTAAAATTAGAAATGTTTAATGTATGACCATTTTTCAACTTACAATACCCCAACTTAAAATGCACTCTTAAACTAAAATATTGTACATTAAATCCTTCCCTACAAACCTTACACTTATCTTTTACCAATACCTTTGTTTAATGTTTTTGTCATCACATTATCATTGTTGAGTATTGCATCTACACAATTTTCTCTTTACTTTGTTCATGAAGAAAATGATAGTGTACTTCAATACATGCTTAGTTCTCCAATGAAACCTTAAATTTTGTGTCCCTCACTATGCCACTTTGATTTTCATAATTTTTTCAACCACATTAATTATTTTATGGCTTTGCAAATTTCTATATATTCTAACTTTTGCACTTTGAAAGAAACCATTATTTTTTCTTAATTATTCATGAAACTACACCTTCATGTACAATGAAGTAGCATTCTAATGTTGATATTTGGTGATCAATATCCCCTATCCAATCTACATTGCAACATCTAATTAGCTTAACATTTTTCTAAACTCCCATTGAATTTAATCTAATGATCAAGAGTTCCTTAAAAATATTTTTTAAATATTTTAATAAATGCCCAATTCTAAGCTCTAGAATTATTTGAAAATTAGAACTCAAATTATACTTAAATCCAATGGAATGTCAGCTTTTCTAGAGAGTAACACATGTATACATCAAAACTCAAGCTATATGGTGCCAAGGAATAATAGTTATATATGATAGATTATTGTTTAAATTATGTCTTAACACACATTTGTTTTGAAGGTTCTAACCATCATTGCACTTGAATGACTATACATAATTTTAAATTTCCTCAAGTCATCTTGGTCATGCAAGTTGCAATGTTTATCTGATCCTCGACTCCAATTCCTTAAGCCAATTCTTTTTGTTTCAATATTTGTGTTTGGTTTTAGTTGATCATTTGGGTTGTGTTTTATGTCCCATAAATTTTTAACTTTTTTCATCTTAGCACATATTGGAAATTTATTTGAAACCTTGAAACATCTTATAGCCCAATTTTGTTGGCGTTCTTTGGATCACCTTGTTATACTCTAAGGGTTTCCTTTGCTATATCACTAGCCTAAAATTTCTAAGTCACTTGTATGCATAATCCTCGAACTTTGATGCTTGGCATGGAATTTGACCTATGTGTTTCCTATCCTTGGCTATGCATTTATGGATTTGCTTCCATACATGTGCATGTAGTTGTTTTGTGTATTTGGTATTTTCTTTTCATCACTTCAATGTTCTCAAATTATTTTTATGTTTTATGCTATAGGGATTCCTCAAGCTAGAGTTGAGCCAAATCTAGATATTGGATCAAATGAATCCGTTGAAGAACACATGGACCTTGAAGTTAGGGAGGAGACCCAAGTTCAAACTTTTCTTGTTGGAGAGGGGTCAAGATCACTTCCTTCTACTGGTATGGATGAGCATATAAAACTAGCACAAACTTCTTTCACTTATAGTGTCATGTTTTATTAGTTTGTTTGCTTGCATACATAAACTTCACTTATATAACATCATCTCTCACTTTTGTTTGCAAAATATTTTGTGACATGTAGGAAGGGCTCAACAAGCAGGAAGTTTTCATGCTCAAGTTGAGCCAAATCTAGACATTGGATCAAATGAATCCACTCAAGAATGCATGGTCCTTGGAGGATAGGAGGAGGCACAAGTTCAAACAATGCATGTTGGAGAGGGGTCGGGATCACTTCCTCCTACTAGTATGGATGAGCATATAAAACTAGCTGAGAAGGTGAGGAAACAAATTTCTCATAGAAATTTAGATCATTTACTTGAAATGGATATGGAAGAATTGAAATATTATGCCAACTAGCCTTATAATAAGAGAAAGAGGTCAATGACTAAATCTATAAATGGAATGATCAATCATAATTTCAATCATCTTGATACACTTGAAAAAATCCAATTGTTATCATGTTTACTTCTTCGTGATGAGCTCAAAGAGTCATTACAATTGTTGGGTGCACATTCAACATCAAATAAGAAGAAACACATGGGGTTACAAAAGGATATTGTTCAAAATGTTAAAAATGGTTTAGATTTGGGAAAGGATCTCGATCGGTGGATAAGGTCACTACAAGAAGGGTGATGTTGACATCTATTATACATCAAGATATAGCAAGAAAAAGAAAAATGTCTCCACTTTCAATTGAAATTGGTTATAGTAGAAGCACATTGATAAAATATGAGAAAAAGAGAAAGTTTTTGGATGAGAGTTTAGAAGGAAATTGGGCAATTATGTGTAGAGCTCCCCATTCTGACAGGATTGAAGATGTTGTTAGGAACTTGGTCTCAGGTTTTTCGGCATGATCGGACTTGTCCATCATCAAATAATAGAGATGTTATGAGACACAGGATTGGACCTAGTATTTATGAAAATCATATCAAACATTGGCTAGACATAACACGATTTGAGATGTATATGAACTTTTGTAATGCATATCCTAATATAAAGATTGGGAAAACAATGTTTCAAAGGTTAAAGCCATATTATTTGAAGATAAACAAGTTTTTTGAAACTTTTTGTTATCATATTGAATTTGATCTCTACTATCAGGTGTTTCGAAAGATGAGAGAAGAAAGATGTGGGTTTCAAAATGCACCTCCTAAACAGGCAAGTTTGTTCATAAAGTCTATATTATGTGATCATGAAAATGGACCTCAAATAAACTGCATAAAAGGAATTTGTGAGACATGTGGAAATTTGGCTAAATTTCCTTCAAGAATTGAGGATACTGACCTAACAAAGACAGTAAATTGCAAGAGGTAAGTACTATTTTTAGAGAGTTTATTTGTTTCAATTTCTCATAGATTGTTATTTGGATTCTCTTTGATGTAATATTTCATTGATTGTGTGGTTTATTAGTTATTCACATATTTTACTGACACATGTACAAGTATGTAAAGTTGCAAACAAATTTTGGGAAAGAATCCACAAGGTTGAACTATGTAGAAGAGGAGATTCCCATTGGAAAATTTATGGAAGATTTTTGAAAATTGATACGACCATACATACAACATTCCTTTTTTGCTAAGTGGCAAGCACAACAATTCGAAAAATTGAGAGATACTTTCCCATGTGGAACCGTTCTATCAGTAGTTGAATTTGTGGAAAATTACTCCTTTGTACATCAAAAGGAGATTCAATCAGAGTATTACTTTTCAAAGCAAATCACTATTATGGTTCATGTGTGTTATCGACATGGACAATCAGAATTGGATGGTGTTGACAGTACAGATGAAGAACGGGCCATTAAGAAAGAATATCACTTTTATATTAGTGATGATAAAGAGCATGACACACTTTTTGTCCAACATTGATTTACAATATTTTTTGAGAATTTGAGAAGTAGGGGTGTAAAATTTGAAAATCATTTTGTATGGTCAGATGGATGTGCATTACAATTCAAATCTTCACAGCCATTCTATGCACTTTTTAGATATCATAAAATCTACAAAATACCACATGTTTGGAGTTTTTTTGAGAGTGGGCATGGAAAGGGTGAGCATGATGGAGCATGAGCTTGCATCAAATGAGCTTTAAGAAAGCATCAAATGAGTTATCCAGAAGATTGTCTAGACAATGAACATGATGTTGTTGAATGGTGCAAGAAACACTTTGCATCAAATGTGGTCCACACATCTTCAAGAACAAACTGACACATTCCACATAGAGTGTTTTGGGAGACATCAGGTATGTATAAATTACATTAAATCAAAATTTTTAATTTATTTAAATTTAATATATATATATATATACATATTTGTTCACATGAGTTTTTTGTTGTACATATGTATCTAGGTGTGGATAGAAGATCGAAGCATGGATGCAAGAGGGTAGGAAAAACAAGATCTTTGCATTGTGTTAGGAGTTCAGATAGTCGCCATGGATGGATATTAGACACAAGGGATTACTCTTGTTTTTGCACTGAGTGCATTGAGGGAAACTCTGATTATGCATGCAACAATCAAGAACTTGGATATGTTGGTAAATGGGATATAGTGCCACTAGTTATTTCAGAAACATATGATGAAAACGAGGAAGAAAGATTTGAAGACATTCCTTTGATTTCAATTGATTATGACCATATTTCAGGATTGGTTAGAAAAGCATGTGTAAGTTTTCAATAATTTAAATATTATATATATCTAGTTAATGATCTTTAGAGACATTTCTAATTTTTTAGAATTTTTTTTGTGTAAATTTGGTGTACAGGAGATGTTTTTGCAATCATAGCAGAGCCTGGAAACATTGAAGGTGTTAGCTATTATTTATTGTGTTGCACAAAAGAGAGGAATAAGCTAACAAAACTTGAAACAAGTAATGGAATGCCATTTCCCACAGGTGAGTTTGAATTTAAAATTTTCTATACATTGTATTCACATGTGCACATTACATTATAAACATTGAATATATATTGTACAAACCTTGAGCACGAAAATGTTGCACACGTTCATATGTCTTACCCTAGGTTCATGTTTACCATGCAGGTTCTATTGTAGTGCAAGGGACATATCTAAAACAAGTCAAAGTTGTTCAGCATGGGATTCATTTTGTTGAATATCAACCTAATAACAAGGGATATCAATATAGTCACTTAATAATTTCTACTACTCTACATCTTCATGTAGTTCCACATGCACGTGGTAGAAGAAAATGGAGACTAGATAGTGATGATCATCAAAAAATTCTGCATGTTATTGAAGAGCGGGCTGAACCAGAATATTTGACTTAGATTATATCCATGGTTTTCAAGTTCACTTGTAACCCTATACATGTTCAAATGAGAACTTATAGTAACTTGTACATAGTTGTAAATCATTTTGTGTAAATTACAATTATATGTACATATTTGTTCCATGGAAAATTCTTAAGTTCAAGAATATTTGATAGCATCATCTCTCATTTTTTTTGGTTGCATGTAAACCCATATATATGCTTTCAATCCTTATTTGAAACGTAGTGAATTTTTTTAAAATCATTTTGCCTAAATTACAATTATATGTACATATTTGTTCCATGGAAAATTCTTAAGTTCAAGAATCTTTGATAGCATCATCTCTCACTTTTTTTGGTTGCATGTAAACCCACATATATTCTTTCAATCCTTATTTGAAATGTAGTAAATTTTTTTAAAATAATTTTTCCTAAATTACAATTATATACAACTTATATAATTTGTTCCATCGAATTGTTCCATGGGAAATTATGTAAATTTTAAAATTAAGTATTATCTAATTATAAAATTATTGTACACATATATAAAACATAAATCAATGTAAATAAAAAAATCCCTAACCCTTAAACCCTTAACCCTATAACCATATAACCCTAAACCCTTGTACCCCCTACCCTTTATCTTTCTCCCACTCCCCCCCTCTCTCTCTTGAAAGTCTCTCCCTCCTACCC
>VDFB02058242.1:401364411-401378919 GCA_007258455.2 Sequoia sempervirens
TTTAAGTTTTATTAAATATGGGTTTTTCACCCGAAAATAAAACTCTTTGTTCTGCACATGTGGAAAAATGAAGATTATCAATTTTTTTTTTTAAAATATGAGTGCACTAGATATTGGAGTTCTTGATCCAACAAAAAAAATTAAAATTTTGACACATATGGTAAAAGTTGTGTTATACGGTCGCGTTATGTTTGAATTGTAATTGATTTGACTTTGAAACTTGATTAAAGAAAAAATATTCAATAAAAAACTATCTAACCAAGTGGAAGCATTAGATATCGGAGTTACAAATCTAAATTCGAAAGAATTAAATTTTTATCTTTCAAGGAAAAAAAGTTATACGTTATATGGTGTGTGCCACTTTTTAAAAATGTTGTTTTTTGAAAAAAACCAATTTTCGTGGGAGATGGAAAAAGAAGTGCAATCTGATTCCAAAATTTTTGAAAAAAATATTTTTAGAATCTACAGATAAAATGTGACAAGACTCTAGTTTACATCATCTTCAAATTCCTCACAGTTTAACTGCTTTAGGTGCCTGAATGTAAAGATTTAGTTAAAAAAAATAAAATCAGTGTCCAGTTTGGCCAAAAATTGTAAACCACTATTATGGGATCACCCTATACTGAATCTTTAGTTAGTCTACGAGTCTAACTATTCCTTGTCAATTAATTGAATTATTTTTGGGTAGTTTTTAATGGTTGAAATTATTTTGCAATCATTGGAAATTTTATATAATTTTCCTATAGTTAGTAAAAGGGATTGTTTCAAAAAATCATCCCCTTTCCCATTTTTGTATACGAGTATTGAAGCATTCAATGAAATAAGAACAAGTACTATATCTTATGAATTGATATGTTATTCTCATGTGAATCAATCATGTATTTATAATTTATTTGATTTTTCTTTAATAATTGTATATTCATAGAGTGAGTAAATATTTGGTGTTATTGCCTTCAAAGTTGGGTTAAAATGATCATATAATGGAATAATAAGTTGAAGAACCTATAGAGTTTAATCAAATGAGAGAAGATGCACTTAAATAGGACTTGGTAAACTTGTAGGATGTATTAGAGATAGAACATATATAAAAGGAAGTTGAATGAAGAAAAATACCCCAAGAGGTTATTTTTGATAACCTAAGAGTAAGCAAGGAAGTAGACATACTCCTCAATCATATGGAAAGACTATTTGTAAGAAATATCTTTATAGTTCAAGGCTTGTGTTCCAAATTGGATCAATAAGTATAGAGAGAACAAATAAATAAATATTGTGAGGATATAAATAGACAAAAGGAAGAAAAACCAAATATTGATAGGAATCAAATATCCTAAAATTAATGCTCTTGTACCCAAACAAGAATCAAAAGACAATAAAAAGTGCTCATAAAAAGAAAAGAGGTGATGTGATACTAAATGATCATAGATCAAAGATAATGAAGAATAAATATAAGAGAAGTATCAAAATAAGCCATAACCTTAAAAATCCCAAGTTAGATCCCATCCTAATAAAAGATTCAAAGTCAAAGTGTAAGTTGAAGTCAGAGTGCCAATTGGGAAAATAAAAAGCACTTTCACTACAAGAAATCCTACAAGTGCAAAGTGGGAAGAGATAGAAAGGAACTTAATTCTATTTGATGAGATGTGGATCAATCTCTCAAACCAAGTAAAGAAACTAGCACAATAAAAACCAATATATGAAGAATTTGAATGAGAGATAAAATATAAACACCCACTTTTAAAATCTTATGAAATTATCATCTCATGTATCAAAATATTATTTATTGAAGAGAAAGAATTAGTAAATGAATAATGTGAGCTTAAAACTCTTGGGCCAAAGGTTAATAAGAAATAAGCTAAGGGAAACTTAAATGTGTAAAATTCTAAGGTAGGATGAGCTGACGATTCCCATGTGGACGAGAGTGCATGAGAAGAATTAGAAAATTTGAATGAAAACCCCACTAATAAGTTGGTTATAGGCATTGAGGTTACACTAGAATAGATACAAGGTGAATCCCCCATCAAATACTAGTATAAAAAATAAGAAGAAAATCAAATTCATAAGAAATTGGTCAAAGAACTCCATGAGCATTAAAATATATGAGATAATTTGAGTAGAAAATTCCCAAGAGATATATCATTTTGACTATGATCCTTTTTAGCAACACTAAGAGCCATAACTATTGACTAGTACATAAAGGTCGACTTGAATTTCAAAAGTACTTGGAAAAATTTGAAGAAATATTTTGAAAAATAATTCAAGCTATTTAGGGATGATAATGAAATAGTAGTATAGATTTATAGTATTAAGTAAAAAAAAACATGAGAACATCAAATCGAGCCACCAATACTAGAATCTCAACAAGATCAGTCAAATGAAATTGAAACTAAACATTTATCAAAACCTAACATACTAAATTATGAAAGCTTTCAAAACATCTATTCTAATCCATCTAAAACTTATCTTGTTGTGGAATTGGTGTCGTGTTGATGTGGAATGACGACCCTTTCCTAATCCCATGATTAGTGAGCTTGTTTCAATCGACTCTATGGAAGAGAATCGATGAAACCATGGTATTTGGTGTATGAAAACCTAATCTATGCTAAAATGAACATGATGCAAGCTAAGCTACCATGATGAAGATGTACAAATTCGAAGCTATTGTAACCTATTCTAAGCTAATTCTAAGCTAAAAGTTGAAAACCCCAATTCATTTCCAAACTAAGATGGATGCATGGAAGCCATTAATGGATGCTCTACACTATTATGCAATGAAAATAAACTAAAACAAGCTAAAAAGTGAGTAAAAGATGAGTTGAGTATGTGAGTGAATTCAATAGCATAAGTTTACAATTGAAAGATGGATCCATTTTTCTCCATATAGTGATCTATTTATAGGAGAGAAAATGAGGAATGAATGGTTGAGATCAAAAAGCTTAATCAATGGTTCAAGATGAAGGGGATGAGAGGCATGGATCATGGATTCTCATCAATGAATGAGAATGCAAGATGAAAGTTAATCAAAGGCTCACACTTGCCTCAAACAAACACACTTTTGACCTGCTCACACAAGTCAAAGGTAACTTGCCAAAGAGGTTAAAGGGTTTAACTTGTTGAAGAAGCCAAGTGGGTTGATTGGAGGAGAGGGAATATTCCTTTAGGGTGAGGAAAAAGGGATTTTACAAATTAAAACAAAGTTTTAACTGTGCAAAAAGGATAAAGAATATTCCATGGGAATATTCCCTTTGCTTAGAGGAAAGTTTAATTGCTAATTAAACAAGGTTTAATTTATGCAATTAGGGAATTAGAAGAATTAAGAGACCTTTATTAAATTAGATGATTTAATAAATATGGGAGGGGTGAAATGATATTTAATTAAATAAGATAGGGTTATTTAATTAAATAAGATGACTTAGGAGATTAAATTAAATATTTTGATTTATTTAATTTAATTAGATGAAGTGTTAGTGCAAAAAGAAATGAATTAGCCCAATTTAATTAATTAGGCTAATTAGATGAAAATGATGCAATTAATTAATTAGCTAGGCTAATTAAATCAATTAAGTAAAAAGAGGATGGATAAAGAGAAAATGATGTTAATAAATCTATTTCAAATGTATGATATTGATTAGGACATTTTTCAGTGTCTACATTTTTACCCTCTTTGAAGCGAGGTACCTACTGCTTCAGTTCAAAGAACAACGCTTTTCAAATGAAAAATTATGCCCAAATAATTAAAAAAAATTCTAATTTTTTAGATGCCTCAACAAAAGAATAAAATTGACTCCCTGCCCCATTCATAAATTGGGTAGAAATTTCAAATTTTGCGTTGATTTCTTGACAAAGGTTGAAAAGCTGCCCCAAGGGTCCAAAAAGGTTCCTGGATGCAAGAATAATGCCAAAAATGCAAAAAATGATGTAAAATTAGGTCCAGATTGGAAAAATTGGTGAAGATGATAATAAACCCCATTATTAAGGTTAAATTAGGGAAAAAAACCTAATTTTCTAGCTTAAATAGGCCAATAGGGGTCATGTTCAATTCATTTATGCATTCACACTTAAAAAATTCTTGCAATTTGAGCTCTAACCCTTCAATGAAATGGTGTGTCGTGAGCTTCCCCAACACATCTTTGATCAAGTTCGTGAGTTCCAGCGGCTTCTAGGAATAGGACCACCGGTATGTGATTCAAAACCTAATTTGAAATTTGAAATTTTGATGCATTTATTAGGTGTTAGAATTTAGATTTTGGTGGTGTCACTATATAATGACGCCCAAACTTTAATCGACAACACCCAAATGATATGTTAGAAGATTAATCTTTACTTGGTAAAGCTTATTCTTTAATTGTAATTTTTTATTAACTTGTAGGAATATTCCAAAGGAATCCCTACAAGTCTTTTGTCTTTTTGTCATCTCACACATGTGTGAGGATAACTTATTTTTTAATTCCTTTATTAAGGAATATTTGTAACCACCTCCTTAAGAGGTGACACTTTGCACACACATAGATGAATGGTGGCATTCATTGAGTTGGGAGTTACATTCTAACTCCTTCTTCTCACCTCTACTTATTGAGGTGCCTCTCCTCTCATTCTTCAAGATTCAAGCAAGCAAGCTAAGGCTGAAGCTCTCTCTCTCTTGTATTATTCTTTAGGCATTTTGCCTCTATTCATAATATTATATTTTTTTTTTGTTTTTTCCCCTTAACAAATTCTTGTGTCTCTCTTGCTTTGGTGGTGCTTGGTTTGACTACTTCAATCTATTTGGTAATCTCTTTCCTTCAAACAATTTCTCATTCATTAGTACTTTCCATTGCTCTTTTCTATTTCCTTTCATGGTATCAGAGCTTGGTATTACTAATATCTTGTGAGCTATATTGTTGAAGGTTTACCATATTTTTCAGCACATCATTGGAGACATTCTCAAAGAGGAGAAGAAGATCTAGTGCCTAATCTTGGTTTTTTTGTCTTCTAACCCTTGTGCAGGTTTTTTTATCTAAAGTTTTAAAGTATTTTAGTTTGCATGCATACTTAAGTTTATGCAGTTTTTTTCTTTTAAACCATCAAATAAAGGGTTATAGTTCAAGTTTAAAAAAAAAAAACCCATTTTTTGCATGTTCAAATTCTTGTATAAAATCAATTTTTTTTTTTAGAAATTCTTTTCTAACCTATTTTTATTGTGCAGGAATTTCAGTTTTCTAATTTCATACTTCAAATAATTTGTTTGCATTTAGTGCAAAAACCCAACAAGGGTTTATCTTATTTTTCAACTTTCAATTTAAAGTTTATTTATTTCTTCAGTTTATACAAATCTTAATATTAGATCTGTAAAAAAATCCATTATAATTTGCATGCATGTTTATTTTTTCCAAAATTTTAGAAACCCTCAAATAAAAGGGATATAATTTAGTTTTCTATTTAAATCTTATTTGCATGTGTGTAAAAAATCAATTTTAAAAAAAAATTAATCTGCTTCTTTGTTGTAAAAAAAATTATCACTCTATTCTGCAAATTTTTTTAGGGATCTAACCCTAGTTCAAAAAAAAATCCTTTTAGAGAAAGGCTAATCTTGCTCTTTTCTGTTTTTTTTTCTTTTCAAAGCTTTTTTAAATAAATGAATGTAGCATTAAAAAATTAAAAAAATAAAAATTTTCATCTAATAAGGGGCCTCTGTTGCTCCCTTCACGACCTCCACAATCCGTAGCCCTCTGTTGCTCCTCAGCCCGCTCACAACTCTTACTGTTCATCGTGCAGCCCAACTTTGAACCCCTCGCCTCCCCTGCATTTCACATTCTCTTTCTAAAACACTTCTGCCGTCATTTTGCTTTACCCGCCCATTACCTTTAATACTCTTTTTCAAAGTCATCTTTAAAAAGTCTTTGCCCACTTTTTACTACTTTTAAAGTGATGTTTACAAAAGTTTTAAAATAAGAAGGAAATTTTTAAGCTACGTAGATTTCTAATAAGTCTTTATAAAGTTTTTATATATTTTACTTTTAAATAAAATCTTTAAAGGTTTTTTCCCGTGCCTTTTTTTTAAAGGGTGTAAGAAGTTAAGGTCTTTTAAGTAATTCTTTTAAGAATTAGTTATATAGTAATTTTATTTTATTTTTAAATTAAGTTTTTTTAATATTAAATATTAATTAATTAGTTATTTTTAGATATTTATTTTGTAATATCAAATCAATATTGTTTTTTATTAAAGAGTGTTTTTAGTAATTTGTTTCAATTTTTAAAGAAGTTTTTTTTCTAAGTGAATTTAATTTAAGGGGGCCTATTTTTTTAAGAGGTTAATTGTAGTTAAAAAGGACTCATTTTTTTTTTTTTAAGCTTAATTAGTGTTATTTCCTTTCTCAAATTGTAAAGTATTTCTTTTAGTAAGATTTTTGTGCACTTAAATATTTTACAATGTCAACTTTAATTCCTGAAATTAAATTAACTAGTTCTAACTATCATTCTTGGAAAACTCATATTTCTTTTATTTTTCATTTTAAACATCTTTTGGATGTTGCTACGGATCCCAAATCTAAACCAGGTTCGTCTGCATCCAAAGATGAAATCGAAAAATGGAATCTTAAAAATGAGGAAGCCCTTGGCCTCATAGGTATCTCCATGTCACCCAAACTTTATGTTCATATTGGGACATGCACAACTACCTATGAAGCATGGGACAAACTCAAAACAATTTATGATAGTACAAATGAATCAAGAAAAAATCAAATTCAAGATCAACTTGAAGATTTGAGGTATTTTGATTTTAAATCTATGGATGAATTTTTATTGAAATTTGATGCTTTAAATAGTCAATTGGATGGTTTAGGAGTTAAATTAGATAATCTTAGATTAATTCATCTTATTCTTAAAAAGTGTCTTCCTAGACAATTTCAGCAATTCATTACTAATATTCATGCTCAATTAGCTATTCCTTCTTTAGCTACTCAGTTAACTTATGACATTTTTCGTGATTTATTAAGACAAGAAGAGGCTAAGTTAATTCAGTTTGGTACTTTTAAGTCTAATGAACATGCTTTCTTTTCTAATCATAAGCAAAATTTTAAACCTCATTCTAAACAACAACATTATAACTCCAAACCTCATTATAATAATGGCAATGATCTTAGAGAGTTTAACTCTTCTAAGAGACCACATTGCACTTATTGCAATAAGGATGGTCATTGGCAAAATACTTGTTTTAAAAAGAAAAATGAGAAAAATCCTATGAATCAAAATAATCAACAGTTTCATAACAATGGTAATCAATCTAGACGTGCTTTTACATGTAGTTTTAATGTTTCTAAACCTTTTGAATGGGTTAATGATTCAGGTGCATATCAACATGTTACTTCACATAAAAGGTTTATTTTTTAAATAACTTCACAAGTACTTTATTATTGGACTTGATCAACCCAATAATAGTGTACTTGTTTTACTCAATTATATTTGGAATATGAAAAGGGGATATTCATGTAGTCATGAATGCATGAATATTGTCTTAAATGACTTATTTATACTTAATAATTATTCTCTTCATAGTATGCATTTCCCATTATTCCATCACAATTTTTTTAATATTATTATCATTATTATTTATAACTAACTTAAGGTGGATTGATTTGTGGCTTGAGAAATTATCATTCTCTCTACATAAGTCTTGATCTATTACAATATTTAAAACAAACCTAGTGTTTCCTTCTCAACTACAATTATGTTGTTTTGATAAAGGGAATTTGATATTTTATTGTGTCTCATTAATATGATATTGTGCCTTATTGGTAAATTTGGTTTTTTGATGGATTTATTTCATCTATATTTTTTTTGAAAATGAAAAGCTCATTAGAGTATTTTCCTTCTTGATGGATTTATTCCATATATATATGTTTTGCAAATTAATCACTTTATCAAGTCTCAATGGAGCCTTTACATATATATTTTATGCGCTAGTCGCATTTGCAGTAATGTTGCATAGGGAGCCCTATCTATAATGAATCATATATTTTATCAAGTCTCATTGGAGTTTTTTTTTTTGGGACCCATGGAAAAAAAAATTTCCATCCACTTTGATGGTATGCACTTACTTATTTTTTATGAACTTAGATCTATTTTCTTAATTGATGGGAATCAAGTTCTTGAAAATTTTATGTTTCATAATTATTTTGAAGGCAATATGGTTTTTATACCATTATTAGGACTATTGATATTTTTTTTTAAGAAGACACTATGGTTTTTTTTTAAAACCATCTTTAGGACTAATTTTCAAAGTCCTTTATTATTAATCTTGATACAATTTCCCTTTACAATTCAATGATGTAGTGAGAGGAAACCTAGATCTATTATTGCTATGTCTATTTTATAATTTGGGCTATGCCTTCTTTCTATCTCATGGTTTCATTAGAAGTAAAAATGATCCAAATTTATATATTAAGCATAGTGAAAATGATATTGTGATTATTATTTTAATGATTTAATTATCACTTCTAGTTCTAACTTTTTTGATTAGTGATGTTAAGTATACTCAATCAACAATTTCAAATGAGTGTTTTGGGCCTATTAGGTTATTTTGGGTATGAAAATTTGGAAAACAACTAAAGTGTTGGATTGGTATCTAGATTTATGTCTAAACCACAACAAACTCATTTTAAAGTTGCAAAAAGAATTTTAAGATATGTTAAAGGCACTCTTAATCTTGGTCTCTTTTATGATGCAAATTGTGATTTTTCTTTAAAAGGTTATACTGATTCAGATTTAGGAGGTGATCCAAATGATGGGAGATCCACTTGTGGTTATTGTTTCTTTGTTGGATCAGGTGCAATCTCATGGAATAGTAAGAAACAACAATCTACTTCTCTTTGTTCTACAGAAGTTGAATATAAAGGTTGTACAAATGCATCTAAAGAAGCATTATGGTTAAGAAGATTACTTGAAGACTTGGGTCTACCTCCAAAGGATCCTACTCCTTTATATTGTGATAATCAAAGTGCTATTGCTTTGGCAAAGAATCCAATTTTTCATGCAAGGACCAAGCACATTGCTCTTCAACATCATTTCATTAGAGAGCAAATTGAAGACAAGCAAATTTCTCTTTTGTATTGTAAAGGTGAAGATCAAGTTGCAGATATTCTCACCAAAGCTCTTTGTAAAGATAAATTTCTCTTCCATTGTAAAAATCTTGGATTACAACCCATTGAAGGGTTTGATGTAACCTCCCCAAGTAAAGCTTAAGGGGGGATGTTAGAAGATTAATCTTTACTTGGTAAAGGTTATTCTTTAATTGTAATTTTTTATTAACTTGTAGGAATATTCCAAAGGAATCCCTACAAGTCTTTTGTCTTTTTGTCATCTCACACATGTGTGAGGATAACTTATTTTTTAATTCCTTTATTAAGGAATATTTGTAACCACCTCCTTAAGAGGTGACACTTTGCACACACATAGATGAATGGTGGCATTCATTGAGTTGGGAGTTACATTCTAACTCCTTCTTCTCACCTCTACTTATTGAGGTGCCTCTCCTCTCATTCTTCAAGATTCAAGCAAGCAAGCTAAGGCTGAAGCTCTCTCTCTCTTTGTATTATTCTTTAGGCATTTTTCCTCCATTCATAATATTGGGTTTTTTTTCTTGTTTTTTCCCCTTAACAAATTCTTGTGTCTCTCTTGCTTTGGTGGTGCTTGGTTTGGCTACTTCAATCTATTTGGTAATCTCTTTCCTTCAAACAATTTCTCATTCATTAGTACTTTCCATTGCTCTTTTCTATTTCCTTTCATGATATATAGTGATGGACATGTATATGGTGATGCTTCTTCTGATTTGAGATTAGGGTTTGAAATTTTAAATGGTGACATGGTCTTATCTAGTGACGCACTTGCTGATTTAAAAGTTAGGGTTAGGTCATGCCAAAGTTTAAATTGCAATGCCATCTTGTCTGGCGACATATTTTACAATTTGAAATTTGAAATACATCGAGCGCCGCTATTTGAATTTTGAATATAGGTACACCATTGTAAATAGCAAGGCTATTTTTATTTTCAAGTCAGAAATTCCAAATACTTCAAATTTTTATGATTTCTTGACATCGTGTGCTTCATGGGTGTAGGAGGTCTTCCCACCATTGATGTTGAGGGGGTACAGGCCAACAATACTTGAGAGATTGGGTGATTTTTCAGAGTTGTGCCAGGAGCACTTGGGAGAGATTGGGTTATGGTATATGGCATACACACTTGTTGTTAGGACACATTTTGATATGATGACAACTCTATGTGAGAGATGGCACAATGAGACCTCATCCTTTCACTTTCCAATGAGGGAGGCAATAGTTACATTGGAGGATGTGTGGTGGATATTGCATTTACCTATCCACGATGATCGTGTGATCTACGACCCTGATGCTAGATTTGATGCATGTCTAGAGGTGATGGAGATGGACCAGATTGCATTGGTCACATCACAGATAGATTTAGAGATATATAGAGGTCACGTATTGACCTTTAGATTGATCGTTGCGGCCATCATTTTAGGTTTGTTGGCTCCAGACATACGAGGCTGATTTTTTAGTCTAGGATGGGGTTTGGCTTCGTAGAGGATGTTGTACAAGAGGACTCTTTTTGCATGGGGGCCCGTGATGTTGGCCTCCTTATATCATGATTTGCATGACTTTGTTTACTATGATGGGAGAGCCCTCGGTGCAGGTGTTAGTCTTCTTCACATCTGGGCATGGGAGCACATTACCATTCTTTGACCCATTGTATAGATGGAGGACGTGGAGCCAGATGATCTTGTTGTATGGAGCTATTGAGGTGCCATCACACTTAGGCACACTGGACAAATTGGGCTCCCGTACTAGAGACAGATGATTGATGATATGACCATGTTCCACTGGTACCCATTGCTTTAGATGCCGCAATGGTTTGATGATGTACAACTTTATTTCTCCAGATAGACCCGTTATATGTAGGGTCAAGAGCACACCATGATTGAGTGGTACCTTCCCGATAGGCTAGCCAAAAAATTTGGCGATGTATAGGATAGGCCTAATGATTCCTACAGAGCCATTTTTTCTAGATCAGCTAGAGAGGTTCTGACATGGGGACTGACGATTCCAGCTCGAGAGGCGGTTGACAGTTTTAGATAGTTGGTTGTCCAAACTTGGGCATATGATTAGGGTTATCCCATAGCATAGACTACTCCAACTCATGATGCATGGTCCGTCCCTCTAAGGTGACTTATAGATCCAACAAGTGCTCCTCCCAGAGGGAGGCCACAAGGCAGAGGTGCTAGGGGTAGGGGAGAGGGCGGCCAGGATGGCCATGGTGGATGGGTTTTGGGGCTCCTCCAGTAGTGTAGCAACAACCAATACTACCACTACCACCACCAGATCCACATGATGCTCATATACAATAGTTGCAACAATAGGTGCAGGCTTTGACAAATGAACAGGACCAGGCCCACTACCAAGTTTTGGTTGTGACTGCTAAGTGAGACCAGGCTTGGTAGCGGGTGGTCGTGGTGACAGCCGAGAGAGATGCAACACTTCAGAGAGTTCAAGATATTATTGGAGAGAGAGATTAGGAGGTGGCAAGGTGGAAACAGGTTGAGGTTATGGTTGCAGCTACCCATGGTCAAACTATTTTAGTGTGGTTATATAGAGAGGTTGTTACAGAGGATGCATATTACAGGCAACACTATCACAGGGATGTTCCAACGACTCTTCGTCAACTAGATTTTTCACAGTGTAGTGATGCACATCCCCATGTAGAGGATCAGCCTAAGCGGTAGGCTGGAGAGGGTAGTAGCCATCAGGGCTAGCTTTTTGATGTATATACACTTTTATTTTTCCCCATTTTTTATACTAATATACATTCATGGGCTCCTTTTTGATAGCCTCATGGATATTGTACTTATCATCAATGTACATACACTGATCCAGATTTTTATACCATGACACATTTTTTGATAAATATATGATACAGATACAGATGATTCATGCTATGATGTGTTGACTTAATTTCATGTATGGATGATATGATATGGATGCTTATATATGATCATCTATGGATGTATTTTATTTATGCCTATGTGATATGCAATGATTATGAGATGGATGGATGCAATGTTATATTCTTTTTCATTATCTTTTCATGATATGATATGGATGCAAATGATGTGGATGCATTTCCTTTTGTATATTTTATATGCATGTTATGATGATGATGATGTATGCATATGGATGTATGGATGCAAATTCTTATGATATGCAATGATTTAAGATGCTTAGGATAACAAATCTATATTATTCCTCACAACTCAAATGATGATGCAAAATGTATGATGTGATATGCAATGATTATGTTGATGTATGTTTATGCTATGATTATGATATGATTATGAGATGCATGTATGCTAATGGTTTTTGGATGCATTGATGATGTTTTTGTTGACTGTCATGATACCAAGTTAGCGCGGAGAGAAGATAGAAGAATAAAGAATGAATAATCGTTGTTGATGATGATTGCTTCAAAAGATCCAACAAGTCCTTGATCCATCAAGACTTTATTAGAGATGGTGATGAGACAATGGAAAATGTAGGATGGGTGCTCACACTTTAAGATTTGGATTTTTCATCATTCCTTATTGTTTGATATAACACATAGATACGATATATCAAGGTATTGATAACCAAGATGATGTTGTATCTAGTGTAATGGACTTTGACTCCACAAGCAGATATGATAGTTTTTGTTCACACCTTGACATAAGAAAATGTCATTGGAATGCATGATAGAAATTTAGAACATATTGGACCAAAGCATACATAATAGTCAACAACATACTCCAAACGACCTTCCACACACAACTAAGCAAGAATGTGTCAAGATTATTTTACAAGAGTATCCACAAGCATAGTAAACGAAAGATAATGATCGATTCCCCATTCCTTTCTCTCTAAATTGTTTTTTTAGACATCATCGAGAGGCCCTCAGAATGGGTCATTAAGATAAATCATAAGAAAAGATCAAAGAAAAAAAATCAGTGCTATCTATATCTCCTGCCTTGTTTAAGTTTAGTTGAGGTGATATCTGATACTGATGTCCATCGTAGGAAGGATACATCCTAGGACATGTTGATCAGATGTTGTTTGATGTTGGGATGATGATGCTAAGATTAGCCATTGATATTAACTTCATTGACACATTTACCTATGATTTAGACTTTAGATTTTGACTTTTGGGTTCACACTTTACAACTTGTTTTTCTAAAGGTTGATGATAACGATAGTTTATTATGGATGAAAGTTTATTGCTGGTGAAAGCGAGATGGGATGGATGGGTTTTGGATTTTTTGGAATATTTCAATGTTTTTGGTATTTTGAAAAATGTTTTGAGGCTATTTTTGGTCTTTTTGAATGTTTAGGATTTTCAGATTTTTTGAGGTTGTTTAGGGTTTTCTAAGATATTTGAGGATTTTTAGGTCTTTTGAATGTTTTCTATTGTTTTTTGTGTTTTCCATTTTCAAATGTTTTTGAGTTTTCTGAATATTTGGATGTTTTTGGGATTTTTGAGATGTTTTGGATGTTTTTGGATTTTCTGAATATTTGGATGTTTTTGGATTTTGGATAATATTTGGATGTTTTTGGGATTTTCAAAATATTTGGATGTTTTTGGATTTTTAGAATATTTGGATGGTTTTGGATTTTTGGAATGTCGACCAAGAACCTAACCTAAAGACCTATCCTAGGGGCCTTGGGGGCTGATCAAAGATTAGCCTTGCCTACGTTATACATGCAGAGACCACGTAGTTTGATTGACTTGACCCATTGACAGGACAAAGATATGAATAGATGAGAGACGACAACTAATTACAATGGACCACTAAAGGATTGACCTAGGGTGTCTTGGCGGTACATCAATTATGGCCTTGCCTATGTTCAAGCTTAGAGACAATGTAGTTTGACAAAGAGACTTTTTTTTTGGATTTTCGATGTTTGACCTTTTTAGGGATTTTGATGTTTTCTAGATGTTTTGGATTTTTCCTTTACAATTTTCTGAATGTTTTTGGATTTTTTGTTGTATAGGATTTTGCATTTTTTTTTGGATTTTCTGGATAAGATTTTATGAATGTTTTTGGTATTTTCTGATAAGATTTGGAGGCAACGATACCTAGATCATGATGTCGATGTCACGTTTGTGAGATATAAGACATGGATCAAGAGTTATTTGAAAACAAGAGTGCAATAACCTGCCCCTACTGTTTAGCAATTCTTCATAATGCAATGAACAACCAAGATAGGTAATATATATGCAAAGAGTTTGATAGAGTTTTAGCATGCTAGATATGGGCTATGGGACTTCACAAGATAAAATGGTAAAGAGCCTGCCAAAAATTTTCCATGAGTAGAGTTAAAGTATACGCCGAATCTTTGTCAAGATCAAGATAAAGTGGAATATTTGGATAAAGATGGATTGGATGGATGGAGGGAACATTGGATTTTTCATGACAAGGATGAGATGCTTCTATTT
>VDFB02058242.1:401379019-401413031 GCA_007258455.2 Sequoia sempervirens
ACATGTGTGAGGATGGCTTATTTTTAATTCCTTTATTAAGGAATATTTGTAACCACCTCCTTAAGAGGTGACACTTTGCACACACATAGATGAATGGTGGCATTCATTGAGTTGGGAGTTACATTTTAACTCCTCTTTCTCACCTCTACTTATTGAGGTGCTTCTCCTCTCATTCTTCAAGACTCATGCAAGCAAGCTAAGGCTGAAACTCTCTCTCTTTGTATTATTCTTTAGGCATTTTGCCTCCATTCATAATATTGGGGTTTTTTCTTGTTTTTTCCCCTTAACAAATTCTTGTGTCTCTCTTGCTTTGGTGGTGCTTGGTTTGGCTACTTCAATTTATTTGGTAATCTCTTTCTTTCAAACAATTGCTTTTTATTAGTACTTTCCATTGCTATTTTCTATTTCCTTTCGTGGTATCAGAGCTTGGTATTACTAATATCTTGTGAGCTATATTGTTGAAGGTTTACCATATTTTTTAGCACATCATTGGAGACATTCTCAAAGAGGAGAAGAAGATCTAGTGCCTAATCTTGGTTGTTTTTTGTCTTCTAACCCTTGTGTAGGTTTTTTTATCTAAAGTTTTAAAGTATTTTAGTTTGCATGCATACTTAAGTTTATGCAGTTTTTTTTTTCTTTTAAACCATCAAATAAAGGGTTATAGTTCAAGTTTAAAAAAAAAAACCCATTTTTTGCATGTTCAAATTCTTGTAAAAAATCAAATTTTTTTAGAAATTCTTTTCTAACCTATTTTTATTGTGCAGGAATTTCAGTTTTCTAATTTCATACTTCAAATAATTTGTTTGCATTTAGTGCAAAAACCCAACAAGGGTTTATCTTATTTTTCAACTTTCAATTTAAAGTTTATTTATTTCTTCAGTTTATACAAATCTTAATATTAGATCTGTAAAAAAATCCATTATAATTTGCATGCATGTTTATTTTTTCCAAAATTTTAGAAACCCTCAAATAAAAGGGATATAATTTAGTTTTCTATTTAAATCTTATTTGCATGTGTGTAAAAAATCAATTTTAAAAAAAAATTAATCTGCTTCTTTGTTGTAAAAAAAATTATCACTCTATTCTGCAAATTTTTTTAGGGATCTAACCCTAGTTCAAAAAAAAATCCTTTTAGAGAAAGGCTAATCTTGCTCTTTTCTGTTTTTTTTTCTTTTCAAAGCTTTTTTAAATAAATGAATGTAGCATTAAAAAATTAAAAAAATAAAAATTTTCATCTAATAAGGGGCCTCTGTTGCTCCCTTCACGACCTCCACAATCCGTAGCCCTCTGTTGCTCCTCAGCCCCGCTCACAACTCTTACTGTTCATCGTGCAGCCCAACTTTAAATCCAAACCCTCGCCTCCCCTGCATTTCACATTCTCTTTCTAAAACATTTCTGCCGTCATTTTGCTTTACCCGCCCATTACCTTTAATACTCTTTTTCAAAGTTATCTTTAAAAAATCTATGCCCGCTTTTTACTATTTTTAAAGTGATGTTAACAAAAGTTTTAAAATAAGGAAGGAAATTTTTAAGCTACGTAGATTTCTAATAAGTCTTTATAAAGTTTTTATATATTTTACTTTTAAATAAAATCTTTAAAGGTTTTTTCCCGTGCCTTTTTTTAAGGGTATAAGAAGTTAAGGCCTTTTAACTAATTCTTTTAAGAATTAGTTATATAGTAATTTTATTTTATTTTTAAATTAAGTTTTTTTAATATTAAATATTAATTAATTAGTTATTTTTAGATATTTATTTTGTAATATCAAATCAATATTATTTTTTTATTAAAGAGTTTTTTTAGTAATTTGTTTCAATTTTCAAAGAAGTTTTTTTTCTAAGTGAATTTAATTTAAGGGGGCCTATTTTTTTTAAGAGGTTAATTGTAGTTAAAAAGGACTAATTTTTTGATAAGCTTAATTAGTGTTATTTCCTTTCTCAAATTGTAAAGTATTTCTTTTAGTAAGATTTTTGTGCACTTAAATATTTTACAATGTCAACTTTAATTCCTGAAATTAAATTAACTAGTTCTAACTATCATTCTTGGAAAACTCATATTTCTTTTATTTTTCATTTTAAACATCTTTTGGATGTTGCTACGGATCCCAAATCTAAACCAGGTTCGTCTGCATCCAAAGATGAAATCGAAAAATGGAATCTTAAAAATGAGGAAGCCCTTGGCTTCATAGGTATCTCCATGTCACCCAAACTTTATGTTCATATTGGGACATGCACAACTGCCTATGAAGCATGGGACAAAGTCAAAACAATTTATGATAGTACAAATGAATCAAGAAAAAATCAAATTCAAGATCAACTTGAAGATTTGAGGTATTTTGATTTTAAATCTATGGATGAATTTTTATTGAAATTTGATGCTTTAAATAGTCAATTGGATGGTTTAGGAGTTAAATTAGATAATCTTAGATTAATTCATCTTATTCTTAAAAAGTGTCTTCCTAGACAATTTCAGCAATTCATTACTAATATTCATGCTCAATTAGCTATTCCTTCTTTAGCTACTCAGTTAACTTATGATATTTTTCGTGATTTATTAAGACAAGAAGAGGCTAAGTTAATTCAGTTTGGTACTCTTAAGTCTAATGAACATGCTTTCTTTTCTAATCATAAGCAAAATTTTAAACCTCATTCTAAACAACAACATTATAACTCCAAACCTCATTATAATAATGGCAATGATCTTAGAGAGTTTAACTCTTCTAAGAGACCACATTGCACTTATTGCAATAAGGATGGTCATTGGCAAAATACTTGTTTTAAAAAGAAAAATGAGAAAAATCCTATGAATCAAAATAATCAACAGTTTCATAACAATGGTAATCAATCTAGACGTGCTTTTACATGTAGTTTTAATGTTTCTAAACCTTTTGAATGGGTTAATGATTCAGGTGCATATCAACATGTTACTTCACATAAAAGGTTTATTTTTTAAATAACTTCACAAGTACTTTATTATTGGACTTGATCAACCCAATAATAGTGTACTTGTTTTACTCAATTATATTTGGAATATGAAAAGGGGATATTCATGTAGTCATGAATGCATGAATATTGTCTTAAATGACTTATTTATACTTAATAATTATTCTCTTCATAGTATGCATTTCCCATTATTCCATCACAATTTTTTTAATATTATTATCATTATTATTTATAACTAACTTAAGGTGGATTGATTTGTGGCTTGAGAAATTATCATTCTCTCTACATAAGTCTTGATCTATTACAATATTTAAAACAAACCTAGTGTTTCCTTCTCAACTACAATTATGTTGTTTTGATAAAGGGAATTTGATATTTTATTGTGTCTCATTAATATGATATTGTGCCTTATTGGTAAATTTGGTTTTTTGATGGATTTATTTCATCTATATTTTTTTTGAAAATGAAAAGCTCATTAGAGTATTTGCCTTCTTGATGGATTTATTCCATATATATATGTTTTGCAAATTAATCACTTTATCAAGTCTCAATGGAGCCTTTACATATATATTTTATGCGCTAGTCGCATTTGCAGTAATGTTGCATAGGGAGCCCTATCTATAATGAATCATATATTTTATCAAGTCTCATTGGAGTTTTTTTTTTGGGACCCATGGAAAAAAAAATTTCCATCCACTTTGATGGTATGCACTTACTTATTTTTTATGAACTTAGATCTATTTTCTTAATTGATGGGAATCAAGTTCTTGAAAATTTTATGTTTCATAATTATTTTGAAGGCAATATGGTTTTTATACCATTATTAGGACTATTGATATTTTTTTTTAAGAAGACACTATGGTTTTTTTTTAAAACCATCTTTAGGACTAATTTTCAAAGTCCTTTATTATTAATCTTGATACAATTTCCCTTTACAATTCAATGATGTAGTGAGAGGAAACCTAGATCTATTATTGCTATGTCTATTTTATAATTTGGGCTATGCCTTCTTTCTATCTCATGGTTTCATTAGAAGTAAAAATGATCCAAATTTATATATTAAGCATAGTGAAAATGATATTGTGATTATTATTTTAATGATTTAATTATCACTTCTAGTTCTAACTTTTTTGATTAGTGATGTTAAGTATACTCAATCAACAATTTCAAATGAGTGTTTTGGGCCTATTAGGTTATTTTGGGTATGAAAATTTGGAAAACAACTAAAGTGTTGGATTGGTATCTAGATTTATGTCTAAACCACAACAAACTCATTTTAAAGTTGCAAAAAGAATTTTAAGATATGTTAAAGGCACTCTTAATCTTGGTCTCTTTTATGATGCAAATTGTGATTTTTCTTTAAAAGGTTATACTGATTCAGATTTAGGAGGTGATCCAAATGATGGGAGATCCACTTGTGGTTATTGTTTCTTTGTTGGATCAGGTGCAATCTCATGGAATAGTAAGAAACAACAATCTACTTCTCTTTGTTCTACAGAAGTTGAATATAAAGGTTGTACAAATGCATCTAAAGAAGCATTATGGTTAAGAAGATTACTTGAAGACTTAGGTCTACCTCCAAAGGATCCTACTCCTTTATATTGTGATAATCAAAGTGCTATTGCTTTGGCAAAGAATCCAATTTTTCATGCAAGGACCAAGCACATTGCTCTTCAACATCATTTCATTAGAGAGCAAATTGAAGACAAGCAAATTTCTCTTTTGTATTGTAAAGGTGAAGATCAAGTTGCAGATATTCTCACCAAAGCTCTTTGTAAAGATAAATTTCTCTTCCATTGTAAAAATCTTGGATTACAACCCATTGAAGGGTTTGATGTAACCTCCCCAAGTAAAGCTTAAGGGGGGATGTTAGAAGATTAATCTTTACTTGGTAAAGGTTATTCTTTAATTGTAATTTTTTATTAACTTGTAGGAATATTCCAAAGGAATCCCTACAAGTCTTTTGTCTTTTTGTCATCTCACACATGTGTGAGGATAACTTATTTTTTAATTCCTTTATTAAGGAATATTTGTAACCACCTCCTTAAGAGGTGACACTTTGCACACACATAGATGAATGGTGGCATTCATTGAGTTGGGAGTTACATTCTAACTCCTTCTTCTCACCTCTACTTATTGAGGTGCCTCTCCTCTCATTCTTCAAGATTCAAGCAAGCAAGCTAAGGCTGAAGCTCTCTCTCTCTTTGTATTATTCTTTAGGCATTTTTCCTCCATTCATAATATTGGGTTTTTTTTCTTGTTTTTTCCCCTTAACAAATTCTTGTGTCTCTCTTGCTTTGGTGGTGCTTGGTTTGGCTACTTCAATCTATTTGGTAATCTCTTTCCTTCAAACAATTTCTCATTCATTAGTACTTTCCATTGCTCTTTTCTATTTCCTTTCATGATATATAGTGATGGACATGTATATGGTGATGCTTCTTCTGATTTGAGATTAGGGTTTGAAATTTTAAATGGTGACATGGTCTTATCTAGTGACGCACTTGCCGATTTAAAAGTTAGGGTTAGGTCATGCCAAAGTTTAAATTGCAATGCCATCTTGTCTGGCGACATATTTTACAATTTGAAATTTGAAATACATCGAGCATCCCTATTTGAATTTTGAATATAGGTACACCATTGTAAATAGCAATGCTATTTTTATTTTCAAGTCAGAAATTCCAAATACTTCAATTTTTTATGATTTCTTGACATCGTGTGCTTCATGGGTGTAGGAGGTTTTCCCACCATTGATGTTGAGGGGGTATAGGCCAACAATACTTGAGAGATTGGGTGATCTTTCAGAGTTGTGCCAGGAGCACTAGGGAGAGATTGGGTTATGGTATATGGCAACACACTTGTTGTTAGGACACATTTTGATATGATGACAACTCTATGTGAGAGATGGCACAATGAGACCTCATCCTTTCACTTTCCAATGAGGGAGGTTACATTGGAGGATGTGTGGTGGATATTGCATTTACCTATCCACGATGATCGTGTGATCTACGACCCTGATGCTAGATTTGATGCATGTCTAGAGGTGATGGAGATGGACCAGATTGCATTGGTCACATCACAGATAGATTTAGAGATATATAGAGGTCATGTATTGACCTTTAGATTGATCGTTGCGGCCATCATTTTAGGTTTGTTGGCTCCGGACATACGAGGCTGATTTTTTAGTCTAGGATGGGGTTTGGCTTGGTAGAGGATGTTGTACAAGAGGACTCTTTTTGCATGGGGGCCCGTGATGTTGGCATCCTTATATCATGATTTGCATGACTTTGTTTACTATGATGGGAGAGCCCTCGGTGCAGGTGTTAGTCTTCTTCACATCTGGGCATGGGAGCACATTACCATGCTTCGACCCATTGTATAGATGGAGGACGTGGAGCCAGATGTTCTTGTTGTATGGAGCTATTGAGGTGCCATCACACTTAGGCACACTAGACAAATTGGGCTCCCGTACTAGAGATAGATGATTGATGATATGACCGTGTTCCACTGGTACCCATTGCTTTAGATGCCGCAATGGTTTGATGATGTACAACTTTATTTCTCCAGATAGACCCGTTATATGTAGGGTCAAGAGCACACCATGATTGAGTGGTACCTTCCCGATAGGGTAGCCAAAAAATTTGGTGATGTGATAGGCCTAATGATTCCTACAGAGCCATTTTTTCTAGATCAGCTAGAGAGGTTCTGACATGAGGACTGACGATTCCAGCCCGAGAGGCAGTTGACAGTTTTAGATAGTTGGTTGTCCAAACTTGGGCATATGATTAGGGTTATCCCATAGCATAGACTACTCCAACTCATGATGCATGGTTCATCCCTCTAAGGTGACTTATAGATCCAACAGGTGCTCCTCCCAGAGGGAGGCCACGAGGCAGAGGTGCTAGGGGTAGGGGAGAGGGTAGCCAGGATGGCCATGGTGGATGGGTTTTGGGGCTCCTCCAGTAGTGCAGCAACAACCAATACTACCACTACCACCACCAGATCCACATGATGCTCATATACAATAGTTGCAACAATAGGTGCAGGCTTTGACAAATGAACAGGACCAGGTCCACTACCAAGTTTTGGTTGTGACTGCTAAGTGAGACCAGGCTTGGTAGCGGGTGGTCGTGGTGACAGCCGAGAGAGATGCAACACTTCAGAGAGTTCAAGATATTACTGGAGAGAGAGATTAGGAGGTGGCAAGGTGGAAACAGGTTGAGGTTATGGTTGCAGCTACCCATGGTCAAACTATTTTAGTGTGGTTATATAGAGAGGTTGTTACAGAGGATGCATATTACAGGCAACACTATCACAGGGATGTTCCAATGACTCTTCGTCAACCAGATTTTTCACAGTGTAGTGATGCACATCCCCATGTAGAGGATCAGCCTAAGCGGTAGGCTGGAGAGGGTAGTAGCCATCAGGGCTAGCTTTTTGATGTATATACACTTTGATTTTTCCCCATTTTTTATACTAATATACATTCATGGGCTCCTTTTTGATAGCCTCATGGATATTGTACTTATCATCAATGTACATACACTGATCCAGATTTTTGTACCATGACACATTTTTTGATAAATATATGATACAGATACAGATGATTCATGCTATGATGTGTTGACTTAATTTCATGTACGGATGATATGATATGGATGCTTATATATGATCATCTATGGATGCATTTTATTTATGCCTATGTGATATGCAATGATTATGAGATGGATGGATGCAATGTTATATTCTTTTTCATTATCTTTTCATGATATGATATGGATGCAAATGATGTGGATGCATTTCCTTTTGTATATTTTATATGCATGTTATGATGATGATGATGTATGCATATGGATGTATGGATGCAAATGCTTATGATATGCAATAATTTAAGATGCTTAGGATAACAAATCTATATTATTCCTCACAACTCAAATGATGATGCAAAATGTATGATGTGATATGCAATGATTATGTTGATGTATGTTTATGCTATGATTATGATATGATTATGAGATGCATGTATGCTAATGGTTTTTGGATGCATTGATGATGTTTTTGTTGACTGTCATGATACCAAGTTAGCGCGGAGAGAAGATAGAAGAATAAAGAATGAATAATCGTTGTTGATGATGATTGCTTCAAAAGATCCAACAAGTCCTTGATCCATCAAGACTTTATTAGAGATGGTGATGAGACAATGGAAAATGTAGGATGGGTGCTCACACTTTAAGATTTGTATTTTTCATCATTCCTTATTGTTTGATATAACACATAGATACGATATATCAAGGTATTGATAACCAAGATGATGTTATATCTAGTGTAATGGACTTTGACTCCACAAGCAGATATGATAGTTTTTGTTCACACCTTGACATAAGAAAATGTCATTGGAATGCATGTTAGAAATTTAGAACATATTGGACCAAAGCATACATAATAGTCAACAACATACTCCAAACGACCTTCCACACACAACTAAGCAAGAATGTGTCAAGATTATTTTACAAGAGTATCCACAAGCATAGTAAACGAAAGATAATGATCGATTCCCCATTCCTTTCTCTCTAAATTGTTTTTTTAGACATCATCGAGAGGCCCTCAGAATGGGTCATTAAGATAAATCATAAGAAAAGATCAAAGAAAAAAAATCAGTGCTATCTATATCTCCTGCCTTGTTTAAGTTTAGTTGAGGTGATATCTGATACTGATGTCCATCGTAGGAAGGATACATCCTAGGACATGTTGATCAGATGTTGTTTGATGTTGGGATGATGATGCTAAGATTAGCCATTGATATTAACTTCATTGACACATTTACCTATGATTTAGACTTTAGATTTTGACTTTTGGGTTCACACTTTACAACTTGTTTTTCTAAAGGTTGATGATGACGATAGTTTATTATGGGTGAAAGTTTATTGCCGGTGAAAGCGAGATGGGATGGATGGGTTTTGGATTTTTTGGAATATTTCAATGTTTTTGGTATTTTGAAAAATGTTTTGAGGCTATTTTTGGTCTTTTTGAATGTTTAGGATTTTCAGATTTTTTGAGGTTGTTTAGGGTTTTCTAAGATATTTGAGGCTTTTTAGGTCTTTTGAATGTTTTCTATTGTTTTTTGTGTTTTCCATTTTCAAATGTTTTTGAGTTTTCTGAATATTTGGATGTTTTTGGGATTTTTGAGATGTTTTGGATGTTTTTGGATTTTCTGAATATTTGGATGTTTTTGGATTTTGGATAATATTTGGATGTTTTTGGGATTTTCAAAATATTTGGATGTTTTTGGATTTTTAGAATATTTGGATGGTTTTGGATTTTTGGAATGTCGACCAAGAACCTAACCTAAAGACCTATCCTAGGGGCCTTGGGGGTTGATCAAAGATTAGCCTTGCCTACGTTATACATGCAGAGACCACGTAGTTTGATTGACTTGACCCATTGACAGGACAAAGATATGAATAGATGAGAGACGACAACTAATTACAATGGACCACTAAAGGACTGACCTAGGGTGTCTTGGCGGTACATCAATGATGGCCTTGCCTATGTTCAAGCTTAGAGACAATGTAGTTTGACAAAGAGACTTTTTTTTTGGATTTTCGATGTTTGACCTTTTTAGGGATTTTGATGTTTTCTAGATGTTTTGGATTTTTCCTTTACAATTTTCTGAATGTTTTTGGATTTTTTGTTGTATAGGATTTTGCATTTTTTTTTGGATTTTCTGGATAAGATTTTATGAATGTTTTTGGTATTTTCTGATAAGATTTGGAGGCAACGATACCTAGATCATGATGTCGATGTCACGTTTGTGAGATATAAGACATGGATCAAGAGTTATTTGAAAACAAGAGTGCAATAACCTGCCCCTACTGTTTAGCAATTCTTCATAATGCAATGAACAACCAAGATAGGTAATATATATGCAAAGAGTTTGATAGAGTTTTAGCATGCTAGATATGGGCTATGGGACTTCACAAGATAAAATGGTAAAGAGCCTGCCAAAAATTTTCCATGAGTAGAGTTAAAGTATACGCCGAATCTTTGTCAAGATCAAGATAAAGTGGAATATTTGGATAAAGATGGATTGGATGGATGGAGGGAACATTGGATTTTTCATGACAAGGATGAGATGCTTCTATTTGAGAAAGATCATATAGATGCTAGATTCTACTCATGATTCCTGTTTCCCAGGTTTTCATCATGGTACTTTCCCAAAGTGCCACCGTAGTGGTTTTCACTAGAGGACAATTTTTATCTTTACTGTTTTCAATTAGTTTTCTTATTATTATTATTTTTGGCTTTTATCATTTTTTGATTTTTTGAGATTTTCTGGAAATGTTAGTGTTATGTTGAACTACCTGGTGGTAATTATGTGGAGGCCACTATCATAACATGCCAATGATACCCTTCTTGAAGAAGCTACTTTGCTAAGATATGAGCACTTGAATGCAACCTTGAAGAACTCTGATCTGCCTTGTGGATACAAGAATTAACCTTGTCTATGTGTGCACATCACAATATAGTGCCTTCAGAATCCTTATGATGAAGGGTAGCTACCAACACATGGTCAATGCGAGAATTGGATATCATGAATGGAGTGGATGGTGTCATGCATGAAGGAATATGAGATGGATTGGTTGATGATTTGGAACCTTTGACTCTCCAATCTTGGGAAGATGAGTGATGATAGGTGGGAATGGAGCTTTTCATGGAATTAGGACCAACCACTGGATATACTTTGTTCCTTGCTTGAGAAGCTTGCTTTTGTATTTGAGGACTCTTTTGATGGATACATTTCCATTTTTGATTTTTCCCCATAGTTACTTTGACTAGTGGAGTTTTGGAGGGATGATTTTCTTTATTTTTCTTTGGTATCCATTTTTATTTTCTTTTTCCTTTTTTCTTGACAACTTCATTTTTTTTTATGATCTTCACCTTGCTTTGATAGGAATTCTTATTTTTACATTGGTCGTAATTTGCGTATGAGATGATGGGTGAATTCCAACTCATGATACAACTAGTTGTAGAGTTGACAACATTTTCATCATAATTATTCTTCATGCCCCATATGTTGATGTTTTCTATAGACAAGATTACCCTCGACGTTGTGAAGGTATTATCAATACCTAATCCTTTCCCCTGATAATGTATCCTCTGATCCATAGCCACTGAATATGACTTGTTGTGAACACATGATATTGCTATGGGTTCTCGCTATTCAAGAATATGAACTATTTGCTCTGGTTCCATGATATCGTTCTCTATTGATACTGCTTCAAAAGATGTTGATGGAAAAAGATGTTGATAATGCACAATCACTGTAAGAATCAATGATATTGATTGTTGCTTTCTCTTGAACTATTTTATTTAATTCTATGACATCATTATCTATTGATACTATTTGAAAAGATGCTAGTAATGATTCAAAACATGTCAATGATGCACAATCACTATAAGAATAAATAATCTTGACTATTGCTTGCTCTTGTGTAGGAATATCAAGAGTGGGAGACTCATGTTTTGGATGAAGAATGTCTATATTTCCATTTGAAAGAAACATCTTAGGAGTGATATTAGGGACATCTCTGGAGTTTAAAATGGTTTGGAAGATGTCCCTTAGTTCTTTTTGAAACTTTGGGGATAAGGGTTCTTGATCTTGACTCAATTCAGAATAACTTTCATTATCCTCATGAGCCTCCTCTTGACATGATCCTTGGGTGGATGATATATCATCAGTAAAAGATAGTTTGTGGGCATCGGTGCAACAATGGATATTTTTGGCTCATTTGGAATTTATTCAATGTGTCCTATCATTGAGTTATATGTGGGAGAGATATCACAATTTGATATCCACTTGATGTCATTACAGTAGAAAATAGTGCCAAAAAATGTTGATGGGTTTGGACTTTGTTTTAAAATAGTATCTTGATACATGTCTGATTCCTCATAAACAACGTAAACATGTCCCAATGTGTTATCCTAGGTATTGTTTGAAGTTGATGCCTTTGTCGAATCTTTTGTTTTTCCATGATCGGGCATAGGGTTCATTTAAATTTTCAGATTTTCATTCTCATATTTTTTATCAACCTCAATGTCCCTTTGTTCAATAAGATCCTCTATTAGATGTTTGAACATAAAACAATTTTGTGTGCTATGACCTTTGTATTGGTGAAATTCACAAAAGTGATATTCTATATAGCTACAAGGTTTGATTTGTGGCTCTTGATAGTTTGAGAAATATGGGAGTGTGATAAGGTTAGACTGTATCAACCTCTTCAATTTTTCTTCCATAGGTTCCCCTAAGGGAGTGAATGTTGCTTAGGATCATTGTTTTTTCTCTGTTGTTTGCGTTGAGTGTTTGCAACATTGATCGTTGGTTGATTGTTTGGTGGTTGCACATATATTTGTTGTGTGTTCATGGGTTGGGTGTTTTCTTGTCTAGGAAAAGTTAAGACCACCTTTGCATCAACAACACCATCACTAGTAACATTTTTTTTCTTGGCCCAATAGTGGGGATTTTCGTTGAAACTAGTGGATGGGCAGTTGTCTTTATACACTTGTGTGTTTCCTTGTGAGATTAGGGCTCTTTCAATGTTAAGGGATCTTGGAACAAGCTTTTCATATGATGTGATGCATTGCATTTTCAAGTGGAATGATAGATCTAGATCTAGATTTGCTATGATAATTCCCACTTGCTATTCGTCAGGAAGTGGCCACTTGCTTTCACTAGCTCTTTGTCTCCACCATTGCAAGAAATTGGCAAAAGATTCCCCTTTTTTTTATCTAAGAGTGTACAACTCTTCTAAGCTTACGTCCATGTCAAGATTGAAGGAGAAGTGATCTATGAATTTTTCAATGATCTCTTGGAAATTTTTGATACCTGGAGGCAATTGAGAAAACCAAAAGACTTGTTAAACTTCACGGGAAACTGTGCATCAAATATGACTCATTATAGGCAACCTCCATCCACATGACATTAAAATCTTTGATGTGGTCTACAAGATTTCCCCTCCCTTTGTATTTATCGAATATTGGGATTTCAAAGCTGGGAGGGAATGGTACCATTGCAATGCTTCGATCAAATGGATATAGGCATAGATTCTATGTATGAGGCTTCTTTGTCTTTCCCATATGAAAATCCTACATTTCTTGTGACAACACCTCAAGCTGTGATGCTAGATCATATCGCAGGTTTGTTGGAGAAATATATGTTGGGATGATGGATGGGTTGTATGCGGGATTCTAATATGATAAGGTGTTGTATGGAGTGTATGGTGGTGTGAGATTCTATGAAGGTGGTTGAGGTGTTCATGTATATGTTCCTAGCACATATGTATTGGTGATGTTCTGTTGAGGGTTATAGTAGAAACCTTGTTGTTGTTCAATCAATTTCTATTGTTGGGCATACTATTGGGCTTGTTAGGCTGCTAGGGCTGCTTGTTGTTGTTGATGTTGTTGTTGTGCTACAAAGGAAACTTTTTGAGCTTTTTGTTGTTGTTTCACTACTAAGGTGGCTTGCTAAGCTTTCTGTTGTTGTTGCACTACTAAGGTGGCTTGCTGGAATTGTTGTTGTTGTTGTGCTACTAAGGTAGCTTGATGTTGTTGATGTGCTACTAAGGTTGCTCAATGTTGTTGTTGTGATACTAAGGCTGCTTGATGTTGTTGTTGTGCTACTAAGGTTGCTTGATGTTGTTGTTGTGCTAGTAAGGCTACTTGATGTTTTTGTTGTTGGACAACTTGCTAATAAGCTTGTTGTGTTTGTTGTAAAGCTAAGTTATGTGTTTGAAATGTAGGATCAAATGGTTATTGGGATATATGAGATAGATTGTGAGTGTTGATGTTTTGAGTTGGTAGTGGATTGCTGATGAGAGGTGGAGGTTTTCCTTGATTTAACATCCCTTGTAAGATAGTAGATGGAGGTGGAGGAATGTATGTTTGAGGTCCCAATTGATTTTGCATGGTAAAGGGGACTTTGGGAAAAGATGATGGTGCCATTGGATATTGCGATGGTAATGGCACATTTAGTCCTTGTAACTGACTAAAAGGGTTTCCTTGACCGATGGGTAGGGGGTTCCCTTGTTGTATTTGAGGTGTGATCAAGGTATTACCTTGGTTGATGGGATTTGTAACAAAGGTGTTGTTTTGATTTGGATCAATGATGGATGGGATTTATGTGGATGGTGGATTGATTTGAGTAGCTTGGATAATCACTTGTTTTGATGTGTCAATAGGGTTGTTAGAACCACTTGTCAAGGGTTGAATTTGTGTGAGAGTGTTAACTTTCCTTTGTTTTACCATTTGAGGTGCTTGGTTCACATTACCTTGCATAACATTAGACACACTTGGGTTATTTGTGATGATGGATGAAGATGGTTGTGCTTGAGATGTCGAGATTGTTGTGGCATCATGGAATGTAAGTGGTTTTCCAAAGGTTGGTATCCAACTTGTGTCTTGGGGAAGGTTGGTGGTTAATGGAATGGTCATTTTGTGAATACCAAAATTTTTGTTTGTTCCTAGACATGAAGTGAGACCAAGGTTGGTTCCTAGCCTAGTTACATTACTAGATGTTAAGGGTTGACTTGGCACAAGGGATGGAGTTGATTGAATCGTAGATGAAGTCAAGCCTTGTGTCAATGATTGTGCAACAAAAGATGGGAAAATTGGAGCCACATTTTCTAATGCTTGATGTTCTATGATTTCTTCTCTAGTAAGTCCAAATGGGTTGTTCGTGATGTCTTCTATCTCATATGGACCTGATGGAGATGATGGTTGTTGTAAGGGGGTAGAATAACTCCTTGGATCGAATTCTTGAGGATTTGGATCACTTGAGGTGAATGTGACTTTGGTTTTCTCCACGATTCTCTTGTGTCTCGATCTTTTTGTAACCATAGATTTGGTGTCAGCTATGGGAGAGTTGTGTCAAGTTTTGTAATGTTTGAAATCTCTAGTTGACTGAAATCTAGGTAAAAGAGATGATCTAAGTCTTTTGGGAGCAATGATGATAATGGGGGATGAAAAAGTAGATGATTTGGGAAGTGATCTTTGCAAGCGTTTTTGGAAAACACTTTTGACTTACTTTTGATGTTTTGATGTTAGGATAAAGGATGCTAATGAACTTGGAAATATTTAGGGTAGAATTATGACCTTCAAGATAAAATAGTCCAAAGATTATAACTAACTCACCCAAATGCATGGAAAAGGATTCATTTCACATACAAAGTAGCTAAGTTATGGGTTGGTTTGATAAATGTTTAAGTTAAAAGTGTTGGTGTACTTGAAATCTTTGCAAATTTTGGTGAAGTGAAGGATGGAATTTGATGGAGGGGTGGATCAAGTGTTTGACCCAATGTTGACCTAAAGTGAACCCTTGCTTTGCAAGAACAAGGTAGTGAGAAAAAGGCTCTACCTCTAAAGTGATGAAACCCTAAGAACTCAATGATTTTGGACTCAATGTTTGTAAAGTTTTCCTTGTCTCCATTTTCTTGTTTTGGGGAATCAAATTTTGAACATACATTAATGTGGGGTGTTCATTTTATTTAATATTGGATTAATGAGGTCATGTTTACCACAAACACTTGTCTTGGTTATGTTTTCAAACTAAATGTTTATGCCAAAAACATCATAACTTTCATAATGTCCATTCTATGAAAATCATGAGGTTGAAGCCATAATTGCCTATATTGTCTTTGGAAAGTATGGATTTTGATATAAGTCAAGATATTTAGAAATCGCTAAGGATAAATCATTAGGACAAGCAGTAATATCAAGGCTAACTCAAGAAGTTCATATTTAAGCCAAAGTGTTTGAATTTTGGATAGTGAATGTTTATTTTTGGATCATTTTGAAATCAAGAAAAGTGTTAAACTGACTCACAATCATTACAACCCTAGGATAGAAATGGCTATATTTGTTGAACTCCCACTTGGATTTCTCCAGTTGTGCTTATTCAGAGCGTGTGATTAGAAGCTTAATCATACTGACTCCCCTCCACGACACTCACTTCTACAGGTCATCGAAGCTTCGAGTTCTCATGAATCTCCCATGAAAAAAATTTCATCTCTACTAAGAACCACAAGTATGTGTGACGGTTTCAGAGGTCCAACCTCCTGACATCAACAAATATTAGGGATTTTTTTGGCTTCTACATAAGGGTTCATAATGAGGGCATCCAGTTTAGGAGGTGTAATTATAAACTCCTCGTGAGAGGTATCCCAACCCTTAGAACAAGGTATTTACACATCATAAAGATATTGGGGGAGAGATATCATGTACCGCTTCCCATTGTTTACGATTTTCATTGCAACCACAAATTTATATAACAGTTTGGAAGAGCTTGGCTTATGCTCATTACTGCTTGGGTTGTTCCCTTGGGGTGAGTACTTTTTCCCACCAAGGCAGGCCCTCTAAAGGTGAACAATAGCGAGTAAGTACATCTGTAGTTCATTCATAGTTGCTTGCATGTACAAAGAGAGAACACACGCTATGCCTTTTCTCAAACTAACATAGTTGTTCAATTTTAAACCCAAATTGAAAGATGTGGGTGATTTTTCAAAGTGTTAGAGAATGTTTTTGTTTCTCAATATCTCCAAATGGCATGAGAGAATTGTATACGCATTCACTAGCAACGTTGAAAAATCACAAAACAAAGCAAACAGTTGTCAATTTTATCCTTCAAAGAAATAATGAGTTAATTTTATGCACCAATTGAAAGATAAGTTTTCCTTGTTCAATTTTAAGCCCAATTGAAAGATGTGATGTGAGGGTTCAATTTTATCCAACTTTGAAAATGAATTTTAAGCCTAATTGAAAGCTAGTTGGTCCTAAGATTGTAAGTTTTAAAACCAAATGGAAATTTAGTGGTCCTAAAACATAAACCAAAGCAACATATGATGGGTTATAATTTCCCCACAAATGTCAAAACAATGTTACAATAAATACAACTAAGAAAAACTAAAAATTAAAAATTTCAATTTTTTTTAGTTTTTTCTATGTTGTAGTAAATCACGTTTGCAAAGGCATTCAAAGAAAAATTTGGAGTCAAAAATTTTGTTTGTCCCTAAAAATTGATTTATTGGAGAGATTTTCGACGGTCCAAATGGATTCAAATTTCAACCACCGAGTAGAAAGTTATGACCCCAACAAGTTGGGGTAAATTTTTTCCTAGTTTTTTCTCCAAATTTTCAAAACTAGTTAGTCTAAAAAAGCAAAAACGAGAAGTCAGTGACATGTTAGTGTAGACATGTAAAATTGACTTAACACTTATCACAAATTTAGAATGTCTCGAAATGACCTTGAAATGACTCGAAACAACTTTGAATCAACTTGGAATGTCTCAAAATGACCCCAAAATGACTCAGAATAACTTTGAATCAGCTCAGAACGTCTTGGAACGACCCTGAAATGACTCAAAACAACTCTGAATCAAATCAAAATGTCTCAAAATGACCCCAAAATGACTCAGAACAACTCTAAATCAACTCAAAACATCTCAGAACGACCTCGAAATGACTTAGAACAACTATAAATCAACTTGAAACGTCTCGAAATGACTCTGAAGAAACTTGGAATGTCTTGCAATGACCTTGAAACAACTCAGAACGACTCTGAATCAACCCGAAACAACTCAGAACGACTCCTGATCAACTCAAAATGACTCTGAATCAACTCAGAATATCTTTGAATCAATTCAGAACATCTTGGAACATGTCTGAATCAACCGAGAATCAACTTAAAATATCTTGAATTATCTCAAAATCATCCCATGACATCTCACAATGCATTGAATGGCATTGAACGACATCCAAAACCCTATTTCCTCTATTAAATTGAATAATACAACATTATTTAATTAATTCACTTTTTTGTCATTCTTGACAAATTAAAGAAATACCATTTATTTAATTAAGTCTTGAAAACCCTAATTCTACTATTAATCAAATAATACAACATTATTTGATTAATTCACATTTCATCTTTTTCGACCAATTAAATAAATTACATTTATTTAATAAAGTCCTAACCTCATCTTATTTTGTCCTGATTAGTCAAACAACGCTAATTATTTGATTATGTCACTAATTCACCTTATTCCTGAAAATTAATTAAATTATTAAATCATAATAATTTAATTATCACACTTCTCTCCAAAATTTGAATAATTAAATCAAACTATTCAAATTAGCAAAAATCAAAATCACAATCAAAATGGAATTAATTAATTAATATTCCTCACCCACTTTTTGATTGAGAAAATCATGGATTGCTAACTGAGCAATCTATTTTGCTAACAAAGCAATCTAATTATGCTAACTCAACCATCTTATTCCTAACTAAACCCTAACTAATCAATCAATTGCTAACTAAGCAATCAAAATTCTAACTAGCCAATCTATTCTTCAATCACCCTGATTGTGCAATCAATTTTGCTTAATCTCCTTATGTCTAAATCCTCTCAACTCATTTTGACCATTAATTTGGATATTCTCCAACACAATCTTGACGGTTGATTCAAAATTGATTTTCCTATAAAACAAGCCTCTCTCTTCACAAATAGTCAAGATAATTTCAACTTACCTTATGCAACGAAGTGTTGTCGCAATCACCATTGATAGAGCTTCAACCTTTTTAGTCAATGAAGCATCAATCATGAAGCTTTTGCACATTAGCAATGGAGGATTTGTAGTGATACGGACAATCCAACATCATGCAAATACACTCCAACATGGGATGGTAATCTCTTATTTTGTTGATTGAATTGGTTTTGAATATCTTAGGATCTCATTTCATTAAAATAACTTAGATTTGCACATTTCATGATTGATGGAATATGATAGATTAAGTGTTTTTGAATTAGATTAGTTTCTTATTTTAGTCTTGCATTTGATCTTGATTTCATATCATTTTCCTGATGGATTCCTCCCCCCTCACACATTCTAGCATCCTTGGTGGGACCTAGGTCCTCCTTACTAATATTTTTATGAGCTAAGTTGAAGTTACAGGGTTCTGGGAGCTTTCAGAGACATTTCACGGACTTCCCAGCAAAAGCTCACTTTTGAATGGAAAAAATTCTGAGAATTTTCCACAAAATCAGTGCTTTTTCCATGGGAATGGTGCCTTTTCTCTAAGATTAACACTTTTTCTCTAAAAGCATACTTTTTCTCTCAAAGCGCGCTTTTTCTTTTTTTTGGGGTTTGCACCTGTATGAAAAATTTGGGCTTTTTCCAGAATTCTGAGCTTTTGAAAAAAAATTTCTAAGCATTTGCTGTTGAAGACAAGTGCACGGATCTTGCACTATTGTAATGACGTTTCTTGCTAACATATTGGTTGTTTTGCAGGAATTAATGGATTTCTATATAGGATTGTGAAAGATACTAACTTGTTTTGTTTAGATAAGACTCGGTCCAATTTTTTTGGAGATATCAATTAATTTTTTTTATTAACTTAGGAATCTCCATTTGATGCTTAAAAATGAACACAATTCTCACATTTCAAATTTTGTGTTATTAAAACAAACATTTTGAAGATTTCTAAAGTAGGAATCTCCATTTGGTGCTTAAAAATGAACAACACAACTCTCACATTTCCAATTTGGTGTTTTTAAAATAAACATTTTTAAAGCTTTCTAAAGTAGGAATCTCCATTTGGTGCTCTAAAAATGAACAACGCAACTCTCACATTTCCAATTTGGTTTTGTTAAAATAAACATTTTCAAAGATTTCTAAAGTAGGAATCTCCATTTGGTGCTCTAAAAATGAACAAAACAACTCTCACATTTCCAATTTGGTGTTGTTAAAATAAACATTTTCAAAGCTTTCTAAAGTAGGAATCTCCATTTGGTGCTCTAAAAATGAACAACACAACTCTCACATTTCAAATTTGGTGTTGTTAAAATAAACAATTCAAATCTTTCTAAGGTAGGAATTCTCTTTTGGTGCTCATAAAAAGAACATAAAACACTTCAATTTTGGGCTCTAAAAATGAACACATTTCATGTTTTCATAATTAGGAACCTTTAAATTTGGTGCATAAAAAGAGCGCAAAACATTTTTCATTTTGTTGACGCACGTACAATTTACATTTGTTGACCATTTAATGACAAGGCCTAATTTTCTTAGAAACATTTCAACTTTGGGGCTTAAAATGAACAAAATGTTTCTTGATTGTTTTCACACCATTGCTATCTTAACTGCTTGATGTCCTAAACACTTCAATTGGTGAAAAGATAAAAATAACATTTCATTTTTTCTCACATATTCTTGGGGATAACACCGCTCGAGGTGTTTAAAATGAATCAATTTGCAATGAATTGTCTTCTGCGCATGCATTGATTGGCAAGTTGAAGTGTTTTGTCTTCTCCCCTCGCACCATTTTGGTGATCTTGGGTGAGAGAAGAACATTTTTGAGCTTCAAATTTGTTTTAAATTTTACCTTCTTAGAGGGCCTACCTATTGAGACACATCCTGCGTTGGAGAACTCATAGGTGACCCAAGCGGTACTTTCGTTCTGGACTGCTATATAAATCTTTTGTGAGTGTGAGGAAAGTTCATCATTCACTAGGTGTGGATGTCCTATATTGACGTATTCTTTCTCAGTATCCTTGTGATGTGTAAAAACCTGAAAGGGTTGGAAGGTTCTTAATTGAAAAAAATGCCGCATGTGTAGGTTTCCAAAAATAATATCTCCAGAACATGACTAAGAGCTAATTGTTTTAGAAGCCACCCTATTATCCAAAACATTCTCTGAAAGTGGTGCATCATAATTTACTTATTTGAAATAAAAATCCAACAAAACATTAGGATCATTCCTCCACTCAAAAATTTTATGATATCAATAGTTACTTGGAACCCACAAATAGTTCAAGTATCTTTCCCACAACATATCCTCTAGATCAGGAAGTAGAATATCGACCCAGTTCTTCAACATTTTGATTTCCAAAAAGTAGCTACATTCCAAAACAACACTCAAACTTTAGGGTTATTTTAGTTTCATATAAAACCACCCCATACCACCACACCTTATGACCATTTGGTGACCCACAACTCCTATTCAACAACCAGGCTTTGTAGCACCTATTATTCAACCTAGCCTTATGCACATTGAAAGTTCCCAAACCGACATCATCAAGAGTTTGAGAACGTTCATTTTTGAGAAAAATGAAACACCCCACCAATTTCTCACTACATCCATCATCTTAAACAAAGAGGAAGAAAAGGAAAAAATAGTAGTGGGAAGACCCATATTACTACCTCTCACCTAGAAATAGGGTATCAAGCACCATAAACCACCTCACAACACCCTCATAACTTATGAGCATCTGGAGACCCACAACTCTCATTCAACAACCAGGGCTAGCTACTCAAATCTTTCAACCAGGTAACACACATATTGAAGGTGCACAAATGGAAATCATAAGCAATTTGAGAACGTCCATTTTTGAGAAAAATAAAACACCCCATTGATTTCTCATTGCATCCATCATCTTAGATGATGAAGAAGATAAAATAGACATAGCAGCTGAGAGACCTGTATTACCACCCCCCGCTTGGCAATAAAGATCCTTATTCATCCATGATCTTACATAGAGTTAGGATCCCCAATGTAAAGACTACAGGTCATTATTCTCAACTTAGACATCTTAAACCAAAAGCTCTCAAGAAAAACCTTGCAGTGCTACATAAAAATAGAAACAAACTGGTGGAAAAATTTTATAGACATGCTTCCAGGAACGATCCAGATTTGTACATGTTCTTTTTTGGTCAAAACCCAGGTCTTTTTCATGATACCGAACTTCTCTAGAGAGGAAAACTAGATTCACATACCTAAATCTACCTTTTTATTTAGTTCAACATTAGATTTAAAAACTTTAGAGGTCTAGCACCATTTTCCCTACCTTGAGATCCAAATTGTTTATGACAACCTTGAGGTCACAACACAAAAAGAAAATGGAAGCAAAAAAAACCAACACTAGTATCCCACCAATCAATACCATAGGCGATGAAAGTAGCCCTTGGGGCTATAGGCCAACTGATCTTGAAACACCACAAAAGAGGCCTATGTATAGAAATACCTTTAGTGAATAGGAATTAAATCACAAACAAAAGGAGGTAATTGAACAAAACAACCAAGACCCAAACAAAGTGGTCATAGAGGAGGTAGACACAGAGGAAGAAATAAATGAGGATGAACTATTTGAACATTCCAACAACCCCAAGGTTCTTAAACTAATGGATAGGTTGTTGAGAAAGGATCCAAACTCCTATTTCTTCAAGTTAGCACAAAGTGGTGCTAAATTACTGGTGGATTTCAACGTAGAAGCTCTCAAAGATGTAAAGCTTATTCCCTTAGGAGATAACTCGGTTGTAAGATAGATAACTGAACCTCTAGAAATACCAAACATGCCACCATTGTTCTCACAACATGATGGTCAACCCAAAGAGAACCCCTTATTTAGAACACCAACTCAGGTTGAACAAGCAATAGTAGCACAACTACATCAAGGAGGACCATCACAATATGAACCACCAAACAACAATCCTCCTCCCAAAAAGTATATACCTCATAATACCTCAAACATTGACCCATCCCAAAACATTCAATACCTTCAACAAGGTGGAACATAGGGTCCCCCTCCCAATGGTTAATAACTCCAATAGGGTGCGACACAAGGTCCCCCTCCAAATAATCAGTACCACCAACAAGGTGGACCATAGGGTCCCCTTTTGAACCAACAATACCAACCGCAAGGTGTGCCATGGAGCACCCTTCCTCAGTCAAATCATCAACAAGGTATCCCGATAACACATCAACAGGGTAACCTTCAATTTAGTCCTACCCAGCAGCAAGGTGTGCTACAGAGCACAATTTCTTAGTCTTCCTTCCAACAAGGTGTCCCAATAACACATCAATAGGGTAACCTTTAGTTCAGTCCCGCTGAAAAACAAGGTGTGCCACAGAGTGCCCTTGCTCAGTCTTCCTACCAACAAGGTGTCCTGGTAATGCATCAATAGGGTAACCTTTAGTTTAGTCTTACCCAACAGCAAGGTGTGCCGTAGAGCACCCTTCCTCAGTCATCATACCAACAAGGTGTCCTGATAACACATCAACAAGGTAACCTTCAATGCATTTCATCTCAACAACAAGGAGTTAACCCTCCTTACACCCATCAAGTACATAACCCAGTATATGACCAAAATGGTTACCAAGGTCTCATACCTTCGCAATATCCAATATACGACCTAAACATAGTGATACAACAAGGCTATTATACACATAACTCACAAAAAAAATGCCAAAAATGGACATGGAAATGAAGTTAGAAGCTGACACCTAATAGGTAGTAGGCATCCAAGCTGGAAAACAAAAGAAAACCTATACTACCCAAGAGATATGCCCATTCCCATTCGATCCATCTATCGCTACAATACCCTTTCCAAAGAATTTTGAAATACCTAGGTTTGACAAAAAATATAAAGGAATAGGGGATCCAGTAGAGAATATACGAGATTTCTCAATATCATGCATGGAAGTACAACACAATGACTCATACCTAATGAGACTATTTCCATGTAGCCTTATGGGCCATGCTATGGAATGGTTCACTCATTTGACACTAGCAGTCAAAACCCTCGATGAATTGTCTAACAAATTCATAAGTCACTTCTCCTTCAACATAGAACAAGATGTCACCATTACAAGCTTATCCATGATCAAACAAAATCAAGGAGAATATTTTATCTCCTACCTACAACGATGGAGACACAAGGGTAGTAGATGTAAATGGCCCATTCCCGATAAGGAATTGGTAGACATATTCATTACCAACATCTTACCTGAGATCAATTATCGACTCACAATGTTATGTCCAATAGAATTTGAAGAAACCATTGAGAAGGGATTGAATATTGAAAGATCCCTCATTTCAAGAGGTTCCCTTAAAATAAATAGCTCAAAAGACAGTTTGTCTACTTCAAATGAGAAACCTAAAGTTTGGGCTAAAAATAAAAACGTCACAAATGATGAAGTGGCCAATGCTAGAACACTATGGTTGTCACAGAACATAGTTCAAAACAAACCACAGGTAGCATAGACAAACTATGTTCCAAAAAATGCACAAAACAACCAAAATACCTATCCCAAGAACAATCAAGTTGTGAACCCACAAATGAATCAGGGAGGACAACAGAGGCAATATGATCAACCAAGAAGGAAATTCACAGTTCTAGGTGAGTCATTAGAAAAAGTCATGCACAATCTAGTGCAAAAAAACCTCCTAAAAACTAATGATCATCCAAACTATGAGGAAACTAGTTTCAAAACATCATGGTATAACAAGGACTTGTGTGACTTCCATATGATCAAAGGACACACCACAAACAACTGCATGAGACTCAAGAAAATTATCCAAGATTTAATAGACAAAGGGGAGGTAGATGTCAAAAATCATCTTGGGAATAAGGACCTAAAAATATACTCAAACCCAATCCCAAACGATGCCAAAGAAAATGACAAAGGAAAGAAACAAGAGTACCATAACACCAATTACACACATGGGGACACAGTTTTAGGAACCCTCTCACAAGTTGATGATAATAGGGAAAACATAGTAACTCTATGAGGAGGAGACAATAACTATAATGTAACCACCCATTAAGGAAGAGTTACAATTCAAGGAGCACCACCCAAACCTGTAATCAAGTCACCCAATGACTACAATATTATGGAGCGATTAAAGAAAATACCCACCTTAATCTCAATTTTAGAGTTGTTAAAACTATCACCTGCCCATAGGGAAATACTTGAAAAGGCATTGGAAACAATAGTCCTTGATGACCTCAATCCTAGTCAGTTCCAAGCTATGGTTGGTAAAATCACACAAAGTAATCACTTAATCTTTTCTAAGAAAGATCTACCGCAAAGAAAATTCCATAACCAAGCCCTCTACATAGAGGTTGGTGTTCATAAAACCATGGTCAAACAGGTACTAATAGATAATGGTGCAGGTTTACACATCTATAACTTAAAATTTATCAAACAATTGGGGTATTCTAACTATGTGATTGCAAAGGAAAAGTATCACAATAAGGGCTTACGATGATCTAGAAAAAATTCTGAAGGAACAGTTAGGTTACCAGTGTAGATAGGGCCAACCCTAACATAAACCACTTGCCAAGTACTGGACCTTGAGTTTCCATACAACCTTCTCCTGTGACATCCTTGGATCCATGCATTACAAGTAGTCCCTTCCACTTTTCATCAATGCTTAAAGTTCCCCTATGGAGGAAAAGAGGTAACACTATATGTTGATCCTGAGCCTTCTCATTTATGTGCCAAGTTAGAGGAGAAATACAATAAAATTCAACATGTTCCTAGAAATGACATAACATTCCACTCCTTTTCTTATGTTGACCCTTCAACACTTCCATCCACCTCAACCAAGAACACCTCAAATGACTAGCCAAAAATGGAATCCAAGATTCAGGTACTTGAAAAGGGTAATGGGAATTACTTTTTCAACCAAGCATTCTACATCAACATGCTTCCACCAACACCCAAAGTATATGGAGTTCAAAAAGAGATCAAGATAGTACAAATTATTGCCAAGCTCACTATTTTCACTAGGCGGGGAGATATGCAAGATGAAGAAATATTTGAGGAATTTTTATCTATGATCTACAAGGAGGACAAAGAAGAACTAGAAAAGCCACAACCTAATTTTGACCCTACTACTAGAGGTTATCAATTAGTTAAATAAATGGGATATAATGGAAAAGGTGGCCTTGGGCTACACAAACAAGGCTAGTCAGAGCCTATTATAGTAGAAAAAAGGAAGAAGAATATGGGGCTAGGTTATAAACCAAAGGATGTGGTTATTCCAAAAACTGGATGAACCTCTTAGAACAAGCGAGAAACTTCTGCTAGCATCAAGGCACTGGATACCTATCATACCTTAGACAATGATTTACTCGTTGAAGACTTATTTGATAACTTTAGCATTGATAGGTTCCCTCTCTAACATATTCAAACCATTCCCAACATCTACTACAATTCTGGTACAAACTCTAATGAATACGAGTGGGATTCCCCTTCCTTTGTCACTGGATATGATTCTACCACTTCTAGCAATGATGACCTAGACACTTAGTGGGAAAAAGACACCCAAGCCATACTGACCCTTTTATCCACTTCCTTAGGCTTTGCAGATCAAGATGATAATCTCCCACTCTAGTACCCGCAACTCATAGATTGGGATCAACAACATTCACCTGTTATGGATCAATTCTAGAATGATGAGGCAATTGCGGAGTTCATGGGAATTAGAATGGACATACTAGCAGGAGACCACAAAGTAGGATTCATGATGGAACTGGAACAAGAAGCATACTTTGGTGGAGAGATTGAATCTTTTAGTCACAAAAATGAAAGAACATAAATTATGGTCCCCTAGAGAAAACCACCTTATGGCTCTATCAAATCTTGAAAGAGAAAAATAAAGGACACATTTGAAGGTGAAAACCTCTCAGAGTCACCTGAGGAAGGAAGATTCAATGTCCCCATATCAGAATATCGGGAAAGATCAACACTGCTAGTAGAAGACCCCAAGATAACCTACCATGCTACATCACTAGACCCAAAAGAAAAGGATAATTTCACAACTTTCATCAACAATCAAAAGATAAATTTTGCATGGACCTATGTTGGCATGCCTGGACTAGATCCAACATTAGTGGTAAATCATCTAGTTGTAATGCCTGGAGCAAAGCCTATCAAGGAAAACTCAAAAAAATGCATCCACAGATACATTACTGGTAAAGGTAGAGCTTAAGAAACTACTAGATGTGGGTTTCATCAGACCCGTCGACTATCCACAATGGATATCAAATCTAGTACCAGTGTCCAAACCTACTAGGGGCATAAGGATATGCACAAACTTTAGAGACTTGAACAAAGCCTATTCGAAGCACAACTTTCCATTACCAAGTATTGACATGATTGTAGATCTAACACAAGGGCATAAGATGATATCCTTAATGGATGGTTTCTCTAGATAGAACCAAATAAATATATCTCTAGATGACCAACACAAAACAACATTTACTTGTGCTTGGGGAACATTTTGTTGGAATGTAATGCCTTTTGGTCTAAAGAATGCAAGAGAGACATATCAAAGAGAAATACCGACAATATTTCATGATATGCTACACACAATCATGGAGGACTATGTGGATGAAATTCTAGAAAAACCAGTCAAAAGGGCAGCCCACTTGACAAACCTAGCCAAGGTATTTGATCATCTTGAATAGTACAATCTGAGACTCAATCCTAAGAAATGTGTATTCGGGGTAACATCTAGAAATTTGTTGTGGTACATAGTATTGAGAAGAGGGATTGAAGTAGATCCGGCCATAGTAAAATAAATAATGGAAATAACTCCACCAAAGACACTAAAATAGTTAAGGAGCCTACAAGGGAAACTGTGATCCATCAGGTGATTTATCGCACAATTGGCAGACAAGTGTCACCCTTTCACTCATCTCCTACATAAGGACATCACCTTCAAGTGGGATGGGAGATGTGACCAAGCATTCCAACAAGTCAAGGAATACCTAATTACTCCTCTTGTACTCATGCCACCTATCCCATAAAAGGAAATGATACTTTATGTATCTACCACACAAGCAACATTAGGAGCTCTCTTGGCCCAACTAGATGATAACAATAAAGAAAGGGTAGTCTACTATATCAGCCAAACATTGGTGGGCTATGAACTAAACTACTTGTCCATTTAAAGAGCATGTCTCTTAGTTGTGTTTTCAACATAAAAGTTGAGAAACTACATCCTAAATAGAAAGGTCAAGCTGATTTCTAAGATAGACCCACTCAAATACTTACTAGCAATGGCAGCCCTAATAGGCTGAATAGCCAAATGGGTAATGATCCTAAGTGAGTTTGATATAGAATATGTGGATAGGAGAAATATCAAAGCAAAAATTATAGTAGACCAATTGGTTGAAGCACCCTTAGATGATCATAAACCTCTCATAGTTGATTTTCCAGATGAGAGTATTTTGATGACAAAATAGATAGACCAATGGACTCTATACTTTGATGGGTCCCATACTCAACATGGATTTGCAGTCGGTATTCTATTTCTCACACCACAAGGAGATAGTATACCCAAGGCCTATAGGATTGCATTCCCATCCACAAACAAGATCTCAAAATATGAAGCTCTTATCATAGGGTTGCAAATGGGTATTGAATGGTGAATAAAAGAGCTATAGGTATTTGGAGATTCTCAACTAGTGACCAGACAAGTGAACAATGAGTACCAAACAAAAGATGAAAAATTATTGCCATATAAAAGGATGGTGGATAGATTCAAGGAATACTTCATTAGAATAACCTTTGAGAAAATCCCCTGAATCAATAATAGAGTTGTTGATGCAATGGAAACAATAGGCTCAGTGCTTGATATTCCATAGAATGTACCTAAGTATGAGTTCTTCATGGAACATTTGTTGGTACCAACATTCAACATTCTTGAATCAGAATTGGTATGTTTTGTTGTTGGTCCTAATTCCCCATGGTACCAAGATACCTTTGCCTACATCCAGCATGGTACCATACCCATTAACTTAACATCCACTCAAAAGAAAACCTCTACCTATAGAATTTCCTGTTTTACCATCTTAGGAGATACCCTATACCATCATAGTCTAGATGGTATGTTACTCTAATGCCTTGATGCAGAAGAAGCACAAATATCCTTACAAGAGGTTCACGAAGGTATTTGCAGATCCCACTCTAGAAAACTTAACCTAGTCTAGAAACTGCTTAGAATTGGATACTACTGGCCCTCCATGGAATAGGAATGCATACAGTATTCTAGAAAGTTTCAAAAATTTCAGAAACACAGTGACCTTGTTCATGCACCAGTACAGGAATTGAGACCTATAACCACACAATGGCCTTTTTCACAATGGGGATTAGACTTGGTAGGCAAGATATCACCCGCTTCATCCAATGGGCACAAATTCATTATCATACCAACAAAGTACTTCACTAAATGGATAGAGGCAATTCAGTTGACCTATATCAGCCAAAAATAGATATCAAAATTTATTTTGAATTATCTCATCTATAGGTATGGAATTCCCCAAACAATAATAACAGACAATGGAACCCCATTCAAAAATTAAGATGTTCAAGAGCTTTGTTCCCAATTTTCTATCCACCATCGATTCTCCACGCCCTATTACTCCCAAGGAAATGTTCAGGCAGAGCTATCTAACAAAACCATACTGAAAATACTCAAAAAAACTATTAATGAAGTCGACCGTGATTGGCATTTGCAGCTAAACCTAGCCTTATGGGCCTATCAAACCAAAATTTGCACACCTACTAGCGCCACACCATTTTCCTTGGTCTACAGATTAGAGGTCATCTTGCCTATTGAGGTCGAAATCCATTCATTGCAAGTTTCATTAAAAAACATGGTAAAAAACGAAGAATACAGGGTATCCAGGTTGAATGAATTAGAGATCCTAGATCAAAGACGTTTAAGTGTGTTAAACTATTTAGAGGTTTATCAGAATTGGCTCAAGCGAAACTATGACAAAAGGATCAAGGACAAGAACTTTCAAGTTGGTGAATTAGTCCTCAAAGAGAATAAAAAAGTATAACTAAATCAAGATGACAAAGGAAAATTTGAACCCAACTGGTTAGGTCCGTTTGTCATCACAACAAGCTATGGCTTTGGGGCATACTAGTTAGCTAATCTTGAAGGAGAACCTTCAGCTGAACCGCTAAACAACAACCACCTCAAGTAGTTCTACACATGAAGCATGCCAGAATACCCTAGGCAAAAGGGTAAAAATCCAAAAAAAATAGAAAAAAGGATAAAAAATACAAAAAAATCAAAAAGAAAGAAAAATAGTAAAGAGAAATAAAATGTTCTCTAAGTGAAAACCACTTTGTGGTGCTCTTAGAATAGGTACTGTAGTGAAAACTTGTAAAATAGGTGCTATGTTGAATAAACTTGCATCATTATCTATCAGTACTATCCACAACATCCACCCATTCATTTCAAACCAAGATATCTAACCATGGTTTATCATTGATTAAGGAAAGTCGTATTGTCCACAAATGGGGGAAATGTCAAAATGTTGGTCATGGGTTTGATCTTTGAGTGTCCTATCATGGTCATGAAAAACAACAAAAAAAAAAGCCAAAAACATTGAAAAGTCAAAAAAACCAAAAACATCAAAAAGATACAAAAGCCAAAAACATTCAAAACAATAAAAAGGCCAAAAAAATCGAAAAGATAGAAAATCCAAAAACATTCAAAACAACAAAAAAATCCAAAAACATCGAAAAGTCAAAAAATCCAAAAGCATCGAAAAGATACAAAATCAAAAAACATACAAAATAGCAAAAATAACAAAAACATTTGAAAAGTTACATAAAAAAAAAACATCATGGGATTATTAATTCACTCAAATAGTCTAAGATATCAACATTTTCTTGAATCTCACAGCTAGTTCAAGTATATTTCCTGCAACATATCCTCTAGACACAGAAGTGGAATATCAATCTAGATTATCAATGTTGTTTACCCAAAAAAAATTTATGCTTTGAGTCAAATGATCGAACTATGTGGTCTCTGCGTATACAATGTAGGAAAGCCCCATTAGCCCCCAAGACCCTAGGTTAGTCCCCTTAGGTTTCCAACATGCTTTATTTCAACTTAGTCAAAAAACACAAAATCAAAAAATGGTCAAAACATAGAAAATCCAAAAACATTCACAAAAAAGAAAAGGTCAAAAACACTCAAACCAAGTGAACTACGAGCCTCTGAATGCACAATTTAGGAAAGGATTATCTTTGATGAGCCCCTGAGGCCCTAGGTTAGTCCCCAAAAAATGTCAAAAACAACATCATTAAACTTAGAAAAATAAAAAAAAAGACCTATGTCCGCCATCACAATCTGCAATAAAACATCACCCATAATAAACAGATCATCACACTCACACTTTGATAAAACAAACAAAACAAAAAAAGCAAGTATCAACAATTGGAACCTTCAAGCAAACAATCACATAAGAATTTGATCACAAAGTGAACTAAAGCAAAGCCAAGTATTAAATACATATCTTTTTGACAAGACCCAACAACATCCTGAGATATGTCTTAATGGATCCATTCCTATGATAGACATGATCAACACCGGATAATAGATCCACCCCAAAAAGATATGGCAAGTGATATAATGGCATTGTTTTATCTTTTGTTCTCTTTTTTTTTTTTTTGTGATTTACATTATTGACTCATTCCCACGATCTCTCGAGGATGTCCATAAGGATTTAGAGAAGAAGGAATGGGGGCATTTGAGTGCAATTTCAATTTTCTATTTGTGGACAGTCTTGTTATACTACCATGGCTAATACCTTCTTTGTTTTGTGTGTGGAAGTTGTCTTTGAAAAATTTCATGTAACAGTGACATGTTAGGTTCTTAATACCTCTTGTGTTACTGGTTTGACATGTTTTTAAAGCTTCTCACCCATACACTCTAACAGGGTTTCCATATGTCTAGTATGAGCAAGAATACTCCTTGTTTGTAGAGTCAAAGTCCATGCAATAAATACAAAGTCACCTTGGTCATTAATACCCTGGTGCATTCTATTTATTTGTTATATCAAAAAGGATTGTTCAAACTACAAAGTCTCTAAAGAAAAGAAAAAGCAACTCATCAAATACTAATTAACATCACATTTCTATCTACCATCAACATTTCTTCTAAATTAACATCATATTTCTATCTATCATCAATATTTCTTCTAAATTAACATCATATTTCTATCTATCATCAGCACTTCGTCTAATTAACCTCACATTTCTATCAAATCATCAAAATTTCTTGAGTGAAATCTACATAGCAATATCATTAGTACCATTCTACATCCACAATATTAGCAACATACATCATGATGATATTAAACTAATAAAAAACATCATGTATGGGGAATTCATTCATATCAACATCATATAAACATACATCATCATATGTCATCATCATATGAGCATAAAATGAGAATGAATTGAAGAAGGTATATATCATATATATCATCATCAAAAAGGAGAGTACATCATCATTGTGATAAGATATAAAAAATCATAATATCTATACAAGGCCTCAACTAGGCCAATGAGTATAGGCATACAAAATACATGTCTACAAAATGCCTTTGAACAATGAACAACATAAAGATCAAGTACCAAAGTAAGAACCCAACGAGAAAGATGAAACCCTATAGATCACCAAAACAATCTGGCTATCTCATAGAATGATCACCTCCACCACCAACTGCACCATCAACACCCACAGAACTAGGCTCTCCAAATTGTGGATGTCGAGCACCCTTGGGAATAACAACCTCATATAAAGTTTGATAGTAGGTAGACATCTACAAATAATGATCACATTCTACCTTGAGAGTATCTCTCTCTATGGTCAACAATTGTACAATTTCCTTTGTAGCTTGTTGTCAACCACTCTCGCTATCCCACTCGACCCTCAAAATATCTATATGAGCCTCTACAGCCTGTCGTCTCTCTTTCTCTGCATCTCTAGCAATAGTCATCCGAGCTAACAGTATGTCTCCATCCCTACCTAGTGGAGGAGGACCCAAAACCTATCTACGACCTTGCACTTGAGGTGGCTGCTCATCCTGATCACCCTGTGCTCCATCACGATGAGCTCTACCCCGAGCTCTATCCAACTACTTTGTGAGGACCTCGATACACTATCACTCCCCACAATGACCTGATATACCTAATCTACTTGAAGTAGGAGTACCCCTAGGAATAGTGAGTCCCAAAGGCCTACAAAGAGACCACCACTCATCATAGTCATCAGAGGTACCTAGATCTTCCAGACCAACCAAACAACCCCAATCAATTGGGAAAAGTGCTCTAAACTCAATAATAGCAATATCTATATCTGGTTGAAGACCCCATACACGAACCTCCCATGTCGTCTGACCAAAACGAGCCTCATAAGTATCAAGAACTCGACCCTGTCTCTCCCCAAACTAATGACATACTTGGTCTGGTAGATAATTCTATAGCACAATATCAGAATGACCAAGAAAACAATGGGTCTGATGAAAATACACAAGGTGATCTACATCCTCTGGCCAAGCATCACACCCCAAATATGACATCCACACAAAGTTGGGAATATCATCAAAAACTCGATGCCAATACAGAAGATCTCTAGGAAGGGTGTAGTGCACAAAATCCCCATAACGATATGAGTATGGATCATCGGGGTGATGATCTTGTATCCCATATGGTCGATTAACTGCAATATGCTCCCATGCCCAGACATGGAAAAGTGAAACACCTACAAAAATAGATTTCCCGCCTTGATACATGACCTCATGCATATTGTTGATGCCAAAAATTGACAAGATACCAGTGTCTTATGGGAAACTTAGTTTATGGGGGACCTTTTGCGCTAAATTGAGTGACCTCCAGATTTTTAGAGAAACTGGCTTCTTATATAATGGGAGCTTGGAAAGGGAAAATGAAACATATATAATAAAATAAAGTCTAATCTAAGGAAATATTCCAAGACTTAATGATAGGCACAATAAATCATAGATCTAAGGACCCAATCCATAAAATAACATTGCATACATCCCTACTGCTAAGAAGAGTCATAATACATGATCTAGACCAACAACTTGTATTCAATTTATAGAAGTTCTCAAATGAAATATCTAGACAATAACAACACAGTCTAAATTCAATCAAAAAGCATAGAAGAATAAAAAGGTTGAACAATTGGCATAGTTTAAGAGTCTTTGCAATAATAAAAATCAATAATAAAGGTCTGGTGTCTTTTCTAAAATCAGTATTCTTCTAAAATTTCAGATCCTTCCCTCAAAACAGAGAGAAGTATATATAGCTGAAAACCCCCACCACCCTGAAGAGTAGTAATAGAAAATATTTCACGATCTCCAACAATGATGTAGAATTGAGTATATCTCCTGGTTGTTGCAACAGAAAA
>VDFB02058242.1:401413131-401429624 GCA_007258455.2 Sequoia sempervirens
AATCTAGAAATCTGTGTGCTAGTAATGTATGTCATAGGAATGGCTTCAATCCACTTCGTAAAGTACTCAGTAGCAGTGATAATGAACTTGTGCCCATTAGATGAGGTGGGGTGGATCTTACCTATGAGGTCGAGTCCCCATTGGGCAAAGGGCCATGGTGATGTGATAGGATGAAGCTCCTGTGCTGGGGCATGTATCAAGTCTCCATGGACTTGGCATTGGCGGCATTTCATTACAAAGACATATGAGTTTTTTTCCATAGTAGGCCAGTAATAACTCAGTCTCATAATCTTTTTCGCTAAGGTAGGACCACTAGAATGGGAACCACATATACCCTCATGCACCCCATGCAAGGTTGCTTGTGCTTCAGTAGAATCAAGACATCTCAGTAGGGTATTATCTAAGGCGCGTCTATATAGGGTGTCTCCGACGATGGTGTATTTGGATGACTTGCAGAGGAATGTCCTACATTGGTTATTGGATAGGCCAATGGGTATGACTTCGGCATGAACGTAATCATAGATTTCTTTGTACCATGGGGAATCGGGACCAACAATGTCACACACCATTTTAGAATCTAGGATATCGTAGGCTGGGACCAAAAGTTGTTCTACCAAGAACTCAAACTTGGGCACGTTGTTAGGAATGTCAAGAAGTGATGCAATAGTAGCCATAGCGTCTGCTGCCCTATTTAAAACATGAGGTATTTGATGAAATTTGACTTTGTCAAAGTACTCTTTAAAGCTATCAGCCATGCGCTTGTATGGAGCAAGCTTCTCATCTTTAGTCTCATAATCATCATTTACCTGTCTGATTACCAGTTGGGAATCACCATATACCTGTAGGTTCTTAATTTTCCACTTGACTGCCATGCGTAACCCTGTGACTAGAGCTTCATATTCTGCCATGTTGTTAGTGCATGGGAATGCAATCCTGAATGACTTAGGGATGGAATCACCTTGTGGTGTGATAAACAATATACCAGCCCCTGAACCATGATTTGTATGTGAGCCATCAAAGTACAATTTCCATGTTATGTTTGTGTCGAATGTGAATATGCACTCATCAAGAAAGTCTGCAACTAATGGGTGATCTTCCTATATGGGTGCATCAGCTAACTGATCAGCAATGACCTATCCTTTAATATATTTTCTTTCTACATACTGAATATCATACTCACTAAGTATCATAACCCATTTGGCCAGTCGCCCTGTTAATGCTGCCTTGCTGAGAAGATATTTCAGAGGGTCTATTTTAGCAATCAACATTGTTTGATGGTTTAGCATGTAGTGCCTCAATTTTTGGGTAGCAAATACTACTACAAGATAGGCACATTCAATGTTACTATAGTTGAGCTCATAACCTACCAAAGTCTGACTGATATAATAAACTACCCTTTCATGACCTTCATCGTCATTCTGTGCAAGTAATGCTCCGAGTGATGAATGGGTTGCCATAATATAAAGAATCAATGGTCTTCCTTCAACAGGTGGCATTAAGACAGGTGGTGTGAGTAAATACTCTTTAATCAGTTGAAAAGCCTCTCCACACCTAACTGTCCATGCAAAGGGTACGCCTTTCTTAAGTAGATGTTGAAAAGGATGTGTCTTGTCTGCTAGCTGCACTATAAATCTTCTGATAGATTGTAACCTTCCTTGTAGTGTCCTTAGTTGACTAAGATTAGTGGGTGGAGGCATCTCCATGATTGCTTTTACGTTAGCCGGATCCACTTCAATACCTCGTCTAGAAATGATATAACCTAATAGCTTTCCTGACTTGACTCCAAACACACATTTCTTTGGATTGAGTCTTACTTTATACATTTCCAGCCTCTGAAATATCTTGTCTAAAACCTATAGATGTTATGCCCTTGTCTTGGATTTTACAATAAGGTCATCGACATAATCCTCCATACAAGTGTGTACTAGATCATGAAAGATAGTAGTCATGGCACGCTGATAGGTTGCTCCTGCATTCTTGAGTCTGAAGGGCATAACATTCCAACAATACATTCCCCAAGGACAAGTGAAAGTTGTCTTAGGTTGGTCTTCAGTTGCAATTCTGATCTGGTTATATCTTGAAAATCCATCCATAAGGGACAACATCTCATATCCTGCTGTCATGTCAACTATCATGTCTATGTTAGGCAGAGGGAAGTCATCCTTAGGACAAGCTTTGTTGATATCTCTAAAATCAGTGCAAATGCGGATGCCCCCAGTTGGTTTAGTGACTGGTACAAGATTGGAGATCCAATCGACATAGTTGATAGGTCTGATGAAACCAATGTCTAACAGTTTCTTGAGTTTTGCCTTGACTAATAATGCAATTTGTGGATGCATTTTTCTCAACTTCTGTTTTACTGGTTTGGCACCTGGTTGTAAAGGCAAGTGATGTAGAACAAGTTCAGGGTCCAACCCTGGCATGTCCGCATATGACCAAGCAAGATTTATCTGTCTCTATGCAAAGAAGTCGTGGAACTCTGATTTCTCTTCTATTGTCAATGACACTGCCAAATAAACTAGTCGAGGATTATCTTTTGTGCCTATGTTGACTTCTACTGATTCTTCAACAAGCATGGGTGACTTTTCTTGTGCAATGGGAAGAATGTTCAAACCTCCATCCTTAGGTGCCTCAGATAGGTTTTCACCTTCGGATGCATCCTTTCTTTTTACTTTTTCATTGTCTAAAGGTGCCTTTCGGTTTTCACCTAGAGACTCATCTTTTTTATTTTGTTTACTCTTTTTCTCATTTTTGCGACTGGAGGGTTGAACAGATTCCCCAAAATATGCTTTGTTGTCTAAGTCAATGGTAAAACCAGCCTTATGATCCCTGTTAGGTATGCCTTCTCGTAGTCCCAGGAACTCAACAATTGCTTCATCGTTCTCAAAAGTGTCTAAGACAGGTGCATCTTGTTGATCCCAATCAATGAGCTGGGGATAAACTAAGGGCATATCATCGTCGGAGTTATCAAAGTCTAATGGGGTCAAGGTAAAGATTGAATTATTCATGTGGTTACAAAAATCTTGTACCAAGTCCTCTTTGCTCTTAGGTTTGGGCCTAGGTGGATGAATAGGTGGGCCTAATGCCAAAGTTTGACTATCGGAAACAGGTGGCTCAAGTTGCCAAGAGGTAGGATCAAGTGATTCCCAATAGTAGTGTTTAAACCATTCCTCTTTTGTCATTTTCTTTGGTGGACAAGAATTTAAGGGATTGGGTGAGGAACTTAACATCAAGTCAAGTTCTCCAAATAACTTGTCAAGGTCCATGGAAGAAGTAGAGGATAGCGATTCCCACTCATAATCATTAGAGTCGGGGAGTTACAATGATAGTGGTCCACTAGTTTGTGAGATGTCTTAATATCTTCTAAAGCACGTACTTCCTAAAGTAAGGGTAATGGAGTACTAGGAACGCCAATCTGAATCGGTTGAAACCCTAGCCCTACTCCTTTTGGCCACTAAGAAACAAATATTGGTTCAATTCTGCCATCTTGGTTTAAGCCTAAACCACTCTGTCCATCATATCCTTTGCTTTGCATAATTTTGAAACCCTTTCCATATAGATTTGTAGGAATATGAGCCAGTAAGAGTGGTTTCTCATCATCTTCCCTATACAGACAGGAAGTGACATCTTTTGCATCGACATCCTCTTTGCTTAATTCACCCCATTTGGTGAAAGTTGTGGGAGGAATGTGTATAGTGACCATAGATTGTCTCCTATCTGATGTAGGTAAACCATATGACTTAGGAGGAATCAAATGGCTAACACAATAATAATTTTTCATGCAATACTCTCCATAACCCTTGTCTTGGATCTCAACCCTAGGAGTGGTAGGAACTGAGGGTGAAATAGGTGTTCGAGTAAGTGTAGTTGGATCAACATAAGAAGATGGATTGGACGATGAAGCCTCATGGTTTACTATCACTTGGCATTGAGGGATCTCCTTTAGGTTGGTGCAATACTGGAAAGGATCGGGATCACCATCTATAGTTATTTCAGTGCCATTGTAAGGGAATTTAAGACATTGATGATACGTGGAAGGGACCGCCTTCATGGCATGAATCCATGGTCTACCTAGCAGAAGGTTATAAGGGAGGGTGAGATCCAAGACCTGGAACTTTGTCTCCATCACCGCAGGACCAATTCTGATAGGAAGTGTTACCACCCCCTTTGATTTTCATTCTTCATCATCATAAGCCTTAATGACAATACTCTTGCTTTTGAAATACCTAATGCCTTAATTAGTTTTAAAGTGCATAGATTTAACCCTGCTCCTCTATCTACCAAAACTCATCTAACTTTGGTGTCATCAACAAGGACTTCTAGATGTAAAGGGTCATTGTGGTTCATCTTTTCTGTTGCATAGTCTTGTTCAGAAAGTGTGGCATGGTGATTATTGGTCAAGTAGCCCACCATTTCCTAGAAATGATTGACATCAAGGTCATTAGGGACCATGGTGTTCTGTAAAGCCTTATCGAGGATAGATCGATGCTTAGGGGAAATACGCAACAATTCCAAGATTGAAATTTGGGTTGGGGTCTTCCCCGACTAGTCAAGTAGGTTATATTGTAACTTGGAAGATTGTGGTATTTTCTACGATTGAGGGCCCTGGATAGTGAACTTAGTACGACGAGTATTGACCGCACACTCAGGATTAGCATTGATAGTAATGGTATTGATGTTTTCATCAGCGACGCGAATGAAATGAATGATTTTACCACTATCATAATCATGTTTGATACTCACATAGTTGGCTAACATATTGGTCTTAGTACTCGAGCTGGGAACAGTTCCTTTCCCATGGTCATGTAGTGGGTTTGAAAAGACTTGATGATCAGTGTTCGATGTCTTTTTTTTTTGTCCACTAACTTCAATAATTCTCCTTTCAACAAGATCCTGTATGATATTCTTCAGTTGTCGACAGTTTTGTAGGTTATGTCCCTTAGTCCTATGATAATCACAAAAGGAATTGTCATCCCACCAAGCTGGTTTAAATTGTCCTGGATCGTATTGTCTTGGTTCTTACAGCTATATGAGGTTATGCTGTAACAGTTGTTTGAAGACCAACTCAATTGGTTCCCCTAAGGGAGTGAATTCAAGCTTTTGGATTCTCCTTTGTTGTGGACATTGAGTATTTTGGGCCATGTTAGGAGGTTGATTGACAGCATTAAGTGTGTTAGCAAAGTTATGAGGTCCTTGTAATGTGAGGAGGGGTCCTGCTTGTAGTGTTTTAGCATCAACCACCCCGTCATTTGTGACATTTTTGTTGCGAGACCAAAATCTGTTTCTATCCATGGGGGTGTTTTGTACGATTGGGTTTCGATTGGACGTTGTTGTCTTGAGTTTGCCATTTTCAATGAGATCCTTCTCTATTATCACCCCTTTTTCCACTAGTTCTGAAAAAGATGTACAACAATGTACCCTTAAGTTACTCCTGAGTTTTGGATGAAGGTTTTCTTGAAACATTGTAACCTTTTGTTTTTCGGGTATTTCAACAGGACACCTACTAGCAATAGTTCTCCATCTCTGGAAGAAAGCAATGAATGTTTCCCCTTCGTCTTGCGTTGTGTGGCACAAGGTTGCTATATTTATCTCATGGTCAATGTTGAAGGAGAATTGCTCCACAAATTTCTCAACTAGTTCACCCCAAGATCTAATGCCATAATCTAGACCAGAAAACCATTCTAGTGCAATTCCTACAAGACTTCTTGGAAATAGCCTCATAAGATACGTGGGGTCATAAGCGACATCTATGCATATGGTAGAAAATTCCTTGATATGTTCGATTGGATTTCGTTTGCCATTGTACTTAGGAAGATTCGGTATGACATATCCGTGAGGGAAAGGTGTCATGTACAATGATCTATCAAAGGGGATTGGGCATATGTCCTTTGTTGAAAATGTTTTCTTAGTTGACACTGACATGTTATCCATTTGTGTTTGTAATGCGTGCATTTGTGTTTGTAGGACATCAACTTGGGTCAAAGATGTGCTAGGAGGATTATGCGGATTCGTGTATGTGTTCTGAAATCCAAAGTCTCATGATGGGTTTCGATTGAATGTTGGTATCAGAGGTGGATTTGGATTCAGAATGTTGGTAAATGTGTTCTGGTCTGGTATCTACATAAATTGATGTTGACTTGGATTTTTTGTAAACAGATTCCAAGTACCACTCTGTGAAAAAGGATTCTGGTTCAGAGTCGGTGTGAATTGGTTTTGACTTGGAATCTGTGTGGACAGATTCTGACTACCAATCTGTAAAAAGGGATTCTAATTCAGAATCGATGTGAATTTGTTTTGACTTGGAATCTGTGTGGATGGATTCTGACTACCAATCTGTGAAAAGGGATTCTGATTCAGAATCGATGTGAATTGGTTTTGACTTCGAATCTGTGTGGATGGTGACTACCAATATGTGAAAATGGATTATAATTCAGAATCGATGTAAGTGGATTCTGAGTGCTAGTCTAGGAGAGTGGATGTTGATTGCCATATTGGAAGGAGGGAATGCCTCCTGTTTATGTAATCCTTGGTATAGTACTAGTGATTTCAGCACTAGGTATGGCCATCGACTATGGTAAGGTACCCGTGATACTAGTAGTAGGTACGGTTGTTGATTGTGCACTTGTGACACCGACATAAGATGTAAGGGCTGATGTTTTAGGTCTTTTACTCCCAACAAGAGGACCGAAGGGAGTGGATGATGATGCCCCTATAGTGAAATTAAATCCTGATGTCATGCCAGACATACCAAATGGGGAAGTATGGACTGTTGTACTCTGTGTAGATGTGCTAGATGGCATAGTTGTGCTTACCTGAGGTATAGTAGTACTAGCAGTCGTTGTGTTTGTCCCTTGTGTAGGTTGAGTTTGTAAGGTGCTAATTTCAAATCCTAGAGGTAAGGTAGCGCCTTCAGCTAGCAATTTGGCTAAATATCATTGTCGATCATTTGCTAGGTACTCATCTACGAAAGAGGCAAATTCAGTCCTGTGCAGCAGCCTCTATGTCCTCAACTGTAATATGTCCTTGAGTGTTTCTAGTGGTGAATTTGTCTAATAGAGTCTTATGAGGTCTTGAATAAAATGGATTGATGAATTCATTTGGGTTCGACATGTTTTCTCTCTCTCTCTTCTCTTAGATCTAGTTTCAACCATGTAAGACAAGCTCAATATGCGGGAAATGCAAGACTATATCTACGAACAGTATGACCCTAGTCTATGTTTTTGGGATTTTCGTATGCAAAATAAGGGATGTCCTAGGATGACACTAGTCTAGACTCTAAAGATGCCAAGTCTAAGCAAGACCCTAAAGTGATCAATTCTATAAACCCAAGACGAAGGGACCAACTGCCTAAAGTCAAACCAAGATGTCAATTTAGTTAAGTCAAGGAACCAATGTAGGACGAGGATCAAAGACAAGTTGAGTTTCCTAACTAGACTGATGAGCTAGGAGGACTCTCTGTAGGACAAAGTATAAGATGATAAGACTAGGTTCAATGACAAATTTTGTTGACACTATGATTTTTCTAGAGTATAGATGGTGGACAACTCCTAAAGTTTGTAAAGGTGACCTTTCTAGAAGTCTAATGCAAGGTAATATGTATCCTAAGGTGCAACTAAACTCCGAACTAAGACAACTATGGTAATGACCAAATGAACCTAAAGAATGCAAAATTGAGCAAATCGTTTCAGGTTTCTATTCAAGGACTGTTTGTGTAAAGACAACTGAAACTGGTATAATCGTGGTGACTGGACGGTGATTGTGAATTCTGGTTTTCTGATAATCAGATAGATGCGTTGCAGGATCTAACATATGCGGTCAAGTTTATCAGATGCGGTTCTCCAGTAATCAATTGTGTTTCTCTGGTAAAATTCAGCTTAACTCTGACAGATGCGGTTAACCCTTTAACAGATGCGACTCGTACTGACAGTTGTGACTCAGAATATAACGCATGCAATTTTTCCAAAGCAATTGTGAGCTAAACTGGCAGATGCGACTCTAAACTAGACAGATGCGACTCAAGATTTAACAGATGCGACTTGAAATGACAGTTGCGAGTTTCTGGTGAACAGTTGCGACTCTGTGAATTTTCAGTGACATGAATTTTAAACTGACTCCATTTTCTGTGATCAAATTCTGACAATCAAAGACAATCATAAGACAGTGTTTTCAGTTTCGATTTTGGACTCAAAGAACGTTTAATTTGACAAAAGAAAAGCACATCCTAATAGGCCAAAGGCCTAGGGTTTGTATACTTGGTATAGCCCACCGAAATACCCCGGATTGGTGATGAACACCTTTCCTTCTCGAGAGCGGATAGCTTAGAAATTTGGTGGCATTGGCTCCCCTCCACGGCTCATTAATGTCTTTCGAGCACACCAATTTTGAATTCTTTGGGCAATGACCTCCCAAGAGCTGCTATCTCTACTCAAGGGGATCAATAGTGAGTATCTTCGGGCATGATACTGTACCCTGCACTATACCAAGTAACGACCACAAATAGGCTGGTCTCTAAAACAAAAGGTATTTAGTATGAGCATTCTGTTCATGGGGTGTGATCCATACGACACGAGTCCCCTTTCAAATCCATCTCGTCAGAACCACACTCGTGATTCTTGGGGTTTCCCCAAGAACCCACTTTTATATATCGGCTGGAAGTCCCTCGGGTTCAGGGTGCTACTCGTTTGAGTCGTCCTGGGGTGAGTACTTTTTCCCACTAGAACAGGCCCAAGTTCTAGAGTTGGTAACCATTTCTCTTACACCCAAGATTGCACGGATGCACAAGGGGAGAGGATACTTCGATGTACCAAGTCATAAGGGTAACTAGACTTGTGCTTTCACACCAAACATAGTAGACACTCATTAATTTTAACCAAAGGAAAGATTTGCTACGCTACCAAACAATCTGTTTCAAAATTAACTAGGGTCTTCGACAAGCGTCCTGCAGAAAAACTCGTTAGTAGTTTTCAATATTGCCTTTGTCAATCGTCCTACAAAAGCTTGTTAACTCCAAAGGGCCACACGCTGAAGATAAGATATTAGTAACACACAAATCAATTGAAAATTTTATATTTTCAAAAATAGAAATAAAGTTTTACCAGTCAATTGCGTCACTGTATTACTAGTCAGATGTGTTGTTTCTTCTTCAATTGCGGCCCGGGAATTCAATTGTGATTCAGGAAAATACAGATGCGTCATTTCATCCGTCAGATGCGGTTGGTGAAATCAATTACGGTTCAAGAAACTTCAGATGTGTCGTTCCGTATGAAAAACCTGTAAAAACAAAAAAATAAAAGATCTACGGATCCACGAAGATGGTATCTTCACGCGGGTTCACCAAATGTAACGCCAAGAAAGTGCACAAGACAACAAAGAAGAATAGAAGCAAACATGCAATACTAAAATCTAAGATGCAAATCTAAATGTTAAGCAACAAAGAACAAAGGAAGTTAAAACGTAAAAAAACTGAAACAATCTCACCAATTTCAAACGTATTTCCATGATTCATCTCGATTGCCCTTCTCCATTTTTCTTGTGTAGTATAATTGCCCTCAGATTTCTTGTAATTCATGCAAGTATAGCCTAAGATAATGATTAGCAAAATATCGAAGATTCAAGACAAAGTGCTCTCAAAAGTCATAAGAATTCGTGAGAGAGAGATTGGAATGAAGAATGACAAATCAATTTATAGAAAATTGATTATTAGGATGATGGTCAAGATTGAAAGATCAATGGGCGGGTTGAGATCCAGATTAGTCATGCATTATGATAGCTGTCAGTAGTGACATGAGTGATACAAATTAGAAATAGAATTAAAGATTAAATAAATGATTTAATCTTCAGTTTGATTGAAAACGGAACAAAATATCTTTGCATGACAAAGATAAAGATTGATTAAAGCAACTTTTGTTTGAATGCACACACAAGGTTTAATTAATTAAATAAGAATATTTAATTAATCGCATGTACACACAAATAAGTTAGGCGGGCGATTGACTAATCGGCGATGAGAGATTACTCGAGAACACCACTTTCAGACATCAAATGAAGAGTTAGCGAGCGATTAAAAATAGCTGTTGAGTCGAGTAAAAGTGAATACTTAGATAACTCACATAATATATCTAAAATATAGAGGAGAATGCGTTAAAATGGGAATTAATGAATTAAATAATTCATTTAATTCAAGACTTCGATATTTGAAGAATAATTAAATAAATAATATTTATTTAATTAAATGATGAAGGGATTTTAATTGAATAATTAAATAAATAAAGAATTTATTTAATTATAGTTGAAATATGATACAAAGTAAATTAAATAATGATCTATTTAATTTAACAAGAAGAATAAGGTTAATTAGTAACATAATTAAATAAAAAGTGTTTATTTAATTAATCAGATAGAATTAATGTTAAGGTGCGAATTAATTAAATAATTAAGATTATTTAATTAATAGAAAGAATTAATGTTAAGATGAATTAATTAAATAATTAAGATTATTTAATCATGACCGTGAAGAATACAAATTACGAAGAATATGGAAGTCGCAGGCTTAAAACTAGATTTCGGTGTCTACAAGAGAAACCCCGAAATCCTGGTATTTCTGAAAAACCATTTCTAAGTGATCAAAATGATCATCCTTAGACTTAGAAAACACAGTAAGATCATCTAAATAAATTAGGATAATGTTATTGATCAACTCACTGAAAGAGATGTCCATTGCCCACTAGAATGCTACCCTTGCGTTGGATAAACCAAAAGGCATTTTAGCATATGTGAATGTTCCCCACTTTGTAGTGAATGTATTCTTGTGCTGATTCTCTTCTTTAACTCAGATCTGATTATAACCGGAGAAGCCATCAAGTAGAGAAAACATTTCTGATCCTGCTACTATTTGCAGGATTGTCTCCATAGAAGGCAGTGGATAATGATCCTTCAAGGATGCTCTATTTAGGTCTCGAAAGTCCACACACAAGTGGATATCTCCATTCTTATTTCAAACCGAGACCAAATTGGATACCCACATGCTATGCTTGATTGAGAAGACAATACACGACTCGATTAGCTTTGTTAGCTCTTGCGCAATTAGTGCTTCAATTTTGGGGTTTATTGGCCTCTGCTTTTGTTGAACTGGTTTTGCACCTTCTATCAGCTCGATCATGTGTTGGATGATATCAAGATCATATCCCTTCAGGTCATCATAGGACCATGCCACTACTCCTTCACAATTCTCATAGAAATTGATGAGCCTTTCTTTATCATGGTGCGAGACATCTTTCCTGACTCGAAGGTTTCTGTCGTATGAGACCCGAAGGTCTATATAGTCGCTTTTGTCTGCCACAAACTTTCATCTATCATTTCTTGCATCATCACAATCAAAAAGTTTTTGAAAAGTAACCAATCCTTTCAAAAGCTTGTTAGATTTAAGCTGCATGATGTTTCCTTCATAAGCCTCTGTGATCTTTGGTTGGATTTGATCGACGAACTCTCCTAACTGTTGGATGAATGAAACAATGTGTTCATCACTTTCAAACACTTGCCAACTTTGATCATTATCAGGAACCACTGGTCATACTATTACCTATACAGAGTGTTTGTTATGTATAAGGTCGGAAGCAAGATCAAACTAGGATCCAATTGCTACCATGTGATCCGCATCACCATTTTGGTCTTGGGAAATAGTTTGAATGTTGAAGGATTTGAACCCTCAACCAGGTCCCAGACTCGATGTCGATAGGATCTCATGTGGACATTCCTTGCTGCAGAAATTTCTTGGACTTGGTTGACCACCAGTTTGGAATCTTCGAAAACCATTAATTGCTTAATTCCCATTTGCTCCGCAAGGATTGAACCCTGGACTAATCCTTCATATTCGGCTTCATTGTTCGAACAAGAAAACTAGAAGTAGAAATACCTTAGTATTTTTTCATTTTGTGGGGATATCAAACATATCCCCGCTTTGGCACCTACTTTGCATTTTGCTTCTTCAAAGTACAACATCCATAGCTCAGGTGCTTGGCCACTTTCCAACTCTATGGAAACCTTCAAGAGGACTTGATCTTCAACATAGATTACATAGGTGCCCAATCCTGTAGCATGGAAATTGCTGAAAGGGTCACTGTCCATCTGTTCTCTTAATAGAGCATCCTCTTGATCATTCTGGTCTCTGGTCACCTTTTCTTCCTCTAGTAATTCAATGCAATACATTTCTTCCTTGGTGATAGAGGTATGGTTGACTTCAAAATTGATCATGGCTTCAACTGCTACATGTTCAAAATGTAACACTTATTATTCTATCTTCATTTTTGTGCCATGATTGATTCTGAGAATCAAATGGGACAAGTATCTATCCACCCTTGAAGTAAATTCTCTAGATAGACAGAGGCAGCACATGGAAGGAACATCTATGATCATAGTGTCTTGTGACACAGTGATACTAGGGAAAGTAAATAGATTTAAAGGAAGTGTCTTGATCATACCTACGGTTTCAACTTTGTTTCCATCAAGCTGCACTACTTCCCTTTTCATAGGTTCATAGTTGAGTCCTAAAGCTTCGGCTATTTGTTTAGGCTTAACCGTGGTGCAAGCACCAAAATCAATCATAGCATTGTGCAATAACTTCTTCCCTATAATGAGAGTTAAGAAGAAGGGTTGGGGCTTCAACTTACCTCTGGCTTCAACAGGGGCTTCTATTGTGTTGTTTGTAAGGACTTTAGTAGGGCATAGTTTATCAACAACTTTTGCATTGGCTAACTGCTTCATTGGCGTTGTCCTGATATTTGCTTGAAGAGCCTTCTATAATAGCATCTTCTACTCTGAGATAGCTAGAATGTCCCATAGAGACACATTAGTGGATGATTTCTTTAATTGTTCCACCATGTTAAAAGGTGGAAAATTTGGAGGTTTCTGCTCCTTTGCACTTGTTATGATAATTTCCTTCCATGACTGATATTGCGGTGGCACAGTGGAAGTGTTAGGTATCTTATTGAAAGCACTTTTAGGTTAGAGACTTGACAGTTGCAGGGTAACTGATTCACCGATAAACCTCCTCTTTCAGCAAGTGTTATAGTTAGATTGCACTTGCGATATTTTGGATACGAATGTATCATTAGCAAACACTATTTCTTCTTCTTGCATCCATGAAAAGAGCACATGATTAGGAGTGATGTCAGATTCTCGTTCTAGGGACATTCCTTGCATTTGTGTGGTAAGAACCATGCTCTCCATTTGTGGTGAGGCATATACATATAATTTGTGGTCCGACACCATGCCTTGGCTGCGCTGCTCTGCCACCTTTTGTTGTAAGTTGTCATGCAGATAGTTTTGAGGCATGTGCACATCACTGCAAGGGAAGCACCATGGATTGATATCATCAATGAGGTTATTTTACCTACTTGAGCTTGGTGAAGTGCTCATTAGCAGAGTAGGTACTGGCACTATTTGGTTGGTTGTCGGAGTTGGTGGATTAGTGAGGGAACTGCCTTGGTATTGATTCTAATGATATGAAGATCATTCGCCTTGATAATTATGATAGGCAGGCTTCAAAGGTGTTGATTAGTTTCACTTGAGGGTGGTTATGTCATTTTCCATAGTTTGCAACATTTCTTTAAGATCACTCATTTCATCCTTGGGAGAACTGGATGTAGAGGCAACATTTTGTGGTGCTGCTGCATATGTGTACGTTGACTAGGGAGGTGTAGGCACACTTGTTGATGTGACTTCTTGTGCGGGCATCGATATTTCAGGAAATATCAGTATGATGGTCTGAGGAGGAAACTTTTTACAATCTATGAAATGATTCTTAGCTTTAACAACAACACTATAAGCATCTAGCAAACTAGCTCCTCCCAAAGACTTGATCATCATAGAAATGTTGGAGTTAATGGACTTCAAATAAAATATGAATGCCAAATCAAGATTCTGGCATATAGCAACAAGGATCCTCTACCAATTTGTGTGGAATTGGGCATTGAAGTCTATCATAGCCTCTTGGGGAGCTCATTTTATGACAGATAGTTGATGGTACAACAAGTAGCGATCTCCGTCATTTGAAAACCTCTCATAGAATGGATCTCTGAGCTCAACCCAAGTACAAATAGTGCTAGCTGGAAATGTTCGGTATCAATCTGGTGCTTTTCCTTTGAAGGATCCAGCGATGATCCTTAGCGCTACATTCTGCACGATGATCCCATGCACCAGACACACATATGCAACATCTTGTAGATGCTCTGCAAGTCTTCTCAAGCCATCTCCGGTAAACTTGGGTATAGCTTTCATAGTTGAAATTGGGATAGTAGCCCAAACAGTGGGTGCTACTGGAGCTACTAGGGGACTTCTATCATCCCATGCCACATAATTTTTGTTGGCAGCTGGCAACATAGTTAGAGGAATGGGTGGAGGGAGCAGAACGGTTACCAACTAACTTGCGGCCTGCACTGTTCCTAGTGGCGGTACTAGTAAACTGGGGTTTTTTCCGGTTTGGGATCTAGTTATAGGTTGATGGCTCATACACCCTTCTAAAGTGTAAATTCATTTAAGCTCGGTGCCATCGGGTGTGCTAGAAAAAGAACAAATTGTTGATGCCAAAAATTGACAAGGTAATAGTGTCTTATGGGAAACTTAGTTTATGGGGGACCTTTTGCGCTAAACTGAGTGACCTCCAGATTTTTAGAGAAGCTGACTTCTTCTATAATGTGGGATTGGAAAGGGAAAAGGAAATAAATATAATAAAATAAATTCTAATCTAAGGTGATGCGCAAAGAATTAATGATAGGCACAATAAATCATAGATCTAAGGGCCGAATTGGTATTTATAATGTCCCAGAAAGGCATAATGTTAAATATCAGAGCATAGATAATCCATTCATTGACATAAAATAACATTGCATACATCCCTACTGCTAAGAAGAGTCATAATACATGATCTAGACCAGCAACTTGTATTCAATTTATAGAAGTTCTAAAATGAAATATCCAGACAATAGTAGCACAGTCTAAAGTCAATCAAAAAGCATAGAAGAATAGAAAGGCTGAACAATTGGCATAGTTTGAGAGTCTTTGAAATAATAAAAAACAATAATTAAGGCCTGGTATCTTTTTTTAAAATCAGTATTCTTCTAAAATTCTAGACCCTTCCCTCAAAACAAAGAGAAGTATATATAGCTGAAAACCCCCACTGCCCTGGAGAGCAATAAAGAAAAGATTTCCTAATCTCCAGCAATGATGCAAAATTGAGTATATCTTAAGGTTGTTGGAATAGAAAAGATTCAAAACCAAGCATCTGGTCATTGTAGGCTCAGGTGCATCCTCTGCAAATGATGGCGATGGTCACGACAAGGTCAAGAAGGCAAGTGTCATCACCCCTCAAAGTAATTATGACACATGGCAGCCAGTCACAACATTTGGTTCACTTCATCCCTCGCCCAAATACGAAACCCGCCGAAGAAACACATGGCAGCATAGCATTTCCCGTGTGAATCTTTATCTTTTTCCATTGAAAACTTGCACCAAGGTGACACATGGCACGTGGGTGGAGCTTTACTCAAAAGTGAAGGGAAGTGATCATCGATTGTGTGCAACGATGACACATGGAAGCATAGCGGGGATTCTAGAAATGCGAAGGAAGGGAAACCTATGAGGAGCGTAGAGAAAACACATGGAGGGGGCAGCAGAGTTTGACAAAAAGGTTGAGTGGCTTATTTGCGATGTGTGGGTTGATACTTAGAGCAAAAATATACCCAAAGGGAGCTTGTTGAATATTTATTAAGACATATCTTTGTACAAGTGGGTGAGAAGAAATGGATCCCAAGCAGATCTTGTACCATGCTTAAGCATATTATCAATACACACACCCCAACCCATAGGAAACCGGTGACCTCAGCTATCAAGAACAACAAGTCCTAAAATAAAACCACATAGGACAAGTGAGATAGGATTTGCACTATCAAAAAAATCAAACATATCAATGTTCGACTGATGTATCGTCAAGTGTCAAGCACCTAACACATGCTGCATAGCGAGGACACCATGTTGAATATGATAACTAACCAACTCCCCATGAATAGGAAGACAAAGTATCCTCCATGCATCCTTAAGGGTGACAGTCACCTCTCTTGTAGGTAGGTGAAACGAGGATGTCTCTAAATGCCACCATTCCACTAGTGCGGTCATCATGGTAGTACGAGTCATGATAGGAGGTATATAACAAATGTGAATTAGTCCCACAACATCAAGAAAATCTTTCTCTAACACACCAAAATAGTAAATGGGATCGGACAAATGTCACAGACGTCTCTCTCTCGATTGTAGTACGCTGAGGCTAACCTGCAATCATTTTTTAAACTATAATGTTAGGGTTTCACTCTAAACAGGTGGGGGACACAATATAACACAGAACATGATGAAAAATGACATTTAGGATAAAAAAGGAACACATGCTAGGGTTCCAAGCAAAAGCTAAAGTCAAACGTAGTAGAAGGGGTCAAAAACAAGGGTTT
>VDFB02058242.1:401429724-401463784 GCA_007258455.2 Sequoia sempervirens
TTTTCCTATAAAACAAGCCTCTCTCCTCACAAATAATCATGAGAATTTTTTAACTTACCTTATGCAACGAAGTGTTGTCAAGATCACAATTGATAGAGCTTCATCATTTCTTCAAGAACAAGCATCAATCATCAAGCTTTTGCGTACAAGCAATGGAAGCTTTGTAGTGATATGAACAACCCAACATCATGCAAATACCTCCAACATGGGATGGTAATCTCTTCTTTTGTTATTTTAATTGGTTTTGAATATCTTAGGATCGCATTTCATTCAAATAGCTTAGATTTGCATATTTCATGAGTGATTGAATAGGATAGATTAAGTGTTTTTGAATTAGATTAGTTTTTGATTTCAATCTTGCATTCGATCTTGATTTTGTATCATTTTCTTGATGGTTTCCTTCCCCCTCACACAATTAGCATTCAGATAAAGTCAAAATTAAAGCACATGTTGAAAAAATAGTCATTAAACTTCTTACCAGAGTTGGGCGTGGTTGCACACGATAGCGTCGAGATTTGAGATTTGGGCGTCACTTTGGTGAAAACGATCGTCGCTTTGTAGCAAGACCGGTGAGCATGATTGTGTCGCTATTTTGATGGGCATCACTTCTAATGAATGCGTCACTGTTTGGAATTTGAAAGCGTCGATCTAGTGAGTTTGAGTTTCAGCATTTTCATTTCATGATGTCTTCAAATTAAATACATGTTGCTATATTTAAATCTGTGTTGTCTAATTAAATACACATTGTTTCAAACTACCTAGGTGTCGCTGTATAGCAACGCTATTGAAATAGCATTGTTGTTTGTGGTTTAAGTGTCACTACAACCTGTGAAATGGCATGAGCATGGAATTTCATCTAAAAAATAGTTAAATGATTGGTTTTCCCTCCTTCTAGCGCTAGAATGTGTTTCAAAAATACTGGTATTAGCTTAATTATGCTTGATCCATGAGGAATCAAAGCATAATGGAGCCACCAATACTTGAATCTCAACAAGATCAATCAAATGAAATTGAAACTAAACATTTATCAAAACCTAACATACTAAATTATGAAAGCTTTCAAAACATCTATTTTAATCCATATTAAACTTATCTTGTTGTGGAATTGGTGTCATATTGATGTGGAACGATGACCTTTTTCCAACCCTATGATTAGTGAGCTTGTTTCAGTCGATTCTATGGAAGAGAATCGATGAAACCATGGTATTTGGTGTATGAAAACCTAATTTATGCTAAAATGAACATGATACAAGCTAAGTTTCCATGATTTTATGATACAAATGATGATGATATACAAATTCTAAGCTAATTCTAAGCTAAAATATGAAAACCCTAATTCATTTACAAACTAAGATGGATGCATGGAAGCCATTAATGGATGCTCTAAGCTATTATGTAATGAAAATGAACTAAAAAAATCTAGAAAGTGAGTAAAATATGGGTGAGTATGTGAGTGAATTCAACAAAATAAGTTTGCAATTAAAAAATGGATCCATTTGTCTCCAAATAGTGATCTATTTATAGGAGAGAAAATGAGGAATGAATGGTTGAGATCAAAAATCTTAATCATCGGTTCAAGATGAAGGGGATGAGAGGCATGGATCATGGATTCTCATCAATGGATGAGAATGCAAGATGAAATTTAAACAAAGGCTCACACTTGCCTCAAACAAACACACTTTTGACTTGCTCACACAAGTCAAAGGTAACTTTCCAAAAAGGTTAAAGGGTTTAGCTTGTTGAAGAAGCCAAGTGAGTTGATTGGAGGAGAGGGAATATTCCTTTAGGGCAAGGAAAAAGGTATTTTACAAATTAAAACAAAGTTTTAATTATGCACAAAGGATAAAGAATATTCCATGGGAATACTCCTTTTGCTTAGAGGAAAGTTAGTTTAATTTCTAATTAAACAAGGTTTAATTTATGCAATTAGGGAATTAGAAGAATTAAGAGACCTTTATTAAATTACATGATTTAGTAAATAGGGGAGGGGTGAAATGATATTTAATTAAATAAGATAGGGTTATTTAATTAAATAATATGACTTGGGAGATTAAATTAAATATTTTGATTTATTTAATTTAATTAGATGAAGTGTTAGTGCAAAAAGAAATGAATTAACCCAATTTAATTAATTAGGCCAATTAGATGAAAATGATGCAATTAATTAATTAGCTAGGCTAATTAAATCAATCAAGTGAAAAGAGGATGGATAAATAGGAAATGATGTTAATAAATCTGTTTGAAATGTATGATATCGATTAGGACATTTTTTAGTGTCTACACCTATAATCATAGGCTCAAAGAACTCCTAGTAAAGTTAGAAAAAGAATGAGTTGGTAGCCTAAAAAGGAGATAGTTTATTGAAAGCCCCACTCCCTCGCTATGGAAGAAGATGAAGGTTACACCACAATCTTCATATACATAAGAATATAGTTGAGCAATGGATATAAAGAGCGAGGAACAAATTTCCTCTTTTGGAAAGAAAAAAATATCAGATGATAAAAATTCAAATGATAACAATGAGAATAAATCTAGAATTGTACAAGCCTTAAGAAAAGATATCATGTAGATGATGAAGGAACTAAAGAAAATGTAAATAGTAAATGAAAAAAAAACTCTAGTATATAGAATGTAAACTCTAAGGAAATATTGAAAAAAATTCTTTGAAGAATTTTTTTGTGATATCTATCAAGTGTTGGGCTACTCAATTAAAGAATACCCATATATTTTAAATATTAGTACACTACTAATCTTCATGCAAGGTGAGTGGTACACTCCACAAAGTACACAATTAAAGAAACAAAATAATAACAATGCATCCCTAAGTGGATATCAAAATAAAATGTTTAATAATAGATTTAACAACAATAATAGTGGAAGTAGGAGTCAGATACAATATGACTCAAAAGGATGCCTATTATACATTCAAAAAATTAAATGACTAGGAGAACTTTGGTATATACCACCCAAGCAACCAAAACAAAGTAGGAATCTTGTGCAAATATTGTAGAACAAGAGACCATTAGGATAATGACTACCAAAAAAAGCTACCATCAATATGATTGATATTGAGAAATAAATTAATACAATAAATTTTTGGCACTCACAAACACATAAAAAAAAGGAAGTGTTCAAACTCATGTACAAAGAAATAATAATCTGTGAAGAAAAAGTAGAAGTCATGGAACAAACAATTGAAAATGAATGGTGACAATTTAGTAGAAACACAAGAACTTCCATTAGACTCGAGTTTGATAAATTATTGCAAACTATCACACCCGTCAAAATGGTAGATGTTTTGCAAAGTATGTCATAGTTAAGAACTATATTACACAACAATTAATTAATAGACCCCATGCTACTGATAATTAATATAAAAAATAAAAACACCATGCACACATGGATATTTTCAAGAATAATATAAGAAAACATAATCATCAATAGAGAGTCAAGAGTGAATATAATTCCCAAATATATGTGGAAAATCCTTTGTAAACCTACCATTTTACCACTAAAATTCCAATTGGAGGGTGTCTATCAACAAGGAATTAAAGTATTAAGAGTCCTAATGGACCAAAAGGTAATAATAGGATCTTCATCATTTCTCTTGAATTTTGTTATAATTTTCCTACATAAAAAGGCATATGATGCATTGTTAGGCTAGAGATGGTTCATAGCAACCAAATCCAACTACAAATAAAATAAGAACATAATATCTATTAAAAATAAGTGAAGACAATATGCAATATATTTGATAATCTAGACTATGATTTAGAAAGCAACTTCCTCATATTGATACTCGAACTTGAGAGAAACTTAGACAAAATAAGAAAAGAGTCCTATAGATCTGAGTGATGAGGGAGTCTTAGATCTATAATATTGTGTTGAAAATGAAACAAGTTATTTTAGTAGACTATTCTTGTGGAAATCATAAGACTATGAGTTATTTGAAATATAATGCAATATGATAAAAATTATGGAAATTGGAGAGCATAAAAGTAAGGAACATGTGTAAGAATATTGTACAACATGAAAAATCCATATGTTTCCACCATAGTATGGTGAATACAAGGTAAGGAATGCAAGGCTAGTTGACATGCCTACATATACATTTGAAGAAAATAAGGACATAAAATATGAAGAACCTATAACTACAAAAGTAAATTTAAGAGAAAGTAGTTTAAAATTCATATTGGTTGGTGACAATTGAAATCTAGTGCTAAAAATTAAAGAATTCACAATTTTCTTGGGATAGAAGGAAATCTTTGCATAGATTTATAAGGAACTTAAAGGAGCACCACCATAATTATGTGTCCATTGAATTTCCTTAATACTTGGGGCATGAATTGTAAGAAAAAACCTTACAATATGAATTGAAACTATGCAACAAAGGTTCAAGAAGAAATAATTAAAAATATTAGAAGTAGAAAGTACATTCAAAGTGGAATCCAATGATTTGGTATCACTTGTAGTTATCTCATCAAAGAAAGAATTTATGTGGAATTTTGAAGCCTTAATGTAGTGACTATCAAGGGTATGTTTCCAATCCAATCCATGGATCCCATTCTCAAAGAAGTAGTAGGACATGAAGTGTACTACTTCGTGGATGGATTCTCTAGTTACAAGAATATAAAAATTATTGGAGAAGAAAAATTAAAGACTATATTTTTAGTAGAAGATGGATTATATGCCTATAATAGAATATATTTTTAAGTATGCAACACTATTGTAAAATCATAAAGAAGAATTCTACATATCTTCAATAAAATTTCCATATAAAATTTTAAAGCCTTCATCGATGGCTAGTAAATCTATAGCAACTAGGAAACACATTTAAAATATTTAGTTGAGTGCATAGAACAATGCAAATCAATATGATTCGCCGTAAATCCAAATAGGTGTCATTTCATGGTGTCATAAAACAAACTCCTCAAACATAACATTTACAAGGCTAAATTAAAAATAGATCCTAACAAAGAGTAATAATGGAAATGGAATCCCCAAGAGACATCATAGGGGTACAACCATTCTTGGTTCATATTTGTTATATTATTAATGATTTATCAATACATTTTCTCAAGTTTAACATCTATTGGAAATGATAAAAAGGAAGGGGGTGAAATTCACATGGTTAGATGAGAAAGAAAAAAAATTCAATGAAATAAAGCTATAAATTATTATTTCTATCATTTAGCATACTTGGACCAAAATAAAGGGTTTCATGTTCATGTAGATGCATCTAAATTTTCTATTGAATCCACAATAGCACAATTCATGACTCAATGGATTGATCACTTGATGTTATTTGAAATTTTATTAATAAGTATAACACATAATTACACCATAAATAGAAGCATTGGGTATGGTCTACTCAATGTGAAAGTCTTAGCACTATTCACAATCTATGTGGATTGCTTAACTCTTGGGCTCGGATGGTGGAAAATTTGAAGGCTAAGTTCCCTATAGTAGATTACCAAACTAATCTCTTCAAAATATTGCATAATTTGAAACAAAAAGACATGTCCTTGAAAGATTAAACAGAGGAATTCTATAAGTTGGTAATTAGATCAGGGCATAGTGAGGAAGATGTGGAAAAAATTGCTAGATACATGATTGGTCTAAAGTATAGTCTAAAAAGTGAAGCGTTGTGTCCCCTAGAAGTTTGGAAGAGGCTTATCAAATTTCCTTAAAGGTAGAAGAAAATTTTCAAAGGATACAAAGTCATCAAGAGAAGAAGAGAGGAAGAGGTTTTAGAGGAAGGTGGTAGCAAACCGGTAGAGGGTAGCAATATCATCAAGGAGAGGAGTCAAGAAGTTCTAGTGGAGCAGCCAACAATGATAGAGGAAGCTTTCAAAACAAAGGGGGAAGATCCTATGGAAGAGGTGGTTCTCAAGGTAGAGGTAGAGGGTTCACTAGAAAATGATTTAAGTGCAACCAATATGGACACAAGAGTTGGGAATGCTCTGAATCATCTCAAGGGGAACATTCCAAGTTTGAAAGAAGCAATCAAATTGTTCATGTTGACCAAGAAAGTGTGGGGTCTCTTGTTCACCACAAAGAGGAACAAAAATTGGGTGAATCATTATTGCTAAAGAGGGTATTGTTGAAGCCTCAAAAGGAAAGCCAAGAACTGGTTTAAAGGAGAGCCTTATTTAAAACCAAGTGTAAGTCCAAAGGTAAATGTTGCAGATTAATCATTGATAGTGGTAGTATAGATAATATTGTTGCAACAAAAATGGTAGAAAATTTAGATCTTAAAACAATTAAGCATCCATCTCCTTATAAGGTATCTTGGTTGCAAAAATGTCATCAATTGTTAGTAAATGAGCAAGCCCATGTTGGTTTTTAGATTGGTAATTATAAAGATAGTGTTCTTTGTGATGTGATGCCTATAGATGTGTGCCATCTATTGCTTGGTAGACCATGGCAATTTGATAGGAAAGCAGTACATAATGGAAGGGAGAACACATATACTATTGAGAGAGATGGAGTGAAGCATACCTTGATTCCTCTAAAGGAGCTTGAAAAGGATAGCAACAATAGTAGCAACAGTAAGGTAATGTTGATCAGTAGCAAGGAGTTCCTACATGACTTGAAGAATGAAGAAATAGGATATGCTTTGGTTCTTAAACCTAGGAGTGTATTTACTATTGAAAAATTTGATGATTTACCTCTTGAAGTGCAAGATATTTTGAATGAAAATTTGGATATTGTTGCATCTAATTTTCCTAGTGGGTTACCTCCTATGCAGAGCATTAGCCACTAGATGCATTTGATTCCAGGGGCTAGTCTTCCTAACAAAGCTGCTTATAGGTTGACCCTTATGAAAAATGAGGAAATAATGAAGCAAGTGGAGGAATTTTGAAGAAGGGTTTGATAAGGGAAATCCTAAGTCCTTGTACTGTCCCCACAGTACTAGTTCCAAAGAAAGGAAGGGAATGGTATATGTGTATTGATTCAAGGGATATTAACAAAATTACTATAACATATAGGTTTCCCATTCCTAGAGTTGAAGATTTAATGGATTTTTTAAGTGGCTCCATGTATTTTTATAAAATAGACTTGAAGAGTGGCTATCACAAAATAAGAATTAGACCAAGGGATGAATGGAAGAAAACCTTTAAGACTAGTGATGGTTTGTATGAATGGCTTGTTATGACTTTTGGATTTTCTAATGCACCTAGCACTTTTATGTGACTCGTCAATGAGGTTTTGAAACCATTCCTTGGTAAATTTATGATTGTATACTTCGATGAAATTTTTGTGTTTAGCAGGTCTAAGGAGGAGCATCTTGAGCATTTGAGGCTTGTATTGAAGAGGCTATATGAGGAGAAGTTATAGATAAATATGAAAAAGTGTATGTTTATGTAGACCAAACTGATTTATTTGGGATTTCTGGTGTCAAAGGAAGGTTTGAAGATGGAAAAAGAAAAGGTACAATCCATCCTTGATTGGCCAACACCTAAAAGTGTAATGGAGGTAAGGATATTTCATGGGCTCGCAAGTTTTTATAGAAAAATTATTAGAAGTTTCAATCATGTGGTAGCACCTATTATTGAGATAATAAAGGGGAATAAGAGGCCATTTGAATGGACTAGGAAGGCTGAAGAGAGTTTTACATTTTTGGAGCAAAAGGTGAATGAGTAGCCCATTCTTGCTTTGCTTGATTTTGAAAAAGTGTTTAAGTAGAGTGTGATGCTAGTGGTTTGGCTATTGGGGCTGTCCTAAGTCAAGAAGGTAAACCAATATCATTCTTTAGCAAGAAATTAAATGATGTAAAAAGGAAGTATTCTTCTTATGATTTAGAATTCTATGCTTTAGTTCAATCTTTAAAGAAATGGATGCATTATTTGTTGCCTAAAGAGTTCATTATATACACGGATAACCATGCTTTGCAGTTTTTCAACAACCAACACAAGTTGAATCAAAGACATGCAAAGTGGGTTGAGTATCTCCAAGGTTTTAAATTTTTTTTGAAGCATAAAAGTGGAAAAATGAATAAAGTTGTTGGTGCTTTGAGTAGAAAGAATTTGTTGTTATGTGAAATACAAACTAATAGTGTGGGATTTGAAAGTTTGAAAGAGTTGTATGCAGAGGATGTAGATTTTAAGGAAGCAATTGAAGCTTGCAGTGATCCTATTTGCAGGAATAGAGAGTCATGGGTGGATTATATGATTCAAGAAGGTCTGATTTTCAAAGGGAATAAATTATGCATTCCTAAAGGGTCTATGAGAGACAATTTATTGAAGGAGAAGTATTGTGGTAGTCTTGTTGGTCACTTTGGATAGGATAAGACTTATTTATAGTTGAGAAATCATTATTTTTGGCCAAAGATGCAAGAAAATGTGAGCAGATATGTTGAAAGGTGCAACATTTGTCAACATGCTAAAGGGAGAAGCCAAAATGTTGGGTTATATCAGCCACTTCCAGTTCCAACTAGACCATGGGATTTGGTGAGTATGGACTTTGTGTTGGGTTTACCTCGTACACAAAGGGGAAATAATTCAATTTTTGTTTTGGTATTTAGGTTCTAAAAAATGGTGCATTTTATACCTTGTAAGAAAACTAGTGATGCCACTAACATTGCAAATTTGTTCTTCAAAGAAGTAGTGAGATTGCATGGGATTCCTAAAAGTATAATCTCTGATAGGGATACTAAATTAGTGGGTCATTTTTGGAGGACCCTATGGAAGAAATTGGGCAAAAATATGAACTTTATTTCTTCTTATCACCCCCAAAGGGATGGCAAAACTGAAGTTGTTGATCGAAGTCTTGGAAACATGTTGAGGTGTATCGCTAGAAAAACATCAAGTAATTGTGATCTAGCTTTGGCTAAAGCTGAGTTTGCATTTAATGATTCTCCTAATTGAAGCACTAGATTTAGTCCATTTTATGTGGTGTATGGTATGCATCCAAGGGGGTGTATGAGTTGAGAGACCTTGGTAATATGGAAAGGTGAATTGCAGTAGGGGAAGATTTTGCTAAACTCATACATGATCTCCATGAAGAGGTCAAAACAAATATCGAAGGATATAATCAGCAATATAAATAATATGTTGATAAAAAGTGGAGGAAGATACATTTTCAGGTTGGATACCTTGCATTGTCACACCTTCAGAAGGAAATATTTCCTATAGGAGAGTACAAAAAGCTGAAAATGAAAAAGATAGGACCCTAAAAATTTCTCAAAAAAATTTCAGATAATGCCTATGAGATCTTTTCCTTCAAACCTTGGCATTTTAGCTATTTTTAATGTTATGGAACTATATCTTTATAAGGGATATGTTGACGATGGTGTAGTAGAGACCGAGTTTTCAAATATTGAGAAACAACAAGGTGTTTCATCTTCTCTACAAGACATCAAATGCATTCTTGATACACAACTGTGGAAGAAGAATATAAGACATGAGTACTTTAAATATTTGGTGAAGTGGAGCAATCATCTAATGGAAGATGCTTCTTGGATCACTGAATTTGAGCTCTCTAGGTTGGATTATTATGTTGTAGATTTCATGATCAGGAGCACATGAACTTTTTTCTTCTTGGGGAGTTTAATGTAGGGCATTTATCTCCTCTCTTTTCTCAGTTTTGGTTTTATTTCTTTTGGTAGATTTAGTTTGTGTTTTAGTGTATTTTGTTTCTAATGTATTGTTAAGATTCCTTGTCAAATTTTCTTGACAAATCGACAATTTACAATTTGGTGTAAATGTTGGTGGTCAACAGTTTTAGAGGGAAATGCGTATTTGGAGAGAGTAGGATGCTAGAAACATGGTTGGAAACTAATAAGAACAAGTGTTTCCATGATCTTGAGAGATGACCAACTATGGAGGGAATAGGGCATTGGAGTGTTTGATATGTTGGTTGAACATTAAAGTTCAATTAGTATCCAAAGGGAATGTGGTTTGGTTGACCAGTGAAGGCCATATATGTTGTGTTATATAAGCCTCTATAGAAGGGATTGAATTTTGTAATAGAGATCAAACTGATTGAAATCGATAGAATTCATTAAAAAGTATAATCTGCTCTTAATTTCTTCCTGTCTTTGATTGTGAGGGATCAATGTATTAGCTTGTTACTTTTGATTCCAATTCTAAATTTCTATGTGAGAATTTGTAGAGAATTTGTTTGTGTGAGTTTGATTTCTTTGAGACTAGCAAGGCTGCCATCAAGTGGTATCGGAGCCTAAAAGTGATTGGGCATTGATGAGTGTATTAAAAATTCCTCCAAGGAGAATGGGAAGAGGAGGAGCTCGAGGAAGAGGCAAAAGGGAACCACATGGTGATGAATTGTTGTAAAATTTGAAAGCAAGATTGGATGCCTTAGAAAGGGTGCAGAGAAGAGGGACCCCTAATGAAGTTGCAAGTGATGATGATGAGGAGGAAGAATAGCCATGAGAAGGCAATGAGGGAGGACAAGGAGACCAACAAGGTTTTGAAGAAAGGGTGTTGAGGACTACCATGAATGTGGGTTCCAAACCCAAAATAGAAGTTTCTACGTATTTGGGAAGTCTCAATAGTGAAGATCTAATCAATTGAATCAATGACTTAGACAAGTATTTTGAATATGAGGGTGTAGCAAAAGAAAGGAGAGTGAAATTTCCTTGAACCAAATTGAAGGGCCACACTACTATGTGGTGGGACTTTTTCCAAACTAATAGTAGACGAAAGAATAAGGAAAAGATTAACTCTTGGGATTGGATGGTGGAAAAGTTGAAGGTTAAGTTCCTTTGAGTAGATTTCCAAACTAATCTCTTCAAAATATTGCATAATTTGAAACAAAAATACATGTCTGTGAAATATTATATAGAGGAATTCTATAAGTTGGTAATTAGATCAGGGCATATCGAGGAAGATGTGGAGAAAATTGCTAGATATATGACTAGTCTAATATTCTTGTGGGTTTTATTCCTTATTATAAGGTTTTTTCCTACACATTTATTTAAGCTTGCTTAGGTTAATAAAGCATGTTTAATTAGGTGAGAGGATTATGAGGTGTCACCTTCCTACATGTGAGCATCCATTAGCTATCTTGGGAAGATACTTTACTATCTTTAGTACGATAGATGGTTGCTCCTCATTGGTCGGTGTTGCCACCTCCTCCCTCTCTCTAGTCTATATAAGCATGGTACCTAGCTTGTTTATTCATTCGATATTAGAGATAGTTATCTGATGCTATTTTTCCATTCAAGCATTTCACATCAATCTCTTGGTATCGTTGTTATGCTATTTAGATTGTTTTTGCATTTATAGTTTATGTTTCTAATTCTTTCAATTGATTCTGGGTTATAATCTGTTTTACAGATTTTAACATGGTATCAGAGCAAGTTTTGTAAGGTTAGATTCTTTATAGAGATCTTGTAAAATCCCGTATACTCTTCTCTTGCATTTTTTTTAACGATTTGGAGAATCTAAAAGGATTTATGAAGATCCAGTAATCTTGTTTCTGTCAATCGGCTTGCATATTTTGCATTTCAATTAGTATTGCAGGTTGCAGCATGCTTTGCTTGTCTTAGGTAGCTGATACATCCTTTGCATGCCATTTTTTTGGTTGTTGGAGTCATTTTTTGTTGCTAAAGGCGTCTCATTTACATTGGATCTACATTTTCTATACATAATTAGGAAAAATGCCTTCTGGGTTTTGTTCACTGCATCAAAAAACCATCTGGGTATCTTCTAATTTTTGAATGCAGCTTATATATTTTGTAGAATCAAACTCGGAAAGCTACAGCAGACCCCCTCTCTGTTGGCAGTTTCAAATTTGAAGACAGTTTTCAAATGCTTCATTCTTGCTCATACGGACTCCGTTTTGCATGAAAAAAATTTTGATCTTGACTATTTTTTCGTGCTTTATGCACTAGTGTAGTCATTTTTTGATTTGGATGCAGAGATTTTTCATAAATTACAGATTCTCAGTCGTGACACTGCGCAGTCTTCGTTTTGGGAACTTCAAAGAGGCATAACTTTTGCATAAAACCTCGGATCAAGGTGATTCTTTTTTTGAAAGTGATTTTTTTCGTGTAGCTTGTAGTGGTGTTGTTTATTTTATTAGGTATTGTGCCTAAGTTGTATTTTCAGCATATGCTCCTTTTGAGGATCTGTAATAGCATTGAGATCAAGTCCACTCAGTATTTCTTGCTGGTGGTAATTGTAAACGCACTAAATATAAAGTGCCAAATCAAATTTTCTTGGGGGGTTCTTTGATTGAGTGAAAAAGGGGGGGTGTCTTGTGTGTTCGTGCATCTTTTCTTTCCTCACAAACAACAACAATCTAATTCTGCATTAAAATGGATCAATCAATAGTACCTATACTCACACCCTACAACTACTATGAGTGGAAGTCCAAGATGACTATACAACTTAAGAAGTTAGGATTGTTTCGAGTAACTATGGATATTGAAACTGAACCATCTCTAATTGCAGAAAAGCCTAAATGGTTTAACAAACTTGATGAAGCTTTTGGAACTCTATGTATGTCTGTATCTCCAGATTTACTTTTTCATATTGAGTCTTCTACAACACCAAATGATGTATGGACTACTTTAGAAAAACTCTTTGGTGCACAAGATGAACTTAGAGGTCATTTACTGGAGAATGAGCTGATAGGGTTAAATCCATGTAATTTTGATACAATTCAGGATTTCTTCACAAAACTAAAGGCTTTAAGATTGCAGTTGAAACAGTGTGGGATAGAGAAGAAAGATAGTCAATTGATTCTAAGCATTCTTTCTAAACTTGGTCCTAATTACTCTGTGTTTGTTTCTACATTCTATGCCACAAAAAGTGCCTTGGGAACCACATATAAGATGCCTTCTTTAGATGATTTTGCTAATGAACTCACTAAGGAGCAAGACAAATTGGTTCAAATGGGTACAATCAAGCCCTCTAAATCTCATGCCTTGACTGCAAATCAGGGCACTAAAGATCAGAAGGGGGTTGCTAAGAAAGAGAAGAAACAAAAGAACCAAGAAGAAAAGAAGCAAGAACAAACATCAATTGCTTCTAAAGCAATGAATAATGCCTCTTCTTCAAAAGGCGACAAGCCTAAGAAGGAGAAAATTCAGTGTTCTTATTGCAAGAAACTTGGTCATGATGAACATAAGTGCTTGAAGAAACAAATTGATCACCTGTCACATCTTCTTGAGAAGAACAATATCCAGGTGCCTGATTCTGTCAAACAAGTCTCATCAGAAGGGTCTTCAAAGAACACAGAAAAGAGTAAGGGGAAAGGAAAGGGCAAGGCCTTAGTTGCAAGAGCTTCTCAACCAGATTCTTGGGTAATTGACTCAGGTGCTTCTCACCACATGGCCAATAGAAAGGAAAGCTTCTCATCCTTGGAGTCATGTTCTGTGCCTGATATTCTTATGGGTAATGATACACCAGAAGAAGTTCTTGGGAGAGGGTCTGTTGACGTTGGTGATGGGACATTCCATGATGTTCTTTGTGTGCCTTCTTTGTCAACTAATCTCCTATCTGTCTACCAGATCACCCATACAGGTTCTGGCAAGAGAGTTGAATTTACACCTGATTCTGTGGTTATTAGTGATCTGCACAATGGGTCTACAGTTGCTATAGGAAAAGTTGATAACCATTCTCGGCTCTATCACTTTTCTCATTTTGTTCCTGATTCTCCTTCACTGGCATTGCTCACTCACTCAGATGAGGTGAGTCGTTTGTGGCATCAGCGGTTTGGGCACTTGAATTACCGCTACTTGCAGCAGCTCAGTCAGCATGACATGGTTACAGGGTTGCCTTCTATTCGATTCTCTGATGGAGTTTGTCAAGGTTGCATTCTTGGCAAGCATCCTGAAGAAAAATTTGACAAAGGCAAAGCATGGAGAGCCACACAGCTCTTGGAGTTAGTACACAGTGATTTGGCTGGTCCATTTCAGCATCCTTCATTCAGTAGAGCTAGATATGTATTGACCTTCATTGACGATCTTTCCCGATACACCTTTGTATATTTTCTCAAACAAAAGTCTGAAGTATTTGAGTCTTTTCAGGAATTTAAAGCTTTTGCAGAGAAACAATCTGGGAAGGTTGTCAAGGTTCTGCGCACTGATAATGGCGGGGAATATGTCAACCAAAGGTTTGAGCAGTTTTGTGCCTCAGAGGGTATTAATCTTCAGCACACAGTTCCCTACAGTCCACAACAAAATGGAGTTGCAGAATGAAAGAATCGGTCATTGAAGGAAATGGCCAATTGCATGATCCACTCCAAATCATTGGCACCTCAGTATTGGGCAGAGGCCATCAACTGTGCATGTTATATCCAGAACCGGGTTCCTCACCGAGCTGTGAAGGGGGTAACTCCTTTTCAAGCTTGGACCGGTCAGAAACCCACAGTCAAGCACTTCCGAGTGTTTGGGTCTCCTGCATGGGCCCACATTCCAGCAGAGAAACGCAAGGCAATGGATCCGCAGAGTAGGCCTTGCATATTTGTTGGCTATCCAGATGGTGTCAAAGGCTACAGGCTACTCCACCCTACCACACATGAGCTCTTCATTGAGAGGAGTGTTCAGTTTGAGGAAGATACTTCTTCTACCACTTCTCCATCCTTCATTCCCATGGAGACACTGCGACTTCATGATGATAGTTCTTCTGAGGATCTTAATCCTCCTGAGGAGTCTTCTTCCTCCACTTTAGATGGTGATGATGAGGGTTCATCTTCCTCCTCTCTTAGTCATCATTCAGAGGATGATGATTCTCCTGCCACTGGGCCTCTTTGGGCTCGTCAGACTTTGGAGTCAGCAGGTGATTGGGTTGGTGATCCTTCAGATGCGAGACGAACAAGGTCACAGTTCGAGCAGGCTCCTCATCTCTTCTTTGCTTCAGCTTCTGATCCACAATTCTTTAGGGAAGCTTCTGGTGTCCCCGAGTGGGATGCTGCTATGCAGGAAGAGTTCAGTTCCTTGGAAAGGAACCATACTTGGGATTTAGTCCCACTTCCTAAGGGAAGAAAACTTGTTCGATGCAAGTGGGTCTATCGAACAAAATTTGCTGCAGATGGGTCAGTTGAAAAACATAAGGCTCGCTTGGTCGCAAAAGGATTCTCCCAAGTTCCTGGGATTGACTACTCTGAGACTTTTGCGCCGGTTGCCAAGATGACTTCAATCCGACTTGTCCTTGCCATTGCTGCAGCCCATCGCTGGGATGTTCATCAGATGGATGTGAAGAGTGCCTTTCTTCACGGTGACCTTCAGGAGGAGATATATATGGAGCAGCCACAGGGGTTCATCCAGGATCCTTCACTTGTTTGCCGACTTCGGAAGTCTCTCTATGGTCTTAAACAGGCCCCACGAGCCTGGTATGCCAAGATGGACTCCTTTCTTCTATCAGTTAGGTTCACTCGGTGCCATTCTGATCCGAATGTCTACATTTTGCAGCAGGATGATACTCTCACTTTCCTTGTTCTCTATGTTGATGACTTGCTGATTACAGGGAGTTCCTCATCCACCATCAAGGCAGTGAAAACTGCCCTTCATGATCGTTTTCTGATGTCTGACTTGGGTCTTCTTCACTATTTCTTGGGCATTGAGATTACACAGTCTTCAGCTAGTATCTTTCTTTCTCAGCCCAAGTATGCTCTTGATATGCTCTCCAGATTTTGCATGGCTGATTGTAAGCCTGCGTCGACTCCATTTCTATCAGGGGTCAAACTTGAGGCTTCTTGTTCTTCACCTTTGGTAGATGCTACCTTGTATCGCCAATTGGTTGGAAGTCTCATATACTTGACTCACATGAGGCCTGATATTTCTTATGCCGTGGGCCTGGTCTCTAGGTTCATGTAGGAGCCACATGAGCTGCATTGGAAAGCAACTAAGCGGATTCTTCACTATGTATAGGGCACTCACAGTTATGGGATTCATTATGCAGTAGGCGTGGATATTGACTTGGTGGGATACACAGATTCAAATTGGGCAGGCGATTCTCAGGATCGCAAGTCTACTTCAAGGTATTGCTTCTCTCTTGGTTTTGGTCCGATTTCTTGGTCGAGCAAGAAGCAGTCTGCTATTGCTCTTTCATCTACATAAGCTGAGTATCGAGGAGCAGTTAATGCTACTACTGAGGTCATTTGGCTTCAACACATTCTCACTAAGTTTGGCATTTCCTTCTGGAAGCCTACAGTCATATTTTGTGACAACCAGAGTGCTATTCAGATCTCTCGCAATCTAGTCCATCATCAGCGGACCAAACACATTGTGATTCACATGAACTACATTCAAGAGCTGATTCATGAGCAGGTTCTTGATCTTCGGTATTGTTCTACATTAGATCAGACAACTAACTCTTCACCAAACCCTTCACTAAGAGCAAGTTCATTCATTTGCGAGCTTTGCTTGGGGTGCGATAGGTGTCCTCCTTTTAGGGGGCTTCTTAGCTCCTTCTTTCTTTCTCTCTCTATTCTGGGGGGCGTCCTCTCTTTTGTTGGGGAGGGCTACTTCTCTTTGGGGGGAGGGATTTCATTGTACATGGGTACCTCATCAGGCTTGATTTGCGAGACCCATCTCTATACCCACCTAAGCTATGCTTAAGGGGGGGTGTTAGTGTAGGTTTTTTATTCCTTATTATAAGGTTTTTCCTACACATTTATTTAAGCTTGCTTAGGTTAATAAAGCATGTTTAATTAGGTGAGAGGATTATGAGGTGTCACCTTCCTACATGTGAGCATCCATTAGCTATCTTGGGAAGATACTTTACTATCTTTAGTATGATAGATGGTTGCTCCTCATTGGTCGGTGTTGCCACCTCCTCCCTCTCTCTAGTCTATATAAGCATGCTACCTAGCTTGTTTATTCATTCGATATTAGAGATAGTTATCTGATGCTATTTTTCCATTCGAGCATTTCACATCAATATCTTGGTATCATTGTTATGCTGTTTCAATTGCTTTTGCATTTACAGTTTATGTTTCTAACTCTTTCAATTGATTCTGGGTTATAATTTATTTTACGGATTTTAACAAAGTATAGTCTACAAGATGAACTAAGCCTTGTGTCCCATAGAAGTTTGGAATAGTCTTATTAACTTTCCTTAAAGGTAGAAGAAAAGTTGCAAAGGAAACAAAGTCAACAAGAGAAGAAGAGAGGAAGAGGTTTTAGAGGAAGGAGGCAACAAATTAGTAGAGGGTAGTAATATCATCAAGGAGAAGAGGTTGGAAGTTATAGTGGAGTTGCCAAAAATGATAGAGGAGGCTTTCAAAACAAAGGGAGAAGATCCTATGGAAGAGGTAGTTCTCAAGGTAGAGATAGAGGGTTCACTCAAAAATGATTTAAGTGCAACCAGTATGGACTTAAGAATTGGGAATGCTCTGAATCATGTCAAGGGAGTCATTCCAAGTTTGAAAGAAGTAATCAAATTGTTCATTTTAACTAAGAAAGAGTGGGGTCTCCTTTTCACCACAAAGATGAACCAAAATCAGGTGAATCATTATTGCTAAAGAGGGTATTGTTGAATCCTCAAAAGGAAATACAAGAATCGGTTCAAAGGATAGCCTTATTCAAAACCAAGTGTAACTCCAAAGGTAAATGTTGCAGACTAATCATTGACAGTTTTAGTATAGATAATATTGTTGCAACATAAATGGTAGAAAAGTTAGATCTTAAAATAATTAAGCATCCATCTCCTTATAAGGTATCCTAGTTGCAAAAGGTCATCAATTGTTAGTAAATAAGTAGGCCCATGTTGGTTTTTAGATTGGTAATTATAAAGATAATGTTCTTTGTGATGTGATGCCTATGGATGTGTGCCATCTATTGCTTGATAGATTGTGGAAATTTGATAGGAAAGAAGTGCATAATGGAAGGGAGGACACATATACTATTGAGAAAGATGGAGTGAAGCTTACCTTGATCCCTATGAAGGATCCTAAAGAGGACAACAATAGTAGTAGTAGTAGTAAGGTAATGTTGATTAGTGGTAAGGAGTTCCTACATGACATGAAGAATGAGGAAATATGATATGCTTTGGTTCTTAAACCTAGGAGTGTATTTACTACTACAAAATTTGATGATTTGCCTTTTGAAGTGCGATATATTTTGAATGAACATTTGGATATTGTTGCATTTGATTTTCCTAGTAGGTTGCCTCCTATGTGGCACATTAGCCACCAGATGGATTTGATTCTAGGGGCTAGCCTTCCTAACAAAGTTTCTTATAGGTTGAAACCTATAGAAAATAAGGAAATAATGAAGCAAGTGAAGGACCTTTTGAAGAATGGTTTCATAAGGGAAAGCCTAAGTCCTTGTGCTGTACCCACAATACTAGTTCCAAAGAAAGGAGGGGAATGGTGTATGTGTACTGATTCAAGGGCTATTAACAAAGTTACTATAACATATAGGTTTCCCATTCCTTGAATTGAAGATTTAATGGATTGTTTAAGTGGCTTGATGTATTTTTCTAAAATAGACTTGAAGAGTGGCTATCACCAAATAAGAATTAGACCGGGGGATGAATGGAAGACAACCTTTAAGACTAGTGATGGTTTGTATGAATGGCTTGTTATGCCTTTTGGATTGCCTAATGCACCTAGCACTTTCATTCAACTCACGAATGAGGTTTTGAAACCATTCCTTGGTAAATTTGTGATTGTATACTTGGATGAAATTTTGGTGTTTTGAAGGTCTAAAGAGGAGCATCTTGAGCATTTGAGGCAAGTATTGAAGAGGTTGCATGAGGAGAATTTACAAATAAATCTAAAAAAGTGTGTTTTTATGCATATTGAACTGATTTATTCAGGATTTGTGGTTTCAAAGGAAGGTTTGAAGATGGACAAAGAAAAGGTACAAGCCATCCTTGATTGGCCAACACCTAAAAGTGTAATGGAGGTAAGGAGCTTTCATGGGATCACAAATTTTTTATGGAAAATTTATTAGAAGTTTTAGTCATGTGGTAGCACCTATTCTCGAGACTATAAAGGAGAATAAGAGGCCATTTGAATGGACTAGGAAGGTTGAAGAGAGTTTTAAATTTTTGAAGCAAAAGGTGATTGAGCAACCCATTCTTGCTTTGCCTGAATTTGAAAAAGTGTTTCAAGTAGAGTGTGATGCTAATGGTTTGGCTATTGGGGCTTTCCTAAGTCAAGAAGGTAAATTGATAGCATTCTTTAGCAAGAAATTAAATGATGCAAAAAGGAAGTATTCTTCTTATGAATTGAAATTCTATTCTTTAGTTCAATCTTTAAAGAAATGGAGACATTATTTGCTACCTAAAGAGTTCATTGTATGCACGGATAACCATGCTTTACAATTTGTCAACAACCAACACAAATAGAATCAAATACATGCCAAGTGGGTTGAGTATCTCCAAGTTTCTAATTTTGTTTTGAAGCATAAAAGTGGACAAATGAATAAAGTTGATGACACTTTGACTAGAAAGAATTTGTTGTTATGTGAAATACAAACTAATAGTGTGGGATTTGAAAGTTTGAAAGAGTTGTCTGTAGAGGATGCAGATTTTAAGGAAGCATTTGAAGATTGCAATGATCCTATTTGCAGGGCTAGAGAGTCATAGATGGATTATTTGATTCAAGAAGGTATTTTGTTGAAAGGGAATAAATTATGCATTCCTCAAGGGTCTATGAGAGACAGTTTGCTAAAGGATAATTATTGTGGTAGTATTGCTGGTCACTTTGGATAGGATAAGACTTATTTATTGTTAAGAACTCATTATTTTTAGCCAAAGATACAAGTGTATGTGAGGAGATATGTTGAAAGGTTCAACATTTGTCAACATGCTAAAAGGAGAAGCCAAAATGTTGGGTTAGATCAACCACTTCTAGTTCTAACTAAATTGTGGGATTCGATGAGTATGGACTTTGTGTTGGGTTTGCCTCATACACAAGGGGGAAATTATTCAATGTTTGTTGTGGTAGATAGGTTCTAAAAAATGGTGTATTTTATACCTTGAAAGGAAACTAGTGATGCCACTAACATTGAAAATTTTTTCTTCAAAGAAGTGGTGAGATTGCATAGGATTCTTAAAAGTTTCATCTCTAATAGGGATACTAAATTTGTGGGTCATTTTTGGAGAACCCTATGGAAGAAATTGAGCACTAATTTGAACTTTAGCTCTACTTATCACCCCAAAATGGATGGGAAAATCGAAGTTTTTAATCGAAGTCTCAGAAACATGTTAAAGTGTACTGCTAGAAAAACACCAGGTAATGGGGATCTAGCTTTGGCTCAAGCTAAGTTTGCATTTAATGATTCTCCTAATTAGATTACTAGATTTAGTCCACTTTATGTGGTGTATGGTATACATACAATGGGGTGTATGAGTTGAGAGACCTTGGTAATATGGAAAGGAAAAGCACAGCAGGGGAATATTTTGCTAAACTCATCCATGACCTCCATGAAGTGGTAAAAAAAAATATCGAAGGACATAATAAACAATATAAACAATATGTTGATAAAAAGAAAAGTGAGATACATTTTTAGGTTGGAGACCTTGTATTGGATCACCTTTAAAAGGAAAGATTTCCTAAAGGAGAGTACAACAAACTAAAAAATGAAAAAGATAGGACCTTGCAAAGTTCTTAGACAATTTTCAAATAATGCATATGAGATATCTCTTCAAATACTAAGAAACAACAAGGTTTTTCATCTTGTTCATAAGAAATAAAATGCATTCTTGATACATAGCTATGGAAGAAGGCCTAAAGACATGAGTACTTTAGATACCTGGTGAAGTGGAGTGATCGTCCAATGGAAGATGCTTCTTGGATCACCAAATCTGAGCTCTCTAGGTTGGGTTATTGTATTGCACATCTCATGAGCAGGAGCTCATGAGATTTTTCCTTCCCAGGGATTCTGATGCAAGGCATCACTCTCCTCTCTTTTCTCCATTTTGGTTTTATTTCTTTTGGTATATTTAGTCTATGTTTTAGTGTGTTTTTTTTTCTAATGTATTATTGAATTTATTTGAAAAATTGAGAGTTTGAAATCTGGTGTAACTGTTGGTGGTCAGAAGTTTGAGAGGGAAAAAAGTATTTGGAGACAACATGCCGCTGGAAATAGGGTTTGGACGTTGGAAATAAAAGGGGTTTCCATGATCTTGAGAGATGACCAATAGTGGAGAGAATAGGGTGTTGGAGTGTCTAATATGTTGGCCAACCATTGTAGGTCAATTAGTCTCCAAAGGGAATGTGGTCTAACCGACCAGTGAAGGCCATATATGTTGTGTTATGTAAGCCTTTTTAGAAGGGATTAAATGCTGTAATAGAGATCAAATTGATTGAAATCAATATAAGCCATTGAAAAATATAATATGATATTAAGTTATTCATGTCTTTGATTGTAAGGGATTGATGTATTAGCCTATTGTTTCTAATTCTAATTCTAAATTTCTTTACGAGAGTTTCTAGAAACTTTTTTTGTGTGAGTTTGATTTCTCTGAGACCAGCAAGGCTGTCATCAAGATCTCTACTATTGCTTTAGGAATTTATTTTACCACCATCATTTGGCTAGGGAAATTTCATGTCCTTGCAATCACCTATCAAGAATCAAGACAGGAGAACCCCCTAAATATAGAAATGAATATTTCCCTAATTTTCAATTATTTTAGATAGCCACACTACCACAATGATACAATTGTTGGAATCTTGGGGTTTCTGGTGTTGTCATTACTATCAACTTCTAGTACAATTGTAGAGTTTGTTGGAAGCCTGAGTTGGTTAGGGAGATTATTGGTGTGTGTTTCACTTTTTTGTGGTGCTCTCATTAGTGTTGTCATTGATGTATGGAATGATTAAGAGTTGTATTTGAAGTAATTTCACTTGGTTTCCAAGTGATTTTGAGAAAAAATGCATAAAAGAGTGTGTAGTTTGACAAAGGTGAATTCAATGTTGTGCTCAAAATTTATTCATGATTGAAGATATGATGATTAGAGGTGTTCAAAGGTTCTCTATCTAGAGTTTCAGGTTCTAGATCATTTTGAAATGAAAGTTGTGTTCGATAGTTTATCTGTTTGGGTAGAAGGTTGTTTCATAGAAATGAAATTGCTTCACATTTCTTTGCAGTAATATTTCTTGTCTTATGGATTTGGAAACATGCTTCTATTGTTTTTAAATTCCTTCCCTTGAGGTTTCAGGTACTGAGGTGTTTTGTAAGGTTGGTTAGTAAGTTTTTTTCTATGGCAGTATGTCTAGTTGCACAAAATGATAGTGTTCTCAATTTTAGGTGGTTGTGATAGATTTGCAAAATATTATGATGATGCTAGAATATTTTGAGATGTTGTATAGATGTTGTGAAGTATTGTTATGTGGTCTACATGACTTGAAGACACATGTATGTGGTCACTTGTAGTGTTAGTTCAGGTTTGAATGACATGGCATGCTAGTGCTATTTGTGGAGTTACCTCATGGATTGTGAATGTATTGTGTAGTGTGGTGATGTGGATTTAGGTCCTAGTTAAGCCTTGGTGTGGTCTTCCTTCTTTCCACTGTGAAGGAATTTGGTTCCAACCTATTTTGGTGTTGCACATTTTAGGTGCATACATTTCATTAAGGTTGACCTAATTGAGATTGTTTAGGTCATGGATGGTATACAAGAAAGGTAAATTGTTGGAGATGAATGTGGATCTATAGAAGGTATGTGAAGGATGTGAATTTGATTAAGTGTGGTGATCTTAGTGTGACCTTAATTCCTATGAATTTGATGCAGTGAGAAAAAGTGTTTTGAAGTTATTGGAAGCAATGAGCTGAAGGTTGCAGATGGCATAAAGTTTCAATGGTAGATTTATCCTATTGCCTTGAGATAGTGAATCTCTTTGTAACAATATTCCTCTATCTTCTTTCTTCTTGGTAGTGAGCCTTTCTTCTTTTTTTGGTTAGTGACACTAATTATATTTTGTGTTGCAATTCATATATATGTGAGCTAATCCTCGCTATGGTTTTTCCCTTCTTTGGTTTTCCATGTAAATATGGAATTCTTTTGTATTTAGATGTGTTTGCATTACTATTTCATATGTTTACATCCTACTAATACATGATAAGGGTTTAATGGTTGATAAAGCTATTTAAGGATTGAATGTTTTAATGTACAATTAATTCACCCCGCCTCTCAATTTTCTTGTGCATCTAACAATTGGTATTAGAGCTATGGCTCTTGGAGAAAGCTTAACTGCTTGATGTATATCTAGATGACATACATGAAGGGTGTCAAAGCTCCTATGTTCAATGGAACAAAGTATGTTTACTGGAAAGCTAGGATGGAGTCCTTTCTGGTCTCTCTTGGATTTGGTGTCTGACAGTTAGTTGAAAATGGATACACTATGCCTACTGCTAGTCTAACAAGTGATGAAAAAATGAAGGAATGTGAGAGAAATGGTAAAGAAATTAATTCAATTCTAAGCTATCTCTCTAATTGTAAACTTGGAAAGGTGATAAGACTAAAATATGTAAAACATGTCTGGACAAAGTTGGAGAGCATTTATGAAGGAGATGATAAAGTCAAGAGAGAAAATATGCATAACTACAAACCCAAATTTTAAACCCTAAGGATGTCTAAAGATGAAGATATTACTACCTACATGCTTAGAGTTGATGAATTTTTCAATGCCATCAATGGTCTTGGTGAAAAGCTAGAGGAAAGTGAAGTTGTGAAAAAGGTATTAAGAACTATTCCTAAATCAAATAGCTCTAAAATTTCTTCTATTGAGGAAGCTTAGAATTTGGATAATTATTCTAGATGTATATAGGGAAAATGGTTAAAGCATACATGGTATCAAAATTCTAAGACCACAAATCAAATATCATGAAATAAAACCCCAATACATCAGCAAAATTGTGAGAACGATATACACAAAGAAAGAAATGGAAATTCAAACCCTAGTGATGTGCTTCTCTCATTCCATTTTGTTGTCCTTCTTATTCCTTCAATAGATTTTATGTGTAGCTCTCAAATGTGATCAAATGCACTAAATATTGAAAGCAATTTGACAGAATGATTACAAGGAAATCGAAAATGTGTTCTCTCCTAAATTGAGAAATAAGTCCTCAATTTATAGATTTTGAAAAGATAATTAAATTGAAAAGATTGAATGCAAGGATAAGTTAGAAGGGAAATGTGAATTTAAAAGTGGAGGAAAAAATGAGTTAATTAAAAATAAATAAATAAATAATTTATTTTCATCAAAATATTCCTTTTCGAAAGTGGAGAAATGAAAGAGTGAAGGATGAGTTAAATTCAAAAAGAGAAAAGTTAATTGAAAATAAATAAGGAAACCATTTATTTTCAATTAAAAGTTGTCATTTAGTAACTGGGGAGTGGATTTGGAAAATAAGAGTCATGAGTGGAAAGTAGAAAGAGTTAAGTGGGAGAAAGTGGTAGAGATAAGTGGGAATGAAAATTGGAAAGTGGAAGATAAAAGTGGAAGTGAAGTGAGAGAAAGTGGGAGAGATAAGTGGGAATGAAATCTAGGTGAGGATAATTAAAGATTTTATAATTAAATAAGATGAATTATCCTCACCTTAATTAAATAAGATAAGTGGGAATGAAATCTAAGTGAGGAAATTTTTCAATGTCTACACTAGAGATTAGATGTATAATGCTTTAACTTGTTTTGAAATGAGAGATTTTGGTCAAGATACTACATGTAAAGAAACCACCTTTAAAGTTTACAAGGTAGAAAAATATGATGAAACAAATCTAGATGGTCTTGATGAGGTGGAAGAAAATTTTGGAAGGAGATTGATAAAGGGCACTAAAAAATATAGAGGTAAGTTACCCTTTAAGTGTTTCAGTTGTGGAAAGATAGCTCATTATGCTTCTAAATGTCCAATCAAAGTTTCAAATGACAAACCTAAGGATCATAAAGTAAAATTTATCAAGAAGAGTTATTATGTTGAAAGAGAAAATGGTGTGTTTGATGATGAAGAATTTGACTATCCTGATGAGGACAATTATGAATGCTTGATCATGGCTTTAAATGTTGGAACTAATGCTAATAATCCTAAAAGATGTGTGAAGGAAAGTACTTCAATAATAGGTCATAACATTGAAGGAAATATGTCAACTTCCTTTCAAGCAAGAGAAGAGAGGAATTATTGGATAATTGATAGTGGATTATCAAATCATATGATAGGTGATAAGAGTAAGTTTGTTAAACTTCAAAGGTATGATGGTTCTCTTGTTAAGTTTGGTGATGATACACCTGCTAAGATTTGTGGGAAAGGTTCAATTATTTTTTATGGCAATCATACAATAGACGATGTTCTTTAAGTCAAGGGTTTCCAACATAATATTCTAAGTGTAGGATAGATGTGTAGTAAATGATATAATCTTGTGTTTCAGGATGGTGGTTGTGAAATTAGAAAATGAAGCTTTGGTACTTTGGTTGTTCTTGGAACAAAGACAAAAGGTAATGTTTATCAACTCAAAGGTAGTGGTGCTAATTGCTTTATGTCTCAAATCAATGAAATTTGGCTATGGAATAGAATGATGGGTCACAACAATTTTGATAGCCTAGTGAAGATCAATTATAATGATGTTGTGAGAGATCTGAGAAAGATTACAAAGCCTATCAATGCAATCTTCAAAGACTGTCAAGTGGGAAAGCAAAAAAAGAAGAGTTTCAAGACTAAGGAATATTCTACCATAGGTCCTTTGGAGTTAGTGCACACAGACCTATGTGGACCTACCAAAATAAGAAGCTCATGTGCTGATAGGTATTTCATGTATTGATTGATGATTATTCTAGAATGACTTGGGTGCCATTTCTCAAAGAAAAATCAAAATCTCTAAATAAGTTTAAAACATTTAAGTCTATGGTAGAAAATGAAGTGTAAGTGAAAATAAAATGCTTGAGATATGATAGAGGTGGTGGGTTAAATTCAAGTGATTTTAACAGTTGTGAATATCATGGAATAATGACAAAGGAAGCAAATCTATCAAATGTCTATTGGAGAGAAGCAATTAATACTGATATATACATTCTTAATAGAGGCCAAGCAAGAGTGAAAAGTTCAAAGACTCCCTATGAGTTATGGTATGGTAAACCTCCTACTCTAAAGTATTTTAGAGTTTTTGGAAGCAAATGCTATATCAAAAGAGATGAAGAAAAATTAGGTTAGTTTGATGCAATATCTAATGAAGCAATTCATACTCCTATCTACATTATTAATAGAGGTCAAGCAAGAGTGAATAGTTCAAATAATCCTTGTGAGTTATTGTATGGTAAACATCATACTCTAAAGTATTTAGAGTTTTGGGAAGAAAATGCTATATCAAAAGATATGAAGAAAAATTAGGAAAGCTTGATACAAGATCTAATGAAGGAATCTTCCTTGGATACTCTACAAGAAGCAAAGCTTATCGATGATATAATAAAAGGTTGAAGAAGAATTTTGAAAGTGCAAGTATTAATATGGAAGAATAATGATTGCATAGTTCAATACTGATAGAAGGATATGAATATGATGAATCCCATTGCTGTGTAGAAGAAAAGGATGAAGAGAAGGAAAAATATATGATAGTTGGAGAGGAAGAAGCTACAAAAATATCCCTAAGACTCCTAATTATGTGTAGAAGAACCATTATGAATCTCAAATCATTGGAGACAAGAGAAAAGGTGTGTTGAAAAGGAAGAAAGTAGATACGATAGAGGAACAAGTAAATTTATGTTTACTTCAGAGGTGGAACCTAAAATAGTGATTGAGGCATGCAAAGATAAGAATTGGATCAAGGCTATGAAAGAGGAATTGGAACAAATTGAGAAGAATCAGACTTGGGAATTGGCCTCAAGACCAAAAAATAAGAATACAATAGGAACTAAATGGGGTTTTTGGAACAAACTAAATGAGGATGGAAAATTTGTTAGAAACAAGGCTAGACTTGTGTGTAAGGGCTACTCACAAGTAGAAGGAATAGATTTTGAGGAGACAATTTTCTTCGGTGATAAGGGTGAAGTCCATTAGAATTTTTTTAGATTTTGCAACACATAAATACTTCAAAGTATATCAGATGGATGTGAAGTCTATGTTCTTGAATGGTGAGTTGGAAGAAGAGGTATATATTGAATAACCAAAAGGATTTTACTTATCATATAATGTTGATATGATCTATAGATTGAAGAAGGAATTGTATGGACTCAAACAAGCTCCTAGAGCTTGGTATGCAAGGTTAGATAAGTATTTACTATAACAAGGATTAAGAAAAGGTACTACAGATAGAAATTTGTATTTCAAAGTTGAAGGAGAGTAAATATTGATTGTGGAAGTGTATGTTGATGATATAATCTTTGGAGGAAATGAAGGTATGTGCAAGAAGTTTTCAGAGGAAATTTAGAAAGAGTTTGAAATGTCAATGTGTGGGGAGATGAATTTCTTCCTTGGATTAAAAATCATTCAATCAAAAAAAGGTATTTTCATTTCATAGTCAAAATATGTCAAGGAAATGATGAAGAAGTTTTGGATGGAGGATTCTAAACCAATATTTACCCCTATGGTTACTGGTTGTAAGTTAAGAAAAAATGGAGAATCTCCTAAGGTTGATAAGAGAAAATATAGATCGATGATTGGTGGATTGCTATATATTTAACTACTACTAGAATGGGTATCATGCATTCAATCTATCTTATGGATAGATTTCAAGAAGATCCTAGAGAATCTCATGTTATAGTAGTGAAGAGGATATTTAGATACTTGAAGGGCACTCCAAACTATGGTTTGTGGTATCCAAATGATATTGACTTCTATTTGAGTGCACATACAAATGTAGATTAGCTAGGATGTACATATGATAGAAGTACAAGTGGTGCTTTATTTATTGGATGCAGATTGGTTTCATGGTTAAGTAAGAAGCAAGATTTAGTGTCATTGTCTATTGTAGAAGCAGAGTATATTGAAATATCGTCATGCTATACATAGGTTTTGTGGATGAAGAAAACATTTAAGGATATCAGAGTATCATATGATGAACCTATTTATATCTTATGTGATAATAAAAATGTAATAAATATTTCAAAGAAACTAGTAATGAATTCAAGAATAAAACATATCTCAATTTGGTATCACTTCTTAAGGGACAAAGCTGCAAAAAATGAGGTGAAGTTGGACTATGTGCCTACTAAGGATCAAGTTGCAGATATTTTGATGAAGGCTCTTCCTAAAGATACCTTTGAGTATATTTTATAGAATTTAGGGGTTATTTCCCCTCCTTTCAATTAGATGTGTAAGTGTGTGCATCTATCTGGGAAGCATTTTAAGATACATTCTTGGTCCTTGACTAAAGCTGAAGGCTACCTCTCAAGGGGAGTAAGTCTTGGTTTTTTGATTGGTGAAGTTAAATGGAGAATATTTTGTGCCCCTAAGGGGGGGAATGCAAAAAATTTAGTGCAGTGGAGAGGATATTTGTTTGTAGGTGTTACCCTTTGGAGTGTTGTCAAAGGGGGAGAGTGAAAATTGGTGACACATACAAATGTCAATGAGGGAGAACAAAAAGGAAAAATCCTATGTAGTTAATGTGTCAAAGGTGTTGGTGTTTCCCTTTTCCATTGATGACAAAGGGGGAGAGTTTTTTCTAAAAAAAAAAGGAAATAGAGGAAGAGAGTTGGTGTAGAAGTGTGTTCTAGAAAGGGGGAGAATGAGAGTCTGAAGAGTGAGAGTTTCCCCAGTCAGGGGGAAAATTGATTTTTGTTGAATACTATTGGTATGCTTTTGTTGATGGTTTTTTAGAATCGGTGTTGCCATAAATAAAAAAGGGGGAGATTATTGGAAGCTTGGAGTTTCTAATTGGTGCAGGAGCACCCAGGACATTCAGGGAACACTTCAAGAATCAGGAGAGAGCAGGGGTCAGGAGGACATTTCAAGCATGTCAAAGCATTAATTATAATGTGTTGAAACCTATAATGGCATTTGAATTTAATAAGTGTGTTGAAGATGTTACAGGGGTCAAGATTCCTGATAAGGAATCCAGTCAAAATGCAATGTAAGGGGCAAAGTATGTTTTAAGGGATTTGTTTAAATGCTCTTAGGCTTTGAATAGGTTAAATAAGCTTGGATATTAGATATCCAATGGTCTTTAGGTGATAATTATTAATAAATCTCAAGATTGTTATTTTAAAATTTCAAAATTTGTTTGGGCGGGAAAGTAAGTTTAGGGGCTTAATTGGCTTTAATGAGGTGTAAACCGATTTTTGTTAGTTGGGACAGTTTTGTAGTTGATCTATAACCCCAGGGAATTCAATTGTATGGGATTGGATAGAGGATTGAAGGACATTGTACGGACTGTTTCCAAGAAAGGGCAGAAAATCACTATTTTTTGCATTTTTTCTCTTATGTTTTTGTAGTCTATTGAATTCTCTTTGAAGTTTCATTAAATGTGAAGGCCTAAGCATTATAAATTTCATGTTTTTAAATTGTTGAATGCTCTGAAAGTTCATAAAAATCAATCCTAGCACGTGTTCTTGCTGACTGTCTACAGGAAAAGGCTGAAATAGACTGTTTTGAGGGTCTTTCAATGAAATAATGATCCATTTCAAGGAATGTATTACTAGAACCCTATGAAATGGATCTAATATAACTTGTACAAACTGAAACTAACCAAAAAATATGCAGGAAAAGGTGAAGAATTGACTGTGCACAGTGAATTGGCAAAGGAAGAGGGAAGAAAGTTGACCCTAGGGTATAGCAGTGAGTAAACTGCCTTAATAAGAGGCATATTTCTGAGTTCTAGTAGTTGTGAAATGATGAAAGGATGGTGAGAAGTCAAAAACCAAGACCTGGAAGTGATAGGAAACCCTAAAAACCAAAAGCCCTAGTTTTAAGCCAAATTAGTGAGGGTTTTGTAGTTGGGCATGTTGTGAGTATTCTTGTAGACTAAAAGTGTGAAAATATTTGATTTGGGAGTATTTTAGGAGACTGTTGAGAGTTTCAAGGCCAGGGGACAAATCTAGAGGTGGGTTGCTTTGTTAAATAGGGCTAATTAGGCCTCATTTCAAGGAAACAGCAGGGTTAGAAGCAAGAAGGTCTAAAACAAGTGGTGCAAGTAAGTTGATATGTTGCTAGGCATCACAAAACACACTTGATACAATCTTTAAATTGGAGGTTAAAGTGCAAAGTTTGAGAGAAAAGACAGTATTCCATTGCCAAAGGCCTAATAGGGCTAGTAGGACTGGTTGAGCAGCAGAAAGGAGTTTTGTTCAAAATTTTGGTTAGGGTTTGAAACCCATTTGAATCAAGTTTATTTAAGGTCTGGTGAATTCATTTCAGTGATTGAAAGTCACAAGGGGAGGCAGAACATCCTTAGTTGCAAGGTGAAGACCCTATTTCCAAGTTGGAGACTAGTTGAGAAATTTAAGAGCAAAGCTTTGTTAATTTTTAATTCTTTGTGAAATTTTTGAGATCCCGATCCTCTGCATCACTATGTGTTTGATGTCAACATAATTTGTTAGTGTTGTCATTATTGTCAACTTCCAGTATAGTTACAAAGTTTGTTGGAAGCCTAAGTTAGTTAGGGAGATTTTTGGTGTGTTAATGCACTTTGTTTTGGTGTTGTCATCAGTATTTCCATTGATGTATGGAATGAGTAAGAGTTGTAGTTGTAGTAAGTTCACTTGGTTTCCAAGTGATTTTGAGAAAAAATGCATAAAAGAGTGTGTAGTCTGACAGGTGTGTTCAGTGTGCTTTCTATTTCTTCAAGATTGAAGATATGTTTGTGTGGTTTGGGTATAATGATAAGAGGTGTTCAAAGGTTCTAGAGAATTCTAAAGTGAAAGCTATGTTTGATAGTTTGTTTTGGTAGAAGGTTATCTAGGAGAAATGAGATTGCTCAACATTTCTCTATAGTAAGATTTCTTGTCTTACGAATTGGGAACATTCTTATATTGTTTTAATTTCCTTCCCTTGAGCTTTTAAGTATTGAGGTATTTTGCAAGGTTGGTTAGTAAGTTGTGTACTATGATAGTATGTCTAGTTGCACAAAATGATGGTGTTCTCAGTTTCAGGTGGTTGTGGTAGAGTTGCAAAATATTTTGATGATGTTGGAATATTTTGAAATGTTATGTGGATGTTGTGAAGTATTGTTGTGTGGTTTGCATGACCTGAAGAAGCATGTATGTGGTCACTTGTAGTGTTAGTTTAGGTTTGGCTGACCTAGTGTGATAGTGTTATTTAGGGAGGTACCTCATGGATTGTGAATGTATTGTGTGGCATGGTTATATGGATTTGGGTCCTAGTTAACCCTTGGTGTGGTCATCCTTCACTTTTTCCACTACAGAGGTGTTTGGTGCTGACCTATTTTGGTCTTACACATTTTAGGTGCACATGTTTCATTAAGGCCAACCTAATTGAGATTGTTTAGGTCATGGATGGTATATAAGCAAGGTAAATTATTGGAGATAAGTGTGGATCTATAAAAGGTATTTGAAGGATGTGAATTTGATTAAGTGTGGTGATCTAAGTGTGATATTAATGCCCGTGACTCCAATGTAGTGAGTAGAAGGGTTTACATTTTCAGTGTGCTTGGAGTTACTGAAAGTAGTAAGCTGAAGGTTACAGATGGCATAAAGTTTCAATGGTGGATTTATCTTGTTACCTTGAGATAGTGAAGCTCTTTGTAACAATATTCCTCTATCCTTCTTTCTTCTTGGTAGGGAGCCACCCAACAGTGAGCCCTTGGTAATGAGCCTAATTGTATTCAGTGTTGCAATTCATATATTGTGAGCTATTCCTCATTGTGGTTTTTCCCTTCTTGGGTTTTGCATGTAAATATGGTGTTGTTGTGTGTTTAGATGCATTTACATTTCTATTTCATATATTTAAATTATGCTAATTCATCATAAGGGATGTTTAATGGTTGATAAATATATTGAATAATTGAATGTTTTAATGTACAACTAATTCAGCCTCTATTAGTTGTCTTGTGCATCTAACAATTAGTATCATATTTTTGGTTCCTTAGAGAAATATTATCCACTTAAGGTAGATCTAGATGGTGCATAGGAAGGGTGTCAAAGTTCCTATGTTGAATGTAACAAAGTATACTTATTAGAAAGATAGGATGGATTCCTTTCTAGTATTTCTTGGATTTTGTGTTTGGAAGTCAGTTGAAACAGGATACACAATGCTTGTTGTTGTTCCAAAAAGTGTTGATGAAATCAAAAAATATGATAGAAATGGTAAATTAAGGAGTGCTATTCTAAGTGGCCTCTCTCACTTTGAACTTAGAAAGGTGAGAAGCCTGAAATATGCAAAATATGTTTGGACAAAATTGGAGAGAATTTATGAAGGAGATGATAAATTCAAGCAAGAAAAGATGCAAAACTATAAAGCCAAATTTGAACCCTAAGGATGTTTGAAGATGAATATATTACTACCTACATGATCAAAGTTGATTAAGTTGTCAATGCCATCAATGGTCCTTGTGGAAAGCTAGAGGAAAGTGAAGTTGTGAAAAAGGTATTAAGAACTCTTCCTAAATCTCATAGCTCTAAATTTTCTGCTATTGAGGATGCTCAAAATTTAGATAATTATTCCAGAGATCAGTTGTATGGTGCTTTAACTTCTTTTGAAATGAGAGAGTTTGGTCAGGATACTACAAGTAAAGAAACTACCTTTAAAGTCTACAAAGTAGAAAAAGATGGCATGAATCAGATCCAAATGATCTTGATGAGGTTGAAGAAAAGTTTGTAAGGAGATTGAAAAAGGGAGATGGGAAATACATAGGTAAGTTATCCTTTAAGTGTTTCAATTGTGTAAATTTAGGCCATTAGCTTCTAAATTTCCAATCAAAGTTTCAAATAAAAAACCTAAGGATCATAAAAGGAAAATTTGTCAAGAAGAGTTATTATGTTGAAAGAGACAATAGTGTGTTGGATGATGAAGAATCTAACTATCTTGATGAGGATAGTGATGAATTCTTGTTCTTGGATTTAAATGTTGGAACTAATGCTACTAATTTTGAAATATGTGTGAGGGAGAGTGCTTCAATAACAAGTCATAGCATTGAAGGAACTATGGTGAATGTTTTTCATGCAAGAGGAGGAATTATATGATAATTGATAGTGGATTGCAAAATCATATGACAGGTGATAAGAGTAAGTTTTATAAACTTCAAGGTATGATGGTCGTATTGTTAAGTTTGGTGATATTACATCTACTAAGATTTATAGAAATGCTTCAATTATTTTTTATGGAAAACATAAAATAAATGGTGTTATTTTATGTCAAGGGTCTCTAAAATAATCTTCTAAGTGTAGGAAAAATGTGTAGCAAAAGATATAATCTTGTGTTTTAGGATGGTGGTTGTGAATTAAAAAAGGAAGCTCTGGTACAATGTTTTATACAAGAACAAGGACATAAGGTAATGTTTATCAGCTCAAAGGTAGAGGTGCTAAATGTTTTATGTAATCTTCAAATAATTTCAAGTTGGAAAGCAAACAAATAAGAGGTTCAAGACTAAGGAATATTCTACAATAGGTCCTGTAGATTTTCTGCACACAAACCTATGTGGACCTACTAGAATAAGAAGCTCATATGGTGACATGTATTTCATGTTATTGATTGATGATTATTCTAGAATGAATTGGGTGACATTTCTCAAAGAAAAAATAGAATCTCTAGATAAGTTTAAAGCATTTAAGTCTATGGTAGAAAATGAAATGATTGAGATCTGATAGATGTGGTGAGTTTACTTCAAATGAGTTTAATAGTTTATGCTGAATATCATGGAATAAAAAGATTTATTGGCCCCTAAAACTCCTTAGTAGGAGATGGGAGTTGTGGAAAGGAAGAATAGAATAGTTCAAGAGATAGCTAGGACAATGATGAAGGAAGAAAATATATGAGATAACTATTAAAGAGAATAAATTAATACTATTGTCTATATTCTTAATAGAGGTTAAGAAAGATTGAATAGTTCAAAGACTCCCAGGTATGAGTTATTGTATGGAAAACCTCCTACTGTATAGTATTTCAATTTTTTTAGAAGAAAATTCTATATTAGAAGAGATGAAGAAAAATTAGGAAATTTTGATGCAATACCTAATGAAGGAATCTTCCTTGGATACTCTACAAGAAGCAAAGCTTACTTGTGCTATAATAAAAGGTTGAAGATGATTGTTGAAAG
>VDFB02058242.1:401463884-401497163 GCA_007258455.2 Sequoia sempervirens
TTTTAGTGTCTTCACAATATTTTTAGTGTTTGTAATGAGAAACTTCTCATTGGAATTTGTTAATAAATAGTAGTTGGAAGTTTACAATGTTGCAATATATTAATGTTTCTTAGCAGTTACCACAATAGTTAACCACTGGTTTTGCTTCTCGTGTCAGAAAACCTTAGTTGGCTATGGGGATGTGAATGTAAATGTCAAGCATAGAAATGATGAGATTTTAGAGTCACTACATTTTAGATTGTAAATTTTAATTGGAAATTACAACTCAAATTAATTCAATCCTGTTAATCGAGGAATATTGATTTTAAATTTGATGTCACAAGCTCATTTTACATATAAATTTATAATTTAGAAGCAAACAATATAAAAACTTTTATTTTGATAATCAAGGATAAAGTGTAAAAAGATTTCCATTAAAAAATTGTTAATAAGAATTCTGAGTTGTATGATAGGTCTAAAATTTGACGGTGGTATAATCATATGTGAACATTTTTATTCTAAAATACAAACAATTTTTTAGGAAGATTGTATGACATGAAATAGTTAATTTTAGACATACCATCAACATTCTTATAGTATCATTATTTTTTGTATTATTTTCTATATGTTATGAATCTTATTTTACAATGACTAGCTAGTATTAGTTGTGTGCATATGCTTTGTGACTTATCCTGCTAGTGGTTGGGATAAATTATTAATTCCACATGCATGGGATGGTAGTAATTGTCTTTGGAAAAAAACTATATTGTAATGACTTTCCAAATGGAAAGCATGTTAGATAATTGTAATTGGACTATATTTTGTATCTCGAAGCTGCCATCTTGAAGTGGCACTATGAAGATAATAAAATCATTATTTCTCATTTCTACATATTTTTTGTGTTCAATCTATTTTAACTTGCAAGTTCATTACAAGTGATGTTAGAGCTCTTTCCAGGGTCATTTCTACAAGCATATTTACCAATTCAAAGTCACATATAATTTTTCACCATATGCTTTGATATCACAATAGAGGGATCTTTTGATCCACACCCTATTGTAGATGACTAGTAAAATAGGGCGAAGAAAAAATAAGATTATGTGTAATAAAAATAATCAGTAGCATTTATAAAATCTATCTAACAACACATATAAAATTCAATGGAATAGTATGCATCCATAAGATTATACAAGGCATAAAAATTCATGTAGGAAACCTTTGTGGGAGAAAACCCATCACCAAAAAAAATTCACAATTATATCATTCAAAATTAGATATTCAATAAAATAATGATTATTAAGAGAGTCTCAATCGATAATACACTTCTTTTGCAATCACTCTAATATTTCATACCAACATTGTTTAGTTGAATTCTAGCAAATTTACTCTATATTTAACTAACCTACATTAGTCCCTTTAGGCAAGATGATACATATAAACATACACATGAGAATTCAAAACATCTAACTATCCAACCAACATGTGGAATATTAAGAGTCATGAAACTATAAACTAAAAATATTGTGATGTCACCATATCACATATATCACCAAACATGGTGTCTCCACATAGATAATCACCTTGTAAAATATACATAGTAATACAACTATTGATGAAAGCTTGAATGAATGACTATAAAACTATGCAACCTAATGAATAATCACATAGAGAAACACACTAAAATAACAACATGATCATTATTGATTCATATTCATAAATGGATTATAGGATTGTAACCTTTCAGATAAATATAGATACAACTATGCACAAACTAAGAACTAAAATAAATATCTTCCAACGATCATGAGAAATGCTTATATAGTAGCTTTAACCTTAAGGATGACCATAGTCATCTATAAGGAGTTGCACAACTCAATACCAAGTGTGACATGTGTAAGCAATGAAATTGAAAATAAAAATAATAATAAAGATCTAAAAATAATAGAATAAAATCAAAACTTCAATTCATGGAAACAGATACAATCGAGGATCTGAAGGATGTGATCAAGATGGATGTGGGGGTCATTGCTAAAAATATGGCCTCGAACAATGTTCTTGACAAAATGTTTTAGTTTTGTTGTTGTTTTTGGTTGTTCATCCTTGTTGTTCATATTTTGTTGTAGGGTTGCTAATGGGTTCTCTGGATTTATCTTTTGTTATCTTTTTGTTTTTTTTTTCGGGTCTCGGGTCTTAATGTTCCTATCTTTTTAGTAGCTTCTCTTTATTGTAAAGGGTTTTGGGGCCCCTTAAAAACCTGTTTTTCTTCATCAAAAACAATTGATGGACATTGTGTGATAGACAAGGCGATCATCTAACAATGTCAAGGTTTGGTCTATTTCTATTTTGTAGTGTCTTCACAATCTTTTTAGGGTCTATAATGAGAAATTCATTAAAATTTATCAATATATAGTAGTTGTATTTTTCAAATGTTGTAATATATTAATGTTTTTTAGCAAGTAACACAATGGTTCATATTTAATTCTACTACTCATGTCAAGGAAAACCTTAGTTGGCTATGGAAATGTGTATGTAAAGATCAAGTATAGAAATGGTGAGATTTAACAATCACTACATTGTGAAATTTATATTTTCTTTGGAAATTATTACTCAAATTAATTCAATTGTGTTAATCAAGGAACATTGACTTTAATCTTTGATGTCACTAGCTGCCTTTGTAGATAAGTTTCTAATTTAGAAGATGCAAATTATAGAAAGACTTCTTTTTTTTGTTAAATAGGGATAGAGTGCCAAACGGGTTTCCATTAACACACTTTTTCAATTAGATGAATTTTTGAATATACAAGAATTGAGCAGAGTAGATATATGTTACTGTTGATGGTCATATGGTCATATGATCATATATAATTATTTTTATTCTAAAATATAAGTAAAGTTTTAGGAAGATTGTGTGATATGAAATGGTTATTTTTAGGTGTACCATTAAAATTCTTTTAGGATTATACTTTTACAAATTTATTTTGTATATGTTATGCACTCTATTTTACTATTGTTAGCTAGTATTAATCAGGCACATAAGTTTTGTAAGTCATCCCACTAGTTGTTAGGATAAATTATTTATCCCACATGCATGAGATGGTAGTATTTTCTTTTGAAAAATATCTATATATTGTAATGAACATCCAAATAGAAAGCATCTTAGATAATTGTAACTCAATTGTATGTTTTATTTGGAGGTTGTCCTTTCAAAGTGGTATTGGAAGGGTAAAAAAAATACGATCTCTCATTTCTACATATTTCACACATTAAACCTATTTTATCTTGCAAGTTCATTCAAAGTTGTATAAGCCTTCTCTTCATGGCCATTTCTACAAGAATGCTTACAAATTTAGGGCCATATACAATTATCCACCACATGCTCTCTCTTTACAATAGAGGGATCTTGATGATCAACAAGTGGTTACAGCTATAGCTATCTTCAGAATTTTGACCTCTATTACAAATGATTAGTAGACTAGGATTAAAGAAAATTAAGATTATACTTAATGACAACAATCAATAGTGTTTACAAAACTTGTCTAACAATAGATATAATAGCCAATAGAATAATATGTCTCCATAATAGTATACAAGGCATAAAGATTCATGTAGTAAACCCTTGTCAGAGGAAAAAAAATCTATTATTCGAACTTAGGTATTCAATATAGTAAGGTTTATTAATAGAGTCTTGATATATAACGTATTTCTTTTGCAATTACTCTAATATCTCATACTAATATTATTTAGTTGAATGCCAACAAATTTAGTCTATGCAACTAACCAACCTTGACACCTTCAAATAAGATGATACATATAAACCTACAAATGAGAATTCAAATCATTTAACTATTCACCAAAAATGTGGAGTATCAAGATTCATGAAATTATAATCTAAGTATATTATGATGCAATCATATCTCTCATATCATGAAACATGATGTCTCTATATCAATATTGACCTTTTCTATTATGCATGCTAATAAAGGAAATATTATAAGGAATAATATAGATCTCATATAAAATAATAGATGTTTGTGGGCAAGGATTTCCTATTATCTAATATATGAAAAAATAGAGTAAACCCTTGATATAAGATAACACTGGATACAACACTCTTTATGGAAGAAGCTACTCCATGCTATATCCAAGAGATCCCAAATACAATATTTTACTTTACACATATCCTTACAATGATAAACACATTATTTATAAATACATCCTCCAAATAATATACTTATGGAGGGATAATCTTAATGAGGCCTACTCATCTTCTGATATAATTAAATACATAAGTTTTCCATGTGACCCAATATAGCTAACTTAGAGTATGTGTGCCACATATCAACATCTCCATCCATATAAATATATTATACTTTATGATATCCATAGTTACATAACACATTCTCATCTACCACCTTTTCCTTCTCACAATAATTATCTCCAATGTTTAAAGATCACTCATATGTATATCATCGATAATGTAAGAATTTAACCTACTCAAAAAGTGTTTCATCAGATATTTCTCATACTCAAAAAAATTTGCATACATCTTTATCTTAAAGAAGTAGATATCATATTGACTCACCATAATAACAAGGTACTAGAGGCCAAGAATGTTGATGAATCCTGAAATCCACTTACAATCTGAAACTCAGAACAACAACAGAGAGTCACACAAAAATAGTGCAAGAAGGAATCAAATATTTTCTATTATCACTAAAACTGAAAATTAAATTACAACATTACAACTGACATCGCATGGACTTTCTTACTACATAAATCTACAAATCTGCAAATTAGAGTTGCAACCTACTCTGCTCTGCCATCCTCACTATAACACCCATTCACATCCTTTGTTTGGAAGGTGTAACCACCCTAGAATCTTTTGGAAAGTGTAACTTCCTCAACAAGATATTTTAAAATTTTATTAATTTTAGTAGTAGAACTTTGTGAGGTCATAACTTCTGATCTGAGAGTTGGATTTTCAATTATAATATATTTTCTAAAATTTCTCAAGAAGGCACATCCCTAGGAAGTAGTACTTAAGGGTAGATTAAATTCATTTCTTGCCAATTTTTAGGCCCATTTGGAACCTCTAAGTTCTTCAAAATTGGCTTCAAATATTTTAGTAGGATTTTCTAAATTTAAAATTTTTATATCTCTCAAATGATAAATGATATTAAAGTGATTTCTTTTCCATTTCCTTTAATTTACCATTCCAAAGGTCTATGTAATATTTCATGCCCAATCATGAATAAAATCAAACTTACTAAAAATAGTAACCCTACCAAATTTATCCCTTATTAAAAAGAAATAACTTTTTTTTGGGTGATGAAAGATTTCTCTTATGCCCTAGAAGCTCTTGCATCAGATACCCGAGGTAATATGAAAAGTGACCCTGTCACTTCTTAGGAGTTACAGGGAAACCAAGACGGTTAACCTTAATCTTAGATAACCATGATGAATCTTCAATTGGCCTTCCTCTCCATTTCACCAGGTACTCGACATATAACCTATTTCTTGTGCTTCTACCCACACAACTATCCAAAATTTCTTCTATATCTTCATTTTCTAAAATAGGTGCTAAAAATTTCCACCACACCTCTGTCAATTCATTATCCTTAGCTCCTTCATGATATTCTATCAAATCAATAACTCTACCTCATAAGTATTTCTTGAATCATTCTTCTTCAAGATCTTGCTTGGTTCAAACTTCTTCATCTTTAGCTTGTATGTGCCAACGGGAAACCTCTCCTTTTGCAAATGAACCATGACTTCATCTCCTACCTAGAATTCCTTATAACTCCTTTTATGATCTTCCTTAGCCTTATACCAATATTTCATCTTATTGATATGTTTCTTCACCTCATCATGTAAATTCTTCAGGTGCTCAACAAAATCCTTAGCCTCAGCACTACTCTTCTCTCTTTTATCCATCTTTCTAAGTTTAGAAGCAGTTCTTGGCATACTTCCATACACAATATAGAATAATTATTTACCGGTGCTCTTGTTGAAAAAATTGTTGTAAATAAATTTTTCCTATGGTAAAATCAAATCTCGTCCCTTGGGTTTTTCTCCTACTAAGCATCCTAGCAAGTTACCAAAACTCCTATTCACCACCTCCATTTTTCCATTAGTTTGTGGATAGTGTGTAGAACTAAACTTTAATTTAGTCTTCAACTTCTTCCATAATTTCCTCCAAAAGCGCCCAACAAACATCGTATCTAGATCTGAAACTATACTCTTGGTTAAACCATGTAGTCTCACCACCTCTTTGAAAAATAACTCTACAACATGAAAAACATCACTAGTCTTATGAAATAAAATGAAGTGTTTCATCTTCATAAATCTATCAACCATCACAAATATGGAATCATGTCCTCTCTTTTTTCTCAAAAACCCAAGAACAAAATCCATAGTAATGTCGTCCCATGGCCTATCAAGTACAGATAATGGTTGGTACAATACAATATTCTTACTTGTTCTTTTTTCCATTTGGCATACCTTACAAATTTTCACAAACTTCTTCACATCTTGCTACAACTGTGGCCAATAGTAACACTCACCAATAATCACAATGGTCTTATCTTGACCAAAGTTTCCAACTAATCCTCCACTTTGTGTTTCCTTGATCAGGTTCTCTCTCATGGAACTCCTTGGAATATATTTAAATAATTACCTCAAAACAACATACCATCTTGGATTGTAAAATCCAACCATCTCATCCTATCCAAAGTGATTGACTCCATGCAAGATCTCCAAGCCTCTACAAAATCAAGATCCTTAGGATAAAAGCTCTTAAGTTCATTTAACCCAACAACTTCAATCAAAATTTATGTTAAAAAAAAATTCCTCCTACGTAAGGTATTTGTAACTATGCTAGACTTTTGTTCCTATGCTTCAAAATAAAAGTATAACTTTGAAAAATTTCAACCCATTTCAAATTTCTTTGATTCAACTTCTCTTAACTATTTAAATAGTGTAAAGCTTGATGATCAGTAAATAAAACACTCTTATGGAATCAAATAGTGTCTCAATTTCTTTAAATCTTAAACTATGGCATAAAAATCCTGATCATAGACAAAATACTTCTTTGCATCATTCAAATTTTGACTAAAATAAGAAATTTGTTTACCTTCTTGACTCAAAAAATCTCCAATGACATTGCCACTAGCATCACAATCTACCTAAAATACCTTGTTGAAATATGGAAGTGTTAAAATAGGTTCATCTATAACTTTATTCTTCAACATATCAATTTTTTCGTTGCTCTTGTAATCCACTTAAAATATTTTCTATCACCTCTCATTGTTTCAGTTAGAGATGCGCAAATACTATTGAAACCTTTTATAAATTTTCTATAAAAACTTGCCAAACCATGAAAAGATCTCACCTCCATAGCACTCCTTGGTGTAGTCCATTCAACAATAGCTTTCACCTTCTCTGGATCCATCTTAAGACCCTCCACTAAGGTAACAAATCTGAGGTACACCATATCTCTCTTCACAAAACTACACTTCTTCAAATTGATCAACAACTTCTCCTCTCTTAGCTTATCAAAAAAAATTCTGATTTGCACATCAAATGCTCCTCTAATGTATTGTTAAAATATAAAATGTTATCCAAATAAACAATAAAAATTTTACCCAAAAACTCTTTCAATTCGTCATTCATGAGCTACATGAATGTGCTTGGTGCATTGGTTATCCCAAAAGACATGCCTAACCACTCATACAAGACCTCTTTGATCTTAAAGGCTATCTTTCATTCGCCACCTTCTCTGATCTAGATCTTGTTATAACCACTCTTCAGATTTATCTTCATGAAGTACTTAGCTCCACTCAACCAATCCATGATGTCATCCATCCTCAATAAGGGAAATCTATACTTTATGGTCATCTTGTTGATAGCTCTAGAATTTTTACACATCTACCATTTCCCATCATTATTTGGTGCTAGTACTACAAGTACTAAACATGGAATCAAACTCTCTCTGATAAATCCCTTTTGCAACAACTCTTTCACTTGTCTATTCTATTCTTCACTCTAGTAGAGTCATAGGATGAGGTACCTTATTTGACAAAGTGACTCTAGGAAGTAGGTCCATTTGGTGGCTAATATTCCTTACTGGAGGAAAACCTTTAGGTAAAATATTATAAACAATATCCTAAAGCTCATTCAAAAAATTTGAAACCTCTATAGGTACCTCATTAGTATTTTCTTTGTCAACTCTAGGGATCAATGCAAAACACATACTCTCATGTCTCATACCTTCTAAGAACTTTCTTCCATCAACCAAACAATTCCTTACATTACTACATACCTTTTCTTTTACCTCCTTCATAGGTTTCAACTTATGATTAATGCCATCCTTTGTCAAGGAATAGGTGTTATCATGTCCATCATGCAACACTTGTCGATCAAACTACCACAATCTTCCTGACAACATGTGACAATAATCCATAGGTATAATATCACACAAAACCTCATCATGATAGTTACCAATCTTAAACTTTACCAAACATTTCTCATGGACTTGATGCCCTATGGTCCTTCTAGAACCATGTGATTTGATATGGTTTTGGATTCCTTCTCCTCTCCAACTATAATTTAGTAACCATTTCCTCTCAAACAAGATTATCAGTGCTACCTCTATCAATGATAGCATTACAAACTCTACCTTCAGACTTACATCGAGTGTGAAATAGGTTCTTTCTTTGATCTAGTTCCTTCTGATAACAAGGGCCTCTCCTCCTTCAACATCTTTAGAATGAGATACTGGGCATCTTCATCTACATGGAAAACTTAGGAATTACCTTTAGGTCTTCTATTTTTCCTCCCTTGATGTTGAGGACACTCATAATCTCTAACATTCTTTGCATTGAATACAAGCTCCATAGAAGCATCCTCTTCTCAGTCCTCATCTAGATCTTCCTCTTCCTCTTTGGTCTCTATTGTTTTTATCTTCAAGATGGTAGGTATTATCCCCCTTTTAGTTCTAACTTCTACTAGATCCTCTAGTTTTCTTTTGATCTTCACTTTGGCCTCCATATGACCATCCACTAGTCTTTACACCACGACCTCCACCCTTTTTCTTATTCTTAAACCTTTTATTCAACTTCTCTTCCACCTTATGGGAAAAATTATATGCATCCTCAATCATGGTTATCCTCACCAAACTCAAATCCTCTTGGATGCTTGGTTTCAACCCATTAATGTAACATGAAAATTTCTCCTTATTAACTTTAGAATGGCATGTTCTGATCAAAACCTTGTAGAATTATTTTTTGTACTCTTTGACATATTTCCCTACTTGCTTCAATCCTTACATCTTCTTTACAAAATCCAATTCATAATCTATGGGAATGATTATCCTCTTTAGTTTCTCCACTGGTCATCTGATCCCATCTATTTATCTTCTATTTACCTCTTTGGTTTCTCTCCAACTAGACCTCTTTCCACCATATGCTAGCATGGACTTTGAAAATTTGACCCTCTCTAGATATTTTATTTCTTCATACTCAAAATACGCTTCCATGCCATTGACCCAATCAATCAACTCCTATGGATTCAAGTTTTAAAAAAAATGAAACTTTTATCTTTGGCCTCTTTGCAATCACAAAAAATATCCTAAGCAGTCTGAATTCTCCAGGATCTTTTACATCTTATGCTTGTTCTTTGAATGGCTCTTCATTTTTAGCCTCATCTTCACTTTCATCTCTTCTCCATAGATCATATCCTCTATGAAGCTCCTATTTTAGTGCTTGAACTTATCTCTAGAGGGCTCTAAAACACTCTTCTATTACCCCAATGTTTCTCCCACCATGATTTCTTCATGGAGGCATCTTTTCTCACAAACCCACAACCACAAGTCCTAGTGTAAACTTCCTCACATTCAATTATTTGGCTACACACTCGGGAATTATTTCTCTGATACCACTTGATGAAGGGGAATCCCCTTACAATCTAAAACTGAGAACAACAATAAAGAATCATGCAAACAAAATGTAAGAAGGAATCAAATATATTATATTATCACTGAAAATGAAAATGAAATTACAACATTACAACTTACATCATAGGGGCTTTCTAATTACATAAATCTCCAAATCTACAAATCAGAGCCACAATCTATAACCCCCATTCACATACTTTATTTGGAAGGTGTAACCACCCTATAATCTTCTAGAAAGTGTAACTTCCTTTAGAAGATATTTCAAAATTATATTAGTTTTGGTAGTACAACTTTGTGAGGTCATAAATTTTGATCCGACCATTGGATTATCAATTATAACATATTTTTTGAAAGCTCTCAAGAAGGCACATCCCTAAAGATAGACTACTTTCATTTTCTGTTGATTTTCAGGCCCATCTGGAGCCTATAAGTGCTTCAAAATTGACTTCGAATATTTTAACAATATTTTCTAAAATTGAAATTTTAATATCTGTCAAATGACAAATAATATTGAAGTGATTTCTAAACCATTGGCTTTAATTTACCATTCTCGAGGTCTGACGTGCAAGATTTCAAGCCCAACCATGCATAAATGCAAACTTACAAAAAATACTAACCCTACCAAATTTATCCCTTATTAAAAAGAAACAAATTTGTTTTTGGGTGATGCAAGATTTATACTTACACCCTTGATTCTCCTATATCAAATATCATATACCCGGTGCTTCTTTTAAGTTTGTAGAAAGATAACAATCATAGAATCTCTATAGAGGGCTCACATGAGATAGTGGATATTTTTATATTCTAAATCTACTCTTCTTGGTCTCATGATCAAGTAGAATCATAGTAATAAAAATACATAATATCCAAGGGTCAATGCATGTAAATTGGGAAACAAAATATGGTCTTAAGTGGCCATTTCTTTTAAATCATAAAAGCTAATCTTTGATGATAAATTGAAGATAGTTACCCTTGAAATTGTAATATCAGACAAGAACAAGAGTCATAGTGCTTTAGAATATAGTTTTCAAACCTTTTATTTACTTTTTAAATGATGGAGATTAAGGGGTTCAAATACGGGAGCACACAATGTACTACTATTTTATAAAAAAAATATAAGATTTGCTACACTCCCTAAACTATTAACTTTTTTTTTTGGTATTTCAAAAATCATTTTAGTGAAAAATTAGCTAGCATTATCTAGTTTATGCCTAATTTTCTTCTAATTTTTAATGAATATAGGATCTTTTTAACTCATTTTTAAAGTGGACATATTCTAAAAAATAAAAACTAAGAATGATCCTCTCTAAATTTTTTGGAAACTAACCAAAATTATTTTTATTTGAATGTACATATATCTAATATTTTATAATGTAAAAATATAATTTGCTTCAAATTTTTATGAATGGATAAAAAAAGAAACCAAAAATAAAATCCATATATTTTTAAAAAAAAATATGACTAGCAAAAGAAATTAAAGACAAAAACTTGAACATAAAAATGTAGAAGAAAATGAATGGTTAGAAAGATATGATAGAGGAGGTTATTGTGATATTTTTTAGCTCAACATTGAAAGATATGCAAACCTAATGGAAATCATGCTCAATATTTAGTTAGCTATTTATAATTTATAAAAGACACACCATTTGGCATTAACATGTAATGCCAACCCTTAGGATAAGATTCTCAAGGAAAATCCAACCCTAAGGGTTAGCAATACCCAAAGAAGATACAAACATAAGTGCATTATATTGTAATTGCATTATACCATGCTTTCGTTTGTGTGAAGAAAAAATTAAACCAAGAGGGAGGGAGAGAGAGGAAGATTGACAAGTGAAGAGTGAGATATAGAGACATAAAGACATGAAGAGAGGGAGAGACAAAAAATAGAGATATAAGGATATATCTCTCCCTTTATCCCTATCTCTCCCTCTTTGTATCTCTTTCTCTCTCCTTCTCTTTATATTCCCCCTCTCTCTATCTCTCTCTCCCTATCTTTTTATAACTTGTATTTATCATTTCCTTTCTCTCTCAATCTTTCCCCCTCTATATCTATCTCCCTATCTCCCTCTTCCTCTCCCTCTCCCTCTCTATCTATATCTCATTATCCATATCACTTTATATCTATATCTTCTTATCCATCTATATCTATTTATATCTCCCTCTCTCCCTCTCTCCCTATTTATCTATAGAGATATCTCCACCTCCTTCCCTCACTCTCTCTACTATATATATTTTTATATTATTTTATGTCATGATATATATCTCTCCCTCTATATATCTTTATCTCTTCTCCATCTCCTCCTCTCTCTCTATATTTATCTCTCCCTCAACCTCTCTCTCCATCTCCCTATTTCTAGACTTCTATATCTATATGTCTATTTTACTCTATCTCTCTCCCTTATCTCTATTGCTCCATATTCCTTCTATATCCCCCTATCTTTATCTCTATCTCCTTATCTTTCCATCACTCTTTACTCATATATATCTCCCTATCTCTATTTATAACTTCCTTTTTCTATATTTACCTTACTATATCTCAATATCCCTCTCTCTCTTTACCTCTTCATCTTTCTATCTATATATTTCCTATCTTTCTCTCTCTCCCCTCTATCTTTCCATAGTTATATTTATAAATCTCTATCTTTCCCTCTCTCCCTATCACTTTCTCTTTCAATATACCTATACTTATCCTCTCTCCTCTCTCTATTTGAAGCTCCCTACCTCTCCCTCCCTCTCTATCTACATAACTCTCACTCACTCACACACAATTTCCTTATTTTTCCATCCCTACCTTTATTTATATCTCCCCATCTCTCTCTCTCTATCTATCCATCTATCTCTCTATTACTTGCCTCTATCACCTCCTTTCTCTCTCACTCTCTCCCCTTATATATCCCTAGATATTTCCCTCTCCCTCACTATCTATATCTCAATATATGTACATATCTCGTTTATTCGCTCCATCTCTCCCTCCATTTTTCTTGCTTTCTATATCTCTTTATATGCATATCTTTATCTACTTCTATTTACTTTTATATATATATATCTATCCATGTCCCTCTTCCTCTCCCCTCTCCCTCTCTATATATTGAGATATATATCATTCTCCTTCCTTGCTCTATCTATTTTTATCTATATCTTTTTATGTATGTATCTCTCTTTTTCTTTATATTTCTATATATCTCCCTCTCTCCTATTCCTCCATATACATTGACCTATATCTCCATCTCCCCATCTTTTCCTCTCTATTTATATTTATATCTTTCTTTACCTATATCTCTATCACTTTATCTATCTCCCTATCCCTCTTTGTCTATCCTCTCCTTCCCCCTCTCCTCTTTCTCTCTCTCAATTAATATTTATCTCACCTCCCTCCCTCCATCACTCTATATCTCCCCCTCCATATCTCCACCTCCCTCTCATTCTCTTCCCATATTTCTATATCTTTCCCTCTCTCTCTCCCTCTCTCTATCTCTTTGTCTCTCCATCTAGATATTTTTCTATATATACTTATCTCTATCTTACCATATCTTCCCCTATCTCTCACCATCTACCTCTCCCATATTCCTCTCCATATTGAGTTATCTCTCCACCTCCCCCATTCCTCTCTCTATATCCCTTTCTCACTCCATCTCTAAACCTATAGATATCTACCTATCTCTCCCCCTCTTCCCCCCTCCCTCCCTCCATCCATCTCTATCTCCATTATTTAGCTCTACCTCTCTCTTTTTTCCATATTTTAATATCTCTCCTCTATCTCTCTCTCTTTTTATACTCCCTCTTTCCATCTATCTCTATCTCTGTCTCCCTTTCCCTCTTCCTCTATTGAAAAAAGGTTTCCATTCATGCCAAAGGAGATCACTATTATCAAAGGAAAATTTTTAGGAGATCAATGATAAATAAATGGAGTTGTACTATAATACCTTTCTATGTTAGTAGTTATACTGTCACATTATTTTGAGTTGCAAAAGTATATATTGCAATCTATATTGTCAAAAGAACTTGAGGAGTGTCTATTGGTTATTTTTAATGAACCAAGCTTGTCTCGCAAAATAGCCTATGAAATTTCCATCTTCCAATGGTTAGCTAATCATAAGGATTGTCCAAAAAATGAGTGAAATCTTGTAAAGGATTTCCTCCTACATTTTTGGCTCTACAAAACCTAGGAGGGTGATACCACAAAATTTCTCTTAAGATCCTCTATGCAAATTAACCTTTTACATTATAAATAACAGATAAGCTCTACTTGTAATTGCTTGAAAATTTAATAACTACAAATATCTACATACTAATTTGTTTCAAAAGAAGTAGAGCATGGTAGACCTTGACTTGACATACATTTCAATAAGAATTTGAAAAGATTAAGTGATTTGAATGTATTTTTTGTGAAAAGACAAAGATTGCAATCCAAACACAAATCAAAGAACAATTCCTTAACCCATGGTACAAAGTCTAATCAATTCCAAACAAAGATGGCAATAGGTTAATACTTAGTATCACAAAGTTTATACAATGTTGCATTACAACATCATTTTCAATTACTCAGAACCGAAATTCATTACCATATCCTGATACTCAAACCATTTAAACCTATGATTTCATCCAAGAAATTTAACAAATTATTTGAATTAGGAAAAATACAAAACCACACATTCATTGGAACACAATGATGATAGCTGAAAAAAAACATTCATTATTCCATTAGTAAATCAAAAAAATCATTATATTCAATGCTATCACTTTTATTAAAATTGATTCTAGAAACAAAAGACTCTTAACCTAAATGTAGAATGTATTTTATTCTCTATATTTTCTCTTTACAAAATTTTCTCTTTGAGATTAATCAACAACCCATACAATTGGCCCTAAATTCCCTTTTATAAGAAAACGGAGAAAAACAGGCCTTGGGCCAATGTACACATGTAACATTTTCATTTGACATTTAAAATTACACTGAAAAGACTGTTATATTTTCCAAAACTAGAGGGAGATGTCCATATGAAACAAAATTTATTTCCCATTCGATGATGACGATATCTCTTACCTTCCAAAAGGATATTTAGTCAATGAAGATGTTCCTTCCTGAAGATGCAAAGCATGAAAATGAGAAGAAAACAATATACTAAACACTTCCACATCAACATCCCATGTTTTCATCCCTTGAAAATTGAGGGAGGTACAATATTTGAGAATTGGTATATCAAAGGCCTAATCTACACTATTTTTAGGCTATGTATTATATTCCTCATGCTACAACCTCCCTTACTACAAACCATTACTTTATTGAAGACACAAAATCAAAGTCCATTATCACCCTATAACTAGAAGACAACCTACAAGTCCATACGTGGTCTTTTGAAGCTCAAAGTCCTCATCAGAAGGCCAATTAAACATGATAACCTCATCTTCCTTGATCCTATATGGGATATACTATATTAAAATTTGATTATCCTCTTTATCAAACTCCTCAAGGAAGATTCCTATGCGACAGAGCCTATTCATACTGTTCTTTAGCATCTCAACATCAACCCCATCACCAATCAATGTTGCATGGGTTGCTATCACACTGCTTGCCTAATCCTTCCATTGTTGTAGAGGTTTGACCTCACCATCCCCATTCAAGATATTAAGGGAATAATGAAACTCCATTCATCAAAATTTTGCACCATTTCACTTATTTTCTTTTCTAGTGGTTCAATTAACCCCTGATATTCCTTAATTCCATTTACAAGTTTGAGGGTTGTGAGGATGCTAGGTGGTTGATTGGCATAATGATTTGATCCAATAGCCATATCTCTTTGTTCTTGGAATCTAGGGATCCACTTGTCCATCAATGGGATGAAAATTCCTTTTCCCTATCAAAAATTCCTTATTGCATCAAACATTGAATAATAATTGGAATGAATGCTATTCAATTTCCTCCCAACATTTTTATTCAACTATTCTAATACAACTATTATAATCCTCATGTTGCTCAAATAAATTGACTTGTGAAAATGTTGACACATCTCTTCATAAGTCTTAAGTTGTTACATTACTTCTTTCTTAGTGATTTCCTTTGTAGGAGGTGCAACTGGTGTACTTAGAAGTAGTTGTGCAATGGGCACATAATCAAGACTAGGAGGTACAACCTCCATTGAGATTGGAGGAGGTAAATGAGTAGAAGAAGATTATACTTGCTATGGTAGAGATTGGGGAGGAAGAATTGTTTCTTGTAAAGAGCCTAGTGTATGCATTGATTGGAAATTTTCCTTCAACAATGCAATCTCTAATTGTGTCTCAAAAATATTTTGTCCCTTATTGTTTTCATCTACCATACCATTATATTTTTCCTAAATTTGTCAGTCTCCTTAGTTAAGGATTCCATTGTAGAATTTGTGAATTGAGCCACATTCAAAGACAAGGTAGTTGTCTCTACTATGCTTGTATTAGATACTCTCTTTATTACCAATCCTCCTCTCAAACCTACAACTATCTCAATCCGAAAACCTCCGTCATCTCTTCCCTGGTAACCGAAACAATTTTCATACTAGAGTGTGTTCTAACCACCCTAATAGTAGGTTCTTAGTTAGCTATAGTGGTCTTGAGGAGGTCTATGTTAAGATATACAATTGGGACAATCAACTTTCCCATATCTAATCTTCAGGGGTTACAGAGAGGTATTTTTGCATTTTTGTTTCCAAACCAATATTGAAACAATGACCACACTGTGTATGACAATGTGGCATCTTTAATGGCACATTGTTTGTCAATAATTCCCTCTTTCATCTTAGGACCTTGAAACATATGCTTCCCTGTGCATTTTTTTATCTATTAAGGGTTTAAGTTGGTCAATTAGGTCTTGGACTAAAGGTCTCCTTTAGGTTCAATACCAGGGGTTGGACTCTCAGTTCCATTTTTATTAACAAGAAACTTGAAATAGGGTTTCATAATTTGAGACTAGGGCTTTAGGTTTACAACAAATGGATAGCATAATTTAGATAATTGAAAGAATTTAACGAATGTCAAACCTTAAATGAAATCCTAGAATTCTAGTCAAATTGTAGAAATAGTACACCTATGGAAATTGTAAGGAATTGAGTATGAGAGATAAATTTTTAACTTATTGGTTCATGGACATATAAAAACCATAATTCATAGACTCCAAGAGCTCAAAACACACTATAGTAGCTTCTTGATTCTTTTAAATGCTTTTGTGATCAATATTCAGCTTTAAAACTAGCTTTTATGGCAAAGAAAGCCTTCAATTTGGTAGAAAAACATTAGCTCTTCCATTACTACTCACTTGGGTGAACCAAAAAAGCTCCATGATGCCATTTTATCAACTTCAAATTTTAGCTGTTGATCTCCACATGATCTATATTGTTGTTTGGCTAAGATGGAGCAAAAGATGTTTGAAAATATAAACTTTGCTGACTCAATATCCAATCACTCATATTTTTTCCATATGTATATCTTCCTTACTGGATTGACAACCCCACAAAACTTTTACTAGATGTAAGAAGGTCCATGTGTTACTAACTTGCTAGCCCACTAGGGCTAACTCAAACATAGATCAAAGGCAGTGGGCTAGTAGGCAACAATCCAAATTAATTTAGTACAGTTCAATATGTGCACCACTTAACTCTCAGGCCTATGCCCAAGTGATTATCTTTCTTTCATAATGGATTACTACGATTAAATCATCTTGTCGAGCTTTCACTCACATGCAAAATAAGTCCCATTAGTAGCTTAACCTTTAATGCTACTAAAATCACAATCAATATTAAGCCAAATATTCCATTCCTTCCAAAGTCTTTTGGATGTTGTAGATGATGCCACATGGTGCTTGCCCACTAACCCTTTGAGAAAAGGGATCATCTTGTGGATCCCACTAGGCTAGTAGGGAATGACCAGGTGTCACTTGCCCACTACCCCACTGAGTTTTTTACATGAATATTTTATTACCACGAGCTAGCGAGCAACCAATATGTAAGTGGTGGGCCACGCTGACCATGTCTTAAATGATTTTTAGAAGCAATGTGGTATGGATTCAAGGCGATTCTATTAAGGAAACAAGTTTCTCGATTTTGTAGAGTACTATTTAAATACAAAGGTGGAGTATTGAATTTTTCCATTGATGTCAAAGGGAGAGAAATGGAACTCAAAATTTTATATCTTATAAGGGGAGAATAGGGAAATAATTTTGGACAATGCCTATCTATTCATGTAAAGCCAAAATTTTATTGTTTTCCATCAATGACAAAGGAGGAGATTGTTAAACTAAGTTTTTCATTGATGTCAAAGGATCTCATTGCTATCAATAGAATCTTTTCAAGGAAAATGAGAATTAAATGGAGTTGTACTATCATACCTTTTTGTGTTACTAATTTTACTATCACATTATTTTTATTTTTAAAATTATATATTGCTAGCTATACTATCAAAAGAACTTGAGGAGTGTTTGTGTTTCCAAAGTGTGTTTTTTAGTATCTTCTATACTTGATCAAATTTAAATGTATCATATTTGATATTAGGAGATATGTGGGAATAATACTATAAATACCATACATGCATCTATTCACTATGATAGAAGAAATCCATGAGTTTGATATGAAATGTTCTAGTTCAATTTCTTAAGGCAGACAAATTTCTTTAGCAATACAATTATGTTTAGTATTTCTTCTTGAAGGTGTGTTTGGCTCTATGGTTTGAATGGAGAGTATTTCTACACATTTTCTATCATTCTAGAGTTTTTTGAAGAAATTTTCTATATCTCTGTCTCTCCCCTTTCTTTATATTTTTTTCTCACTCACTCTCTACATATCCCTATACCTTTAGCTACCTATATCTATCATTATTCCCTCTCTATTTCTCCCCATCCACCTCCCCCATTCCTCTCTCTCTATATCCCTCTCCCTCTCCCTCTCTAAACCTATAGATATCTACCTATCTCTCCCCCTCTCCCTCCCCCCTCCATCCATCTTTGTCTCCCTTATCTAACTCTACCTCTCTCTTTTTTCCATATTTCTCTTTTTCTCCCTCTATTGCTCCCTCTTTCCATCTCTCCCTCTCTTCCTCTCCCTCTCCCTCTATGAAGAAAAGGTTGTAATTGATTCCAAATGAGCTCATTGTTTTCAATGGAATCTTTTCAGGAGATCAATGAGAATTAAATGGAGTTGTACTAGTTATCTTAACTTTTTAAGTTGGTAATTATAGTATCACATCATATTGACTTGTAAAAGTATATATTACTACCTATTTTTTCAAAAGAAGTTGAGAAGTTTCTATTTTTTGGAAGTGTGTTGTGTAGTATCTACTAAATAGACAAAATTAAGTGTATCATATTTTATATAGAGAGATATGTGTGAATCATACTAGCAATATCATGCATCCATCTATTCACTATTACAAAAGTAATATGAGAGTCTGGTCCAAAGAAAATTAGTTTAGTTTCTCAAGGTAGAGAGATTTCTCTAAGAATATAATTATGTTCACTATTTCTTCCTGAAGGCATGTTTGGCTCTACAATTTGAATGGAGAGTATTCCTACACATGTTTTATCATATTATATAGTTTCTAGAATATATGTTCTACATGCAAGAATTTTGAGGTGATAGAAGGCTCTTTATGCTTGTTTGTACACTAGTTGGTGTTGGAGAACTATGTGGCAACAAAGTTAGTAGTGTGTGGCATTCAAATTTAGTATGTGTTCTTAAGATAGGACCTAGTTAAGGTTCTTGTCAAAGCAAACAACATAATTTTTTTTAGAACTAACTTATTACAAGTTTCATGTAATTTGAATTTAGGTCCACCTTATTTTATCTTAGTTGCTTGTGAACCCCTAGCCAATATGGAAGAGAATTAATAAAATGTCATGTATGTATTCATTAGTTCTACACATGCACAATGTGAAGTATAGTTGAAGAGAAGGCGATGAGTGGATATATACAAGGAGAAAAATGTGTAAGTATCTCAATTGCTATGCACCAGTATAAGAATATCTTAAGGAGAGTAGTAGAATGTCTAAATCAATTTCAAAAAGTTTGTAAGCTATGTAATTAGCACTAAAGTTCTACAAGCCTTATCTATGCAATTCTATAGGTTGGTTCCTACAAGTACATTTTGAGTATTGGTGTCTTTGATAGGTTGTTACCTACTTCAAATTATAAAATTCACTTGTTATATTCCTACTTTATGGGGATAGAATTTGACACTAGATCAATGTAGCTATTCTCACCATGGTTTTTCCCATCTTGGGTTTTCACATATATCTAGTGTTCTAGTGTGTGAATGTGTGCTCATGATCATTACTCGATTAATAGTAGTGAAGGTTCAAGTTTCATGTACAGATATGTGTGTTGATGTAAAAAAGTTTTAAATAGTTTGATCTATTGATTCACCCCCTATCTCAATAGACTGTGTGTCCTTCACCCTCACCCCAATGCCTATCTATATATCAAGCTATCTCTCCCTATCCCCCATATCATCTCTACCTCTCTCTTCCATATCTTAATATTCCTTGTGTCTATACCTCACTCACTCTCCCTCCCTCCCTCTCTCTATCTCTACCTTTGTCTTTCTTTCTCTTCCTATATATATCTCTCTTCTCTCCCCTTCTCTTTATATATATATATATATATATCCTTGTATCTCTATCTCTATATATCTCTCCCTCTTCATATTCTTATATATCTCTTGATTTCTTTCTCTATATATCTCTCTCTATTTATCTATCTCACTCTCTATTCCCAACTTCTAATAGATATTTGTATCTTCATCTCACTCTATACCTCTTTATATATCTCTCTATTGATTTATATATTTCATCTCTCCATCTATCTTCATCTATACCTATCTATCTCTAGATACCTCTCCCTCTTGTTGGACCTATATATCTATATATTCATTTTCCTCTCTATCTATGCATATCTATCCTTCTCTCTCTCTCTCTCTCTCTCTCTCTCTCTCCTCTCTCTCTCTCTCTCTCTCTCTCTCTCTCTTCTTCTAATCTATCTCTCCATATTTCTCTCTCTCTCTCTCTCTCTCTCTCTCTCTCTCTCTCTCTCTCTCTCTCTCTCTCTCTCTCTCTCTCCCTCCCTCCCTCTCCCTATTTTAATACTCAAATTATGTATAAACATGAGAATTTTATAGAATTCTCTCATTTATTGAGAAAAAAATGGTAAAAAGGAATTTGGGTCCTATGATTCTCAATCCACATTATTTTTTTTTACCTATAACTATATTCTTATCTAACATACACACACACTTTTCATGGTTTAGAAAAAATATAATTATTTTTTCACAATTCCATAACCTTTTCTTGTTTTTTCAATGTAGAAGAACCAAATTGCAAGTTTTTAGATTGAATTTGATAGTATGAACTAAAATCTTAATGTTTTATGTTTGAATTTGATAACATACAATTTTTGGTTCATATTTGTTGGCAGATGGTTAGCACTCCCCTTAGGATTTGTGAAAAGGGACTAACCACCTCCCATACAATTAATGTCTCTACCATTTGTATCGGGTGTTGATAGATCAATCTTTTGAAACAACAACAAATATTGGCCAACCATGGTATCAAAGTATTGGGTCATGAGTTCTAATCCCCTCGACTAATGTTGGGGGGAGATTGTTGATAGATGGTCAATGCTTCCCTTAGGATTTGTGACAAGGCACTAGCTACCTCCCATGTGATCCATCTCTCTACCATTTGTATCAAGCATTGTTAGATTGATCTCTTGATGTGATAAAGAATGTGGGCCAACAATATTTTCTAATAATTTTATTACATTAATATAGAATTGAAGATAATACTAAGGAAGTTGATGAAGAAATTAAAATTTTTAGTGGGGTGATCCCATAATACTGGTTTAAATTTTTCTGCCAAACTAGACACTAAACTAACTTTTTCTAACCAAATCTTCACTTTGAGGCACCTATAGTGGCTAAACCATGAGGAATTTGAAGATGATGCAAACTAGTGATTTGTGACATTTTGTCTATAGATTCTAAATATAATTTTTCAAAAGTTTTGGAATCATATTGCACTTCTTTTTCCATCTCATTCAAAAACTAGTTTTTTTCAATAAATACCACTTTTAAGGAGTGATGTTCATTGTATACAACATAAATTTTTTCCATGAAGGATAAAATTTTTTTTTTTGAATTAGATTTGTAACTACGATGTCTAGTGCTTCCAATTGGTTTCATAGTGTTTTATTGAATATTTTTCCTTAATCAAGTTTTGAAGTCAAACCAATTACAATTCAAACATAGGTAGACCGTATACAACATAAATTTTTTGTATGTATCAAAATTCTTTTTGGTTGGATCAAGGACTTCAATATCTAGTGCACTCATATTTTTTCAATTTTTTTCTGATAATCTATTATTTTTCCATATGTGCAAAACAAAGTGCTTGATTTTGGTTAACAACCTATGTTTAATCAAACTAAAAACACAAATACATAATAAAACCAAATCATATTAAAATTATATACATTGATAGCTCGTTCCAAGGACTACCATCATCTAGTTGGGTCTGTGAAGTCTCCATTTTCATCCTCCACTCAAGCTTCAAAGGTTAAAATTTTGGAGTTTCTAGTCCCAGGAGGGAGAAGGGGAAAAGGGGGTTCAGAACCCCTTTCCACAAGTTTCTTTTTCTTTTTTTCTCAGGAAATGTGGGACCCAACATTTTATGGGTTTGCTCGAAGGGGGTGTTGCAAGTATGAGCAAGTTTGGTGGTGTTGTCATTAATGTTTTCATTGATGTCAACACAGTTCAGTATATTGTATATTGTGCATGTATAGTTGAGAGTGTTGAGATGTTGTGAGTACATGGAGCTATCTTTATGGTGTCGCAAAAGCATTGACATGATGAGTTCCCAAGTTCTTTTGAGAAAATTAATAAAGAGAGAAGTCAAGGTTATGAATGTGTTTAGAATGTGCTCTATGTTTCTCCTGTGTTGATCCTATGCTTGTGTGGATCTAAAAGGTTGTTTCTTGATGATCTAATGGTGATATCTCCTGAATTGTAGCTTCTAGTTTGATGGGATGTGAAAGTTATGTTCACCGATGTGTGAACCATTCTGGCAAAGTTAGCTTTTTGTGACTGGGAGAAATGTTTCAGCTCCATAGTCCTTCGCTGTTATATTTCAGATTGTGTGGATCTGAAATGTGTCTTATAATGGTGTTCTCTTGGTTCTGGAAAAGGCACATGTGGTTTCATGATTCAGAAGTCAAGCTTACGAGTTTTTGTATGTGTTTGCATCATCCAGATGGATTGATGGAAGGAGTTCGATGTTCAAGATTGTTGTACTTATTGTGGATATATCTAAAGGAACTTGAGATGTATTCTCATGCATAATGAATCATTTTGGTTCATCTACATTTTATCTTGTTGTTCGGAAGTGTGTACTTCAATGTTCATTTGTGTTTTCATTAGGTTTGGCCGACCTAGTGTTTACACTTCATTTGAAGAATTAAATTTAATTAAGGAAGCATGTGGTTGATCCGTGACATTATTTTTGGTCTTGGTTAAGTATTTTTATTGGTCCACTCTCATTCCTTTCCACTGTGGTAATGTTGAGTTGCTGACCTAATTTGAATTTATGAAATGAGGCATATGTGGCCAACCTTGGAGAAAGTTTCTAAGGTTGAAGATGGTATAAATTCAAGACGAATTGTGAAGAATTGTATGGATGATGTAAAGTGACGAAGTAAGCCACAAATCAAAAGAGAAAAAGTGTGTGAAAGTGAGTTGAGGCAGCAGTACTCCATTGTGTTAGATTCCTAAAGGCAGTGAGCTGAAAGTTTCTACAATCTTCTAATCAAGGCTATGAATGTGTGTTAATTGTTGTGGTGGATATTTTGTTTTCTTTTGTATCAATAGGTAGTGAGCCTCCTTGTTGGACATTGATTCCTTTCTGTAGCTAGTGAGCCTTTGTTTTTGGATAATGAATCCTCTTTTGGGCAATGAGCCCTTGGCAGTGAACCTCTGAGGTATTCAGTTTTGTTATCTCTTTATATTGTGAGCTAATCCTTGCCATGGTTTTTCCCCCATTGGTTTTTCCATGTAAGAATCTAGTGTTCATTGTGTTGATTTTACTTTATGTTAGTTGTGTTTCATGTTCATACTTAACAATAAAATAGTGTGGTTGTGGAATTGATAAGTGTTGAAGTTTTGAGTTTGAATTTTTGTGACAACTGGTTCACCCCCCTCTCAGTTGTCATGTGCATTTTTAATAGGGGGTTCTAGTAAACCCCCTTTGGGTTTTCTTGAACAAAATGTTCATTTGAACCCACAAAAACCAATTTTGTGCTTTTACCTAGTGTGAAGCTAGAACTTAAATTTTGGAGGAATTTGAAGCTAAAAAATGAATGAGATGACATCATGAAATAAAGAAATCAAATTGAAAATTTCAAGTTACATACTCTTTCCTATGTCCCTTATGTTCATGCCTCCTCATCATTGTTTATTCTCTATATATCCTAGTGTTAATGCACTTCATTGCAACCCAATTGTAAATTGTTCCATGCTTGATATCCATTATCTTTGCAACAAGTTTTTGGTGTAACTAATTTCTTTTGATTGATTCTACAACCTCTTTCAATTTTTTAGCTTGTCTAGATGGTACAAATCCTGGGTGTTGAGTTGATTTAATCTTCTTGCATCCTAGTTGACTTACATGCTCTAGATGACTTCGTATACTATGATATATTTTATTTAGGGCTAGTTTGATGTGTTTTCATCACTAGATAGGGTTTGACATGATATTAGTTTGATGAGTCTTGTATTTGGATGTACTTCATTTCTTCATTTGACTTCTTGTCTTAGATGGATATGATCACAATACTCTATTCATTTTATCAAGAGTATTTGAGTTCACTTTGTGATAATTTAATGATTGGAGGTATGTATTCTTGAAATCCATGAAGAATCCTTCAATTTAGGCTACTTGATTTAATTGCCATGATAATGTTTGAATATGTGTATATAGATTTGAGGTTATGGTTTTATCACACCATGTTATTGGATACCTTTATGAGTGACATTCCATGGTTTTTTAGCACTATAATTCTTGCACATGTCTTGATATGTGATACATATTCCATGTAAAGGAATTTTTAATACATAAATTAGGTCTTTATGATTTTAGGATTACTTAAAGACCCATTAAGTATTTGTGTAAAAATTCCACCAATAGATATATAAAAAGGGATAGTTGTGACCTTTGCCATTGATAGGAAAGGGGGAGAAATGAAACTCAAAAGTCTATATCTTCTAAGGAGCTCAGTGGAACTCATTCCAAACAACACTAGTCTATCTTCATGTGCAGCCAAAATTTTGTTGCTTTCCATCAATGAAAAAGGGGGAGATTGTTAAACAAAGGTTGCTAGTGATGTCAAAGGAGCTCACTGTTGTCAAGGAAATATTTTCAAGAGATTAGTAAAAATTAAATGGAGTTGTACTATTGTACCTTTTTGTGTTAGTAATTGTACTATCATATTCTTTTGAGTTACAAAAGTATATATTGCTAGCTATATTGTCAAAATAAGTTGAGGAATGTTTGTGTTCTAGAAATGTGTGGTGTAGTATCTACTAAATAGAAAAAATTAAATGTATCATATTTGATATTAGGAGATATCTATGAATCGTACAAGAAATATCATGCATGCCTCTATTCACTATGATAGAAGTAATCTTAGAGTCTAATTTGAAATATTTCAGTTCAATTTCTCAAGGTAGGGAGATTTATCTGGTAATACAATTATGTTAGGTATTTCTTCCTGAAGTCATGTTTGGCTCTACAGTTTAAATGGAGAGTATTTCTACATATATTCTATCGTATTCTAGAGTTTCTAGAAGATATGTTTAGCATGTAATAATTTTAATGTGAGAAAAGGCTCTCTATGCTTGTTTGTCAACCAATTGGTGTTTAATAATTGTGTAGCATGTGGCATTCAAAGTTAGTGTGTGGTGATAAGATAGGAACTATTTTAGGTTCCTATTAAAGTACACAACATCATGTTCTTTTAAAAGCAAAAAAACTATTTTAGGACTGACCTATTATACGTTTCATCTAATTTGAATTTAGGTCCACCTTATTCCATCCTAGTTATTTTTAAACCCTTGGATGACATGTAAGAGAATTTATGTAATGCCATGTATATGTTCATCATTTTCATGGATGCACAATGTGAAGTATAATTTAAGAGAAGGTGGTGAGTGAATATACAAGGAGATAATTGTCTGAGCATCTCAATTAATATGTGTCATTATCAGAAGATCTTAAGGAGTGTAGTAGAGTATCTAAATCAAGTTTAGAGAGTTTGTAAGTTGTGTAATCAACACTAAATTTATACAAACCTTATCTTTGTAATTATGTAGGTTGGTTCTGACAAATACATTTTAAGGATTGGTGTCTCTAGTAGATTGGTGCCTACATTAGATTGTAAAATTCACTTGTTATATTCCTTCTTTTTGAGGATAGATTTGGATAGTATATCCAAGTAGCTATTCTCATCATGGTTTTTCCCATATTAGGTTTCCACATATATCTAGTGTTCTACTATTTGAATGTGTGCTCATGATTGTTGCTTGATTAGTAGTAGTGAAGATTCAAGTTCCATATTCAGATATGTGTATTGATGTATAAAGGTTTTAAATAGTTTTGATCTATTGATTCACCCCCCATCAGTAGATTGTGTGTCCTTCACCCTATCCCCTCTCCCTATCCCCCCTCTCCTCTCTCCCTCTCTCCATATCTCTCAATCTCCCTTGTCTTTATACCTCACTCACTCTCCCTTCCTCCCTCTCTCTTTCTCTACTCTATTTCTCTACCTCTCTCTTTCATTCTCTTCCTATATATATAATCTCTCTATATATCCTCATATCTCTATCTCTATGTATCTCTCCCTCTTCATATTCTTATATATTTCTCGATCTCCTCTCTATATATATTTCTCTCTCTATCTCACTCTATTCGCACCTTTCAATAGATATCTCTATCTTCATCTCTCACTCTACCTCTTTATATATCTCTCTATCTATTTCTATCTTTATTCATCTCTCCCTCTATCTTCATCTATACTTTTCTATCTCTAGATACCTCTCCCTCTTGCTAGAATTATATATCTATATCTTTATTTTCCTCTCTATCTCTCCTTATTTATCCTTCTCTCTCTTCCCCTACCTATCTCTCCATATTTCTATCCATCTCTCTCTCTCTCTCTCCATATTTTAACACTCAAATTAGGTATAAACATGAGCATTTTATAACATCCTCACATTTATTGAGAAGAAAAAATATAAAAATGATAAAAAGGAATGTGGATCCTATGATTCTCAATCCACATTGTTTTCTTTCATTGAAATATATTTTTTATCTAACATAGACACATGCTTTTCATGGTGTTGAAAAATATAAACATTTTTTAATAATTGTATGACTTTTTCTTGCTTTTTGAATGTAGAAGAATCAAAATGCATGTTTTTAGATTGAATTTGATAGTATGAACTAATATGTTATTTTTTTGTGTTTGAGCTTGATAACATACAACGTTTGGCTCATATTTTCTACTAATTTTATTATATTGATATAGAATTGAACATAATACTAAGAATTTTGATGAAATTTTTTAATTTTGGAGTGTGAAATTGAAACATAAATTTTGGAGCAGTGTGAAGCTAAAAAGTGAATGAGACAACATCATGTAATAAATAAATCAAATCCAAAATTTTAAGGCATGTTCTCTTGCCTATGTCCCTTATGTTCATGCCCCCTCCTCATCATAGTTTATTATCTACATATCCTAGTGTTAATGCACTTCATTGTAGCCCAATTGTTAATTGTTCTTGATATCCATTCTCTTTCAACTGATTTTAATATTCTCTAATTTTTTTAATTATCATGAAGTTTTTATCATTACACTCACTTAGCCAAGACAATATTGATCAACATCATAAAATTATTTTCCAACTATAATATTTGAATTTTTCTACCAACCCTACATGTAGATCTAGATCCTTAAACTCTCATTGATGGAATAAGTAGTAATTTAATTACACACTCATCTATGTTATTATACATCATCCTAAAATCCTATTAGGAGAGTAACTGAGCACAATCCCCCCTTAACCACTTCCATTTTTAGGGCTTTACATATATATTTGATTATTATAGATGAAATATGTAAAAAATGATGAGGAATTTGATAAATTTTAGAGAGGAAAATTATTAAAATAAACTCCAAGGAATCTCCATATAAATTTCTATGCTATTCTAAGATATTTGACTAAGCCATCAATTCTAGACACCACCACTAAATTGGGCACTAGGAGATGACATTGCCACCAAGTAGGATGCCATGTGTTTAATTGATCTTGTTCCTTCAAATATGTACACTTATATTTATGTAATAGGTTTCTAATGTTCTCAAAGAATATCAATTGATACAAGATTAGAAAGGCAACTGAAATATTTCCTTTTTTCTATTTTTCATCATTTCTCTCATAGTTAAGTATATTTTTTTCTCTTAGTTTCAACTCCATTTATATGTATTAATAGATACTAACTTTGGAGAAGTCTCTATATATATTCATCATCCTAAATTTTTTTACACTTATACTATTTTAAACTTTAGGTGAAATCATTCATCTATATCTATTTTTAGGATATATGCAACCATCTCGATATACTAAGAGGAGAATTTATTTCACCAAATAAGGAAGCTATTTTTTAGAATTCAAGGGATAATTTATGTCATGGTAATAACCCTAGATATTTGTGAAGTGATAGCTTATTGAATGTACCAAGATATATAACTTCCTTTATTGACATTTATCTTCCTAAATTACATGATGTAGAGTTGCTCAAAGTATCCCTCAATTAGATTTTACCTTGTCATAATATCTCTCCTCTCTACCTTGAAGTTAGATTCAATATAAATATAAAATAAGCATAATAAATATTTTAAGTCATCTTTCTAACTCTCATGTAGTTATAGGTAATTTCACATGTTCATTAACTCAGTTAAAGTAATGAGTGTAATTCACATCTCTTCTAAAGAAATAAAGTATCCTTTAGATATATGGCAACATCACGGTCATGTAATATAATTAAATGGACATTGAAATTATTTATTTCAGTGGGGCCATAGTGTTTTAAAAAAAATTCAAATAAAGAACTAGTTGGTTGTAGTTAGTTATTAGCAGTTTAAGATTTATTCTTTATCATTTTTTATCCACCCATGATTAAAAAATTCACTTTTATTTCCAATGAATCCATCTTGGTTACCAAACCAATTGTTCCCTTCACTTTTAATTAGGTTAAAATTTGACCAACTCAAAATTATAGCTCCCTTAGTCTAGTGAACTTGGTTTAATCATGGTTGTTAAAGTTTGCCTAGGTCCTAAGTGATGCTTAGAGTCCTTTTTTTGGATGTTTTCCTACATATCCTAGGTTTATTAGTCATTAAATACCTCTTTTCATGAATTCAATATTTTCATCAAACTAATAACTCTTCCTAATAGGACCACATGTGGATCTACAAAATTTTATTGCATAAATAGTTGTTGCGTTGATTTTTTTAACTCATACATAGATGGTAAAAATAAACATATAGGTGTGTAAATATGGATCTATATCCTTTAATAAATGCATACATACATACAAGGCACTTAAGCCACTTATTTTATCATTTTATGCTCTATTTTTTTCTTTATTTTTGTAAATAATTTTCCCTTATTTAATCAACAAAATGGAGACCCCTTTTCTTGGCTTGCGCATTAGTGTGAGTCTCCAATATTTTTAAATTTTTTAGCTTGTCTAGATGGCAGAGATCCTAGGTGGTGAGTTGATTTAACATGATATCATTTTTATGAGTCTTGTATTTGGATGTACTTGATTTCTTCATTTGACTACTTGTCTTAAATGGATATGATCACAATACTCTAGTCATTTTAACAACATTATTTGAGTACACACTTTGTGATAATTTAATGATTGGAGATATGTAGTCTTGAAATCCATGAGGAATCCTTCAATTTAGGCCATTCAATTTAATTGACATCATAATGTTTGAATATGTGTATATATATTTGATGTTATCATTTTGTCACACCATGTTATTGGATACCTTTATGATTTTCATTCCATGGTTTTTTTAGTACTATAATGCTTGTATATGTCTTAGGATGTGATACATATTTCATGTAAAGGCATTGTTAATACATAAATTAGGTATTTATCATTTTAGGATTATTTAAACCCATTAAATACTTGTGTAAAAATTCCTCCAATAGTCCCTAATTATCCATGAAACCCTAAGTGATTATGGTTTTATTCTCATGATAATTTTGGTACAATACAAAAAGAGAATAGTGTTGTCTAATAAAACTATGTTGATAGTACATACATGGTAAGTGGTTTTGAAATACATCAAAAATAGATAATTACAAATATATTCTAATAAAAAATATAATTCACATCATAATTAACACTTGATAAAATAGATCCTTGATTTTGAATATAGTTTCCTTACAAAATAAGTTAAGCTAGGGTCTTGTTTTTATTGTTTGATGGCCATATTCATGGTTGAGCTTAAATGCATTAGTGATATAATTTTTTAGACTATATATGAGATAGATAGTAAGGTTTCAAGGATAAGGTTTGTGAATGTGAATGAGGTGCAATGTTTGATTCTAGATATGGCAACCCACCAAACCTTAGGGATGATATTTTATTCAAGGAGAGCATCATGTTAAATGATAATGGTTTCAAAGGTTTATCAATGATTAGAAGGATTGACATATTGGCTTTCTTGCAGTTGTAGGGACAATGAAGGCTTTTATTGGATAGTGTGAATGAATACTTGTCTCTAATGCATTAAGATTAACTATCATACTCAAGCTCATTATTATTCATTTTTTTAAAGGAAACTATATCATGCCTAGATAGTCATATAAACCTAGCCAAAATGATGGGAAATCATCTTGTTTGAGTGTGGTCAAAAAATATTTTTCAAATAACTTAGAACAAAATAAAGAGATCAATAGGAGTTAGAAGGAGATCACATTTATGGAAAAGAAGATATTTCATGGGAGATTAGCACTATCCTACAAATAAGACAATAATGAAAATATATTGAATACCTTACCCAAAAGTATTTGGTCATTGACATGAGTATGACGATGAATCTAGGGTATTGTTAAATTTTTTAAGATAGAATAACCAAATGAGGACATGATTATCTCTCTCAAATGAAATGGAACTATCATAACTATGAGGTCATTCATATGTTATGATTAACAATGTTAAGACTATCTTATAGAACTACAATATTTCTATTATTGAAGGTTTTCTTATCATTTATTATTTCAATATATGACTAAGAAGAAGAACTCCTAGAAATTATAAAATCACAAAATGTAACCTAGTGGGGGAAAGGACATGGTAGCATCTAAAAATCACGTAGATTGTAAGACTGTCATGCCTATGGTGACATAGGATGGTCATCTTATTAGGTTTGGATGGTTGAAACTACTAAATGCATGTTGGCTTCCTAATTATCCTTGGTAACTTAATTCATGTATAACATGATCTAGACATAAGACATGAGATGATGAAGATCTAAGAAATGAAGATCCAAACAAATTTGGTTGATGTGAAAATTTGTTGGACTTAGTGATTGACAATGTATTTTTCTATTTATTGATTAAAATTGATTTGATTATGAGGAATTTTATGCTCTTCTTATTTTATTGTAGGTATGGGAAACTAGGAAAACACAAAATTTACTCTTGTTAATATTGTTCATGCAAGAATGAGGCACAATATGACCAAAAATGTAGGAGAAAATTTCATGTAGATAAATTGATATGGAGTGATTGATCCATTATGTGATTAATAGCCAAGTACATGAATATTAAATACTTAAATAAGACCTATATTTCATTAATTCAAATCTAATGTGTAAGAACAAGGACAAATAATGCAAAATCATTAATATTAAAAGGTTGAATATGATATTTTCATGAGTAAATTAACCATCTAAAATTGCATAATATTACTTGCACTTGTGAATGATGAGTTATAGCTACCTAAACTACAAAGAAAAGGATGATTCTTGAGATAGGTTTGGAGTGCATTTATAAGGAGGTCAAATAATATCTATCTTTCCATCTCATGGGACCTATTTAAGAAAAAATTGAACATAAAATTTAATTAGGACCTAATTCATTCCCTTGGTCTCTTGATCATTCAAAGGTAGTGTCTTAATAGCCCTACGAGAATAGACTTCTAAAATGTGATAGAGTATTTCTTTGAGTTCATGGTAGCTATAACTTTTTCCTTTGGATCTATAGGTGGATGTGGGGTCCCTCCATAATAATCTCTTAGTTTTGGTCAAATTAACAAAAAATTATCATGCCAAGAATAAAAAGTGTTAGTTGAGATTAGTGTAAATGTGGTAATAGATATATTTTATGTTTTATGCACAATGGGGCCAAAATAATTATGACAACATGTCTAGGTAGGTAGGTGAATGTTAGGTAAGGTTGCAACTCATTCCTATAATCTATAATTATTTTGAGCTACATTATTTTTGGGTAGTCTCTCAAGGGCCTTGAAAACAAGAAAATGTCAATCTATTACAAAGTAGTTATTAGAGTTCATAGTAGAAATAAATATTCTATCAAGACCTACATGTGAATGTTGTTGATGTTTAGCAGCTTCGGGCTCAATTCTTCCAACCTCAAATGAAGACATAAATGGCAACGTGTAATCTCTAAAGATGGCTAACCTAAATTGTAATCAATATTTATTATTTGTAATTTATTTGGTGGCCGACCTAGCTTTTATTTGTAATTATATTTTCTTTTGGTGGCCGACCTTCTCCTTGAAGAGGTGTGACCTCTCTTGCACAATGTATATATAGAAGTTCATTCTTCCTCATTCAATCATCAATAAAGTTCGATCTCCTTATTCATTCAAGTGTGAATTCTTCAAGAGAGAAGTGTGAATTCTTCTAAGTGTAGATTGAAGGTCAAGTAAGAGTAGATTACTAGTTTTTTATTACATCCATTGCTGGTGTTGATTATTGGCCTTGTGTGTGGACTCATTGTAAAGAGACTTGTTTCCATTACATATATATAAGAGATATATATTTGTTGTTGGGTTTTTCTCCCTCAAGAGGAGGGTTTTCCTAGCGTATTTGTTGTGTTATTGTGTTTGATTTTGAATTAATTTTTTGTGTCTCTAATCTGATCATAAAACTAACATGGTATCAGAGCGGGTTTGAAGAAGATCTTGATCAAAATTTTATTACAGTGATACTCTTTATTCTCTTTCTCCTTGTTGT
>VDFB02058242.1:401497183-401551101 GCA_007258455.2 Sequoia sempervirens
CCTACTAGGGGTCATAGGTTGGGTTGTAAGGAAAAGGTCTCACAACATGCACACCTAGAACACTCCTATAATACGAGGAAAGGATCTTTCAATATCGCCAAACGAAACCAAAATGGTTCACACTGGTTTCACCAAAAATGTAAGAGGGGACCAACCATGTTAAGGCCCCAGGTCATAGAGAGCCAAGAGTGGAAGGCTGCCCTAACTTACTTCACACTAAAGGGGTCTTTGAAATGAAGAATGAGAATGATGACTATAAAGTCCTTCAATCACTTTGTAGACCCAAACTTTATTTTTGGCTAAGCGAGCTAGATTTTTGGAGTCGATTATGTGCCTTAGACAACTGTCTACCCGAGGACGATAGCATAGTGCACTAGCGTCTCTTTGGCATGCTAGTGTCTGTATGGCCAAAAAACAGTGAACAAAGAGAAATTGCTAAAAATACCTACTAACAACATAGCTAGTGCAATCTAGATGGTAAAAATAGAATGAGAAAGTATGCAAAGTAGATACTAAAATGATAAAGTAAATAGACTAGAACTAAGGTAACGAAGATAATCTCACAAAAATGCATGTTCGTGAACTAGCTCTGAATGCATGTCCACCTACACACAAGAAAGAGGGGAAATTTGTCAAGGCTGTATCGGGGCTTGCCTTAGTTAGACCTCAGTTTTGGTGTTTCCATCTCCACAGACAACCAAATAGCAATGATAGAGAAATGTATCATATAGAAGTAAACAAAGAAAGCACAAGAGTAACACTAAAAAATAATATATAGCTACTCAAAAAAATTGTAAAGGAGAGGAATGAAACTTTACCACCTCAACCAAGAGCTCACTAGCTGATGATGGAGAAAGAGAGCTTGAAAAATCACCACAGCCTCGACTGGGATGAAGGGAGGTGTTGCAAAACCTCAAGCCCATGTTGTAATGGCTTGCTTCACACTTGCTTGATGGAGTTGATGGAGTGTTGTTGCTGCAATGGAGTTTTGGAGTGTTGCTAAGAGTGAAATGAAAGTTGAGAATGCTTGAGAGTGCAAGAAGTGATGGAAAAAAGATGAGTTGAATGAAGAATGGAGGAATTTGAAGGAAGAAGAGGGAAGAATCTATTATTTTTAGGGTCGGTTGGTCAAAGAGAGATGTTACAAACCATTCCCAATAAGAAGTTTAACACCTCTACTAGCTTCAGATGCAAGAATCTGTCAAGGATGTAAGCATGCTACACGAAATTTTTTGCACCATGCGGGTGTCCTCGACAAATATTCCTCCACCGACACAATAGACAGATGCCAAGTGGAAGAAAGTTAGCAAGCTGATGTGGAATTTTTCCTTTGGATTTGGTTTTCTAAGGTGAGGATCTGTAAAAGGGGAATTTGTGTAAAGGGTGAAAATTCGCTCCTATACAATACCATACCTTGGTCGACATGCCCCTACCTATTATTTATTGGAGTGAGGAAGAGGTCACTAACCTCAAAATTCTTACTCGCGCCATTGAACACAGAACTAGGGAGTGGGTGGATGTACAAATAACTCAACTCAAAGAACAAGGTGCAGAGTTGACATATAGGGATCTTGAGGATGAGCTTGAAAGTGAAACTCATAGTGGTACAGCCATTGGTTCATCAAGTGAAGCCCCAAAGTCCCTGCTATTCATAAGGTCCAAGAAAATGAAGGATGCACCCAAGCATAAGCCTAAACAAAAGGTGTACTCCAGGAAGGAAACCGAGGGGCAACCATCTAAAAGGTCAAAAAGAACAAGGACATTTCTGCTTGAAATGCCTATCATCCAAGAAGAGGAACATCCACAAGAGGAAGAAGAAACTAAGCAAGCTCACTTGCTGCATACCACTTTTTCTCTCGTTGTTGCTGCCACCACCACTCCACCACCTTCCACTTTTAGAGCTTTTCCCGTCTTGTCTCTACCCACCGCACATGGACATCTCAGTCCACCTCACCTCCACTTCGCTTACTACTCTAGTTATGGTACTTGACTCCTCTTCCACTACTTCCTCGCTATTTTCTTCCTTGTTCCCTTCCCCATTACCCACATTTTCCACTTCGCCATTGTCCATGCCCCAAACATCTATAGTATCAGTTGCCTTGCGACAACATTTCACTGCCTATATGTAGTACATGCCTATTGAGATTTCTAAGGTAACCCTTGACCCCGAGGTCCAAGTTCTATTGGCTCAACTTGCTACTGGCTTACCTTTTCCACCACCACCTACCAAACCACCAAAAATGGAGGCAACAATGCATATTTTGGAAGAGATGGAAAGACTCAATGTAGAGCAATATAAGGAAGCCACGCAAAAAATGGATGAACAGCTCGAGGATTCTAATAAAGTTGATTATTTTGAACATCTAGAAGGCAGATTAAGTATAAAATTAGACAAGGTGGCCTCTGATGAGGAAAGGTCACAAACTTCAAAAGAATACATTGAGGCTCTTCATGAATACTATGTAATAGAGACATTGGATTGGGAGCTAGAAGAAGATACACACTGAGAGGAGAACCGCTCTGAGGAGGGGAAGGTAGACATGGATCTAGATGTCAAAATACTTGAAGAGCCTCGACAAACTAGCCAAGATAAGCGTCTAATGCAAGAAGAAGTACTTCTAGAAAGGGAAGAAGAGAGATAAAGAAGAAGAGAAAGATTCCCAAGGAAAGAGCTCTGAGCCTAAACATAGTGTCAAGATTGAACATGAAGAAGAAAGGGAGCTCCATGAGGAGAATATCATTGAAGATAATGTGGCTTCTGCCAAGCCTAATATTGGAGGGACCACACTAGAAAAGGAGCCCAATGGGGAGGAAAATAATGATGAAGAGACTCCTAGTAATGAAGAGATCAACCTCAAAAGGAACAAGAAAAGGAGAGTGGATGTGAATCACCGAAGGATCAAATAGAGGTTCCCGCATGGCTAGAACAACAATTAAAGAAGAAAGCTCTAGTGGTCGCTAACCCAAAAGTGAGGCTAGAATCAATACTAGCTTGAGCGCAAACAAGGACCCAAAAAGAGAATAACCTAAAATCAGATTGCACATTACGGTTGATTCTTTTAGATCTCGAATGCTACATGTTTCCACGCCAGTAGAAGGAAAAGATGCAGGAATAATTCAAGGGCAGGACTATCGGATATCCATGATCAACCTAGGCCCCGCTAGTTGTGAGCAAGAGATCGATAACTTTCAGGGATCCGTCTCCACCATCATACAGTAGATGAATAAGGACCAATCCACCAAAGAAGAGCTAAAAGCACATGGTGGAACTCACTACTTACATCCAACAATGGACGTCCATAGAAGAAGAAGCTCTAGCGGAACTGTCTAATAAGGACCAATCCACCAAAGAAGAGCTAAAAGCACATGGTGGAACTCACTACTTACATCCAACAATGGACGTCCATAGAAGAAGAAGCTCTAGCGGAACTGTCTACGCCTACTCTCCTCTCTAAGGAGGAGCTAAATAAAATGGAAAAGATGAAAATTTGGACAAAGTCCACTACAGATTAGTTCAAGAGGGTGGTTGATAGGGGCAACAAGGGCATCCATTATACCATCAGAGCACATAATCACTTTTTGGCCCTCAAGAAGGAAATTGAGCCATAGGTTGATACGTGCAAGGAATTCTTAGAGCTCTACAGGATTATGTACCCCAAGTTGCAATGCATCTTAAAGCTGTCTCTAGAGGTCAAGGAGAAATAATTGGATTTTCCTAAGGAAGATCATGGTTTAATTGATGATTGTATGCATACCCTCGAGTTTAAGAAGGTAGTTATGGACAGTTCATTGGTGGCACTGGAGGACATCTATGCTAGTGTTGTTGCTCACTTGGTTGAAGTGGATGACTTCCTGAAATCAATGATGGATGATGAGGCACCCGCTTTAGATCTGGAGAAGGTCAAGCATGAATTTAACGAGCACGTCAAGTGAGGAGCCAACAATACACTATTAATTGATTTTATGGATTTTGTTGCTTGAGCCTTCTCAAAATAGAAATAGATGGTAAAAGAAAGAGACAAATATGTGAGGCATCATGAGGAAATGCTAAATGACTTCAACGGAATCACCTTTCAAATAACCAAGATAGATTTTGCATAATGGGACAAGCTCTAAGCCATGATTAGGAAGTTTGTGGAGAATGCTACTCTCCAAAAGAATCCTGAAAATCTAGTTATAGATGATGAGTATTTGACCACATAGCCATAAAAGTTGGAAGTAGCTAAAAGACAAAGCAACTACAAGACAAAATAGACTAGAGGACGAAATAGGGAAAAGACAAAAAGTCTAGTTTATATTGTAATATATTGGGGGTAGGTGAAAACCTAAGTGAAATGAATCTGAGCCACTCATTGTAAATAAATCTTGTCCATTCATTTCACTTTTTGAAAACTATAAATAGGGGCATCCTTTCATTTTCTATAGAGATGAGTTTTTGTAAGACATGCTACTACAAAATATATAAGAAAATCATGTTTTGATGGTTTCTTGTGTATTTCTCTCATATGTGCATGATTCTATCTCCAAGTATTAGATTCTATCTTTTTTCTCTAAGTTTTAAGTTGCTTTCAATTGTTAGTTTATGTTGAACTTTAATGGTGAAGAATGCTATGGTGTTTGATTTCTTCCTAGCTCATTCTTTTTGTTGTTTCTTGATGATAAACTATTGTGTAAAGTTAGTATGAACTTTGTTTATATTGCTACACTTAAGTTCAATTGGTATTCATGCTTTAATGGAAAATGAACAATCTGAAAATCTGTAATGACTCTCTAAAGAAAGAACTAGCTTCATGCGACTATGGGTTGTCCCTGGTTAAATGGAATTCAGTTTTAGGAAGTCTATCCACTGTAGCAGCCTCCATTGTTATTGTTCATCATTAGTTGTAGGTCTAGGAATCTTCTAACCCCTTTACCCTTTTGACTTTTCTTTAAAATATGAAGTTAAGACAAAGTTCCAACATCACTGTGAGGCCAAATCTGATGAGAGGAAGGAGTTTTAGCTTGTTGTTCTAAACTTGCAGCAATTGCTCACTCATTTCTAGACTTTATAAAACTCTTTTTTGTAGACCCAATTCCCCCCATACGTAATAACCATAAAATCCCTTTGTGATTACCAGCAAATCACATCAAAAGCTAAGTTTTTTTCACAAGCCATGACCTAGCATCCAAGAGACCTTGGGGTGATTTCTAAAAATTAGTTACACAAATTACCTTTCAAGAGAAATAGCATACTTGTGTGTTGTCTATGTTGAGAAGGTGCAAAAACACCCATCAATAGAAATCAAGAGCCAAGATGCATTGGTTAATGGATGGCTAAGATTGATTGAGGTTTATCCTTGTAAAAAGTATCACAAGAAGGATAAATATGTAAAATGGAGGCTTGAATTCTAGATAGTTTAACATGTCTGAGAAAGGGTGGGGGGATACTTATAACATGACAAGTTTAGATTGTGATACTTGTAAATGTATCTAATGAATAGAATTTGATGGAAAAAGAATAAGTATTGTGTGGATTTAAATATTATTGGAAATGGTACTAAGGATTAATTATCCTAATCAACTAATTATGTAGGTATTAATTAATTAATTTAGCTAGAGGATTCAGGGGATAAGGTTTTTTTAACCCCATTTTTAAACTTGACAAATTTTAGAATTTTGAGTCAACATCTTTAAACTAAAACCTCCTAGTTAAAAATATTCTCAATCATCTATAAATACTGGGCCTCTTTCCATTTTGAAGAAAAACTGTCATTTGTCTCAGTCAAAGCCCTAAAGAGTAGTGGTGCAACCTACCAATATTTATGAAAACAATTAAATTTCAAAAAATATGAAGGTTTATACAAAACAATTTTAGGGGGTGTTCCTGAGGGTTTTTTGAGCAATGTGGTTAGTTTTTGCAACAACTTGGTTCCTACTTTGGGAGAATTTAAAGTTTCAATTTTTCCAACCAAATTTTTGGAAATCATTAAAATTTATGATCTAATTGTTTGAAACAAAATTATTTTTTTGGGTTTTGATCTTCAAAGTGTTTTTATCATCCCAAAAAAAAAGTAAGGCAAAAGGCTTTACCAATTAGGAGTTATGAGTGTTTTAGTTTTATGGTGTTAAGGAGTGATGAGGAGCTTCACCAGAAAAGTATGTGAGATTATTTTGAAAACTTTTCCAAAGTTTTAAAAGATAATAAAAAGGGAGTTTTTTTTAGCATTTAAATATCTTATTTGGTTGTACGCATTCTCTCTTCATTATGCTTCTTTGTTCACTTTTTGACAAATCCTAACCTCTTTACTCTCTTTTTGCCAAATCCTAACCTCCTTTGCTCACCTTTTGACAAATCCTAACCTCTTTGGTCAATTTTTACCAAATCCTAACTTCTTTGCTCACCTTTTACCAAATCTTAACCTACTTTGCTAACATTTTTAAAAATTGCTCACTTTTTCAAAATTTCTAACCTCCAAGCATTTAAGAGGGGCAAATGTAGAAACAAACTACCATAACCACCTAAGAAGACAGCCAAGGCACATATAATGTTTGACACAACACCTCAAGGGAAGACTGAGATGGAACAACACGGACAGTGGTTTTGGGTTGCAGACATAACCAATGCCATATGAGAACCTTGGAACAGAGTATTGATTTCCATCGAAGCATTATTGGAGCTTGTCATTGTAATACCTGTGTAGATATCCATGTTTTATGATTACAGACAAGATTATTAGAAATAAAGAAAAACATGCATACTAATTATGGAAGCATAGATATGAATATGATTAAGCAGGTGTAAGTCTTCAATTCCCAATATTCACATTGGCACTGCGGACGCATATGAATATTTAGCTGGAAATGCTCATAGACAAGGCTTTGGATGTATAGAGAAGGCACGCAATCTGTCTTACAAAATGTTTCAATGAAAGACCTTCTCACGGAAATACGCGATTGCAGGTATGCGAAGTAGGCAAGATGGCGATGAAGGAAGACATGCTTACTGCCTTTTCCAAGCAGAATGGGATGCAAATACTGCTGAATAAGAACACCATGGTATAAGCGCAGCATGATACTCTTGGACCAGGTAAGCGTGAAGGCATGGTAACAGATTTTGCAATTGAAAATACCAATGCAGCTATGGTAAGCACACATATAGATGGTGTGCAAACTCAGATTAAGGTTGCCATAAGGAAGTGAAATTTTGGAACGCTGTGGTTCTGACAATTATTTGCATGAAAAATATGGACAGCAATTATAATGTTTTTATTCGCAACTCGCTAGACGACATGCATGCAAAGGTGGGAGCATAGACAAAGCCCGCGAATTGTTTGACCAAATGCCTCAAAGAAATGTGATCTCATGAATCGCGATTGGCAGGAATATAGAGTGTGGATGGACGCAAGTGAACTGTTTGGCACGGCGCCTCAAATAAATGTAGTCTCATGGAATGAAATGGTTGCAGGAAATGCACAAATTGGTTCTGTTAAAAGGCATTAAAAACTTTCAAACAAATGCAATTGATATGTGTAAATATAAATTCCTCTGTATTTGGCAGCATCCTCCCTGCCCGCGCCACCTTCAGATGTTGTAATTGAAACTGCTTTATGCAGATTGTGGAAGTCTACACGAGGGATGCGAACTGTATGACAAAATGCCTCAGAAAAGTATGGTTTCATGAGGTGTTATAGCGCAAAGATACAAGCAAGTGAACTGTTTGACCAAATGCTTCAAAGATATGTGGTCTCAAGAGCCGATACGGTTGCAAGATAAGTTAGGAAATTTCAAGCGAAGATAATTGGTAGGTGTAAAGCCAAATGTTTAAACCAGCATCTTCCTGTGCCAAATATATCAGCATAGACATGGCACGATAGAAATGAAAGGATATGCACAAAATGGATTTGTTGGAAAGGCTCTTGAAACCTTTAGGCAAATGCTATTGGCAGATGTAAAGCCATATGCCACAACCTTTGCCAACCTCCTCCCAATTCTGCGCCAAAATTAGAGTTTGTAAAACAAGATATTGACATCGATTAAAACATAAAGAACAGAGGAATTAATCTAAAATATGGAAGCATAAGGCATGCATTGCAGACGTGGGAACACTTTCAAGACAAGCGCACCGATTGACATAACGCCTCAAAGAAATGATGTCTCCTGCCTTATAAAGATTGCAGGATATATGTGGAGAATTTATTTGTTAAATATATTTTAAAAACTTTTGAGCAAGTATGATTGCATATATTTTAGTTGTAGCTGCTCGTTTATACTTGCATGAAACATGTGAAGCATATCAAGATCACCTGCAAATTTGAAAGTAGCGGTAGATCCAACAGAAGTGGTTCGAAGTGATGGCAGGCAAATTCGTGGAAAAAATTCCAACCAGCTGGAATTTGTTGGTCTATTTGATCGTTCTCGTATTTTTAGACAGTATATGACAACGTTGAAATTTAATTTATTAAATCATATAGAATGACTTGTTATATATTTGTTGGTCTATTTGATCGTTCTCGTATTTTTAGACAGTATATGACAACATTGAAATTTAGTTTATTAGATCATATAGATTGACTTGTTATATTTTTATATAACTGTATATGACACTTTATATTATTAGTATACCATAGATAATTATTATAAGTAAATATAATTATTATATTTCAAGGAAGAGTTCTTAGAAGAGGGGACGGTAGCAAATGTAGTCAAGCAGTATGACCTCTTCAAAGGCGAAGGTTTCGTAGGCAGTTTATTTCTCCATAAATATTTCAAGTATAAGCTTGCCTTTGTCATAGTGTATGATGGTTTCAAACTAGCTGTGGAAATGCAAAATGCTAGCTTCCCAAACAAGGCAATTGATCACAATATGAATGAAATTTGTGAATGTTTAGTTGTAAGGATCAAAGAGGAGTATTTTGCAATCTCCTTCCTCTTGGTATATGTTCAACATTACAGTCCCAAGAGCTTTGCCAACATCTCCTCTAGGACATCAAGGGGAAAACTCGGTTGATGTATTTCCAATGCAAGAATGAAAATGTGTGCCAGTTTTTAAAAAATTATTTAAAGTTTATCGGTTTTTTTTTTTATCAAAAGTGGTAGACCACTATAATATTATTTATATAATAATAAGATTATACAAAATCCTGGTTCAGAAGGGCATACCAGTAGGAAAGAACCAGGAAGAAAACCTCTGATTATAGCCCAAAAAGATATAGTTCATACAAATAATCCTGACAAAAATATAGATCGTACAAATGATCCTGATGATCCATGTCAAGAGTTTACAAAATTTTCAAGCTAATTCTAATCATGATTTCCTATCTAATTTTATAAAGCTAAAAAATTCACTATTTTTGTGGCTAACTGTGATAACTAGAAACCCAGTTTGTTTGTTACAAGACCTATTCAACAAAATATATTATCAATAGAATGAGCCCTTGCAGAATTTAGTAGCAACAAAAACTTCAAAACCAAATTCGCACATTCATTGAGCATTGATCAAAATACCAAAATGAAGACCTTGACAACACTAGCAATTATTCTTCCATTTGTTCACCACCTTGAATAGAGTTCTCGTCTTGACCCTCGGGAACGTCCTACAAACCCATATCATTGGCAAAGAAATCATATCCATCTAGCGGTTCTTTGTCTTTCTTCTCCTCTTGCACTGGTCGAGCTCTAACACAATAACTTTGATGTCTCCCAATGGCAGAGATTGCAATATCATGGCCTTCCTTTAATTCTATTTTTCTCTCAGCTGGTGTAGACAGAGCATTCTCAATGGCCAATACTCCTAATGGTGGATTTCTATGGGGGTGAGGAGCATGCTCACACAAGAATGATATTAAGTAATATTTTTCCTTAATGTCAAAAGTCATGGTGGCACACATTCTCATATTGTTCTTCCTTGAGACTTTCAAAATAACACTATCATTCCTAAATTGTAAGGCAAGCCTAACTGCTTCAAAAATTTCATCATAACCCTCACGATTTTTTAAACCCCCCACAAATCCATCCCCTGCAAAATAATTATAACCTTGGGGTATGTGCAGGATCATGATGAGCCAAAAAGTGGCAATATGATGGGTATGTGGCTGATGACTATATTTTTACCCAAAATTGATGAAATGAAAAGGGTTTTTAAAGGAGATTCTCAGCTTTCCACCAATATAAATTATGCTTTACTTTGAATTTAATAAGTAATTATTATATATTTTCTATTCAAATTACGACTAAATTCCTAATTGATAGGTTGATAGACAAACATCTATAGCTTTCAAATGGTATCATATTTTTTGAATCCAAAACATGTGTCACATTCTATGCTATGGATACTATAGGATTAAAAAAATAAAAAATGAATTTCATGAAGTTTTGACCAAGTTAAGGTGGTCAGACATACGAGTTTTTATATTATTTAAAAAATTGTGATAAAAAATTCATAATTAATTATTTACTTGGAAAAAATTACAAAAATATGCATCACATCGAGGCATGATTCCTCCACTTATATCTAAAATATTATTAAAAAAATTATCATTTTATTGTGGTTAGGGTGGTCAAATAGACACCTACCTCTTATTTTTTCCCGAAATTTAAGTACCACTACATTGAAATTTCAAATTTTCACCAAATAGAATGTTTTTTTAAACAAACCTAGTAGTTTAGAAACTACATTCAATTTGCTACATATTCTATTCTTACATATTTTTGAAATAATATAGATAACTTATTCAAATTTTTACATCAAGTTGCCTAACTCTGATTTTTTTGAATTTTTTTCCACTTAAGGGCCTATTTTTTCCATGATGATCTTACACATACCCCTTGCACTGCGTGCAAAAGTGCATCATTATCCAATAGCTAGGGTTTTACAAATTTTGTCACAATTGCTTCCAGTTCAGCTAGGGATTGGAAAAGATCCATTACATTTGATAAATAGATTAACAATTACTGAGAAGGGAAGAGCAAGTGCATGGCTCTGGGGCATGTAATTTCTACACCCAATATCGATCTTACTACTTCCTCCACTCTAGGGAATTCTACTTTAAATATCAGCAACAAATCTCCATGAGAAAGGTGTTCTTCAAATGGTTTTTCCCATTCCCTAATTGGGCAATTCACTCTCAGGTTCCATGGTCAATTCATCATGTTGGCTAGCCTTTACACCTCCAGACGCTATCTTTTACACCTTCAAACATTATCTCTTTTTTTTTTTACCCCAAATGCTTTGAAGAACATAATTCACTTATGATGAAACAGGGTAACTCAACCACTATTTAAAGCCAATAAAATATAGCAAGAGTAATGAACTGGCAAAGAATTGACAAGACTTTCACCTCATCTTCACTTGTGTAAAATCCCTACTTCTGCAAAATTAATAAATTGAGCCTTGCTTGCACTCTTGCAAAATTAACCAGTCATATGTTGCTAAAGGAGAATGTGGCATTTAAATGTCCTTATTTCCATCTGATGACCTATGCTTTGAGCTAGAGAGAATTAGTGAACTTTGTGTTGGCACTACATATGAATGATGATAATCATTATTTGTTAAAATGCCCACTAAAATTGGAGATTGATTATTGTGTTGAGTTCATTCAGCTCGTGTGAGATCTTTATCCTATAGATTACAGAAAAATTCTTCCCAGAAAAATTAATGTGAGTACCTTGAAATAGATTACATGTTAAAGAAAATAAAGAAATGGACAAGTGTCCATCTGCAAAAGCTCCATTTTGTGTCCTTTATCCCATTAAATGAGCTAAGGTGATGACAATCTCAGTACATCGATGCAGGTAATCATAGTTTATGGTAAGCAAATAAAGCTCATCTTGTGTGTGGAGGCATGTCTAAAGAGGCCCAAATACCCACGAGTAGCAGTGATGATTTGAGGGATATAAAAAATTTAAGATTCCTTGATTTTCTTATGATCCTCGTGTGGTAATATTTCAACTTGCATGTATTATCATTCAGCTGAATGATCTCCTTTCAAATGCCTCTTGTTCAATTAGATGAATCAACTGAGGGAAATCACTTAAATGACTTGTATCATGCAAGACCTTAATCTCCTTCGCCTCACACCCCAAATTTGCAAGAAAGTCTGCAATCTTATTACCTTCTCTATAACTGTGTTAGATCATAGTAGCATTGAATTTATCTATCAGTGACCATACTTTCTGTAGTATATAACTTAAATTCCAATTTTGAAGCTTTCTTTCTCTACATGCATTTATAATTATCATAGAATCTTCCTCTATGTGGAGATTTGAAATCTCCAATTGAGATGCCAATTCCAAAACCAGTAATAATGCTTGTGCTTCTGCACTATTGTTTGTGCCTTAATTTAAATGGTATGAAGAGACTACACAAATGTTCCTTGATGAGTTTCTCATACATATACATGCCCTTGACTATCCTGATTCACCTTTAGACACCCCATCAAAATTAATTTAACAAATCCCTCTTGAGGTGGGATCCATTTGACTGAGTTTCTGTTAACTTTATTGGTACTAATTTTAAGCGGGCTTCCATCAAATGGTAACTTTATACCCTTCCAATTCCTCAAAATATAACTGTCCCAATTTGTGAATAATGAGTTTGTGAATTTCTCTTTGACAATGCATGTATTGACCCCTTTTGATATGGATTTTTCAAGTTTCAATATTGATAACTCAACTGGAGATTTTCCTTTTTTGAAGATTCACATGTTTCTTTCCCACCAGATGTGCCATACAACAATCGTTGGGACGATGTGCCAAATGCAAGAAAAAAATGAATTTTGGTATAGTAATGGCCAACTTTGAAAGAGGTCCCAAAGCATATTTGGAAGAGGATTATAGAGTTCTAACTTTGTTTTGATATAGTTCCAACACTGATTAGTAAAATTGCACTGTAGAAGCAGGTGATTAGCTATTTCAAAGTCTTCTTAAAACCCACTATATCTACCAGTACAAATGGAATGTAAAGGTTATCTATTAGATACAAGCTATCCCAAATCGATATGTTTGTAATCAATCTATTCATATTATAATATAATATATATAGGCTCAATGCCTTTTTCCAAATATATATATATATTATATATATATATATATATATATATGATTTTATAATGTTTATTATAAAAATGCAAATTAATTTAGAATATTTTCAAAAACATTTATTTTTTTCATTATTTTTAACAAGATTGTCTTGAATATTTTAATATGAATTTAGAAACTTGAATTGTAATAGTAAATTTAATATTTTTCAATAATTACTAATAGTTATCATTGATTTCTAATTTTACATTCCTTTTTAATACATATTGTAATTACAAAAAATTGCACCCTAGGTAAATTTCCCATTTATTTTACCTTTACTTTAGAAACTATAAGTTTGATGATGCAAATCTTATCGATGTTTTCCCATTCCTTCCATGTAGCCTTATCCTTTTGTGTTAGTGGAGGAATTATTGTTGGGGACATGCATGTGTTGAGCGGACATCCAAGTGCCATGTTGTCATCTTGACAAGATAACTACCTTTGGAATTTGTCGAGGTGTTAGGTTTCTGGTTGGCCTTGAAATTAACATCCTTTGTCGACTCTTGACAGACAAAAATCATCCCTTTACTTCCATTTTGCTAATTAAAAATCATTTTTTCGTGCTTGAACATTCTCCAACTCACTCTCATGTTGCTTCATTCATTCTCAAACTTATTCTTCAAATTTTCTTGCTACTACAAGCTCTCTTCTTAGACTTTACAGTGTTATCTTGTTGTAACACCATTATTTTTGCATAGTCTATGAAGCTCCACTCTCTGGGAAAGGCATCATCTCTTAGTATCTTCTCTCATGCTTGAACATTTTCCAACTCACTCTCATGTTGCTTCATTCATTCTCAAACTTATTCTTCATTATTTCTTGCTACTACAAGCTCTCTTCTTAGACTTTACAGTGTTATCTTGTTGTAACACCATTATTTTTGCATAGTCTATGAAGCTCCATTCTCTTGGAAAGGCATCATCTCTGAGTATCTTCTCTCATGCTTGAACATTTTCCAACTCACTCTCATGTTGCTTCATTCATTCTCAAACTTATTCTTCATTATTTCTTGCTACTACAAGCTTTCTTCTTAGACTTTACAGTGTTATCTTGTTGTAACACCATTATTTTTGTAGGGTCTACGAATCTCCATTCTCTTGGAAAGGCATCATCTCTCAGTATCTTCTCTCATCCTTGAGTGCTAGTAGAAGGGAAGGTGATATTTCTCTTTCCATTTACTTGCATCATTGTGTCTTATAGAATGACATTTAGGCTATCTTTGCACTCTATTTGATAGTGTCTTTTCCATTGTGTCTTTATTAATTTTCTCTATATCATCACATATTGCTTGTTCGTGGAGGTGGGAACACCAAAATAAGGGTATGAATATGGCAGGCCTCAAAACATGGCCCAACACTTTTTGTATTTGCATGTGTGTAAGTGTTGGTTCGTCTATTTGGAGTTATAGCTGAAGAATCAAATTTTGTGTGAATGGTATATTTTTCTACTCTTTCTTTGTCATTTTCATACTAGAATAAATTTTTAGTATTCTTCTTGTTGTACTTTTTCCATTCTATAATTTTCTCTATTAAACTATAAAACCTCAATAGTCAAGTCATAAGTATGCCCTTTTTGTTTTCTGGTGATTTATTAGACCTTTGTTCATATGAGAAACAAACACAGTGTAGTGGAGTCTAGTTCCCATGCTTCCATCCTTAAACAGTGAGCTATATAATTAGTGGTTTGAAACCTTTTTTGTTAGCTCACCTAATTTCCATAACACCTATCATACAATCTAAGTTAATTTAGTGTAGTTCTTTCCTTGGGGCTCTCCCTGACTTGGATCCTTAGGAGTAACGAATCCCCCTACTCTACATTTTTGGTGAACCTAATGTGAACATCCTTGTTTTCATTTCTTAGTAATGGGAAATCTTTCTCTCATTTCCTAAGCACATTATATATTTGTGTGTCGTGGAGTGTGAAACTTTGTGACCCAATCTACGACCCCTTGATACATAGTTAGAGAGACTCTTGGATATTCAAAAGTGAAATATAGGTAGGTCACTATCTTTTAAACACAATCTTCTACATCATCCAAGTTAGTTCCATCAGAGTGCGTGAACATGGTTTCATTCACACATATCCCTCCTAGAAATATGAGTGCAACACTTGACATAACATTCACCTCACATGATGAGCCTCTTAATAAGGAGCCTTCCCTGCTATACATTATAGTTCGGATTGACATAAATGTTTTAACTAGCATCTTAGTTGATATGATGAGTCAAGTTATTGTGATCTAATGGAGGAGACTCTATTTATAAACAACTTACACAAGGAGAGATAAAAAGAGTCAAATACCACCCTTTGTATCAATGATATACTATTGATGGCCCCTATGGGCTCTATTCATTTGTCAATCTTAGTAGGACCCAAGGTTGTTGATGTTGCATTTTCTATTATTCCAAAGTTTGACCTATTTCAAGTTAGCATGTGCATCCTTTAGCTAGCCTCTATGAATGGTGTCACCTCTATGGTTCATAAATATTTAAAGTTCCCTCATGAAGGAACTATGCATGTGGTACATGAAACTGGCTATAAAATGCTAGTGTTGCATGGAGGATTTTCACTGGATCACTTCTAACCTACTTTGGTTGGACCTCCCCCTCCCATGGGAGATTTTTTGTATAAGGCTTATATTAAATATAAGAATAGGGAATCAGTATCAAAGGATAGTTATTTGATATCTCCTTATGCAATCTCTGTAAAAGCCTCTATGGTAACACAACAAAAAATTTCCTCTTCTACCCCATCCAAGTGAAAGGGGAATCTTACTCATGCTCTAGAGCCTTCTTCCTTGGCATTTGCAGTTCCATATTCTTTTGCTTCTCATCCTGTTGTGACATCCTCAGCTTTTGCTCCTATGCCTCACATGGGAAGCATGATGGTTCCCAAATGGTGAAAAGTGAAGCATCAATTTTTTGAGCTTCACGTGCTACCCATAGTAACACAACCTACTATCTATGGTAGGGGAAGTATTCCTTTGGGTTCATTCCTACTTCTCAACCTCCATGACCTCATACTATTCCTCTACCTTCCCCTAAGGTAGAAAATGGGAATCTGAGGCCTATCATTGAGATTTTTGTTTATGTTTATCTGATTGTGGTTGTTTTTTCTCTTATGCTTCCTCCTCCTACTCTTACCCAGGATACCATCATTCCACCAAAAATGGTTGTGAAGGATACTCTTGTGGTTGAGCAGTAGCCCCTAGTCTCTTTTCATGCCACATCTTCCAATGCCTAGAGCTAATGTAATCAACTTTCGCATGAGCACAAGTGCACGGGAAAGGCTCTAGCCACTGAACACACCACCTTGTAGAAGATAGAGGGGGAGCCAATGGTGTATATCTTTGAAACCTCTTATATTGTTCTTGGTCTTCTCTTGTTTCTTTTTCCCCGATTCCATCACCTATTCTTTTCTTCTGGCTCCGCCAATGGGTCTTGATGATTGTCACCTCAAAAGGGTGTAGGTTTTCATCTCTCCCTTTGTGGATCCCCCTCTCTTGATGCCCCTCTCAAGCATCCCTTTGTTCTCTCATCCCATAAGCATGTTGAATATAACGGTGGTGTCTATGGAAGCTTTGTCTTCTTCCTTCTCCACCTTCACTTTTACTATGAGGATTCCACATCCTCCATCGAAGTGAAATCTAGAGGATGACCTTGCTATGAGTGGAGGTCAAGATATGGGTTCACCTTCTTTAGAAGTTGGCTCTTCCATGACCTGTGTCATCCTTTAGATAGAGCCAACCCCTACATCCTCACAATTTTTCATTGCCCCTCTCAATGAGTTCAACATGGCTCTCGGGTGCCTCCTTCTCCCACCTAATTAGCACATGACACTTTGGTGAAATGGACGTTTAATTTAGTGGATGATATCTTGGCTCTATCTTTGATCTTTGCAAGATCGATGACTTTTGCATCACAATCTAGCTTAGTGAAGAATACCTTGAGGGGCCTTCTTCTTAGGCCCATTTTGCAAGAAAATTGAAGGGTACCACCCTCACTATCCAACCCTTGCAAGCCCATCTACCCTCCCATTATAATGATCTAGATTGGGACCAAGATGACCTACTGGTCGATGAGGACTAGGGTACAGTACCTCTTCTGTAGATCTATAGCATATATTTGTTTATGTGTTTGTGTTCCCTCGTGCTTCCCCTTTTATGTTTGTGATCCTTCCTAGAGGACCCATGCTACCCTTATAGTTTCTTAGATACAGGCTCAAAAAAAAATTTACACTTCTTCTATTTGTACCATCATTCATCTACATGTTGTGAAATTTCTTTTTGATATTGGGGAGGATGCGAAGTGTTGGGGGCATCTAGACCTTTCATGTTGACCCAACTTTTATTTTCATTTTTTTCTAAACATGCACTCTTATTCATGTTTTGAGAATGTTGGGGATTGATGAACATTTGTTCATACACTATATTATATTTAATTATATCTATGAACAAATCTGACCCTGAATTCTTAAATCCCATGTCTCTTTATTCCTTCATCTCTATCTACTTTTTGATGTTGTGGTTCTTATGTATTCTTCCTTGCATGTGTGTGACACCATACCATGAATACATATCGCCATGTATCTCATGCCACAACATATTTTCCTCTCCTTTCTCTCTTCTTATGATGTTATATTCTCCTTTGCATAGAACACACCAACCTAATGGGGGGCTACCGTGTTCTAATTTCATTAAGGTTAATTCTTTAAAAAGGATTCCTTGGTGTAAAATTTTCTTTAAAATGAATACCTTGATGAAAGATCCCTTATTGTAATCTCTCATTTTCTAAAATGTTGTATTCTCTAAAGACTCCTAGATAAAATTTTCTTTCAAAAAGGATCCCATATGGGAAAGAGTGTGAAAACTTTCCTTTGAAAAAGGAGCACTTTTTCTAAAATGAAAGAATCTAAAAACTTTCCTTTGGAAAGAAGCATGATTTCAAACAGATTCCTTAACAATAAATATTTTAAAAGGATTCCTTGATGATAGAATAAATTTCATAAAATGTGGCATCTTTTGATTGGTGTGTTCCTTTGAATGGGCCCCTTGGTGTTTGGAAGGGTTCCCTGCTAAAGGAACCCCCTTTAAAATCCTTCTTCTCAAAAGATCACTTTGATGCCTTGAAATGTGTTTCTTTTATTGGATATTTGATGTCACATGTCTTGGTGTCAAACATATTATATTTTGGCATCTAGCTTGGGGGTAGCCTGACTAGATCTACCTTTTATGTGACTATCTTGTAATGTAGTTTGTAGCAGCCACAATCTTATCTACTTGACTAATGTGTCTCATTAGACTATCTTATCATGCCAACTTTTGTTTCTTATGAATGTGTGTCTAATGATTAGCAACCACAACCTATCATGTTTATTTTAGGAAGATCCTTCATGAAAATATCTGCAACTTCATCCTTTTTAGGCACATACTTCAGCTTCATCTCAATTTTTTTAACATTCAAGCTCTTAAGAAGTGATACCAAATTGAGATATGCTTTGTTATTGAATGTATCACTAGATTCTTTGATATATTTATAACACTTTTACTATCACAAAAGATATAAATAGGTTCATCATATGAAATTCTAATATCTTTTAATATTTGCTTCATGCACAACATTTGTGTCTAGCAAGATGATGCTACAATATACTCTGCTTTTGTGATAGATAATGACACTAATTATTGATTCTTACTCAACCATTGAACCAATCTGTCTCTAAGAAAGAAATCACCTCCACTTGTACTTCTTTTATCATCTACACAACCTACCTAGTTTTCAAATCAGTATCCTTTGGATGCCATAGATCATAGTCTGGAGTGCCCTGCAAATATCTAAATATCCTCTTTAATGCTACCACATGTGATTCTCTAGGATCTTCTTGAAATCTAGCCATAAGACAAACTACATGCATGCTATCCAATCTAGTAGTAGTTAGATATAGCAGTCCACCAATCATTGATATGTACTTACTCTAATTAGTCTTAGGAGATTCATCATTCTTACTAAACATGCAACTAATAATTGTAATGTTGCACATTAGTTTAGAGCTTTACATTCCAAAATTCTTCAGCATTTCCTTGACATACTTTGACCATGAAATGAATATTCATTTTTTGTCTGATTGATTTTTAGCCCAAGGAAGAAATTCATCTCCCCAAATATAAACATCTAAAACTCTTTTTTCATCTCTTCTACAAATCTCTTGCACATACCTTAATTTACTCCAAATATTAAATGTCATCAACATACACTACCACAATTAAGATTTGTTCTCCTTCAACTTTGAAATATAGATTACTATTTGTAGCACCTTTATTGAATCCCTACTGCAAGAAGTACCTATCTAGTATTGCATACCAAGCTTTTGGGAGCTTTCTTGAGACCATATGATGTCTCCTTCAATCAGCAAACCATATTAGGATTAGCTGATAACTGAAAACCTTCAAGTTGTTCAATATATACCTCTTCTTCCAACACACCATTCAAGAATGTAGACTTCACATCCATTTGATAAACCTTGAAGTCCTTATGTGCTACAAAGGCCAAAAACACCTTAATTTCCTTCATTCTTTCGACTAGAGCAAATGTATCCTCAAAATCTATTCCTTCCACTTGTGAGTAGCCCTTCAACACAAGTCTAGCCTTTTTTTGAAAACCTCTCAATTCTCATTCAACTTGTTCAAGAATACCCATTTAGTTTCTATTACATTCTTGTTTTTTGGTCTTGGGACTAGTTCCCATGTTTGATTTTTCTCAATATGCATCAATTCTTCTTTCATAGCTTTGGTCCAATTCTCATCCTTACATGCCTCAATCACTCTCTTAGGTTCTACTTTGGAAAGTAGACATAAATTTACTTATTCTTCTATCATAGTAACTTTTCTTCTTATGAACATGTCGGGTATGTGCAGGATCATGATGGCGCAAAAAGTGGCGATATGATGGGTATTTGTAGGGTATGTGGCTGACGACTTTTTTTTACCCAAAATTGATCAAATGAAAAGGGTTTTTAAAGGAGATTCTCAGCTTTTCACCAATATAAATTATGCTTTACTTTGAATTTAATAAATAATTATTATTCATTTTCTATTTGAATTATGACTAAAGTCTTTATTCATAGGCTGATTGAAAAACATCTATAGCTTTCAAATAGTATCACATTTTTTGAATCCAAAACATGCATCACATTCTATGCTTCACATACTATAGGATTAAAAAAAAATTGAATTTCATGAAGTTTTGACCAAGTTAAGGTGGTCAAATGTACAAGTTTTTATATTTTTTAAAGTTGTAATAAAAAAATCATAATTAATTATTTACTTGGAAAAAAATTACAAAAAAATATGCATCACATCGGGACATGAGTCCTCTACTTATATCTAAAATATTATAAAAAAATATTATCATTTTATTTTGCTTAGGGTGGTTAGATAGACACCTACTTCTTCTTTTTTCAATGAAATTTAAGTGCTACTACATTGAAATTTCAAATTTTCACCAAATAGATTTTTTGTTTTGTTAAATAAACCTAATAGTTTAGAAACTACGTTCAATTTGCTACAAATTCTACTATTAGATATTTTTGAAATAATATAGATAACTTATTCAAATTTTTACATCAAGTTGCCTAACTCTAATTTTTCTAAATTTTTTTCCACTTAAGGGTCTATTTTTTCCATGATGATCCTACACATACCCTGCCTATACTCTTATCGTGCCAATATTATGATCTTAAAAATGATTCTTATGCACACACTTAGGAGTCTTAAGAATCCCTTCCAAAGCTTCTTCCTCTTCAACTTGCATCTCCTTTTCCTTTTCTTCTTCTTTTCCTTCTTCTCTGCAAGAAAACTCATCAAATTTATATCCTTCTATAAGTATTGAGATTTTATGTGGTTCTTCATCTACTTTGACACTTTCACTTTCAACTATCTTCTTCGTCTTTTTGTAGCATTGGTAAGCCTTGCTTCTTATAGAATATCTAAGAAATATTCCTTCATCTAACCTTGCATCAAAATTTGCCAAGTTTTTTGCATCTCTCCTGATATAACATTTGCTTCCAAAGAATCTAAAATATTTGATAGTAGGAGTTCTTCCATACCATAATTCATAGGGAGTCTTTGAATTTTTTACTCTTGCTTGTACTCTATTGATTATGTATACTGTAGTGTGAATAGTTTCTCTCCAATAAACATTAGGTAGATTTTCTTCCTTCATCATTGTTCTTGTTGCTTCATGAACTATCTTGTTCTTTCTCTACACCACTTCATTTTGTTGAGGAGTTCGAGGAGCTGACAAATACCTTTTTATTCAATGATCTTCACAAAAAAATTTAAAATCATTAAAGGTGAACTCACCACCTCTTTCAAACCTCAATTACTTGATGTTCATATCCATTTCATTCTCAACCATAGCTTTAAATTCTTGAAACTTCTCTAGAGCTTTTGATTTTTCTCTAAGAAAAGTTACCCAAGTCATTCTAGAGTAATCATCAATTAAGAAAATGAAATATCTGTCACTATGAAAGCTTCTTGTTCTTACAAGTCCACATAGTTTTGAATGCACCAATTCCAAAAGTCTTGTGGTAGAGTATTCTTTGATATTGAGCATCTTTCTTATTTTCTTTTGAACCTAACATTCCTTGCAAACTACACTAATAGGCTTTGTAATTATTGATAGATCCCTCATAGGTTGAGTAGATATGATCCTCGCTAGACTATCAAAATTGATATGACACATTCTTCTATACCATAGCCAACTTTAATTGATTTGAGTCATAAAACACTTACCATTAGTATCTTTGAGCTGATAAATAGTCTCATCTGTCATTATTCCTATAAAAACCAAAGTGTTGGATCCTCCTTTTCTAATTTCACAACCAACATCCTAAAATAAAAGATTATATCCTTTACTACACATCTATCATACACTCAAAATATTATGTTGCAGACCCTTGACATAAAGAACATCATATGTACATTATCCTTTCCATCATAACTAATTGAACCTTTTCCACATATCTTAGTATATGTATCATCACTAAACTTAACAAGACCACCTTCAAACTTATCAAGTTTAAGAAACTTACTCTTATCACCTATCATATGATTTGAGCATTGACTATCAATTATCTAGTTTTTTTTCTACTCTCTATTATGAAAAGTTGACACTATAGTCTCTTTGATATTGTGACCTATTTCTAAGAAATTTTCCTTCATACATCTTTTAGAGTTAGTTGCATTATTTCCAACATTCAAAGCCATGAACAAGCATTCATCATTTTCATCATCTGGGTAGTCAAATTCATCATCAGATATGCTAGAATCTTCTTTAACATAATCACTTCTCTTGACAGATTTACCTTTGTTATCCTTATATTTGTCATTTGAAACTTTTGTTGGATATCTTGAAGCATAATGACCTATATTTCTATAGTTAAAACATTTAAAAGAAAAATTACCTATGTACTTTCCAGTGCCATTTTTCAATCTCCTAACAAACTTTGCTTCTATCTCATCAAGAGCATTTGAAGTTGATCCTTCACCCTTCTCTATTTTACTAGCTTTAAAAGAAATCTCTTTTCTTGAATCATTTTGACCAAACTCTCTCAATTCAAAAGTAGTTAAAATTCCAAACAAATGATCTCTAGAATAATGATCTAAATCTTGAACTTCCTCAATATTAAAAAATTTGACTTATAAGATTTAGGAAGGTCTCTTATTACCTTCTTTACCACCTCATCTTCTTTTAGTTTTCCACCAAGGCCATTAATGGAATTGAAAAATTCATCCACTCTATGCATGTAGCTTACAATATATTCATCTTCTATAATTCTTAGGGTTTCAAACTTAATCTTAAAGTTCTACATCTTTGCTTGCTTAACCTTATCATCTCCTTCATAGAAAATTTATAGCTTCTTCTAAATTTATTTAGCATATTTATAGGCCTTAACCTTCACAAGTTCTCAATCAACAAGACAAATCGAAAGAGATTTCCTTGCTTTCCATTATTTTCACATGCCTTTATCTCATCATCATTTGTTGGACCATTAGTAGGAATTATATATCCATCTTCAATTGATTTAAAAACTCCAAACCCTAGGGAAATAAGGAAACCTTCCATCTTGGTTTCCCAAAATTTGCATAATTCATCTCATCAAACAAGGGAGCCTCCTATTGCAAGAATGAAGGTGTTGTCAATGATGTCAACTAGTTAACTAGTTATCAACTAGTTGTTGTTGTCATTGATGTCATGGATGCATGTTACTAGTTGTATATGTCGAGGATATTGAGAAAATTATAATGGAGAAATGTTGCAGGTTTTCAGTGGTTGCTCCTAGTTTTTCTCTGGGATTTTCTACTATGTTTGTGTGGTTTAGATATGTTGATCATGGTTGTTGGAAGCTACTATATCCATATTTTGGGTTTTTGGATCATTGTAAAGTGTGAGTTATGTTCAATAGTCGTGAACTATCTTTTTCAGGGTATCTGGCTGAAGTTTGAGAGAAATGTAGTTGCTCTAGATTTATTCTTGTTTGATTTTTATATTTTGAAGTTTTGGAGTTATGTTGATATGATCATGTTAAAGATAATTTTGTTGTTTGGAAAGTTTGGATCATGTTAAGGTTTGTGTGTGCTTAATTGTTCTATGTTTTCTACACCATTTTGTATGACCTTGTGTTAAACACTACTTGCAAAGTTGATGAAGCATGTTGGGAGATATTTGGGTCCTTATCAAGCATGTGTTTGGGTTTCCCTCATTCTAATTCCACCCTAGAATTTTTTGGCACTGACCTAATTTGAATTTAAATATTGTATGGCCGACTTTGGATATGTTTCAAAGTTGAAGATGGTATAAATATAGGATGAGATATTGGTGAAAGGTATGTAAAGAAATAGAACAAGATAGATGGGAAACAATGTATATGTGATGCAAGTTTGAAAGATTAGAATGAAATATAATTACTAAGTTTCTGGATGTAGTGAGATGAAGGTGTGTGTTATCATTCATCCATGTTTACAAGTGTTTGAGTGAATTGTGGTGGAAATATTTGTTGCGTTGAGATATTCTTCTCTTTGTAACAAATCTCTTCTATCTTCTTTGAATCTCTATGGCAATGAGCCCTCCTAGTGGTTAACCCTTGATGGATAGTGAGTCCTACTTTGGTAGTGAGCCTTTGTAATCATTTTTTATATTCTTTATATTGTGAGCTAATCCTCAAGTGCTATGTTTTTTCCATATAAATTTTGTGTTATTGTGTATGTATGATGTTTTTCAATTTCTACCTTTGCACGTAATGATTAATCATTTTAACAGAGTAAAGGATTTTTCATTGATCTAAGTTTTGGTGGAAGTTTTAAAGATTTGTCACAACTGATTCACCCCCCTCTTAGTTGTCTTTTTAAACAATTGGTATCATATATTGGTTCCTTGGAGAATAGCTTAACCACTTAAGGAAGGTTCAAGATGGTAGGAAAGATCACATTTGAGTCTCCTAGGTTCAATGGAACTATCTATGCTATCTGGAAAATACAGATGGAAGGATATCTAGAGTATTGTGTATATGAGGTTGAGAAAGCTTATAAGACTTCTTACACTCCTCTTGCTAATGGTCCAACTAAAGTTGATGAAATCAAGGCACATGAAGCAACCAATAAGATGAAGTTCATCTTCAAGAGTAGTGTTTCACATTCCAAGCTTATTATAGTTCAAAATCTGAAGACTGCTAAAGAAGTCTAGGATGCTTTAGAAAATACACATGATGGAGATGAAAAGGTCAAAGAATCAAAGTTGTAGAATTTGGAGGCACAATTTGAGGTCATACATATGTCTGAAGATGAGAACATTAAATCTTATGTATAGCGATGGGATGAGCTAATAGGTGAAATCTGAGGACTTGGTGCTACAATAGATGAATTTGGGATTGTAATGAAGATTCTTAGAACTCTCCCTGATGCATACAGTGAAAAGATATATGCTATTGAAGAATATGCAAATTACAAGACTTCACTAAAGATAAGTTATTGGTAGCTTTAACATCATATGAGACATGAGAAAATCATATTTGAGAAATGGATCCAAATAAGAAACTGCTTTTAAGGCTAAAAGAGTTGAAGATTCAAATGAAGAAAACCTTGATGAAGTAGAAGCTAACTTTGTGAGAAGGATGAAGAAAGGCTCCAATAATTATGAAGATAAGTAACCCTTTAAATGCTTTAGTTATGGAGGAATAAGTCATTATGCTTTGAGGTGTCTGGAAAGAGTTAAGAGGAATAAAAAAAGATTTAGCAAAGAGAATAAAGGTAAGAAGATCAACTGAGCATATTATGTGAATGAGGATGCTAGTATTTCTAATGATGAATTTGATTATGGATATTTTGATGATAATGAATACTTGTTCTTGGCTATAAAAGATGAACCTACTTGTACTAATTCTAAAATATAGGTAAAGGAATGTCCTTTGGAGAAAGAGAAAGATAAAGATACTGTAATCTTTTCCCTACATGCTAAACAAGAAAAGGGTATGTGCAGAATCATGATGGGCCCAAAAGTGGCAATATGATGGGTATGTGGCCGATGACTTTTTTTTACCCAAAATTGATGAAATAAAAAGGACTTTTAAAAGAGATTCTCAGCTTTCCACCAATATAAATTATGCTTTACTTTGAATTTAATAAGTAATTATTATTCATTTTCTATTCAAATTATGATTAAAGTCTTGATTGATAGACTGATTGAAAAACATTTATAGCTTTCAAACGGTATCACATTTTTTGATTCCAAAACATGTCACATTCTATGCTTCACATACTATAGGATTAAAAAAGAAAAATTGAATTTCATGAAGTTTTGACCAAGTGGTCGACATAATGAAGTTTTTATATTTTTAAAAGTTGTAATAAAAATTCATAATTAATTATTTACTTGGAAAAAAATATGCATCACATTGGGACATAAGTCCTCTACTTATATCTAAAACCTTATAAAAAAATATTATCATTTTATTGTGGTTAGGGTGGTCGACAAACACCTTATTTTTTCCCTAAATTTAAGTACTACTACATTGAAATTTCAAATTTTCACCAAATAGATTTTTTTAAAAACCTAGTAGTTTAGAAACTACATTCAATTTGCTACAGATTCTATTCTTATATATTTTTGAAATAATATAGATAACTTATTCAAATTTTTACGTCAAGTTGCCTAACTCTAATTTTTCTAATTTTTTTGCCACTTAAGGGCTTGTTTTTTCCATGATGATCTTGCACATACCCAAAAGAACTATTGGGTCATTGAAAATGGATGTTTAGATCACATTATTGGTGATAAGAGTAGGTTTTTTAAACTTAAAAAATATGATGGAGGCTTAGTTATGTTTGAACATAATGTTGGTGCTAAGATTTGTGGGATAGGTTCAGTAAGTTTTGATGGCTACCATAATACCGATGATATCTACTATGTTTAGGGTTTAAGGTATAATCTCTTAAGTTTTGGATAGATGTGTAGTAAGGGATACAATCTTTTATTTAAGGACGAGAGATGTGAAATTGAGAAAGGAATTGAAATGGTGATTGTTGTAAGAAAGAAGTTTGAAGGAAATATATATCAACTTAAAGGTGTTGATGGATGTTGCTTTATGACTCAAATTAATGATAGTTAGGTATGGTACTCGAGAATTTTTCATAAGAACTTTGATAACATGGAGAGGATCAGTGCAATGCAAGCTATGAGAGATTTAACAAGGATTACAAAGCTTGTTAATGCTATTTGCAGGAATTGCCAATTTGGAAAGCAAGCAAGGAATAATTTCATATCAAAGGAACAATCTACTATTAAACTACTAGATTTATTTCATACAGATATTTTTGGTCCTACAAGAGTGAGAATTCTACAAGGTGAAAGGTACTTTATGCTTTTTATTGATGATTACTCTAGGTATACATGGGTTACTTTTCTTAGAGAGAAATTTGATATCTTGGATAGATTCAAGACATTCAAAGCTATGGTAGATAATGAAGTACATTTGAGAATAAAATTTTTGAGGTCTAACAAAGATGGTGAATTCATCTCCCATGAGTTTAATATGTTTTATGAATTTTATGGAATAAAAAGATAGGTATCTGCTTCGAGAACCCTTCAGCAAAATGGAGTTGTTGAGTGGAAGAACAAAACAATTCAAGAAGCTGCTAGATCAATGATTATTGAAGCTACTCTACTAGAAGTTTACTGGAGAGGATATATTCATACTGTTATTTATGTGTTCAATTGAGTTCATGCAAGAGCCAATAGTACTAAGACCCCCTATGAGCTATAGTGTTGAAGAATTCCTATTGTTAAGTACTTCAAGGTATTTGGAAGAAAATATTATATCAAATAGGATGAAGAATAATTTAGGGAAGTTTGATGCTAGAAGTGATGAAGGCATTTTCCTTGGATATTCTACCAAAAGAAAAGATTACATATGTTTCAATAAAAGACTAAGGAAGATTGTAGAAATCTCAAATTTCAAGGTTGATGAAGCAATGAAGAATTCAATTGAAGTTGATGGATATGTATTTGATGAACCTGATTGCATAAGAGCTGAAGAAATTGTGGAAGAACATGAGAGGGATGAACAAGAAATGCATAATGAAGAAGAAAAAGAAGATTTGGTGGTGTCCATAAAGCCACCTAAATATGTGTAGAAAAATATTTTAGAAAGTTGGATCACTAGAGATAAGACAAAAGGAGTATTGACAAGAAGTAGAGTCATTGTTGGTGAGATAAATCTATGTTTACTTTCTAAGATTGAACTGAAGACCGAAAGTGAAGCATGTAAATATGAGCATTGGAAGGAAGATATGAAAGAAGAACTTATGTAGATTAAGAAGAATCAAACTTGGGAATTGGTCCCTAGACCGAAACATAAAAACATAATTGGATTGAAGTGGGTTTTCAAAAACAAGTTGAATGAGAATGGAGAAGTGGTTAGAAATAAAGCAAGGCTTATGTGTAAGGGTTACTCACAAGTAGAAGGTATAGATTTTTAAGAGACTTTTGCTCCAGTGGCAACAATGGAAGGTATTAGTATGATCTTAGAATTTTCTACTCATAAATATTTCCAAGTCTATCATATGGATATTAAGTCTGCATTCTTGAATGGTGAGCTAGAGGAAGAGGTCTACATGGAACAACTGGAAGGATTTTATTTGTCAGATCAACTGAATATGGTCTGTAGATTGAAGAAAGATTTGTATGGATTGAAGCAAGATCCTAGAGTTTGGTATGCATGGTTAGATAGGTATTTCATTTAGAAAGGATTTAACAAAGGTACGGCATATAGTAATCTATATTTTAAAATTGAAAATGACAAGATCTTGATAGTAGTTGTATATGTTGATGAGATTATCTTTGGAGGAAATGAAATTATATGCAAGATGTTTGTTGACAAAATGAAAAAAGAGTTTGAGATGTCCATGTTTGGTGAGATGAATTTCTTTCTTGGGTTACAAATCAATCAGATAGAAAAAGGGATTTTTATTTCATAGTTAAAGTATGTAAGATAAATGTTGAAGAAGTTTGCAATGGATGGTTCCAAACCACTATGCACTCCTATGGTGACTGGTTGCAAATTAAGTAAAGATGATGATTCACCTTTCACTGATCAGAGAAAATATAGATCTATGATTGGTTGACTATTGTATTTGGCTACTACTAGATTGAATATCATACATGTAGTTTGTCTTGTGGCTAGATTTCAAGAAGATCCTAAAGAAACACATGTTGCTTCTATTAAGAGAATATTTAGATATTTGAATGGCACTCTAAATTATGGCTTTTGGTATCCTAGGGATACTAATTTTACACTAAGTGCTTATACAGATGCAGATTAGGTTGGCTATGTAGATGACAAAAAAATACAAGTGGCAGTGCATTCTTTCTTGGTTGTAGATTGGTGGCTTGGATGAGTAAAAAGAAAGATTCAGTTTCCTTATCCACTACTAAAGTTGAGTATATTACTACAATATCTTGTTGTACATAAGTTTTTTGGATGATACAGGCATTGAAAGATATCAGAATAATGTATGATGATCCTATTTCTTTTTTCTGTGATAATACAAGTGCAATTAACATTTCAAAGAATCCAGTGATGCACTCGAGGAAAAAGCATATATCTATCAGGTATCACTTTTTGAGAGAGAAGGTTGAGAAAAATGAAGTAAAAATTGAGTATGTAGCTACGTAGGATCAGATTATTGATATATTTATGAAGGATCTTCCTCAAGATACTTTTGAGTATCTCCGAGAGAATTTAAGGGGTTATTACCCCTCCTTTCTTGTACTAGATGCATATGGAGATGCATCATTTCGATGGGTCTATGGATCTATCTTTCTTTTGGACTAGTGTTTTGGTGGCTACCTCTCAGGAGGAGTAGGTAGTGTCATGTGTTGTCATTGAAAGAGTATTTTTATTCTCAATGTCAAAAGGGAAATCAATGTAAAATATCTTTTACCTTTTCCATTGATGTCAAAGGGGGAGAGAAAGAGAGAAAGATATGAAAAAAAGGAGAAAAAAAAGAGAGAGTATCATGTGAAAGAGAGTTTCTATAAAGGGGTAGAAAGTAAAATCATGGAAAGTGTGTTTAGAGCTAATGTGTTGTCTTTGATTCTTTTTTACATCATTTGTTACATCAATGATAAAGGTGGAGATTTTTGCAAGAATTAAGGTGCTATCATTGATGTCAACTGGTTGTTGTTGTCATTGATGTCATCAATGCAGGTTATTGGTTGTATATGTTGAGGATATTAAGAAAATTCTAATGGAGAAAGGTTTTAGGTATTTAGTGGTCACTCTAGGTTTTTCTCCAAGATTTTCTCCTATGTTCGTGTGGTTTAGATATGTTGATCATAGTTGTTGGAAGCTACTATATCCAAATTTTGGGTTTCTAGATCATTATATAGTATGAGTTATGTTCACTAGTTATGAATTGTGTTTTTAGGGTATCTAGCTGAGGTCTAGGAGAAATGTAGTTGCTCTAAATTTCTTCTTGTTCAAGTTTTATGTCTTGTGGTTTTGAGTTATGCTAATATGATCATGTTAAAGATAATATTTTTTCCTAGAAAATTTGGATCATGTTAAGGGTTGTGTGTGCTTAATAATTCTATGTGCTTTACACTAGTTTGGTTGAAATTCTATTAAACACTACTTACGAAGTTCATGAAGCATGATGGGACTTATTTGGGTCCTTATCAAGTGTGTTTTTGGGTCACCCTCATTCTAATTCCACCCTAGAATGTTTTGATGCCGACCTAATTTGAATTTAAATATTGTATGGCCGACATTGGATATGTTTCAAAGTTGAAGATGGTATAAATAGAGGATGTGATATTAGTGAAAGGTATACGAAGAAATAGATCAAGATATATGTGAAATAGATGTGAAATAGTGTGTATGTGACGCAATTTTGGTAGATCAATGTGAAATCTAATTATTGAGTTTCTGGATGCAGTAAGTTGAAGGTGTACTCTATCATTTGTGCATTTCTACAAGTGTTTGAGTGAATTGTGGTGGAAATCTCTCTTGCATTGAGATTTTCTTCTCTTTGTAATACATCTCTTCTATCTTCTTTGTATTTGTGTGTCAATGAGCCCTCTAGATGGTTAACCCTTGTTGGACAGTGAGTCCTAAATGGGACAGTGAGTCTTGTTTTGGTACTAGTGATCCTTCTTTGGCAATGAGCCTTTGTAATCGATTTTGATAGTCTTTATATTGTGAGTTAATCATCACCATGGTTTTTCTCTTATTGGGTTTTCCACATAAATTTGGTGTTATTGTGTATGTGTGACATCTTTTAGTTTTTTCCTTTGTAGTTAATGATTAATCATTTTAAGGGTATGTGCAGGATCATGATGGGCCAAAAAGTGGCGATATGATGAGTATTTGTAAGGTATGTGGCTGATGACTTTTTTTTTACCCAAAATTGATGAAATGAAAAGGGTTATTAAAGGATATTCTCAACTTTCCACCAATATAAATTATGCTTTAATTTGAATTTAATAAATAATTATTATTCATTTTCTATTTGAATTACAACTAAAGTTCTGATTGATAGGTTGATTGAAAAACATCTATAGCTTTCAAATGAAATCACATTTTTTGAATCTAAAACATGTGTCACATTATATGCTTCACATACTATAGGATTAAAAAAATAAAATTGAATTTCATAAAGTTTTGACCAAGTTAAGGTGGTTAGACATACGACTTTTTTATATTTTTTTAAATTTGTAATAAAAAATTCATAATTAATTATTTACATGGAAAAAAATTACAAAAAAATATGCATCACATTCGGACATGAGTCCTCTAGTTATTTCTAAAATCTTATAAAAAAATATTATCATTTTATTGTGGTTAGGGTGGTCAGACAGACACATACTTCTTATTTTTCCCATGAAATTTAAGTACTATTGCATTGAAATTTCAAATTTTCACCAAATATATGTATATATATATATTGAAATAAACCTAGTAGTTTAGAAACTACATTCAATTTGCTATAGATTCTATTCTTACATATTTTTGAAATAATATAGATAACTTATTCAAATTTTTATGTCAAGTTGCTTAACTCTAATTTTTCTAAATTTTTTGCCACTTAAGGGCCTTTTTTTTCCATGATGATCCTGCACATACCCTTAACAGAGTACATGATTTGTAATTGATCTAATTTCTAATGCAATTTTTAAAGATTTGTCCAATTTATTCATCCCCCTCTCACTAGAACATCTTGATTTTTGCCTAAAATCACATAATTTTAGAAAATATAATGATTTAAGCCTTGAAAGGTTCCATTTAAAGGATTTTAATTTAAGAGGGTTTGATCAGACTTCCTTAGATCAAATCCCCTTAGATAGAGGCCCACTGGTTTTAAACCATACCTATAATAGAGTCTCCTCTACAACTATCAAAATGTTGATTAAAATCCACTTTTGATTTACTTTTTGGGGGATCCAACGAATTCATTTAAAAAAAAATTATGTTAATTTTATTATTATATTATTTTTTTATTTCTTATGAATGTAAGTTTTCCAATAAACATCAAGGTCTTTTATTCACACATAAAAAATAAAGGAAAATAGAGAAAAAAATCTAAAACATACATGTCCACTAGGTATTGATGTCCTTATTCCAACAAAAAAGAAATAACTTAATTCAAATGCATACAAAAAAGTTATGTGTTACACTATACACCTCTATCCAAATTATAATCACTTTGACTTAGAAAACTAATTAAAAAATAATAATTCAACAAAAAAATATGAAAAAATATTCATTCCCTATGTACTACTGTGGAAAATTTATATGTTAAAAATTAGAGTTGTATCCTTTCTATAAAAAAATTTATGTGTTACATATTAAACATCACTTTTTAAAAATGTTGTTTAGTAGAAAATCAGTTATTAAAAATTACATAAAAGGATTCACAATTTTTTTTTAAATTTTTTTTAAAAAAATATAATTAGAATCTACACACAAAATCTCACAAATCACTAGTTTCCTTCAGCTTCAAATTCTTAATGGTTTAGCTACTATAGGTGTAAGAAAGTGAAGATCAATGAAAAATGTTGATTTCAATGTCAAGTTTGGCCAAAAAGTGTAAACCATAATTTTGGGATCACCCATAGGTTGATAGCAAACACTTCCATGGTGTAAATAAGTGAAGGAAGACCATGCCACAACTTAACTAGGACCCAAATCCATATCGCTTCTCAAAAATTCCACAAACAACAATCATCCTCTATAATTAGGGCTAGCGTGCCAAGTCACCCAAACCTGCACTAACAATAACAAGAAACCACAAACATGCCTCTCCACATCTAAAAACATCTCACAAACCACACAACAACATTCTAAAACATCTTAGAATATTCCACATCATCAGAATATTCACCAGTAATACTACACCGATCTGAAACTTAAGAACACCTTTATTCTATGCAACTAGACACACTAGCACAAATACCCAACACATTAGACAACCTTGTGGAACACCACAACACCTAAAACTTCAAGTGAAGGTAGATACAAAATGAAGAAACCAACAATCACAGAGATATAAATCAAGCAAAATGAACACACCAAACTGTATGCAATCAACCTATTTAATAGACAGTCAGGGGTCTCCTTATAAAGGAGAAATATCCAAGTAGGAGGTGTTTAGGTGTTTCAACACCTCAACAATCTATCAACTAGCAAAGAAAAATATTAGGAAAATATCAGGAAATATCAACCTGCACAATAAATGCCTAAGTAGGCTTAGGTCAAGATATGTGTATGCAAGCATTAATTACACTAACAACCCCCCTTAAGCATAACATAGGTATGCATGGATAAAATGGGTCTCGGCTACAAGCCTGGTGAGGTACCCATGTACAATAAAATCTCTCTAAAAAATAGAGTAAGATAGAAAACCTAGTGGGAAAAAAACTATCCTCCAAAAAGAGAGAAGTAGAGAAGAATAGAAAGCCCCCCCCAAGGATGATGATGATACTGATATAGGCCACACGACAAGAAGAGATCATAGATGAATGAACTTTCTCTCAATGAAGGGTTTGGTGAAGATATCAACAACCTGCACTGAAGACTAGAAAAAAACTAAGTTGATGATCTTACCATGAATCAACTCTGGAATGTAATGCATATGAATCTCTATGTGTTTAGTTCGTTGATGCTGAACTAGATTCCTGCATATCTGAATAGTACTCTGGTTGTCACAATAGATGACTATAGGCTGCCTAAAAGGAGTACCAAACTCAAAAAGAATTCCTTTAAGCCATATAGCCTTAGTAGCTGAGTTAACAACCCCACTGAACTCTACCTCTATGGATGATAGAGAAATAGCATTTTACTTCTTGCTAGACCAACTGATAGGACCTGAACCAAGTGAAAAGATGTAACCTGAAGTGGAATTACGATGCTCAGTGTCACTAGCCCAATCTAAATTTGTATAACCAACCAAGTGAAGTGATGAACCAAATCTGTAGTGAATCCCAAACCCAAGAGTACCATGAAGATAGTGAAGAATCCTCTTAGCTACTTTCCAATGTAGCTCATGAGGTTCTTGCATGAATCTTGAAATGCCTATTGCAGAGGCAATGTCTGGCTTGGCATGAGTTAAGTATATAAGACTACCAACAAGTTGTCGATACAATGTAGCATCAAACAATGGTGTAGTATAGGAAGTCTCAAGCTTGACTCTAGAAAGAAAGGGATTTAGAGATGGTTTGCAAGTGGTCATGTGAAATGGTGCAAGTAAGTATACTTGGGTTGTGCAAGAGTAATCCCTGAAGCTGAATGTGAAATCTCGATTCCAAGGAAGTAGTGCAATAAACCCAACTCTGTCATGTTAAATCTATCTTGAAGTGATGTATTCACTATTATAATGGCAGATGAAGTACTCCCAGTAATCAAAAGATCGTCAACATATATAACCAGTATCAAAATTGAATCATCCTACCATAGTAGATAAACATTAGGATCAGAATGATGTCTAGTGAAACCTGAAGATAGGAGGTAGGAGTCCATCTTGGCATACCAAGCTCTAGGAGCTTGTTTAAGGCCATAAAGAGATTTCTCAAGTCTACAAACTAAGGATGAATCTTGAAGAAAACCTGGTGGTTGTTCCATGTAGATTTCCTCCTTAAGGTCTCCATGAAGAAAATCACTCTTCACATCCATCTGATGTACATTCCATCCATGTGATGCGGCTATAGCAAGTGTGAGTTTTATGAAAGTCATCTTAGCAACTGGTGCAAAGGTTTATGTATAGTCCATGCCTGCAACTTGTGAAAAAAAATTGGAAACCAATCATGCTTTTTACTTATCAACTGACCCATCTGTTGCAAATTTAGTTTGATATATCCACCTACATTGAAATATCTTCCTTCACTTAGGAAGTGAAGTCAAATCCCAAGTTTGATTTCTAATCAAGGAATCATATTCATCATCCATAGCAATATCCCACTCTGGTATGCCTCATGCCTCTCTGAATTTCTATGGATTGAAAACTAAAGCAAAGAAGGCATGTGCCCCCCCTGAAAATCTACTTGAATCAGTCTTCCATCTGCTGAATCCTGTACCCATGTATTTGTCCTATGTATAGTGTAAGATGTGGGTGATTCTATTGCAAATATATCAAATTCTAATGCAATCCCTGAACTATATGAAGATGAACCCTCATCATTGTGAGAACTGTAAGAAGAAGATAATACACTAGGAATCTACTAAGAATGATCTGAATCATCAGTATTGTAATTAGGATCTAAAGAGTCCACGATATGTTGAGAAGTGTCAAGTATAGTTTCAGGATTCAATAAACAAATCATGTGTGGTAGGTTGGAGTAGGCGATAGCCTTTTACACCATTTGGATATCCCACAAAGATGCAAGGTTTGGATTGAGGATCCATATCCTTGTCTTGCTCTTTTGGAATGTGTGCCTTGGCATGCAAGCCAAAGACTCTAAAATGATCAACTGTTGGTTTCCATCCTTTCCAAGCTTCAAAGGGAGTGATACCCTTTAAGGCTTTATGTGAAACTCTATTTTGTATGTAACATGCACAGTTGATTGCTCCTTCCCAATATGATGGTGTGAGGCCCTTAGAGTGAATCATACAATTAGCTATCTCTTTTAAAGATCTATTTTTACATTTTGCAACACCATTTTGTTGTGGGGTATAAGGAACTATTCGCTATAGATCTATCCCATCTGATATACAAAACTACTCAAAACTATTGTTGACATATTCTCTCCCATTATCTGTTCAAAGAACCTTGATGACTTTCCCTAATTATTTTTTGACAAGAGCTTTGAAATCTTAAAAAGACTCAAACACTTCTGATTTTTGTCTAAGAAAGTAGACCCATGTAAAACGTGAGAAATCATCAATGAAGGTGAGAACATATCTAGCCTTTGTAAAAGATGGATGGGGAAAAGCCCCTAAAACATCACTATGAACAAGTTCTAAAACTTGTGTTGCCCTCCTTGATTTACCTTTGTCAAATTTTTCTTCTGGATGTTTGCTAAGTGCACAACCCTCACAAAGTCCTTTAGAAAATTTAACCTTAGGTAATCCCTTAACCATATTCTATTGAAATAGTTGTTCAAGATAGTCATAGTTAAGATGGCCAAACTGCTCATGCCATAGTTTTCTAACTTCATCTAAATGAGTTAGTAGTGCTTTTGGAGAAATATCTATGGAAAATTTGGAGAAGGCACATAATTTGGATTGGTGATTTTCCTCTCCTATTGCTACCAAATTGTTTCTTTGTAATTCTCTTATCTCAACTGATTCTGGAGAGAACTGTACTCTCATGCCCTTCCCTAAATGAGTTATTTGATACACTGAAAGGAGATTAGTTGAGAGTGAAGGTACACTTAGAACATTTGCAAATGTTCCTCCTTCAACTTCAACAGACCCTCTCCCTTTTACCAATGTTGGAGTATCATCACCTAAGGTGATTGTGGACATAATTGATGGTTCTAAGGATGAAAAGACAACTTATGAAGAATCCATGATGGAGATAAAGATGCTTTAGCAACTAAGGCTTTGCCCTTTGATTTCTCCTTGTCCTTAGTGGGTATGTGCAGGATCATCATGGAAAAAACAGGCCCTTAAGTGGCAAAAAAATAAGAAAAATCAGAGTTAGGAAACTTGACGTAAAAATTTGAATAAGTTATCTATATTATTTTAAAAATATGAAAGAATATAATCTGTAGAATATTGAATCTAGTTTCTAATCTACTAGGTTTGTTTTAAAAAAAATCTATTTGGTGAAAATTTGAAATTTCAATGCAATAGTAATTAAATTTCAGGAAAAAAATAAGAAGTAGGTGTTTCTCTAACCACCCTAGCTACAATAAAATGATAATATTTTTTTCTAAGATTTTAAATATAAGTAGAGGACTCATGCCCCGATGTGATGCATTTTTTTTGTAATTTTTTCCAAGTAAATAATTAATTATGAATTTTTATTACAACTTTTTAAAAAATATAAAAGCTTGTATGTCTGACCACCTTAACTTGGTCATAAATTCATGAAATTATTTTTTTTCTTTTTTTAATCCTATAGTATGTGAAGCATATAATGTTACACATGTTTTGGATTCAAAAAATGTGATACCGTTTGAAAGTTATCGATGTTTTTCAATCAACCTATCAATCAAGACTTTAGTCATAATTTGAATAGAAAATGAATAATAATTACTTATTAAATTCAATCTAAAGCATAATTTATATTGGTGTAAAGCTAAGAATCTCCTTTAAAAACCCTTTTCATTTCATCAATTTTGGGTAAAAAATAGTCATCAGCCACATACCCATCATATTGCCACCTTTTGGCCCATCATGATCCTGCACATACCCTAGTATTATCTTGATTTGATGAAGATGCCTTAATAGAATTAGGTAGCCCTATATTATTCTTTTTGAGAATTTGTTGTAGAACTTCAATCTTTTTCTTCATGCAATGATGTTCATCATGGCCAATATTTTTACAAAAGGTGCATGCAACTCTCTTTTTACCTTGAGAGTCCTTTTTGGAGTTGTCAATTTTGCTTTCTTTCTTAACTTATTTGTCCTTTTTAGTGTTCTTCTTCACCCCTTTTGAAGCTTGATGTGTTTCATTCCCTACAAGTAGGGCTTGAGGTTTCGTAGACTTCAGAGTACCCATTTGAATTAACTTTTCTTTCTCCCTTATGAGGTCAGCAATGAAGTTATCAAGTGTGGGAATTGACCATGAGGATCCAAGAACCCTTTTAGTAGAGTAGAAGTTGATACAAACACAAAAAAATCAGGACTTAGCTTGGAAAGTATAGAAAGGATTAATTGATCCTCTTTCTTGTCAATTCCACAATCTTTTAAGTGCAACTTCAAGGATTTAAACTTAGTAAAAAATCTTGTAAAGTTGAAAAATTCCTAGGACTAACACCTAAGAGTTGATTTTCCAACTCATGGCTTCTAAGTTCATCTATTTTCCCAAATAGTTTTTCAAGACCTTCACAAACTTGGTTGGGTGTTTTCAAGTTCTCAACATGGAACAACAAATTAGGAGATAAATTTAAGCATAGAAAGCCAAATGTTTGATCACACTTATTAAAAAAAAATTCTGTCTTTAGCTGCATTAGGTTTTTTCTATGTTCCTATAGTTACCCTATATAAACCTTTATTCTTAAGCACAAGAATTACTTTCAACTTCCAATCATGATAATTGAAAGGTGTTAATGGCACTATAACAACATTAGATTGCATACTGCTTTGACTAAGATCTAGTTCTTTTGTAGAAATGTGGAAAAGAAAAGATAGAAATGCGTGCAGAGGTGAAAAAATATAATTAACACAAGCACTTCTTGAGGAAGTGTGAAAAGGAACCACACACAACACCCCCCTTGATTATTTGTATTTACCCCCCAATTTGGCACTTTATAGAAGGAGTGCTTGAAACTGACCCAGAAAGACACAAACAGACACTTTATAGAATGAGTGTGTTTTTTGTGCTTTTTGAATTGGTGGATATGCAAAGCTATGATGCAAAAAGTATGACACTATCTGAGTTTTTCACCATTTACAAATGGATCCTTCTTGCAACAATAATTTTAGAAAATATGCCCTCAATTAGGACCATGGGCAGAATTTTTAAGCTCCTTTATACTAGAAAGAATAGGAGAGAACATGGGACTTTTATGCAAGAAAAACAAAATAAAATGCCCTACATCCAAGAAATATTCCAATGATTTTAAAAGCAGATAAAAAAGATTGAATTTGGAATGATTTGTAGAGCCAAATCGTATGATTCCATAGCAAAAAAAATATTGAGCAGTTATGCAAGGCTGAATGGTTTCCAAATCATGTGTGAAGGCCAACTTCTATGTGCAAGAGAGAATCCCCTACCCACACACCTTCACAGATATCTAGGTTGTTCGATTGGCAATAACAGCCTGCACCAAATCAAAAGCATAGGTTCCTTCAGATGAAAAACACCCTACAAATTCTCTCCAATGACTTGGCTGTCCCACAATTTTGTTGGCACACTTCACAAGCAAAACCAACTTTCTAGCCTGGAAGTCAAAGTCACTAGGTATATGCAGCAATTGGAATGCAATTTATGGAAATGCAAGTTGCAAAAGAACAAACGCCATTTCTCTAACATACACAACACAGTTCATGGCTGCTACAGGGAATGTGATGTTGCCCAACTTTTTCAATTCATCAACTACCTCCATAGCTAATGGTATCTTGCGAGGATTATCTAGTTTCTCAATATCAGAAGCGAAACCCATTTTTACAATTCAACTCCAATGCCAAAACACAATCACAGTTAATTAAAACAACTAATTATGTAATTGATATAGCCCTATGTATAAGAAACCTCTTGCACAAGTTCTCAATAGTTACAGACTGAAAACTAGAATTAAAGATTCAAAACTAGGGTAAACCCAACTAGGGAAGATGCAAAAAAGAAGCCAAAGAATCATATAAACCAATTGGGCCTCACAAAAACTGGGGGAACTTTCAGTATCACAAGCTCATACAAAGAATGTAGAGTCCATAGAGTCCAGAGTCTAGACACAGAGGATGTTCTACATTGCAGCTTCAAGAAACCAAATTTGAAGACCAAACACAGGTGAGCAACTCATAGTGGTTGCCTCTAATGGGACTCAAATTGGGAAGAAATTATACACAAACAAGCCATGAGGAATTTGTATGGAGATCAAGCAGGGTATATCTTCTTCCTATGTTGTAGCAGAAGCAGAGTCTTGAAGTTGCAAAAGAAATCAACACCAAGATAAATTGTGCCCAAATTGAGTGCCTTGCACCTAAAATTTTAATGGAGATCAAATTTGATCTAAAAAAATGGTTATGTAGAAGAAATAGGACACATAATCATGGGTTTTCAAAAAAAAAGGTGATTAATGTTTGCAATCCAACGCAATGTCTAAAATATTAGAAATAACAAAATAAAATAGGTAATCGACCCAATTCACAACAATAAGCTCAACAGAACCAAGGATATCGCACCTCTTCTTGGAGAATATCATTGCCAACTATGAGGATAAGATCCACACTCTGAAATTGAGCAAAAACAACAGTATATGTCACCTTTACAGCCTGAGAACTCTTTGTTCTGCTCTGATACCATGAAGAAATGAACAATCACAGAGATATAAATCAAGCATAGTGAACACACCAAACTATATGCAATCAACCTATTTAATAGACAGTTAGGGGTCTCCTTATAAAGGGGAAATATCCAAGTAGGAGGTGTTGAGGTGTTTCAACCTGGACAATAAATTAGCAAAGCAAAATATCAGGAAATATCAACCTGGACAATAAATTCCTAAGTAGGCTTAGGTCAAGATATGTGTATGCAAGCATTAATTACACTGACACAAAATATATAAGCACATTCCCAGATCTACAAGCCAAGAACCTTCATTGTGGAGAAATGCAAAGAAATCTCATTTCTCCTAGAGACACTGTTTCACTAGACAAACATACTGACAAACACATCATTTACTGCAGAATGATCTAGAACCTGAAACTATGGATATAGAGCCTCTAAACATATCTAAGTATCATATCCAAACCATGCATGCATATCTTCAACCATGAAGAAATGCAAAGAAAAACATAGAACACCACTCTGTCACACTAAACTATTTTATTCAAATTTTCTCAAAAGAACTTAGAAACCAAGTGAACCAACTACATTAATAACACTATTAACATCTCTGCAACACATTTGTAGCATCTGCAATACCTCTCATCAACTATTTCATATCCAACTATCTCTCCAAACACAACTTTTGTGACTATACTAGAGTAAGACATCAATAGCAACAACTCCAATGCTAGGGGTTGACATCATCAACACTATCGGTATTCCAATATTCTCTTCATACAAAGGGTTGACATCAATGACAACACGCAAAAAACTCATAGACAACTCAAGCTTCCAACAGATCACACACACACAAGACACTAGGGTAAGATGCTAGAGAGCTAGTTAGGGAGTTTCATCATGTTGCTTGAGGGTATGGTAACCAAAGAATCAAGTTCCCCTCTCATACAAATTATGATACTTGATCTTACAAGACCTAAGCTCAATGAGCTTGCATATCTTCCCAGACATCCTTGGTTTGTACTATAACTCATGGCATGAGAAGGGCATACATTATATTGGTTAATTAATTACTTTTGTTTCATTAATTATCACTTGCTTAAATGACTCCCTACCTATGATCAACCTAATTTCCACTTTGGGTTGAGACACATTGGAAGCCACTCCCATAACCCTCTCTAGCACCTTAATCCTAGGCTCTCCACACTCACCAACAAGTGTGACACAAAAACCAATGTAAGAATACAATCTTTCCAAAATAAATAACACTTTCTCATAATTCATAATATTGAACTTTATGAATTACAACTTCATTAGAATATTATAAAATAGTCATCATACCCTCCAGCGAGAGTGGCATAAAAAATAATGCAAAAATCCAACTTTTTAAAAATTCAATTATTTTTTTCCAATTGCATAACATCTCATTTTACGAAGTTCCGTCTTTTCCAAACATTCAAATTCAATCATTTTCACATAAAAAATTTAACCTTTCCTATATTTAAACAATGTAAAAACTAGAAAATTACCCAATTCCACCATGGAAATTCATAAAAAATACTAAATTCTAAGAATACCCTTTTGGTGAAAATATTTCCAAAACCCTATTCAAGGTATAAAATTCACATTTTCATTATTTTAATAAAAATTGGGTATGGTAACCCATATTTTTGAAATTTCTCAAATTTTACACAAAACTCTAAATAGATCCTTTCAACTTTCTAAATAAAAATAAATGGGGGGATTCTACCCTCCCTAAATCAATTTCCTAATATTACATTCAAAGGAAAATTATTGAATTAAGAAAACAAGAGAAATACATCAAATTCTCTCCAAAATGGAAATATAACACATGCCAAAATGCTAAATGATAGCTCACAAAAACTGGCATGCATGATGCCCTCCTAGTTTCTATCCCAATGAATCCAACTTCATCAAATTTTGATGAGATTCATGCACTCCCAATCACCATTTTTCTAAATCTCTCCAACAAGGTTTTCTCTCCTCTATTTTCTATTCCCAAATTAACATATGAAAATAAAAAGTCATCTTCCCTTTTCTTACCCATTTTCAAAATGTAATTAAAATATTAATAAAATTCATTTTCCTCATTTCCTAATTCAAAAAATCACTCATTTTCTCCCAAAACGAATTGATCACTTAAATTTATTCAAAAATATCATTTAATATATAATTTAACCATCAATTCCATTTAAGCATATTCTCATTTAAGTTTACGAAATCCAAAATTTAATCATGATGATTAAATCACACACAATTTGTAATTCCCAATCCAAGGAATTCTTGTAATTAAGTTAAAAAATGGATTAATTTCATTTATTCTTTCATTCTATTTCCCCTTTCCCAAAGCACAAAGAATATTTTAATAATAAATATTAAAATCGTTTAAATTCCTAATATTTTATTTACAATAAAAATATGAAATTTAAACCATTAATTAAATCAAGCATTTATGGGTTGATCACAACACATAGGGATTCTGAGATAACTACAAACTTGGATTTGGGCTCACATAGGGTAAATTATAGCACATATCATACTCAATCCAAGTACAACTAGGGAATGGATATGAAAGGGCCCAATTTGACATCTCTAAATTAACCACCATTAGTGAATAAATCAGACTTGTGTAGCCACATGGAGGAATAACCTTGTACCTATAATCATTCAACACACATCAAGCGTACCTACTCAATATATTTATAGCTTAAGCACAAGATAATCATTCCAACTAAGTCCAATAGCATAAGCATAAAATTACATCTGTAAACCCAGTATATAAATAATTAAACAAATCATTCCTTTTGAACATCAATAATCAGGATCTCATTTAGTAACAATATAATAATGCATTTCGATGAATTGAAGCATAATGATAACTAAACATTTAAATATACAATATTCCAACAATCAATATGTTGAGGAATCTCATCTCGAGCATGCATTGGTTCATACACAACAATCAGAGCCATAAATATTCATCATAACAATCACTAAGAAATGGTGAAGCTAAAACACTGGTCTCACATTAACAAGATGAAAACGGGAGGGGCACTACATATTTTATGGGAGTGTTTGATAGTTGGAGAAGAAAAATAGGAAGACAATATTTCTAAGATCAATTTTAGTTTTTAATGTTTGAATACCATTTTTTATTTTATCTACTCCTACCTAGAGAGGTGTGACCATTTTGTTTGCTAAGGTGAAGTAATGATCTTCAAGTGTGTTGACTTTCTAAGTGGGTGTGGTAGTGTCATGTCCAAACATGGTGACCTATCTTATGCACTTTTATAAATAGAACTTGTGATGTAATTAATAGATCCTCATATACTTGCTTCTATTATTAGATAATTTAAAAATGGGAAAATAATGCATGGGGGTACATTTTTGGGAGCAATCTTAGTCAAAACTCGAGGTTGCTTAACCAATTGAATGATTCAATAAGTTTTAAAATATGTAAATGAACATTCATTACATTGTGTATGTTTCTACAATAATGGTAGATTATAATCTAAATGATGGGTGCTCTTTGTGGATATCTGAGAAGTCCGAAAATATGCCTTAGATATGGAGTGTGTGTATTGCTTGGTCTTTTATTTCCTTATATTTTTCTCTTATATGTGAGCTCTAACCCATTTTGACTATTAGAGGTGAATTAGGGATTTCAAGATAAAATAAAGAGGCAAGTGGTTTGATAGGAAAAGAATATTTTGAATTAGGGACATGCCACCACACATGATTTTGTTTGAATGATAAGAGTACAATATATTGATGTTATAAATGATAAAGAAGTCAATAATTTAAAGAACAAAAAGATTTAAATAAAGAAAAGTTGTGTTTACTTATAAAATATAGATTTTAGCAAATATTCTCTCTAAAAAGATTTTAAAAATTCTAAATTGTACTTATCAAAAGATAATCTAAAATAATTAGAGAATTAAGAGTAAAAGAACTTAGCATGAACTTATGGTCTCTCTAAATGTTGCAGGTGCATAAAGACTTAAAATGCATGTGCCGAATCCTTCGGAGGCATGAGGGAGTGCGTGGAAGAGCGAGTCAAGCTTGAACATATCCCACCACTTAACTAATGAGGCATGACGATGGACGTCATCAAGCATGATGTCATCCAAGAGTTTAACAAATCCCGCATGCCCTAAACGAGGAGGCCTCCCGAGAAACGTAGCAAACTTTTGTACGCATGTTTGAATAGAATAATGGAAAAATATGTTGAACCTGACAAAGGATAGAGTCTGTCAAGATAACGTATATCCCAGACAAGCCTTTATGAGAGCATCTCTCAGCTGGGCACTTGATGTAGTCAATCGCCGCCGTTGAAACCTCAAGTCCGTGTGTTTTTAACAAATCTAAGTTCATAAAACCTAATTCTATCGTTAATTATCCATTAACTCATCCCGTTCTATATAGGGCAATTTGGTTACCTGTTTTCCATGGATGAAACTGTCTTTCAAGCTGCAAGGTCCTAACTGTTACAGAGAGGTAGAAAAAGGCAATTTAACCAATTATGGAATCCAGAAGAGGAGAGCGAAAGCTAGAATTGTTGTGGTTTCCAAAACAAGAGGCCGCAGAGAGAGACCCAGAAGCGAATACCAAATGCCCAACAGTAGATAATGATGATGATGGAGATAAACTCCACCAGTTTTCTACTTTGTTGGACAGAATCCAAGCAATGAAGAGTCTTTTTAAAAGAAGGGGCATAAATTATAGGTCTTGGGAGCGCAAGATTATCAGTAGATCTCCATGGAAGCCCTCCTTCGAGTGGGAGGACTTTTATGAGGGTAGCCGCCATGGGAAAACGATTTCGCATTCTTCTACAAGCAACAACTGGAGTACTGCTTTGGAAATCCATGGACAAGACAATTGATCCATAGAAGGGTCTTAATTGGGCCAGTTCTGGAAACCAAGTTGTTAAATAGTAATTGTTGTTTTGTAGACAAATATCGCTGACATGTATTTAGTATTCTGGGCTTGCAATCTTTGGGGATCTGCTAATCTCTTTTTCCTTACTGTTTTGGCAAGATGAAGATTCGTGTAATGAAATTGCAATCTTTGGGGATCTGCTAATCTTTTGTTTCTTCCTCTTTTGGCAAGCTGAAGATTTGTTTCGTGAAATTGCAATCTTCGGGGATCTGCTAATCTTTTCTTTCCTTCTCTTTTGAAGGACGAAGATTTGTGTAGTGAAATTTCAATCTTTGAGAATCTGCTAATCGTTTTTTTCTTCCTCTTTGAGAGGATGAAGATTTGTGTAGTGAAATTGTAGTCTTTGGAGATCTGCTAATCTTTTTATTCTTCCTCTTTTGGAGAGATGGAGATTTTTGTAGTGAAAATATTTCCCTTTTCTCATTCAATGTTAGACACTGATAGCATTGCTCAAAATTCTCTTAAGTATTCCATGAGCTGTCACGCTGTGTTGTATTCCATCAATTCATCGCCCATGAATGATGTTGTACTCAGTGCAAATCAGAGTTTATGGTGGTTTCATCTTTCGAGTGGTTTTCATCTTTGTATTTCTAATTCATGCATGTTTTCTTATCATAGATTCTATTGCAGGTATTCTATAAATAGAACATTGTTATACTTGTTTTCATTAAAGTATATTAATGTAATCAGAATTATTTAATTGCTAATTATTAATTATACATGTTTTCACATGGGATCTTGATCCTAAAAGGGTTCACTCGGTGTGGATACTGGGTATCGTGAATCGGATAGAAGGAAATATGGGGAGGTTGATATCCATTGGTGGAAATATGCTTGGAATAAGTTTGTGTGGCCTAAGTACAACTTCTTCCTTTGGCCAATTGCTCGTAAGAGGTGTCTTACTTGGGATAATCTTCTAAGGAGAGGCTTTCAAGGTCCCTCCATATGTTTCCTTTATGGTAGTAGTGAGCAGTCTTCTTCACATTTGTTCTTTCAGTGTGCTTTCTCTAGATCTATCTAGCAGCTTTGGTGGGTGGTGTGGAGACACTCTTGTGTGCATGCTCTTTCCCTTACCCATTTTTCGATGAATTTGGGGAGACCCCCTACTCACTCTTTCTCTCTTCAATCGGAACGGTGCATTAGACCTTCATGCATTCTTTAGTAGATTTGTCTAGAGAGGAATCACAAGATTTTTCAGGATAAAAATTTGTTGGTTCTAAAAGTTTGGCAACAAATTCTTAATATGCTTTAGGAAATTATTTCAGCTAATTGTGTGGCTGGAGCTCCTTTGAATGCTGGGGAGGTTGTGGTGCATTAGGGTTTGGGTCTGAATGGTTTAAGTTCAAGGAGGACTTGTTCTAGGGGACGAAGACTTCCTATCATAAAAAAAAAGAGAGAAGGTAAGTGGTCCTTGCATCATGATGGGATTCTAAATTAATACTGATGGCTCTTCTATGGGAAATCTCGTGGGTGGCATGAGGAGAGATTGTTATGGGGATGTCATTTTTTTTTTCTCCAAGTTTCAAGGCCCTCCAAACTAATAATCTCATGGAGGTGCTTTCTATTCTTGTTACTCTATAAAAGGCTTGTGCTCTTGGCTGATGCAAGGTTATCTGTAAATTAGATTCACAGATTGTGATTGATTTTTAAACAAGCCAAGAGTTGATCCAATGTGAATTGGCTTGTCTTCGACTGTGCAACATATTCTTCAGATTATCAATTCGCTTGAAATGGTGTCCTTTAATCATATTCTAAGGGAGCGAAATAATGTGGTAGATTTTCTTTCTAAATGGGTTTCTGAGTTTAGGGGTGACTAGAAGATTGATGATTGGGAGCACCTTTCTCATGACTATGTTCATAAGTTAAATATATTGATTCATGAGGATATTCATGGTTCATGATCAGGTTTCTTTTTCCTAGTTGTGATGCTAGTGTTCTCAGGTTTTTATTTTGTTGGGTGGGCCTTTTAGGCTTTGGTTGTTTCTAGTCTTGCTCCTTGTACTCTTATATTCTCTCTGATGGAATAAATTTTTACCCCTTTTTTTAAAAAAAAAATCTAGTTAATTTTGCTTGTAATTGAGAAATTTGCAAGTAGATTATATTAAAACAATGAGGTCATTTATTATAAAGAAGAAAGTTAAACTTATATTTTGCATTTTATTTTATTTTTTAAGAGAGAAATTGTATAATATCAAGTTTGTGATAAAATAAAAATAATTTTCTTTTGTAGGAAGGTGTTTATGAAGGAAATTCTAGGTATGTCTTCTTCACCTACAATTCTTCATATTTTCACTAAATAAATAATTTAAAGTGTATGTGTATTTAAGCGTGCTTTAAATTATTTAGATATTTGGCCATACATCTTATAGCTATTCTAGTCTAAAAAAAATACTATTTAATCCTTGATGAAAAAAATACAAAACTTAAAAAAATAGATTAAATTTATTTTTTCTTTCTCTTCAATGGAATGATTGAATAATTTTAATGAAGGTGAGTTGAATGAAGATATCAAGTAGAAGTAAATATTTATGAGAAAATAAATGTAAAATTTAATTTAACTATTCCTTAATAAATAAATTAAAAAAAACATAAAAATCTTTCAAACATAGCAATGTGTTTTCTCTAAATATAAATGTAAAATAAATAAGATTATATTGTGATTGTTATTTATTTTGCAAGAAAACATAGAGGATTCTTACTAGTTTTAAACTCGTCAAATAGAGGAGGAAAAATTCTTCCTTCACTCTCTCATAAATCTACCTTCAACCTACAAAGTAAAAACCTAGAAAGGATGAGAAAATGCAAAGAACTCTTTTAAGGAAACATCCTATGAATGAGGGTTATTAAAATTTTCCCTAAAATCTAAAGTCTAATATTAATTCTTAGATAAGGGGTGATATTTCATGTTCATATCATTAAAATTCCCTAGCTTGATAGTTTATGACTACTTAATCTAATTACAAGGTGAATGGAAATTAACTTATTATAGTGTAGAAAAATGTATCTCTTTACATTTTCACACTTGTTTGGGCCATCCCTACTTAAATTGGGCTTCTTTATGCCTTATTTGGTCTTATTTTGCATCCACAAGCCTTATTTAATACATCTTTCCAAGGATAATCCTGACACTTAACTAATGACCAATCATAATTAATGATTTTGGGTTGTGTGTTCGAGCTTTAGTGATTTGGGATTCATACACCACCTTCGGTTTATGGGTCCCACCTAAGTTGCAGGGCCTGATCCATAATTTGTCATAGAACTTAATATTTCTTGAAATTTGTGTCCCAAGCTTAGGTTACTAGGACTTATATGCCTCAACTAGTGTATTAGTCTCGTTTAGCTTGGATCTGTTTTGAATTCAATTCTTGGTGGGATTTTATTCTGCTATATTTGATGTCAGCTTGTAATGTTGTAATTTTAAGAAATTTGGCATATACAAGTATAAATACAAGGTTATTACATATATTTTCTCCTATCAAGACCTAAGCTTTCAAGTATTCAAGCATTATACCAAATTTATGATCAAGAGATTTTATAAGAGTATTCGAGAGTTGATTATCAAGAATTTGGAGCTACATTCAAGATTCAAGCATCATGTCAAAGTCATCATGCATCATGTGTGATGTAGTTTTTCAAGATTCAAGCAAGCATTCATGACATTATCTCATATAAAAATCAAGAGTCAAGATTTGCATTCATGCTAGCAATTTCACATAAGATTGCAACATTTATCTCAAGGGTTTGGTGAGTTGCAACATTGCATATTGTTCATTCATCATTCCTTCATGTTATTTCATTTTGTTTCAAGGTTTTATTACCAAAAAAGAGTTTGACCAAGGAAACCCCCTATCCAATAACAAATCAACATTTTTCTCCCTCTATATGTGTGATTGCAGATCTAGGTGATTTGAGACTTGAAGATCCTTTGAAGATATATGGTTGCAATATTGAAGAAAGTTGCCAAAGTTGTCATATTCACTGAAAGTCGCATACAGGGAAAATTTTAAACTTTCAAACTTGGAGATCGAATGGGAGAGAAGCTACAAAAGATCACTAGAGGATACCAGAGTTTCAGGAAAACCCTAATATTGAGACTAAATTGTGACCTTGGGCATATTAGGCCCAGTATAACACTTTTTAGTCATTTCCTATAGATCCTAGTTTACCAGTTATAAATTTTTGATTCAATTAGAAACCTTAAACTAGGACTAAATTTCCCAGTCTGGCATATGAGTCCTAGTACACATCAAAAGCAACAAATTTTAGTGTTTTTAGGCCTTGCTTAGTCATCTCTGATTCTCTAGGTACCTTTCTATATCTTTCTATTTTGCTATCTGATTTCATATTCTAAGTTTATAGGGTTTAGTTTATTCATGTTTACATCCCTTTCTTTCTAAGCATTTTCTTAGTGGTGAGACCCTCCCCCTTTAATCAGACCTAAGGAAACCATCCTAACGCTAGTCCATTCCTTAATCAATCCAATTGGTTAAGGGATCTTGGTTTCCTAATGAACTAAAGTGAAATAGGTCATCTTAGTTCCATCTCCCAAAAGGTGGAACCCTATTTCCTTTGGTTCATTTTGGTGAACCTGACCTTTGAACACTTGCATTTCGAATTTGGAGTACATCAAAGTCCTAGATGTAGCTTACATTAACTTTGCATTAGATCTTGCATTAGTTAATTTGCATTTAGGGATTCTAAACTTTGTATTAGTGAAAGTGCATGGGTAAAAGCACAAATTTGTGTCACACTTTCAGCCAACTTATCAACACAACTGAATTTAAGTATTTCTAATTAAAAATCAATTTTAGTCAAACATATGATCTAGTAAGATTCATTCTAACTAAGTTAGATGCTTCCACAACTTTTTCAACTAAAATTGTTAGCTGAAAATATATGGAGCACCACTTTGAGTCCAATTTACCAAAAAGATAAAACTATTAGAAAAACTTGAAGTTTCAATAACTCCTACTAATGTAAATAACATTTTTTTTTAAATATAAAAATACCCTTTTGTAGATCCATAAGGGTAGTTTTCAAAAATATATTTATTTTAATAGTTTAATTATTATTTATATTTTATTTTTTATTTTAACTAAAAGTAGGTTATTAGGACAAAATATTAGGTTGATTACCATGCCAAGGAAAAATACTAAAACTTATTAAAATTTTGAAAAAAATATGATGCACTAGATAAAAGAATCTATTTTAAGATGGTATAATTTTTTTTCCATTTGAGATAAATATTTAATATGAAAGTTGATGTCAGATGGAAGCAACTATTTTTTGATTCATGCACATTTTAATATTTATTTTAAAATATATATTGTAAAATTGGAAAAAAAATATATCCATGCATAAAGTTTCAAGTTATAAATACACACAAAAATTTGAAAGAGAAAAAATAAAATTTACTATAAAGACTTTGATGTCTTGTGCAACTTCATTTTCCAGTATTTTATCAACAACTAAATTATAGTGTTAATTTATTAAAAGCTGGTTTTAAATAATTTTTTATTTAAAAAAAAAAATACAAACATAAAATATACTAAAATATTCTATTTTACTAGTTTACATCATTTCAAAATTCAAAACATATATGCCACTTTTTAGTGATTCAATTTTAAAATTTGGATTAGTGTTGGTTGTTTCCTTTATAAAGTGTGACACAGTTTTGTACTTTTACCCGCATATAGGTTGCATTTTTGCATGTTAAATCATTCAATTTTACTGAAATTCTATAATTGCAAATAGTAAAGATAACATACAAATTAGAAACCTTAACACTCATTCAGAATTTGTTGAATTTAGTGTCAAAATCCTCATATGTGACTCATTCGCCCGTCTGGGCAATTTAGTCCTAGTACAGGTTGTTTTACTTGTTCTCTGGGAATTTTGTGTTGTGTTTTTTTCACTATTTGAGCCTTCTAAGAACCTTAATTGGGACTTGTATGCCCCTCTAGGTGATTTAGTCCCATATTAGACCTGAAACTATATTTTATAGCATTAAAAACCTTGTTTTTGTGCTTCTATTTGCTGTTGTTAGATCTTTATTTCAAATTACTGAGTTTTTATTTCATTCATTTCATTAAGATCTAGTTTGATTTGGTTTCATTTCAAGTGCATTTGTAAACATAATAATTGGAATTAAAATCATATCATTTATATTGTGTTTATTGCATTTATCTTGCATTTATTGGTTGTCCTTTGCATGAACTTTACAACTTGGTGTCCTATTGCTAATACTATAGTGAGATGTAGTTTGAGACTCATGTCATCTCATGATAGCACCCTCATCATGGATCTTGGGTTATCTAGCTCTTTCACTCATAGTGTTGACACTAGTTCACTAGGTATGGACCATGCCTTTAACAACTCTCTACCTTCAAGTAGCATGACAAGTGTTGAAACAATGGTTACTAGTATCCCTCAAGAAAACATTATCCAAATCCATGAATAATTAGCAAACCTACAACATCAAGTGAGTACTGAAAAAATTTCCAACGTTGTTATTCCTACCATAGATAATATACACCACATGATTAAAATTAAACAAGGATTTGAAATTGTGTGTAACTTTGCTCTGATTTTTGGAAAACATCGTACCTCAACCACTAGTTGTGCTCAACTTCAAACAAAGTCCAAAGTCGAGGAACCCAAATTCCTCCTTCTACAACCATTGCCTCTATTCCTACCTATGCCAATCCTCAAGTTACAACATTGATGCAACCTACTAGTAATGCCTTTCCTACCTTGGGTATTTCCACTAGCAATCCTAGTACCTTTGTGGCATCTCACATCATATCTCCTACCATTATACCTCCCATATGAATTCCACTCATTTCCCCCTCAAACACATATACAACTCCACCATATTCACCTCCATCTAAAAATACAAACAATGAAGCCATCCTTAATCAACTCTTACAAAATGTTTCATCCCTTCAAAAGAAAAATTCCACCATAAACAAAAATCAAAATGGCCAACCATTATACTATGTCAAAATCAATCCCTTATCCCTGGAGATATTAAGAATGTTGATACCACAAGGTATAGAGATTCCTAGGTTTGAGAAATATGGAGGGAAAGGAGATCCTTCTAACCATGTTTCTACTTACACTACCTTATGTGGTGATTTCGTCCTTGAGGATAAGCTCTTGGCTAATTTTTTCCCTAGGTCCTTAAAAGATACCGCTCTACAATGGTTTTCCTCATTACTAAATAACTCAATTCATTCATTCAATGGACTTGTTGAGGAATTTATTAACCATTTCTAAGTGCACATGACCCCTAAGATGACCTTAGCTGATTTGATGAGATGTAAGCAAAAGAATGATGAAAAGGTTGTACTGACTTCATTTTACGCTACCAATCACTTTATTCCCGAATCAACGTAAAGATTCCTGATCCTCACCTTCAACAGATGTTCATTGAAAACTTACAAACTAAGATACAAGATAATCTTGGCATAATGAAGTTTCCTTCCTTCATAAACATTTTTACTACCCTTCATGATTATCAAAACTCAATTAGTAGTTGTGAAACAAAAATCACCTCTAGCTGACCTAAAAATTTTGAATCCACAAACCAAACAAATTACCAACCTTTTAGGAAAAATAATAAAGGCTTCCTTCAACTAAATCCCCCTCAACCAACCTATTGTGCAATTTTGCAAACACGCCCCACTTGGACTAGGGACCCTCTTTTTGATTTCTGATGTCTATTTGGACCTTTGGTTTTTATTGGATTTGTCCTTTCAAGGTCTTGGGATGTTGGTCTTGCTTGCCGTGGTTTTGTCCTAAAGGTTGAATTGATCAAACTTGGTTTTTAATGGAAGTCCAGGTTTTGCCCTGGGTTCAGGATTTTTCGGTTCACCCGGATTTTCCTGAGTCCTGGTCCATCGTCTGGTCACTGTCGGATTTTCTGAAATCCGGGTTTTTGGATGAATCCAGGATTTTTCGGGTCACCCGGATTTTCCCAGACTGCGTCGGAGTCCTGAAGGGTGCATTATCCGCAGAATTCGTGCTCACCTAGATTGTCCGTCTGGCTCAGTTTTTTCTGAAATTCTAGTAGCGGACCGGTTCCAGTTTCATCGTGTATCTTATGACCATTGAATGGCAGAGTCACGTCCTTCTCTGGCGTGGTTGTGAGTGGATTTAAAGGCTTTTAGTGCTCTTCATTATTCATTATTCATTTGTCATCTGCTCTTGTGCTTAGAATTGTTCATTTTGAGCTTTGGTCTTTGGATCTGGTCTACTCGTGCGTGGATTCTTTGTGCGTTTGAGTTGATATTATTGCCGCTAGGGCACTCTGATTTGCAGTGATTTTCCTGGGCTTGAGGTTCATTAAGATTTCATTCATGGTAAGTTGTCATTGACTTCTCCCTTCATTTTATGTTTCGTGATTGAATCTTTCGAGTTATTGTTGATGGTTGTTTGGGTCGGCCTTTGCTCATTTTTTCGTAATTGCATATTTATTGAGATAGCGTTTGGTCCATCTTTTTACAGGCTTTTCAATGCTTGCACTGCGTATCCCTTCATTTTGTTGATTGAATTTCAGGTTTGCCTGGGCATTCTTTTGAGGTCCCAGCTTGTTTGTGTGTAATCTAGTTCAATTTGTGAAGGTAGGGTTTCATTAGGTCTGCTCAGGGTTGTTAAGTTCAGTTGGGTCATTGTCACCCTCATGCCCTATGTATAGCTCGACCTTGCTCATAGTTTGTGAGATCTGGGTATGCCA
>VDFB02058242.1:401551201-401606059 GCA_007258455.2 Sequoia sempervirens
AATTACCTTCTTGTACAAGGTCTCAAAACACCTAACATAATATTTAGATGTAAACAATTAATCATTTTCTTCAATAGTTCTTTCATATTGATTATGTGCTTCTATAGGTGTCAACGATCTTTACTCCCACTATTCAACCCATTCTATATTTTCACAAGCTTCCCAATCTCCTGAGATACAAAAATGGCAAAAACATGCAAGCTCCTTTGTCCAAATAGTCCATGTGCTTGCTGTTGCACTCCTAAATGAATGCTATTTAGTAGATCCACTAATTGTCTCACAATCAACTCTAGATACAATGTTTTCTTCTTCCACCAACCAAAAGAATCATTGAACTGTAGAGTAATCACTCGAACTAGGTGTAGATAATCTTCTATTACACCAATCCACAATCTCATGTGCATTTTTAAATTTTACCAATCCTCAAATTTTAATTGTTCTAGCAAGAATTCTTTTTGACACGCATCTCACCCATCATGTTCTCTTTACCATGCCTAGCTTCAAAAACTCCATATATGTTGGACATTAAATCTTTAGAACCCTACTTAACCAATAGAACATTCTAGCATTTTTGAACTACCCCATACAATTATCTAACCATATGAGGTGTTCTTTCATATGGATTCCTCTTTCTCTTAAATTTTTATAAAATATACTAAAACAATATTGAACAAACTCTGATGAGTGTAACCGGTTGTCACTCAAATAAAAATGATACTCCCTCAAAACTTTTCTTGATTCCTCAGTGCTATCATCTGCATGTCTATAAACAATATGGACAAACATAGCTACTTGCACTGAATTATAATATTGAGATTGAATTTCCTCTTGCAGAGCGAGAGTATAATTCTTCGCAAAATCAACCACTGAAAGTATAGTACCAATTGGAAATGTGTTTCTACATGCGCGAAATTGGCCATCAATCCATTGAGCATGTTCAAAGTGCATGACATATTTTGGTATAATTTTATTATTAAATTCACTAATAAATGCATGCACACTAACTTTTTCTGTAACTAAATCACAACGCTTTCCTATTTTTCCATATTTTAAAGAATACTGAACATTCCTAAATCTTTTGACATCTACTAATTGTTGTCCAAAATCATGATCAACACTTTCATGCAAACAAATTCTTAAAAGTGAAAGATTTCCACAGTTAATGTATTGTCCAGAAATACAAGAACTTAAATAAAATAATTTATCATTAGATTTTTTACAAAACAAACCTGAAATAAACTCTCTTATTGCTTTAGGTGGCATATCAATACCACAATATTGTCTAATCATGTTAGTATGCAAGGTACAACGTATATATCGAAAAACATCATAAAAATAACTAAATTGAACATGTATTTTACAACAACAAGATATTCGTTGTTTATTAATTTTTACATACCAGGGATTACATTTTTCAAAAGACCTTTGACTTATTTCAATATTACCAGGTAACACTAAATCGCTACAAAATTTTCTATAAAATTCAGTTTGTGTTGTATCTAATAGGTGTTTTGGGTGAGGATCGCGAACTTTGGACCCCACCCTTAATTTTAAAACATCTCTAGAATTAGATGAAACCCTAGTATTATCATGCCAATATTTTTCAATCAAAGATTTAATTTCAACATTCAATTTTATATCAGACCTCGGTAGTCGTCCACTAAAACTCCAACATTGATTGATAGGATAATTTTCTATACTTTCTCTTCTTTTTTCCGCTCTTAGTAATGTTTTAGGATGCATTTTTAAAACTTCACTAATATTTTTTACCATTCTTTTATTTAAAGTTGCTTTGTTAACTATAGCAGTAGTTATAGCTCTTCTTGCTATGTTTTTATCTTTAGATTGACTATTTTTCCCAATAAATTGAATGGCACTAGCAACAGTAGACATAACATGTTTTAATGATTGATCTTTTCTTTTTGGTTTAACATAAAAGCCTAACCTATTCATTACTTTCCTCATTTTTGCATTCTCATCAATTACATCATTAATTGACATTGAAATGCAATTTTTTTACGATAAAAGAATTTGGTGTATATTCTATTTGTAGGGTACTATCATAATAGTGGTTTACAATTCCTGAGAGGAACGAATTTTAGTTGAAATCACATATTTTTAGAAAATATAATGATTTAAGCCTTAAAAAGTTCCATTTTAAGGATTCCAATTGAAGAGGGTTTGATCAAATCAACGGATCAAACCCCTGATAGAACCTCGCTTATTTTAAAACATACCCATAAATGCTGCCTCCTTTACACCTATCAAAAATGTCGATAAAAAATCACTTTGATTTAGATTTTGGGGATCAAATGAATTCATTTAAAAATTTATTTTAAATGATTATGGTATTCTAACAAGCTATCCAATGAATATAATTTTAATATGTTTTGGTTTTGTTATATTTGTTTTTAAGTTTTATTAAACATAGGTTTTTCATCAAAATGAATTTCTTTGTTCTTCACATGTGGAAAATAGAAGATTATCAAAAAAAAAATTAAAACTATGAGTGCAACGATATTGAAGTCCTTGATCCAACAAAAAAAATTAAATTAAATTTTGACATATACAAAAAAAGTTACGCGTTATACAGTCGCACTGTGTCTGAATTGTAATTCGTTTGACTTTGAAACTTGATTAAGGAAAAAATATTCAATAAACAACTATCTAACCAAGTGGAAGCACTAGATATCAGAGTTAAAAATCTAAATTTGAAATAATTAGAATTAGATCCTTCATGGAAAAAAAATTATACGTTATACGGTGTGCGTCACTTTTTAAAAATGTTGTTTTCTGAAAAAAATCTATTTTCATGGGAGATAGAAAAAGAAGTACAATTTGATTCCAAAAATTTTGAAAAAAATATTTTTAGAATCTACAGACAAAATTTGATGAGACTCTAGTTTGCACCATCTCCAAATTCCTCACATTTTAGCCGCTATAGGTGCCCGAATATGAAGATTTAGTTAAAAATAATAATTTCAGTGTCCAGTTTGGCCAAAAATTGTAAACCACTATTATGGGATCACCTTGCATGTGTTCTTATTTTCCTCCAAGAAATTTGACCAGCTAGATTATCGAAAACACCACTTCCAATTTAAAAAAAAGTATTTTCATTAAATTCAACATCACATTCTAGATTTTCATCTTCATTTTCATCAGCAAAATGGTTTTCATTTTCATTTTCATCTTCATCTTCATTTTCATTTTCATCTTCATCTTCATTTTCATTTCTATTTATTTTCATCTCTTTATTTTCATTTCATTTTCATTTTCACCTTTATCTCTTATTTTTCTTATTTTATTTCTTTATTTCATCAAAATTCATAAAATCGATCATTTTATTTTCACTTTGCAACAAAGATTTTATTTTTCTTTGCTTTCAACTTATAGAGGTTTGTTCTCTGAATATAGTCAATGTCAACATCATTAAGTCCAGCATCTTGTAAAACTTCTACATACAAATTTACCATTTCACTAACATGTGGATTTGAAGACGTACCTAGATTTGTGCATATTGAAACATTCTCCATAGAATTCAAAGAGGGATTTGAAGACATAGTATGACTTGTTTGTATAATCATATTCTTCTCCAAATTGACTCCTTGCAAATTAACTTCATCTACAACCATGGTATCCTCAATTTTTTCATCTTCAATAGTTGTTGAATTGGTTGCTCCACCATCATTCATTGATTTCATTCTCATTCTTCTTTCTCTTTGTCTTTGTCTCTCCTTTTCCCTATTTGCTTCAACTTCTTGAGGAGTCAATGTCTTCCTTCTTTTATTATGAGCTTTATCTCCCATGATTATAAAATTCTCAAGCACAAATGAATGTTAATAGTGAAATTCTTCAAAATATTCAATCCAAATTGGAAGTTGAATACCTATTAAGACAAAATTCTTCCTCTTGTGTTTGTCAAAACAAGTAGAAAACTACCACAATTCCACTTTAAAAATTAAGTTCTGACCTATAAATACAATAGCTTATGAAAAATAATTCATTTTTAGTGCTCTCGGCCGTACATGGAAGTTGCAGACTTCAGAAAACTTGTGCACAGTGAATTTAAATCATATAAACGGGATCCCGTTAATAACATGGGATCCCGCTTCAAATGAATCGGGATCCCGTTTATGTATAAGCGGGATCCTATTTCATAATCTGGATCCCGTTCACCGACTTCGAACATCGGGGCCGTTGCTTAGTGAATGGGATCTCGTTACACTGACAATGGTCAGAATGTGGTTTAAACGTAACGAGATCCTGATTAATAAATGGGATCCCGTTTATGAATAAACGGGATCCCGTTTTATAATCGGGATCCTGTTTATGAATAAACGGGATCCCATTTTATAATCGGGATCCCATTTTTTTAAAATTTGAATTGCCTTTTGCATTGTGGTTGGGTTTTTTCTTAGGTTTTTGGTTTTGGAAAAGTATTGGAATTCCGAACCTCAACCTTCAACTTGGTTTGACCTGCAAGTTGAAGGTCCTAACAATGTCAAAGAAAAATACCAACTTTGGACATATGGCTGACGACCTTTTTTGCAGAATTTTCTGACGAAATTAAAACCCATTTTAGATGAAACAATGCAGATTCTAAATATGTAATTTGTTTTGCAATTGGATTATTTTTTCTATTTTTCAATTAATTTCTAATAAAATTGGTCCATAAACTTTCAATATCATATTTTTTACTATTTTAATAACTTTTGATCAACATAACATTTTGACAAATGGATTGCACGAGAAAAAACTTCAGACAATTCTTTTCAATTTTTTTAAAAAAAAACAAAAAATGATAAGTTTAGGTCATCTTATGCATGTCGCATTAACGATGATTTTTCAAAATCCATTAAATCTGCCTAATAAAAATTTAACAAAAAAAAAAAAATATTCAATAAAAAATACAAAAAAATATCAAGAACAAGCTTCAGTGAGTCATAAAACTTATCCCAAAAGGATTTAGAAAAATACGATAATTTAAGTCAAAATATGGATGTCGTATATGTGCATGGTATGGTAAAAAAAAATGACTTTTAAACAGTGGTTTTTAGAAATGCCTATAAAACTTAATTTGTACAATCTGGGTATTGAAATAAATTGCATATTTCGAAACTAGACTCCGAGCACTACATTTTATGATTAGTGACTTTTTTAAAGATTTCATCTCTAAGTGCTTCAAATTTTAAGGTCAAATGTGTTAAATGCTGAAAATCAGATAAAACACTTCCACTTTTTGGCCAAAAAGTGGACTCAACTTCTTGCACACACCCTTATAAGCATTTCATTTTGTTAGTTTACATTGCATTTAGATTCACCTCGCATTTAGTAGCCTTTGCATGAGTGTTTGGTGTCCTATTGCTAATACTATAGTGAGAAGAAGTTCACAACTCATGGCATTCCATGATCACACACTTTTTGTGGGTCTTGGGTTATCTAGAGCTTCCACTCCTAGTATTGACACTAGTACACTAGGCATGGATAACACCCTTAACAACTATTTTCCTTCAAATAGCATGCAAGTTGAAACATAGAATGATACTATCCCACAAAAGAAAATAATTCAAATTCATGAGGATTTAGCACATCTCCAACATCAAGTAAGCCTTGAAAACATTTCAACTACTGCAATTCCTTCCATAGAAAACATCCATCACATTCTTGAAAGTAAAGATGGCCTTGATATTGTGAAACACATAGTTGAGATATATACAAAACATCTCCCTTCAACCTCTAGTGCTCCTACACCAGCAAAGAATGTTGCAAGCCAAGGAGGAACTCAAACTCCTCCTCCCTCAACCATAGCCTCAATACCTACCTATACCACTCCTGAAGTCACAACAACAATGCAACAAGTTAGTAATGTGATTCCTTCCTTAAGTATTCTTGCTAGCATCCCTAATTCCTATGTGGCATCGCATGTTCTATCTTCTACCACATTACCACCTATAAGCATTCCATTCAATTTCCCTACCACTAAATACACTCCATCACCACTTTCACTTCCATCCCATACCACTTATAATGATCCTCTCATCACACAACTTTTCCAAACTATTTCCTCCATGCAAAATAAAATCTCCACCATAAACCAAAATCAGAATGGCCCACCCACATATTATATTTGAACCAACCCATTTCCTTTGGAAATATTATGAACACCGATGCCACAAGGAGTAGAGATTCCTAGATTTGATAAATATGGAGGGAAGGGAGATCCCTCTAACCATGTTAATGCCTAAACTGCCTTATGTAGTGATTTTTTCCTTGTTGATAAACTGTTAGAAAAATTGTTCCCTGTGACTTTAAAAGATACTACCTTGGAGTGGTTTTCTTCTTTACCGAAGAATTCAATTCGTTCATTTAATGAACTTGTTGATGCATTTATAAACCATTTCCAAGTACATATGACTCCCAAGAAGACCTTGGTTGATTTGATGAGATGCAATCAAAATGAGGAATAAAAGATAACTAATTTTCTCTTACTCTATCAATCACTTGATTGCCAAATCGATGTCAACATCCCCAACCCACACCTTCAAAAGATGTTTATAGAAAACTTGAAAACTACACTTCAGGAAAAACTCACTATGATGAAATTCCTATCCTTCATGCACATGTGTATTGCCCTTTGTGATATCAAAATTCGATTAGTAGTCGAGATGCAAGGTCCACTTCTAGCCAAATTGAGAAATCTGAGTCCGCTAACCAAAAATATTCCCAACCATTTAGAAAGAAAAATAAGGGTTCCTTCAATTTAACCCTTCTCATCCAACAAATAAAAATGTGAATAACCAAATAGAAGCTATTAAAATTATGGTTCCCTTTAGTTATGGAGATCCAAAAAGGAAATTCACACCCTTACCCGACACCCTTCATGACACAATGTCCCAAATTTTACAACAACAAATGATTACCTTTCCTGCTATCAAAGCAGTCGATCCTACTAAGCCTTTACCCCCAAGCTTTAAGTCAAATACTTATTTCCATTATCATCGACAAAAAGTACATGACACAGAGTATTTCAAGCATCTTAAACATCTTGTGCAAGACCTCATTGACTCTAGTCATCTATCCACTTTAGGTGTTAGTGATCAAGGCAATAAGTCTGTTGCCCCTCGGAACCAAAACTTGTAAATTTTCACTAATCCAATTCCTCAGAATAATATTTCATTTGTCAAAGCTAGAGAAACTACACAAAATGATGTGATGAATGTTGATACAGATGACGAACATAATGACTCTGTCCTAAATGATATCAATATTAATCTTATGGATGAAATGGTAGGTGCGATAGATGTTATCCCTCGTAAGGGCCAACCTAAGAGCTCTCTTGATATTGTTTTCTCCTCTAAGGATATAATTAAACATCTACCTGATGGTCTTCTCTACATAGTTGGTCATATCTATGGCAAGCCCACTAATGGGATATTAATACATATTTCCTATGGAGAGAATGTGTGTTGGTGTAATTAATATTTAATTACACTTTAGCATAAGTTTACTTAGGCATATTTAATTCCTAAGTTATAGGTTGTTATCCTTATCTTGTTGAGCTATCTTTTTACTCAAGATAACATTAGGTTTATGCATCTTTGCTTCTATAAATAAAATTATCTCTTGTAATTATTGTACTTCGAATATATCAATTTGCACATCTTTATGCAATCTCTCTGGTTTTTTTTTTTCTCTTTGTGGAAGGTTATTTTCTGGTTTTCATTTCAGATCTTGGTTTCTAACATGGTATCAGAGCCTCGATTTGCAGCCCCTTCTCAGCCTTTTTAGAGGAATACATTGCAAAGCTCATTTGAGGTCCCTCAAGGGTTTCATTCCTTGAGCATCTTTATGGAGCATTTTGGATCAGTTTGGGGTTTTCCATTGGATTCAGAGTGTTGAAAAAATTTAGAAATGGATTTTATTTCATTCATTTTGGTCATCATTTTCTAGATATGTGAGGGTTTCAAGCTTAGTGATTTTTCTGATAGATCTGGGGGTTGCCTGATTTTTAGAGCACTTTGGGCCCAAACAGACCTTGTCGTTGGATTCGCAGCACCCAAAAACCCCTATTTCCATATAAAATTTGTCCAGTTTGGGAAAATTCGTCTAGAGAGGCAAAAAATTTTTACCCAAGGGTCGTATGGCCCCCAGGCACAGTTTTCAAGGCACCGTTTTTGAAAAAAATATAAAAAAATATTTAAAAAATTCAAAAAAAATAGCGCAGAGTTCGTGCGGCCAGTTCAAATGGAGACCGCCACCCGCCCACCACCCAGCGGCCTCTCACCGACCACCTCCGTGCCACTGTCACCAGCTCTACCACCCAAGCGTCACTCTAGCTTTAGCCCCCAGTGCTAGGTATTTGCAGGAAGCGGTCGTATTCGGGACCAATCCCCTCGCCTCAGCCCCCACCAGGTTCTTAAGCCCCAGGCATGGTCCTATCGGCGACCAAGAGCTAAGCGTCCAGCACCATCAACAGCCTCCAGCCCCAGCCCCAGTCACGTTGGTGACCAGGGGCTCCACCGCAAGAGCCAAAAAGCCAGCACCCTGGTCTACCCAGGCGACCAGGGGCTTTATTTTTTTAGCCCCTAAGGGCTGCAGATGGCCAAATTGGACCTTTCTGGAGCATTTTCGTGAAAACGGGCATAACTTGGGTATACGGCGTACTTTTTTACAAATGAGATATCGTCAAAATGCTATCTCGACGCTCTACACAATGGTGTAGGTTTGATTTTCTGGTGTTTCATTTTTAATTCTTTTTTTGGCCTTAGAAGTCAGATGTTGTTTTCACTCCGGGAGACATATCTTTTGACTCGCTCATCTGTTTTTCGTGATTCAAGCAGCATCAAAAAGCTAGTTTTGGCCTCTATGCAGATTTGAGGTCCTTTTTAGAATATGTGTACCTTAATTTTTGCATGCATTCAGTTTTGTTTTGTGCACTAGGTTTACATTTTCGCTTATGTTTCTATAGTTTCTACATGTCTTTTGCTTTCTCTCCTTCTACAATCATTGGGTATTGTAATAACGAATTGATATAAATTTCCATTAAGGGGGGGTTCTTGCATCCATCCTTCATATTGGTGACAACTCATATGAGTTTGTCTGGTTTCATGTTGTTTCTTTTAGCTTCTTTCTTGCTTAGTTGGACACATCTTTGGTTTGCATCGGTTCACACTTCACATTGGGAGTTTACGGTTCTTGATCTGCATTGGTTTAGATCTTTCTCAGTTTGAAGGCCATGTTTTTATGGTTAATGTTCCAGAATCTTGATGGTACTCATCTTATGGGGTAGTTTTAGTTTTAGTTTGGCATCGGCATTGAGACACAACTTCCAGAGTTTGTCATCATTATGGGTGGCTTCATTTTTTTTTCATCTACTGTTGCTTATAGATTCCAGGGTTGATCCAATATGTGAGTTTCCATTATTCCTTGGCATCAGGTCTAATGTTGCATTTGTGATTCCGTTATGGTATTTTGCAAACAGAAGTATCTTTCCTTGCTTGCCATATTTGGGGTTCCAGTGTTGCTTCTTCAGAGTTCTTCCAGTGATTCTTTGTAGCAGTTCATCTCATTGAGGGGGGTTTTTCCCACTAGTTTTTCTCTCTCTTTGCATTTGTAAATGGGTACCTGATCAGGCCTTTGTTATCAGGACCCATCTCACATCATTTTCATAATAATTTGCTTCTCCCTTAGTTTCACTTATGGGGTGGTGCTGGTGTAATTAATATTTTATTACACTTTAGCATAAGTTTACTTAGGCATATTTAATTCCTAAGTTATAGTTTGTTATCCTTATCTTGCTGATCTATCTTTTTGCTCAAGATAAGATTAGGTTTATGCATCTTTTCTTTTATAAATAAAATTATCTCTTGCAATTATTGTACTTCGAATATATCAATTTACACATCTTTATGCAATCTCTCTGCTTTTTTGTTTTTCTCTTTGTGGAAGGTTATTTTTTGGTTTGCATTTCAGATCTTGGTTTCTAACAATGTGATCGCTGAGGAATTTTTAGTATTGCATGAACTTTATCAAGATGACTATGATAAACTGAAATCATGGATCAAGATGCACAATGGTTTTACTTGCCCTACGATAGGATCGAGCACCCTACCAATACAAATTGGACCAAAAACATTGGATGTCACATTCTCCATCATCCCACAATCAAACCAATTTCATTTGAGGCTAGGCCACCCATGGCTTCACTCAATGAAATTCATCCCTTTGATTATACACAAATGCTTAAAGTTTCCATTTGACAATGAAATATTCATTGTCCACCATAGCAGCTTTAACCCTTTGTCTTCCAAAGGAACTTTTCCTTAGAATCCTTTTGGCCTAAGCCCATGGAACCTATAATTCCATGAAAAGACTTCTTTTTCATAGCTTACCAAAAAATTAAAGAAAAAAAAATAGTAGAATTATCTCTTCGACACATGTCCCTATCTACCCCTAACACCCCCATTATAGACAAAACTATGCTTCAACCTCAACAAGAACCAAACAACCCAGACTAACCAAAACCAGAAACTTTCCCTACATTGTCCAAGATACCAAGAGACAATGAAAACAACTTCATCATGCCTCCTGACATAAAACAAGTTTACAAAGAAAAAGAGAAAGTGGATGAACAATGTCCTATGGTTACTTCAATTCCTTCCCTTAGGGAAGAAAAGAAACCGATGGTTGATCAACCCCTTTTTACCCAAATACAACTTCAAAATAAAACCAAAAGAAATAGAGGTGCTCAAGAGTGTAGAAGTAGACGTCGTGCACTTGCTCGCAAGATACATGAACCTAATAACACAAATCAAGATTTGAACTTGACTGAAGTAATGCATGATAATTCTCCTCCCCACCTACCACAAAGTGATCCAATACAACAAGAGTTACACTCTTCATGGATATTATCATTCATCCTCCTATTGTGACTAACTTGGATGATGATGAGGAAACAACTAAAAATTGACAAAGAGGTGCATAATGACTTGAACACATTACTTTCCTCTTCCATGAGCTTAAATGAGAAATCTGCTATACAGGTTGATGAATTTGGTACTTCTCCTAGTTCATAACTTTCCTTTGTCCCTTTTTCTAGTTTGCCACCCTCGGCGTATAATGAACATTATTGGGAGGCAGATGACTTGCTTGATGGTTGACTTGAATTTTCCTTAATAGTTGCATTTTCTTTTTTCTTTTTCTTTTGTGTGATTCCATGTGTGTAATGTGATCCCCTGTGATGTTATGTTTGATGTTCTCTCTCTTTGTGACATTCCTCTATTTGTACCTTCATTCTTCTCTATGTCATGCATCGCTTTCACCTTTTTATTCTTATCTTCCTTTTTTGTGTTTTTCTTTTGGGGATGACGCAAGGCATTGAGACATCTAGGTCTCTTTCATATTGACTCAAAAGGATTTCTTTTTCCTTTCTTTTATCTTTTTTTTCTTGTGTTTTCCTTTTGGGGATGATGCAAGGCATTGAGACATCTAGGTCTCTTTCATGTTGACCCAAAAGGCTTTCTTTTTCCTTTCTTTTATCTTTTTTTTCTTATGTTTTCCTTTTGGGGATGACGCAAGGCATTGAGACATTCATGTCTCCTTCATTTTGACCCAAAATATTTTCCTTTGAATTTTTCCTTCTATTTTTCATTTTTCTTGTGTTTTCCTTTTGGGGATGACACAAGGCGTCAAGACACCCTATGTCTCTTCCATGTTGACCCAAAATGGTTTTCTTTATTTTTGCTCTTTTTGTGTCATTCTTTCAGTTCTATGTATTTGGGGAATTATGATAGTTCCGAGGTCTCTAAAAATCATTGCATCAAAGAACATACTGACCCCAAATCCATAGATCCCTTATGTGTTTGGTGTTTTCATTTTGGGGGCAACCCATCCCTTTTCTTTTTCTCTCACATGACACAACTTTACTCAGAAACATATGACTTGGCATAGGGATTTTCTAGTTGGCTCTCATGTCTTTTTTTTTGTTTTCATTTTTCATTTGCTACTTTAAAGTAATTGCTCACAGCATTGTGTTTAGAAATTCATTTAAAATGGGGGCATACATTTAAATTATTCTTTTGCATTTTTCCTTTTCTTGGTTCTTAGTGTAGCCTTCTTATTTCATACAATACATTTGTCACTTTGTGGATTACATTGGGTTTGATTCCCTTCATGAGTGTGATCTATCTTAGCATATTGCATTCCTCTTGGTGGCTTGATGTGACACAATACATCCCCTAAGTTGTGAATTTATATTCTTTGTCCGGTCCTCTCTTGGAGACATTAGACACAATGTTCCCTAAGTTAAAGACCTCACATGAACTAAGCAAGACTCCTTTGAACATTCCTAGCATGTTGCATTTTGCATTTGTTATATGGCCACCTTGCATAACACCACTTGCATGCCTATGGAGCCATCATGTTTGTTCATGATCTCCAAGGATAAAAAATTTTGCTTGTCTCATGAAGCTCGAAAAGCCATTTTTCTTTTGTCCTACCTTATTAATGTTATTAGGAGGTATAAATTTGGTATGGTTGAGTGGGAAGCCCATTATGAGGCATGACTTTTCCCATAGCCACCTACGTGTGTGTGAGTGCATACCATCTATAAGTGTATGTTTCTCACCTTTTAGGCCTTCTCACCTGGCAAATAGCTAGGATTTTTGTTGCCTCAAAGTGAGTATGCATTTTCTTGACAAAAAACCTACATTTGATCCACATCATGTTGGACAAATAGTTGAAGTTTGATCTGATTCTTTCTTTTTCTTTTATTTTTCTCCCTTTCATCCTTGGCATTGAATGATTGTTCCTTGTCATTGTTCTTGATATCATGTGTGTTCTCTTTGTGCTTATGTTGGTTTGTCATGCGATCTTGATCCTAGGGGCTTGATCACCCCTCTTGATCATTGATTGTCCCATCTTGCTAGCATTGGTTCATGGTAACCTCTCTTGATGTGCATTGGTCTACTTTAGTGTGATTTTGGAGCAACTTCATCCTCTCACTAAAGTGGGAGCTAAATGTAGTGTAGAAAAATGTATCCTCTCATCACATGTAGATCTTGGTTTGCCAGTTGAAAATTCTAGATTCAGTCAGAAAACCTAAACTAGGACTAAATCACCCAATCTAGCATATGATTCCAAGTACACATCAAAATCAACAAATTTCAATGCTTTCAAGCCTTGCTTAGTCATCTCCGATTCTCTAGGTACCTTTTTGTATCATTTTGTTTTGCTATCTGATTTCATATTCTAAGTTTCTAGGGTTTATTTTATTCATGTTTGCATCCCTTTCTTTCTAAGCATTTTCTTAGTGATGAACTCCCCCCCTTTTAATCACACCTTGTGGACATCGAAAAAGTAATCCTTCTACTTTTTCTTTCTTGTTTGGGCCCTCCTTGTGATTTTGGCTTAATTGTGCCTTGATTTAATGTTGTAATGTGGATAACACATTCACATTAGGTCTTGGGCCCTTGTGAACTAAAAGGATTCAAGTGGTACCTTACTTAAGTGTTGTAAAGTGTTGTAACAAACTTTCACACTTTTCTAGGGTCTTGTTATTGTATTTCACCTAAATAACCTCCTTTTATCATTTCCCAAGCCTTATTTCAAAGTGTTGTAAAGTGTTGTAAAAAAATTTCACACTTTTCTAGGCTTTTCATTAATATTTGGACCTTCTTATGCTTTAATGGACCCTATATTACATATACAAGCCTTACTTATGTGTATTTTTTAGAATGAATCCATTAAACATCACGTAAAACACTTCAATCCTAAAACCCACTTCAAATGCCTAAGGTGAGACCCATTCACCATTTTGGGTGAATGAGTCCCCTTAGGTGGGACCCATTCACCTAGAGTGGCAAATGAGTCCCCTTTAGCATAAAATTAAAAATTAATTCAAAATTCTAGCCAATTTTTATTTTCTAAGATCTAAGGTCAACCTGTAATGTTGTATTTTTGGGAATTATTGCATAATCAAGTATAAATATATGATTATTTTACTCATTTCACTCTCCCCAATCTCTTAATTAATCCAACAATCAATCAAGTGATCTAGCATTCAAGCACTTTGGAGACATTACTTTCATGTTTATAGCATTCTACTTCAAGGGTTTGGTGAGTTGTAGCATTGGTTTTGTTCATTCATCATTATCTTTCCATATTTCATTTCATTTCAAAGGTTTAATTACCAACAAGGGGTTGTACCAAGGCAAACCCCTATTCATTAATCCCCAAAAAAAAATTTCCCTCTCTTTGCATGTGATTTGTAGGTTTAGGTTACAGATTTGTCAAAGAGCAAGATTGGAAAAGTTTCCATCAATTTTTCAAAACCCTCGAAGAAGCTTGGAGAACACCTACAAGTTGAATTTGATAGTTTCAGATTTAGATCTAAACTAGGAGCAAAAGTGCAGACTTAGGGCTATAGATTCCACTTTTGAATTTCTAGAAAGTGGGAAGTGGATCGATTTGCCATTAATGGTGAATGAGTCTCACTACCTAGGCCTAAACAGAGATTCTATAGATCTGAGTACCCCTTTTCCCAAAACCTATTACAACACATTTTCCAGAAAGTAGGACTAAGTCACCTAGCTAGGCATATGAGTTCTAGTTGGCATTAATAGTGAACTCTTTAGGATTCCAGAGCCCCTTTACATCTCTCTCTAGTCTCTAGGTGCATACTTTCAATTTCATAAGTTTTTGTTACATTTCACTTGCATTTGTAGGTTATTTGCATATCACATTGTGTTTTCATAAATCTTTCATTTTCCAAGTTTTGCATTAGTGTTGAACTTCTATATCAATTTTTAGCCTTAAGGAAAATCCGCTTTGACATATTTCAATATATTTTGCATTGGAATCTCAAGGGTTTGTTCTTGAGTGTGAGCATTGTGAAATCAGATTCCTCTTCCTCCATTCCCCTTTTGGTGTGAAGAAGGAAGTTGTGCATTCCATTTTCATTATCCACACACCTAAGGAAACCATCCTAACCCTAGTCCATTCCTCAATCAAGCCAATTGGTTGAGGGATCTTGGTTTCCTAATGAACTAAAGTGAAATAGATCCTCCTAGTTCCATCTCCCAAAAGGTGGAACCCTATTTCCTTTGGTTCACTTATAATGGGGGATCATGTTACTAAGATAACATAATGGGTAAGTGTATGGAAATGTGGGATCAAGAGGGGATCTTAAGTGGCCATTTTTTTTTTAAATCAATAAATTTGATCTTGGATGCAGAATTGAAGATAATATGCTCAAAATTTGAAGATGAAACAAGAATAAGAGTTGTAGTGCTCTAAATTTACTTTCTAAAATACTAATTTATTTTCAAAATGGAGTATATTAAAGGGTTCAAATAGGGGAGCACACAAATTTTTCCTATTTTTGTCAAAAAAAATAACACAACATCTAGTGTGCTCCCCTTAAAAAAAATTGGTATTTCAAAAACTGTATTAGTGAAAAACTAGCTAACACCATGTATTTTATGCCCAATTTTATGCTAATTTTTAATGAATATAATATTTTTTTGTTAATTTTCAAAGTGAAAAAATATTCTAAAAATGAAAAATTTACCACGCCCTCCTTGAATTTTTTGGAGACTAATTTAAAATAATTCTTTTAATATTTATAAAATAGAATCTAGATTCTAAAATGCAACTTGTTTCAAATATTGATGACTAGATAAAAAATGAAACCAAAAATACTATACATAAGTTATAAAAAAATAAGAATACACTAAAAAATTAAATCAAAGATCAAAGTCTTAAAATAATTGAAATATATAAAAGTTACACATTTAGAAAGCAAAGAGAGCTCAATATTATTGTTGTATTTTTAAAACTCAACATTAAAAACATACAAATCTGATGGTGAACACACCCAAGATTTAGTCATTTTTTTATAATTTATAAAAACATGTCTTAGTGAGTTATAACATGCTTGTTTTTGTATCTTATTTGGGTACTGTGAACCCTTAGGGTTATATTTTCTTTGGAAATCCAAGAAAAAGGGGTGGACATGCATGTTAATACCTAAAGACATGTTTTTATAAATTATAAAAAAAAATGACTAAATCTCGAGTGTGTTCTCCATCAAATTTGTATTGTATTTTTTAAACTCATCATTAAAAACATACAAATTTTATGGAGAACACACCCGAGATTTAGTCATTTTTTTATAATTTATAAAAAAAATTATTTGGGTATTAACATGCATGTCCACACCTTTGTCTTAGATTTCCAAAGAAAATATAACCCTAAGGGTTCACAATACCCAAATAAGATACAAACATGAGCATGTTATAACTCACTTTCATTATAATGCACTCAAGCTATAATGTAAGCACATTAAAACATGTGTATTATAATGCGCTCACATTTTTGTGAATTAAAAATGAAACCAAGTAGGGAGAGATAATAATATTTAAAAGAAAGAGTGAGATATAAAGATATTAAGTGATGGATCTAGAGGAGGAGATAAAAAATAGAGATAGAAGGATATATTTCTCCCTCCATCCCTATCTCTCGCCCCTCTATCTCTATCTCCCTATCTCTCTCTCTCCCTCTCTATCTATATATTTTTCCATATCTTCGTACCTCTATCTCCATATCCTTATATATGTTTTATATCTCCCTTTATCTATACTTTTCCTCTTTATCTACTAATATCTTTGTCCTTATATCTCTATATCTTCCTCTCTCTATATCTATTTATCTCTTTGTCTCTCTTTATTCATACCTCTCTATCGAGCTATCTATATTTATCTTTCCATATACCTCTCTATATATTTCTCTCCATCTCCATCTCGCCCTTTATATTTATCTCTACCTCTTTATTCCTCCCTCTTTGTAGACCTTTTTTTCTATCTGTATATTTATGCCTATATCTCTCTCTATTTATGTCTCCTTATCTCTTCATCTCTTTATCCCTCTCTCTCTACATGTTTCCCTACCTTTATCTCCCTATCTCTCTATTTCTCTCCCTATCCTTATATATCTCTTTGTATCTCCCTCTATCTATATCTCTCCTCTCTACTTTCTCTATCCATATCTTTTTATACCCCTATAACCCTATCTCTCTATCTCCCTATCCCTCTCTATCTCTCTATATGTCCATCTATGTATATCCCTCCCTCTCTCCATGTCCCTATCACAATCCCTATCCCTCTCTATATATTGAGTTATCTCTCCCACTCTCCCTCTCCTATTTCTTTCTCCCTCACTATACCTATCTCTCCCTCCATTTATCCCTTTGTATCTCCTTCTCTATCTCTCCCACATTATATATACCTCTCTCTTCGTCTCTTTCTCTTCTAAAATTTTTCTCTCTCTCTCTAAATATATCTCTCTATCTATATCTCTCCCTCTATATATTGATATATCTCTATATATGTCTATCTCTCACCTATCCCTCTTTGTATCTCAATATATACCTCTTCCTCTCTCTATCTATTGAGATCCCTCTATACATATCTATTTGTATATCTCTACTTCTTTCTATCTCATCTTTCTCTAACTATCCCTCTATATATATCTATATATATTGCTCACTCTCCATCTCTCCCATGTGCCCATATTTAGACCTATCTCACATCCTCTTTCCCTCCCTCACTCCCTCTCTATATTTCTCTCTTTCTCTTCTTCCCTATCTCCTCTTTCTCTCACCCTCTCTTTATCTATCCCTCTGTCCATATCTATTTTTCTATATCTACTTCTCTCTAGATCTCACCATTTCACTCTACTTGTCCATCTCTACCTATATATCTCTCTCTCCCTATCCCTCTCTATATATTGTGCTCTCTCTCTATAAATATATTTATCTACCTCCGTATCCCTATATCTCTATCTCTCAATATATCACATTATATATCTATCTCCCTCTCCCCTCCCATATATTTATTAATTATCTCTCCCTCTATCCTCCTCTCTCCATATCTAGACCTATCTCTCTACCTATCCTTCTCTCTATATACCATCATAATAGCTACCTCTCTCTTCCCATATTCCTCTCTCTCTCTCTATTTTTCTATATCCACTTATCTCTTTCTCACCTCTCTCTATCTATCTAACTCTCCCTCTCTCTCTCTCTCTATTTTTTTAAATCCACTTATCTCTTTCTCAACTCTCTCTATCTATCTCTCTCTCTCCCTCTCTCTCCTCTCTCCCTCTCCCCCCTTCTGTCTCTCTTCCCATATTTTCCTATCTCTCCCTCCTTTTCTCGACACTCATGTTATAACATGAGCACATTATAATGTTCTTGAATTTGATTGAATTCTAAAGGTGTTAAAAATGTATGTGGATCCCATGAATTTATACACACATTATCTATTTTACCTTACAATCTACATTTTATCTGACATAGCAACACACTTTTGATTGTGTTGAAAATATATGAATCATTGTTTAATAATTCTACTAACTTTTCTTATTTTTTCAACATACAAGAACCAAATTACATGTTTCTAGATTGAATTTCATAGCATTATTCTAACATGTTCATGTTTTGAAGTTTTGGAATGATAATTTTATTTTTTTGCTTGAATTTGATAATATACAATATTATTTTTTATTTTTTGTACTACTTCATTTATTTTTATATAGTATTGAGCAAAATATAAAGTAATTTGGGGAAAAAATAAAATTTTGGAGTGTGAACACAAAAATGAACTAGATAACAATGTGTATTTAAGAAATAAAATCTCCAAGTTTAAGGAATGTTTACATTGCCTTCATCCCTTTTTTCATGCCCCTTTTTTATCTTAATTCATGTGCATCATATGCTACTAATGATTCACTTCATTGCAACCTAATTTTCAACCCTTCCATGGTGCATAGCTCTTCTCATTCCAATAATTTTGATGTTGTCACTAATGTTCTTAATTCTTAGGGATTTTCATCATTAAACTCACTTATCCAAGGTAATATCAATAACAATTATAAAATTATATCTCAACTATAAGATATGAAGTGTGATATCAACCCTACAGTGGATCTAGATCTTTGTGAAGTTCTAGTTTATTGAGTGTACCTATAGATTCTACACACATTATGACATACCAATGGCTCTTTTAGGGTTGAATATTATAAAATATATAAATAATTAAACAATACAAATATTAGGATTGGAAAGGTGTATGACACACCAAATCCAAACATCATCCCACTTGTCATATACATTCCAAGAGAAAATTTAAGATCTTAAAAAACTATGAACTATCTGCAAAATATCAAAACATGTTCTAAAATTTGACTCCTTTGTGATCAAAGGATTTTTAAAAAAATAATTCAAGTAATCATTATCTTGAGCACATTTATCTCACCTTCCATCATTCCCAAACATGAAAGGTAAGAACTCCAAAACAATATGACACACTAAATATCACATACACGTCAATATATCCAACCTCAACCTATTACTAGAACACAAAATTCTAAGTTAAATCTCCTCCAAAGCATAATTGTGTATGCACCAAGTATTCCACTATAATAAAAACAATGGCCATAGGAAAATGCTCATTTCAAACTATACCCAACCATTGATACAACTTCTTCTCTTTACATAGCTGACCCACTCCAGATCTCTCATCCTCGTATATGTAATTTCCTATTTAAGGTTATATTCTCCATTGCTAGTTAAAATAACAATTTAAACATGAAGACCCCTAATATTGAGGTCTTGTATAACTTTCCACTTTCTACACATATACCTCATAGGACTCCCACTATATGTGAAATTTCTAGTTTAGTTTTGACTAAAGCAACATAAAATTATACCAACACTAATATGAAGGGTGTGAATTTTTCATCAAAACCATATAGTTTCAAATAATAGACATAATGATATACATGATTTTTCACTCTCTTTCTATTTATATATCTAAATACTTCAACAGAGAAGATAAAGAATACAAAATACAATACATTTGTGTAACCAAGTGGGTAATACCTATCAAATGGTTCTTCACTAAGTTGACTAAGAGTGTGGTATGAGATTTTTCCTCCTAATATGCACCAATTCATGTGAAATCCATCCGTTAGAAATATCCTCATTAGGTAAATAATAATTAAAATAAGTAAATTATTAAAGATAAGAAGAAAACACTAGTTAAAGTCATTAAGAGACATGAAAGAGTTGAGGATCCAAATAGTAATAAACTATGAGTATTCTCTATAAACTCCCATAGAAACATAAAGTTATAGTTGAAGCCTTGAGATACCTAGATGAATTATTTTAGAAAAAGAAACACATGATTATCACCTAATAAAATAGATGTTGTGGGGGGTGCAAAAGGATGGGGGGCCAAATTGTGGCCAAAATCTAAAAAATAATTTGATAGGCTATAACGTGAGTGCATTATAATACACTCGTGTTATGGCTTGGTGTGACCAAGCCAAAGGATCACTCACATTGAACCTATAATGTGCTCGCATTATAATGTGAGCGTGTTATAGCTTATTAAAAAAAAAATGGCATCATTTCATTTTCACTGTGTTTTTTGTTCTCCACGGCCAAGAAACCATGCATTTGAGCACTCACATTTGGAAGGAGCTAAACTTGCAATTTCTTCATCAGATTGTTGCAATTTCATCGCCAAGAGGCCACCACATCGATGGGGAGGTCAAACAAGTAAGCATTGTTTTTTTTTGGTGAATTTATCATTAAATAGGCAATTTTAGGTTATTTTTAATATTCATTTGTTTAATTTGTAGGAGATGTTAATGAACCTAAAAATCCTCCTCAAAATCTTGAACAACCACAACAACAAGCACATGAAAAAAATCTTCAACATCCACAACAACAAACTCCACCAATTCCTCAACATCATCCTAACACTCAGCAAAATTTAATGGTCATAATTGAAAACAATAAAAAGTAGATTAAGGAGTTAATCATGAGGTTGAACAATCCTATAAGTTCAACCGTGGAAAGTGTATTTAGGGTAAAAATTTAGGGAAAATGCATAAACAAATTATAATGAAACCCTAACAAGCACAATAGAACACAAACTAGCATGAAATGAAAACAAGAAATCAATGCAAACTAATCTCCAAGCTAGATTTGATTTATCCCAATTGCTCTTCTCCACCTCACATAAGCCTGCAATATTTTGAAGGATTGAATGATTTCATAAGTTGATGTTGATTGCTCATTTTCGTAGGATAACAATAAGATGGACATGATAGAGGAAAAATAGATAGATATATGAGAAGATTGGAGGAAATTTTGGTAGATTGATGATACTCAAAGAAGATTGATCTTAGATGGCTTGTGTGAGGCTATATTTATAGGCAAGAGTAGATATGATTCGATGGCTAAGATTAAAATTCAATTGTGTGATGTGTATTCCTAGGATTAAAAGTTGATTTTAGTGCCTATGATGCACATTAAGTGGGTTATGACATGAGGCTGAAATTACGATGTGAGGGAATAAGTGTGATTCTTTTATTTATTTTGAAGGAAAAGATGCCTATGATGCACAATGAATGGGGTTAAAAATAGGATGTAAGTGGGAATCTCATAATTTAAATAATAAAATTATTTAAATTATTTGTGCATGTGAAGAGTTGTAGTTATTTGACACATGTTGCAATGTGGTAATTAGTGAGGGATTAATTCAAATATTTAATTTGAATTATTTTAAAACATGTGAAGGGGAATTAATTAATAAATGATATTTATTTAATTAATTGGGAAGGTGATTAAGTGGAATAAATGGGATAAGTGGGCTAATGTAATGATGTAGGGTAAAATATTGCAAGATGTCTTACAAGGTCATGTATGACTAGGTAATGTTATGATATGGACAATTTTGGGTGTCTACATTTTTCCCCTCTTTGAGATGATGTTTGAGATGATTAGATTTATATCGAGTAACATCATTTCAAAGAACCTAAGGTATGGATAAAGGGAAAAAAGTTGATGCCTAGACAATTTTGAAAAAAAAAAAGTGACTAGGAAGATGGATGAAGAAATGGGATGATGATGTAGGATATGATAATTTGATGACGTAAAAGATATGATGATGATGATGATGATGCCCCCTCGAGAGGATAGGCAAGTTGGAGAAACACTGGTATGCTCTTGAAATGAGTGAAATGATAAAGGAGGGATAATATGAATGATACAAGATAGGAAGTGAATGAAAGAGAAGAATAACACGCTATGCTGCAATAAAGTGAGTAATCGTATGTTTTATATCGCACTATACATTATGCACCAAGGTATAAGGACCAAGGTGACAATGTGTCTCATGCCCCAGCATAATACAACCTTGTCTAGATACAAGATATGAATATTAGCTGGGAGAGATTTAAATTTGATGCAAATGCAAGATAAAAATGATAACACATACTAGCAAGCAAGCAAGCATGCACAAATGATACAAAAAAAAACAAGGTATTGCCCCTATCAAGCTATAAACCAATGAATAATTGATTGATTGATGATGATGATAGTGTTTTCATTGTGGGGAATGATATATCCCTAGATCAAGGATGATTGATTGATTGATTGATTGGGTTTACAACAAGATTAGGATCAAGACCAAAGGATGTGATTGGATAATTTGACTTGTTTGATCGACTTTATTAGTATGGAATAAGGATTGATTTGCATTTGGATTGATTGCTTCAAATTATTTTGATTGATTAGAAGATTGGATTGATTTAATTGAAGAATGGAATCAAATGATGATTGGATTGATGAAGAAATGATTTGATTTAATGATAATGATTGGATTGATTAGAAGAAGTGATGTGATTGATTAGAAGAATGGATTTGATTAGAAGAAATGATTTGATTGGATAATTTGATGAAGAAAGTGATTTGAAGGATTGATTTGAAGAAGTGGTGAATTGATTTGTTGAATTTGAAGATTTTATTTTATTTTATTTTATGATGATGGATTGATTTGTGATTTGATTTTATTTCTTCAGTTTTCGATGGATAATTTATTCTTTTTTAGATTTGATGCAATGTAAGATAAAAATGATAATGCACACCAGCAAGAAAGAAAGCATGCACAAATGATACAAAAACAAACAAGGTATTGCCCCTGTCAAGCTGTAAACCAATGAGTAATTGATTGATTGATGATAATGATAGTGTTGTCATTGTGGGGAACGATATATCCCTAGATCAACACAAGGATATTAATTAATAGATTGGGTTTACAACAAGGCTAGGATCAAGACCAAAGGATCTGATTGGATAAATTGGTAAGATTGATTAGCTTGGTTGGTATGGATTAAGGATTGAATTGCATTTGGATTATTGATTGGAATGATTGAAGATGATTGATTTGAAGATTTGGATGATGATTGATGAATTGAATTGAGGAATTGATTTGCTTGGGATAATTTAAGTTGGAGCAATTTGATTAGAGGATTGATTGATTGATAATTTAAAGATTGATTTGAAGAAGTTGAATGGAGGCATTGAATTGATTGGAAGAAGTGATTTGGTTTTATTTTATTGCTTTGATTTTTGTTGGCTATTTGACTTTTTTGGATTTTTTCAAGACCTTTTTCCATTTTTTTTTGTATTTTTGGGAATATTTTGTTTTTTGGTTTTGGGAATTTTGATTTTTTTGTATTTTAAATGTTTTGATTTTGGATGTTGGAAATGTTTTTTTTTTTTTGGATTTTGGAAATGTTTTGATTTTTTTGGATTTTCGAAGTGTTTTGATTTTTTTTGGATTTTGGAAATGTTTTTTATTTTTTTGGATTTTTGAAATGTTTTGAGGTGTCAATGGATGACAATTTGGGTAGCCTTTGTGCTAGATACCAATTACAAGGGAAAATCAAGTCTAGGTGAAAGGAGATAGATGAGAATAATTGATGAAAGGGTGGGTGATAGCATAAGGGATAAAAGGTTTATAAAAAATGGATGGATAAAAAGGATAGGTCATAGTGAATGAAATGGATGTATGCATCATAAGAGAGCAAGGATGTGATCTCCAAAGACTATGTTGCATAGGAATAACATGCCCCATTCTAGGTATAATACTTAGGATTTTTCATGACAAAGCTTATGAAAATAGGAAAATGATAGGCTTGTTAGGAAGGATGAGGTATGTCAAGAGATATCCAGAAAACATGTTTCAACATTTTTCTCCTATGTCTTGATCAAGATCAAAAGGAGAAGGGTGGATAAGTGGACTCAATCATAGATAGGTATGTATGATGGCTAGAGATGGTAGGGAGGATGGAAATGATATGATAAGAAGTGACATGATAGGATAGTGCGGATGAGACAAAGTTCCCCCAAGTGTAAGGGACATAGAAGATCAACCTACAGATGATGCCTATTTTCCAGGTTTTCATCATGGTACTTATCCAAGGCAACACCAAGGGTGGTTTTCACCATTGGACGAAAGGATTTCTCTTTACTTTTTCTTTTTTTTTTATTGTTTTTAATTTTTTTATGTTTTGAGTTTTTTGACTTTTTTGAATGGGAATATGGATAGGAGTGACTCAAGTGTCTAGTTCCATGAAAGGTGATAGTCCCGCTAGATGGATGTTGTTGCATGGACCATGTCAAATGTCATTATGCTCATAGATGTTGGTAAGGGATGACATGAAAGGGATTTGGAGTAGGTATATGATGGATTATGACATGGATTATGATGTCAATTATGTAGGGAAGATGAAGGGGAGGCTTAGCCAAAATAATGGACCACAAGAAGGTGATGGGGGAGATATGTAGGATAATGAGTGAAGGATGAGGAGATGGAGGTAGGTAGAATTGTTGTGAAATGGAAGGGAACCATGACCAATGGTTGCACACACTATGATAAACATTGAAGCTTTTGATGTGGAGGGGGTGTAGGAAGCATGGAGATGTTTTCTTAGGAGATGGGTGATGAAGTGCTTTAGGTACCCACATAGGCTTAGCCTTTTTATGACTTTTATTTTGTGTGTGGGAGGGAATATGGAATTATTTAATAGAGTGGTAATGTGAGGTGGAAGTGGATGATTGGGATTTTTGAGATGTAGATGCCTCATTTGACTTGATTTCTTTTTGCTTAGGTACGGTCCAAACCATTTTGTTTTTAGAATTTTCTTTTGGAGGTATGGGCTTATATAGATTTTAGATGGATTTTTCTTTGATTCTTTTATTTTGTGCCCTAAGGCATGAGGACCCTTAGGATTTTTTACTTTATAGGTAGAGGCATTGAAATTTTTTCTTTTGAATCCCATGGGTATGGTGGAATGAGTGGAAGCTTCATGTTTAGACGATGTGTGCATTGATTGGTCATGATTAGGATTTTTAGAAGATTTATGTATGGATGGATAAGGGGATTGTATAGTGGTGATATTAGGTGTTTGTAGTAATGGAGGTAGATTAGATTGAGGGATATTAGGAGTTGGAAGAAATGGTGGAAAATTTGATGGTGGAAGGTGTATGGTCACATGCTTTTGACATTTGTAGGATGATGGAGGAGGGATGGAAAAATATGTTTTAGGCATATGATAGGATTTATGGTGGAAAGAGGACTTAGGATCGATGGAGGAAGTACCAACATATTTAGCTTATTGTCCCTAGGGTGTACATCCAATGCCATAAGAGCGTGGAGGGGCCTTGAAATGGATGGGCTCCAAAATACCTTGTCCATGAAGGCCTAAACCTTTACCTCGATAGTTCATGTTTTGGAGTATGTGATAGACAATGGGACTAGGTGTAAGTGGAAAACTAGACATGAGTTCATTATTGGATGGGGAAGGAAAAGTGGATAATGGTGGTTGTGGTTCTAAGGAGGAACATTAATGAATGAGGGTGGAAAGACCAAGTGGATATGATGGATTTGAAATGGAGTTGATGGTGGATGTGGAAGGATCATTGGGATTTTGATTAAGATTGAATTCACTAAGATCCAAGATATTTGTTTGATATTCTATGTTGGCTTGGGAGGAATGTGTCTCATCATGATAACTAAATGTTTTTGGATCATGGATAGGAGCAATGGAGGTTTCTTACTCATGTATAGGTAAATTCATAGGCTCTTGACCATGGAATGCATAGAGTTTGCTAAGAGGATCATCATGGCCTTCTTCATCATAGCTAGGATCTAGATCATAGAGGGGAGCTTGATCATGAATAGGACCAAGTATGTTATGAGTTGGATCATTAGAATGGCTTGGATCTTGATTAGAATGAGAGGTTAATTTTTCCTCGTGCTTAGGATAATACTCTTGACATAACTGTTGTGGTTTCATGGAAATGGATGTAAGATAATCTTGGGTAAGTTTGATGGGTTCTTGATATTCATCAATAGAATATAATGGAATTTGACTTGGGCTCATGATAGGAGGCACTTGAATAGGCTCGATGGATTGTGGGTCAAATGATGGGCTTGAAGGGATAAGCATGTTAATGGAGGGTTCTTGGATAGTCTCAAGGATAGGACTTTGATGACATGGAGATCTTTTATTCCTTGCTAATAGCCATTGGATCACATCCATTACAAGTGTATGGGTATATGGATAATATAGTGGATGGAAAATGATATTGGATGGTGCTATAGGCTTAGTATTAGGAATTGTGGGATAGATAATGGGATTAGATGGATTGGTTTTATCCAACACAATTTTTTCCACAATCTTCTAGGTTCTTGACCAATCTTTTAAATTTTATACAAGTGGATATGGGATGGCCCTTACACTTATAGTATGCACAATATTCATCACCTTTATACCAATGGGGTTTAAATTTGATTTCTTCGAAGAGTGTAATTGGCAGTAGATCAATCAAATTTTCTTGGACCAGTTGTTGTAGGGTCATCTCTAAGGGATCCTTTAGTGGATGACTTGATGAATTAAAAGGTTTATGGATCAAAGGATTATGATTTGGATGACATGAAGGTGTTGGGATAGGACTATTTGGCTCATGTGTTAGCATGCGATTGGATAATGAAGGTGACTCATAGGATACATACTCTAGATTGGTTTCTCCCTTGTCAAATGTTATTAGGTCTTGTTGCAAATATGGACTTGGGTGTGATTGTTCTTGTTGAAAATTCCATTGATAGTTTCATGAATTAATTTCATGGTTAGCTGAAGTGGTGGGATATGTAGATGTGGCATGGACATGATACGTAGATGGGTTAGGTTGGCATGATGATGAAGGTGACACATAGGACTATGGTTGAATGTGTTGAGGTTGGAATGGTTTTTGGACTTGTTGTGGTATGATTTGTTGTTGTGATAATGATGGAGAGGTTGCATAGGTCAATAATGGTTGTTGAGAGGTGGATTGATATGGATAAGGGTTGACATTGGAAGAGGTGTGATATGTTGATGAAGGGGTAACATGATATGTTGATGGATGAGGTTGATATGATGATATAGGTGAAACATAGTATTGATGTGGTAATGGATTTTATGTTGTTCTTGTTGGATTTGACAAGTGGCCATGAGGTATTGGGCTTGTGCTATGAGTTGTTGCATTTGAGGTGATTGATTGTTTGAAGTTAAAATTACTGGATGAGGCCTTGGAGCTCGTGTCTAATTTGTTGGTCTAAGGGTTGTGGTGCTTGATAAAGTGATTGGAGGAGGTCTTAGAATTAGGGTACTAGGTCTTCTAATGTTTGCATGGTGTCACTTTTGGAAAATATTTGATTAATATTATGATAATGATTCAAAATTATTAGTATGTGATTGCTTGAATGACTAGGATGATTTGGCTTGGAAAGATTGGATGATGTGGAAAATTTTTATTGAAATTTTTGAATTGGGAAATATTAAACACAAGATCTCACATGTAAATGCATGAACACACACACCAAACACAATGATAAATTTTTCTTTCAAGATTAAATGTTATGATTAAGAAAACACTTGAATACACAACAATAATCCTAATGTTAGTCAAGTGGCTATGTCCAATTAGGTCTTAATCTAGGATGCATGAGGTTGACTAGGGAAGATCTGAAGGAAAAATCTTGCCACACAGGTGGGAGAAAGGGGTAACTCACCCTTCACCTTCACTTCCCAAAGGTATAAATTTCTTTGGGGCTTAGCCAAGAGTGACAAGATTTCAACTCCCAAAGGAGGGTGTCTTTTGATTCACCACTCAATTGAGGTCATCTCTTGGAGTGGTGTGTTATCCAAGTAGGCCTCCTAAGAATGGTATGACAAAAATGAGCCAAGTGAGGTGTTTTTGATCACACACACACTTTATTCACACTTGCAGTTGTTAATTTTCCTTTAGAAAATTGAAATGTGTGTAAAATAGTTCAAGCAATTGTTATTTTTAGATCCAAAATCCAAATGTGTAGGAAGAAAATTGTTATTTTTAACCCAATTCCAATGATGTGATAGCATACAAGATGTTCATTTTAAGCCCAAAATCTAAGTATGTGATCAAACAAGTTGTTCTTTTTAATCCCCAAATTGAAGTGTGTTGACAAGCAATGATTAGAGATGAAAGATGGAATGTGTGCACCTAATTGTTTTCATCCTTAAATCTGCTATAGATGATGATCCCAATTTTTCTCCAACTCCTTAGATTCACCTACAAAATCAAAAAATGATACTACAATGTAGCCATAAAAAAAATAGCTCATTAGAAAATTATAATTTTAGATATGTGTTTTTCACATAGCTGAATTAGATTCGATTATTTGAAGACATTATTGATCTAAAAATTAAAAAATAAAATAAGATACCCCTACTATATTTCTAAGAGCTTTCCAGAAATGCAAAGATATCAGAAAAATTCCTTATTTTGCACCCAGAAATGTGGATTTGTGAAAACCCTAGAGAAAAAAAAGATTAAATCATTTAGCACCATATTTGACCTCAAAATAAAATATGTAAAAAAAATACCCCATTATAATTTCAAGATATTTTTAGAATTGTAAAAAATGCTAGAAAATTTGTTGATTTATGACCACAAGTCAATTTTATGAAAAAAACATAAAATCGTGATAACTCCTACAAAAATGGCAATAAACCCACAAATTTTTTGATGTAGCTTCCTTGAATGATGGAATTTTTTTTGTGAAAATATTGTAAAAAAATTCATAACCGTTTGGAAGATATGATGAAATCTTTAAAACCTAGTGTTTTGTCCAAAAAAAAGCAAATCTACAACAAAAATTCAATAAAACTTGCAAAAAGAAAGCTAGATCAAAGGATTCACATTGCGTTCACCAAATGTAGTTAGGATGAAAATTTAGGGAAAATTCATAAACAAATTATAATGAAACCGACTAACAAGCACAATAGAGCACAAACTAGCATGAAATGAAAACAAGAAAGAAAAGCAAACCGATCTCCAAGCTAGATTTGATTTATCTCCATTCCTCTTCTCCACCTCACATAAGCATGCAATATTTTGAAGGATTTAATGAATTGGTATGTTGATGTTGATTGCTCATTTTCACATCATAACAATAAGATGGTGATGATAGATGAAAAATAGATAGATAGATGAGAAGATTGGAGGAAATTTTTGTAGAGTGATGATACTCGAATAAGATTGATCTCAAATGGCTTGTGTGAGGCTATATTTATGGGCAAGAGCTGATATGATTTGATGGTGAAGATTAAAATTCAATTGTGTGATGTGTATGGCTAGGATTAAAAGTTGATTTTAGGGCCTATGTGCACATTAAGTGGGTTACGACATGAGGCTAAAATTAGGATGTGAGGGAATAAGTGGGATTATTTTAGTTGTTTTGAAGGAAAAGATGCCTATGACACACAATAAATGGGGCTAAAAATAGGATGTGAGTGAGAATCTCATAATTTAAATAATAAAATTATTTAAATTATTTGTGCATGTGAAGAGTTGTAGTTATGTGACACATGTTGCAATGTGGTAATAAGTGAGGGATTAATTAAAAATTTGAATTTGAATTATTTTGATACATGCGAAGGGGAATTAATTTAATTAATTGGTAAGGTGATTAAGTGGAATAAATGGGATAAGTGGGATAATGTAATGACCTAGGGTAAAATGTTGCAAGATGTCTTACAAGGTCATGTATGACTAGGTAATGTTATGACATGGACAATTTTTGGTGTCTATAGAAAGAACACTTGTGAATTCACTTCAAGATGTGTTAAAAAATGTAAATGCAATCAAGAAGAAATTAAGTGGCTGGGCAGATAGGAGGTAGGTATGGAGGAATTCTTATGCAGATAAATTATCATATAAAGAAGTAAAAGATGGAAAATTACAAAATATGATTTATGCCCACTATTCACTAACCCATGCACACATCAAAATATTGACCTTAATGCCAAGAGGTTTCCTATCCATTGGTACCACCACCAAGGGATTAGGAATTTTTTTTGGCATAGGTGGTACATGGTTTTTGACTATCCACCATGCAACAATTGCGAAGTCCCCTAATATTTCTTAAGGAAACTCTATTGTGAGTTCATCCTCAACAAAATCCCCAACTATTTTTATATGATGAAATTTTAGGGGAGAGGTGGAGGGTCGGCACAGGATAGACCTCATGCACAATGGGATCCTCAACAACAAGGGGGACGAGCTCTCACTAGCCATCCAAGGGAGACTTCGAGGGGAGGCTTCCACCCCATTCTTTTCAAGTTTGCGGGTCTACTTGTACATATGACCCCATAGACACTCAGGAGGATGGTGCGCAGGATACATCTATAGTCACAGGGATGGTGATGGCAACTAAAATTTTGAATGAGGCTTTCGGCATCAATACTCAAACAAAAGTTAGCATGTTCATTGAATTTAATTTATTAAATTTCATTTTTGAAATGCAAGATTGGCTAATTTAGTTTAATGATTGTAATAAAATTTTAGGGTCGCAATGTTGATACTAGATATACCATCCCTCCACTTGTTTATTACCCCACTACATCTAGCATTGAGGTATGTAACTAGTAAATAATTATAAATTTATTACATGTGGGTAGAATTGTTATATGAATGGTATTCTAATATCTAATTTTGGATGTGGAATAGGCTAATATTGGAGGTTTCATGGGAACACCTCCTAGTGCTAGTGGAGTTTGACAAACCTTCGTGTACATAATAGAATAAAGGTATTAACTAATGAATTGTACTTAATAGAATTGTGTATTTTATATTCATATCATTGATTACATTCCATTTCATGTCTTTCAAACTCAAAGCATTACTTCACATTGCATAACGAATAACTAAATGATGATAGATGACAAAATTTCAATTCCAATATAATTGTTTAGAAATTCAACATAAGTAGTGATGAAATTAATTCACATAGCATAAGTAATAACTAGGAACAACTTCCAATTGCATTTTCTTTTCATGGAATTACATGAGACCACTTTTTATTGAGGCATTTTTTCAAATAGTTCACTATCTTATCTATGTTATGGATGCTTGGAAAAAATATATATGAAAGAATATTATTAAGCAATAGCATAAACAAATAAATGAGTTGTTTGAAAAAATACCTCAAAGAAATGTGATCTCATGGTGATGTCCATCACCATGAGACCACATTTCTTCAAGACATTTTTTCAAATAGCTCATTGCCTTTTCTATGCTACCACATTTTCCATACATGTATACCAAAGCATTTTATCAAATAGTTCACTTCCTTGCTGCTATGGCTAAAAGTCTAAAAAAGGTTATTTCTAACGAACTATGGATTCTTGAAAAAAATTTATCAAACCATAATAGCAAGCAATAGCATAGACAAGGCAGTGAGTAGTTTGGAAAAATTCCTTGAAGAAATGTGGTCTCATGGTGATGGAATGCCATTCCATCACCATGAGACCACATTTCTTTGAGTCTTTTTTTAAAATAGATCAATTCCTTTTCTATGCTACCACATTTTGCATACATGTCTACTGAAGCATTTTATCAGACAGTTCACTTCCTTGCTGCTATGGCTAAAATCCTAGAAAAAGGTGCTTTCCAACAAACTATAAATTCTTGGAAAAAATCTATCAAAGCATAATAGTAAGCAATAACATAGACAAGGTAGTGAGTATTTGGAAAAAATGTCTTGAAGAAATATGGTCTCATGGTGATGGAATTCCATTCCATCACCATGAGACCACATTTCTTTGAGGCATTTTTCCAAATAGCTCACTTCCTTTTCTATGCTACCATATTTTCCATACATGTCTACCAAAGCATTTTATCAAATAGTTCACTTCCTTGCTGCTATGGCTAAAATCCATTCCATCACCATGAGACCACATTTCTTTGAGGCATTTTTCCAAACAACTCACTACCTTTTCTATGCTACCATATTTTCCATACATGTCTACCAAAGCATTTTATCAAATAGTTCACTTCCTTACTGCTATGGGTAAAATCCTAAAAAAGGTGCTTTCCAATAAAATATGGATGGTCAAAAAAAATCTCTCAAAGCATAATAGTAAGAAATAGCATAGACAAGGTACTGAGTAGTTTGAAAAAATTCCTCAAAGAAATGTGGTCTCATGGCGATGGAATGCCATTCCATCACCATGAGACCACATTTCTTCAAGGAATTTTTTAAACCACTCACATCCTTTTCTATGCTACCATAATTTTCATGCATTCCTACCAAAGCATTTGATCAAATAGTTCACTTCCTTACTGATATGGCTAAAAGCCTAAAATAGGTTCTTTCCAACAAACTATGGATTCTTGGAAAAAATCAATTAAAGCATAATAGTAAGCAATATCATAGAAAAGACAATGAGTAGTTTTAAAAACATTCCTTGAAGAAAGGTGGTCTCATGGTGATGGAATGACATTCCATCACCATGAGACCACATTTCTTTGAGGCATTTTTTCAAACTGCTCACTGCCTTTTCTATGCTACCACATTTTCCATACACATCTACAAAAGCATTTTATCAAACTACTCACTTCCTTGCTGATATGGCTAAAATCCTAAAATTGGTGCTTTCCAAGAAACTATGGATGCTTAGAGAAAATATATCAAAGCATAATAGTAAGCAATAGTATAGACAAGGCAGTGAGTAGTTTTAAAACTTTCCTCGAAGAAATGTGGTCTTGTGGTGATGAAGTGTCATTCCATCACCGTGAGACCACATTTCTTTGAGGCATTTTTTCAAATAGCTCACCACCTTTTCTATGCTACCACATTTTCCATACATGTCTACCAAATCATTTTATCAAACTACTTGAACTTCCTCACTAATATGGCTAAAATCCTAAAATAGGTGCTTTGCAACAAACTATGGAAGCTTGGAAAAAATCTATGAAAGCATAATAGTAATCAATAGCATAGACAAGGCAGTGAGTAGTTTGAAAAAATGCCTCAAAGAAACGCGGTCTCCACATTTTCTTGAGGCATTTTTTCAAATAGCTCACCACCTTTTCTATGCTTCCACATTTTCCATACATGTCTACCAAACCATTTTATCAAACCACTCACTTCCTTGCTGCTATGGTTAAAATCCTAAAATAGGTGCTTTCCAACAAACTATGGATGCTTAGAAAAAATGTATTAAAGCATAATAATAAGAAATAGCATAGACAAGGAAATGAGTAGTTTTAAAAATTTCCTCGAAGAAATGTTGTCTCATGGTGATGGAATGCCATTCCATCAGCATGAGACCACATTTCTTTGAAGCATTTTTTCAAAAAACTCACCACCTTTTCTATGCTATAACTTTTTCCATACATGTCTACTAAATAATTTTATCAAACTACTCATTTCCTTGATGCTATGGCTAAAAGCCTAAAAAAGGTGATTTCCAACAAACTATGGATGCTCAAAAAAAATCTATCAAAGCATAATAGTAAGAAATAGCATAGAGAAGGCAGTGAGTAGTTTAACAAAATTCCTCAAAGAAATGTGATCCCTTGGTGATTGAATTCCATTCCATTACCATGAGACAACATTTCTTTGAGGAAAATTTTCAAACAGATTATCGCCTTTTCTATGCTACCTCATTTTCCATACATGTCTACCAAAGCACTTTATCAAATAGTTCACTTCCATGCCACTATGGCTAAAATCCTAAACAAGGTGCTTTCCAACAAGCTATGGATAGGGAAAATACTTAGCATGATTGTAAGAAATATATAGTTCTATAAGTACTCAATTTTTTTTTCATTATATGATACATTATAAGCCATGACATGCATCACTATTGTAGTTTTTGTGATTGAATTTTTTTTTTCATATGTTGCAAGTGGAAACACCTCCAGATGTTCAAAGGGAAATGGAGCTTGGTGTTTCTTCTACTATAGACTTCTTGATGCCTTTCACAGGGGTATGAGGTAGATTACTAAATTTCAATTTACATTCATTGTTATAGCTATTAGTTAGTAAAAAATCAAACAATTATTGATTTTTCATTTAATTTCTCTTTCGATGGTTTCTACAGAGCTTCAACACCCCGTAGTATAGGCATGCAAATATTTCCCTTGAGGAGAGTGATCATCTAGTGTTGATAAGTGATTTTTTTTTAAATATATCATTTTTATAATGCAATTTCTATATATTAATGTATTTACTTGTCACTGTAACAAATAAGGCTTGATCAAGAACTAAACCCTAGAAGGAGCACCAGGAGCACTCCTCAGCCTCATATTAAATGAGTGAGACTTATCACTATCTAACTGACCAACAATGGAAAAGATTTTGTTTCAAGAGCCTAGAGAGCAATCACTTTTGATTCCAAACCGCTTTGTTGTATTCCTATATGGAATTTTTGGACATATTTTGTATTACAGATATTTGACATTGCATGCCTAAATGACATTCGTGTAATCCTATATAGCTATTTTGTATATATTTTATATTTATATTGACATATATTGATGTATTCCTACATGGCTATTTGGTTAATACTATAGACATCTAATTTTGATCGCTCTCATCCAATCAAATTCACCTCTTTATTGGTCCATTCCGTCAATATTAATTTATTTAATTAATATTGCACTTTCTATCCAAAATCCTTACATTATTTAATTTAACAATTAAATGCTTTACCTTACACTTTTTCCACTCTAAATTAAATAAATATATCAATTTATTTAATTTAGTCATTTGACCTTTTTGAATAAAATCAATTTAAAATTCTTCTTTTTTCTCTCTCCTTGTCACATCCTCCATAATCCCTCTCTAATGTAGATTAATTTAATTAATTCATGATTAATATGTGCACCCTCCTAATCAAGGATTATTGTCACATCCTGCTACATTTGCCACTTGCTTCTAATCTTCCATTAATTATCTTAATTATGTGTTTGCACAACCTTAATCAAGGTCATTAGCCACATTTAGCATCCCTTTTTAGTCAACCTTTCCATTTTCCTTTCTTGGCATTGACCCTCTTTCCCATCTAAATTTTTAATTCACATTTATTCATCCTATGTCTCTCTCCTCCCCATGTGAATTTTTAATTCATATTTTATCCTTTCAAAGCTTACCTTATCCCCATGCAACTTCTAGAACATTTGTCTTGTCACATAAAGTCACATGTAGACAAGTGCTTCCCTTTTGGGAACCTTGTCTTGTCCATGGGATTCTTCCAAGCATGCGAATTTTTAATTCACATTTATTCACCAAAGATTCTTCTCATCCCCCAATGTACTTCCAATGTACATTTCCTTCTTACACCTCATGTACCTCCCTTCCACCTCACTTCCACATCATCTCATCCTAAGCCACTTCACATTCCACATGTCAAGATGTGAGGGCTTGTGAGTCTTCAACTCACCCTACCCCTTCATCTTGGCCTTGTTCGATAAATCTCAACCATTGAATTCTCTAGAGAATTCAAATTTCTCTATAAATACCCCCTCTTCTAAGGCATTTTAAAACACTTAGTCATTTTTCACCTAAATGATATCATTTTGAACAATCAAATCACAAGCATTTCACTCATTTAGCCAAGCCATTTTAGTCATTTCCATCATCATCTAATCATATTGTCAATTTTGCATCTAGCCATCCAAGGAGCACACAAGCATTCAAAATCAAGGGCCAACCAAGGAGTTTCAGCTGCAAAGAGAAGGTATAATCGTTTTCAATCTTTTTTCATCTTATCTCTTTGTGTTAACAATTTCTTAGGCTAATCTTGAGGTGTCCCTTTGTGTTTTATTTCACTGCATTATTGTTGTTTTTGCATATTTAGGGTTGATAAACATTTAGGATCACATTTATGGCATGCCCGATGAGACCCACAAGTGGGTTCCTTTATTTTATGTTTGTTGTTGTTGAGTTTGTTTGCAAGAATAGGTCATAGAGGGGTGACTACACCCTCCTAGTTACTATAGAGGGATGACTACACCCTTTTGGTTACTGCAAAGGGGCGACTATGCCCTCCTGTTCATTGAAGAAGGGCGACTATGCCCTTGATTTGAATTTTGCTTGCTAACATTTCACTGCAGAAAGGAAACTATGCCCCTTATTTGAATTTTTCTCACTAACGTTTCACTATAGAAAGGTGACTACGCCTTCTTGCTGCTACGCCCTCTGGTTCACTACAAAGGGGTGACTACGCCCTCTTGGTTACTGCAGAGGAGCGACTACGCCCTCCTGGTTATTGCATAGGGGTGACTACGCCCTCCTGGTTATTGCAGAGGGGTGACTACGCCCTCCTGGTTACTGTAGAGGGGCGAATTTTCCCTCCTGGCCACTGCAAAGGGGTGAATTTTCCCTCCTGGTTACTACAAAGGGGCGAATATGCCCCAAAACAACATATTTTGAGAGGTAAAATGATTGTTTTAGCTTAGTTTTTGCTCCCATTTTTTGATGTTTTCTTATCCTAACCCCCTAGCATTATTTTTTGCAAGGATATTTGTATTTTTGCTAAAATTTTGTAGTATATTCTTGTGTAATTGATTAATAAAGAAGGATAAAACAACTAACATTTGCTTGCAGGACCTTTTGTTTACAAAGATTTCCAAAGCTATCCTTGTGCTTTTTTTCGTTAATCTAGGAACATAGTTTAATTAGGGGGGGTAATATCTATTGTTTGTTGTGTTTATCTCTTTTGGTGTTACCCAAAGGAGGCATTAGTTTGTTTTCACTTTCCCCTTGCACTTCGTGTGAGCCTAGGGAGTAGTTGGAAATGATTAGTGTCTTCTTTCTAGTGGGACCTACTTGGGGATTTCATCACCCCAAGGAACAATCCCAACCACATGTACCGGAAGGGTATATAAAGGGGGGAGAGTGAAAGTTGTACCTCAATTCAGTGGTGTTGTAATTGGTGAAGCGTCGAAACTAGGGTGATACCTAGATAGATGTGAAGAGTTGGTCTGAGCCCTTCAGTATCTCGCTGGGGTTCCCGACTCACACTTGTGATGGGCTGGTGTTCATGATTGTGCCTCACGTACCGAGAGTATATCGAGGACTCCCTAGACACCTTGTACATCCTAGATTAAGACCTTTATTGGCAATACCCTTAATACTAACCGTAGGATTGTGTTTGCTTGAAAGTTCTTTCTTGTGAGAAACCAGTAAACATTTTGACAAATTGACCTTAATGTTGTCATTTTAAGTCCTTGCCATAGTCATTTTCATCGACACCAAGTCTTTGTTTTCTGCAATGGGGCAAATTTTCCCTCTTGTTTACTGCAGCGGTGTGAATTTTCCTCCTATTTGCTGCAGTGGGGCAAATTTGCCCTCCAGAACAGTGAAAATTGCCTCATTTAGCTTCGTTTAGCCTCTAAACCATCGTTTAATCATTCCAAACCTTTATTTAATCATTCCAAACCTTTGTTTTGTCATTCTAAACCTTTGAAACCCTCATTTAATCATTCCAAACCTCTGTTTAATCATTCTAAACCTTCGTTTTGTCATTCTAAACCTCTATTTAGTCATTCCAAACCTTCATTTAGCCATTCCAAACCTCCGTTTGACCATTCCAAACATCTGTTTGACCAAGTAGTCTTTCATCCATTTCCATCCTCTATTCACTCATTTTGAGTAATCTTTCATCCATTCCAAGTATCCATCTCATCATTCTGAGAGTTGTTCATCCTTTCTAATCAATTGTTTACTCATTTCGAGCTTTCATTTCCCCAACTTGAGAGTCCTTCATCCATTCTAATCAATCATTTACCAGTTCTGAGTGCTTATTCGTCCACTCCTATCATTCATTTTCCCAATCCAATCATCTATTTCCTCAATCCGATTATCTAACACCCCATTCCAGTCACCTGTCTCTTCATTCTAACAGTCTGTTTACCCACTCAGAGAGTCCACAAAGTAGTGGGGTGAATTTTCCATGCAATGGGGTGAATCTGCCCTGTAGTGGGGAAAATTTTCCCTACAGAAGGGAAAATTTGCCCCTCTATGAGGGCAGATTCCCCCCAAAAGGGAAAATTTACCCCTCTATGAGGGCAGATTCCCCCCAGAAGGGAAAATTTGCCCCTCTATGAGGGCAGATTCACCCCAGAAGGGAAAATTCACCCCTCTACAACAAAAATTTGGCAAATAGACAATAAACAGATCCAGTTCCCAAATCTGACTAGTGGAACCAATCCCATCATATCCTTCAATCCAATCCTAATCTGAGCTTTAATCTAATCCCAATCTGAGCTTTATTCCATCCAAATTCTATCGAGCTCATTAATTCATCATCTGAATCGTATCGATACATCATTCTCAAGCATCTCTAGGCTACACATCCCTTATCGTTTTCTCAATCCAAATCCCTTGAACTTTGTTTTAGGTTATTATCTGAATTGACCTAAGTGTCTGAATTGATCGTTATCATCAACATCTACTTAGTATTGTCATCCATCCTAAGTTAATCATCATCATCGGCCCAATCAATTCACCTTCAATCTCAAGGTGGATTCGGTGCTACAATCAACCATTCATCCTTTAATCCGATCAATCAGTATCCTAAGTCACATAGAGTAATCTTCGAATGGTGTTTTTCAATCCCTCTCATCATCCTGTTTGATCCATCATTCGATCTTATCAATCATTGATTGATCTTATCAAATCCAATCCAATCACATCCTTATCCAATCACCTTTGACCCAATCAATCTACTTCCATCTTGAGGTAGATTCGGTGTTGTAATCATCCTTTGATAATCGATCCTATCATCAGAATCAATCCCATCGCATCATCCAATCATCCTAATCTAAGCTTGGCCTAAATCCCGATTTGAGCTTTAGTCTGTTTCCATCCAAAATATTTTATCCATTCTCATTATCCTTTCATCATCATGAATCCTTATCCTCCATCAATAGTAGTCAATGGAAAATCTAATTACGTTGACGACGATAATGAAAGTCTTGTCAATCAAGAGGTATACAACATAGATCCCCTTGATATTGTCATTGCTAATAAGCTTTCTCCACCTTCTTTCCAAAATCCAATTACTCCTCTGAGATATCCCAGTATGTCTTCATCCATGCCTAATCATGCTCCTTATGCTACCTTTGACAAGGGATATCTAGTATCTTCCCCTTCTCTATCTACATCATCCTCTTATTCGACATCTGCATCCTCTTATCCTAATCTTCCATCCCACTACTCCTATTACCATCTCCCATCCATGTTCCCTTATCCTAATCCTCTTTCCCAGTCTTCCCATACTAATCCTACATCCACCATCCCAAAACCTTTATTATAATCCATCACCCACATCCTCTTGTCCTAATCTACAATCTATGTCCCCCTATCCTAATTCACCATTCCAATATCCATACCTTAACCCTCCATCCAATCCTGGTCTTCCATCTACTCCCAGTCCTACATCCAATCTCATTCCTCCATCTACTCTCAGTCCTACATCCAATCCCATTCCTCCATCTAACCCTAGTCCACCAATCCATAATCCATCATTCATTTCTACAACCCCAGCCAAGCCAACCATATGCAAGTCTCTCATTTCAAAAGTTCTCCAAGGACTCATGACAAAGAAGCCATCCCCAAATCCACATCTTGAAGTCATGTAACCATGTCATCTTGATCCATCATCCCTGATCACTAGAGATCAGACCCTTCTCCATACCACACCTATCATTGTTGTTACCACCCCTAGCACTGCTCAAACCGTTGAAACCATCAAACCCACCAAATCCATTGAACCCCTATCTCCTACTCCAAGAGCCACTGAATCCATTAAAGATACCCAAGTCCAATCCATTCCCTCTACTCCTAGATCTACCCAATCCATTGAAAATAACAAAATCCAATCCGCTCCTCCCACTTCTAGTAGTACCGAAACCCATTCCCATGAACCTCATGAATCCTCCATACTTTCATCTCCACCACTTGAAGAGTCCCTCCAACACTCTATTATCATACCACCCACACACGATGATTCATGCCAAGAGTTTGATCCAAAGCATACCATGATATCCCCTCCACATCGAGATCCCACAATCCCATCCATTCCATCTCAAGCTCATAGTCCTTCATCCATTCCGACCCCTGATCCCCTTGACACTTTAGATCCAATCACTCCATTGCATGGGCCCTTATCACCTGCTGCCATGAATCCTGATCCTATCATATCACCTAATTCCTCTCCTGATCCCTTACCGCTTACTCTGCCCGGTCAGGATTCTACTACCCCATCATCTCCATCTCATGATCCCCCATCACTTCCTATTCTATATCCCCTTGGTCCCCTCTCATTCGTCCATGGTGGTCTCCTCACAAAAGAAAACCAAAACATATACACCAACCCTCCAATTCCACCTAATAATGGACTTGCATCATTCTTCCAAAATAACCAAAATCTTGTCATAGATTGAATGCTCAAGAGAATGAACTATCAAGGAAAAGGTTTAGGCCTTCATGAGTAAGGTATTATAGAGCCCATCCAAGCTAAAGAAAATTTGTATACACAAGATCTTGGATGTACTACTCACAACTCCCAATCCAAGAATGTTGGTACAACCTCCACACATCTTCCTCAATCCTCTTCTAAAAAGATAAGAGTCTCCTCCCATAACTCCACTAGATCGTTTGTTTCCATCCCCCCTCCTCCTTCATATCGCTTCAAAACAACCATCCATATTCCTCCTTCATCTGCTCTATCCATTTTGGGTCCTTATGTTCCCCTGTCCCCCATCACATATACTCTAGTTCCTAAGTTGGGCCCTTACATCCCGAAATCACCTCCTCCATCTCATCCTATTATCCATCCATCACCTATCCATGTCATCCATCATAACTATCCCACTCTCATGTTCCCTAATCAGGATCAACAAAGGCACATACTTGTGCATCATCCATTCACATATCATCCTCAAAATCCTACCTCCATCCCTCCATTCATATTCCCTCCACATCATCCATTCGCTCACACCCATCCCATTGCTACTAAAAGCACTTTAGATGCCAAAGTACAAATGCATAAATCTAAACATCCACATGAATCAAAAACTCATGTCCCCCATAAAAGACATGTTGAAGAAAAGGAAACTTGAATCCAATATCCAAATCAAATTTGTAGCCTACAAAGGTCCACCAAAGAAAAGATCAAAACCACGTGGATCCCAAAGAAAAAAGATGCAACACGTTCAAATGAAAAATTTGTAACAATATCCAAAGTTGCTAATCTAAAAGCTAATCATTTTCATCCACCCTCTCCTAAATCAGTTTTGGGTCCCTATGTCCCGAAATTCACTATCCCATCTCCTCCATTATCCCCACATTCTCCATCCATTAATCCTCTTATCATTTCACATCCATCACCGTATGTGCCAATGTTGGTCTTGAACTCATCACCCCATCACACACCTACCCCATCATTCTATCCATACCATTTCCATCCCCTCATCCATTATCCTACATACCTCCCCCATCAAATCCCTCTAATTCATCCTCTTGCATAATCCATTTATCCTAATAAGATTGTACCAACATCCAACAGTCACTTCAAACATGGGCTCTTAACACCTTGTATGGAACTTGATGCTTAAGTCCTTCATCCACCTCCTTATCGCATGTCTTCTAAATCCACTTATCTACCTCCCTATCCTTGTCTTTTGCATAATATCCAAAAATTCAAAAATCCAAAAAAGTCAAAAAAGTCACAAAAATCCAAAAAAGTCACAAAATTAGAAAATTCAAAACAAAAAAAAAAGAGTAAAGAGAAATAATTTATCCAATGGTGAAAACTTGGCAAACAAGCACCTTGGATAAGTACCATGATGAAAACTTGGCAAACAGGCGTCATAAGTAAATCCCCATCCGTCCTTTTCTACACTTGGGGGTAGCTTCCTGATATGCATTCCCTCCATCTGCTATGCTTCCTACTATGCTTCTTACTATGCACACAACTTCTCGCTATACATCTTGTTCATCATTTTCCTCCATCCTACCTATCTTCCACATCCTACCATCATATCCCACTTATCCCAATCCCTCCATCCTCCTTGTGATCTTGATATCAATAGGGGAAAACATATAAACATGCTTTGGACACCTCTTGGCATACATTCCTCTTATCCACGCATTATCGTACTCCTTATTTGCATCCATCTACCTTCATCTTCCTTCCTGATCCATGCATCCTATCCATATCCATCTCACTCAGGTTTATTAGACTATCCTTCTTCCTTCCATCCCTTGCGCCTCATCACACATGACATACTTAGAGTGGGGGCATCTACTTCCTTTGTGACATAAGTCCTTGGAGACATCATTCCTCAATCTTATCAATCCCTTGGATCTCCCCATCCTTATCTTCCTACCTATCCTTATCCCCCTATCTGTCCATCATATCATCCCTTCCATCTCCCCATCCTTATCTTCCTACCTATCCTTGTCCTCCTATCCATCCATTATAACATCCCTTCTGTCTCCCCATCCTTATCTTCCTATCTCTTTATCTTTATCCTCATCCCATCTCATAAACCCTTTTCATTGGTATCTGGCTATAGTCCTCCCTCCATGCAACCCAATGCCATTTATCTCATCGCCATCACTTCTACTTCTTCTACACATCTTTTCAATCTCCTATCCTTTCTCATCATTTATCTCTCTATCATATCATCCTCCCAATTCATTTTTATGATTTTAACCACTATCCCATTCCTGAGCTTCATGTGATCACCATCATCCTATCCAATCCAACAGGTCTATCCTATCTCGCTGTATTGGTCCCATATTTTTATCCACTTATCCTATCATCTCATCATCCTTTATCTATTATTTGTCATTGGTCATTGGTCAAACTTCGTTGCCCCTGCACTTTCATATAGGCAAGGCTGATCATTTGATCAGCCCCCAGGGCTGTATCCATCCATTCCTTTATCATCTATCATCGGTCTATGCTTTTTTCCCTCCGGTCCTTGTCATCCACCACCAATCTTCATCATCCTCTTTCTGCTTTTATCCATGGCCAGTCAACAACCTTTTATCGAACTATGAGGGCTCTGCGCTTTCACGTAGGCAAGGCTAATCTTTGATCGGCCCCCGAACCCCTAGGTCCTTAGAGTGTGTTAGTCTTGTGTCATGTCTCTTGTGTTGTGTCATCAAGCTATGCCCTTATCTAGCTAGTTCTTAACAAACAAGATCCACTTGTATCATCAGATTCAATCGGTTCTGAATATCCTACGTCATATTGATCTTTCAGTTTAGTATCCATCATCGGTCTCAATAAGATGCATCCTTCCTAACAAACCTCAACAATCACATCCATCCCCTTGATCCTATGGCAAAGAACGTTTGAAATTGATTGCGATCTTTTGATTTTTTTGGCTTTTGTTTATCATTTAAGCTCCCTATCATCACTTGTCATGGTCACCTTGATCCATCATATCATGGTGTGCTTTGACTAATCAACATAGGGGCATATCTTGATCTTTTCTTTGATTGTTGTCTTCTCGATTGTCCCACATAGTACCCACCAAGATCCCTAAGGTCTTGTGTTATGCTGGGGCATCCTTGTGTGCTTGTGGTTATCCCAATACCTGGCCTGACCAAGGTCATTGCAACTTTGGGGTGTTGGGATAGCCTTCTTGTTTGTTTCATGCATTAGACACTAATCTGCCTTAGTCCTTTATACCTTTGTGTATCGTGTCTTATGCTATATCAAAACTCAGTGCTCCAAAGATGGAAAATCATATTAGGATTACATTTCATGGTCATTACTGTTGCATTGCATTCACCCTATGATTTTGGTTGTTCAAATACTTCACATCTCTTTTTCTTCTCTCTTATTTTCTTGTTCCTCCCCCCTCCCCAGAAGTGCCCCCATGCTAGAACAGAAGTGCCCCAATCCGGGGTGGCGTGATCCCACAATAGTGGTTTACAATTTTTGGCCAAACTAGACACTTCAATTATTATTTTTAACTAAATCTTCACATTCAGGCACCTATAGTGGCTAAACCGTGAGGAATTTGAAGATGATGCAAACTAGAGTCTCATCAAATTTTATCTATAGATTCCAAAAATATTTTTTTCAAAATTTTTGGAATTAAATTGCACTTCTTTATCCATCTCCCACAAAAATTGGTTTTTTTCAGAAAACAACATTTTTAAAAAGTGACACACACCGTATAACGCGTAACTTTTATCAATGAAGGATAAATTTCTAATTCTTTTGAATTTAGATTTTTAACTCCGATATCTAGTGCTTGCAATTGGTTAGATAGTTTTTTATTGAATATTTTTTCTTTAATCAAGTTTTGAAGTCAAACCAATTACAATTCAAGCATAGCATGACCGTATAATGCGTAACTTTTTTTCTATATATCGAAAAAAAAAATTTGTGTTGGATCAAGGACTTCAATATCTGGTGCACTCATATTTTTCAAAATTTTTTTTTGATAATCTGCTATTTTTCCACATGTGCAGAATCGAGACCTTCATTTTCAATGAAAAACCTATGTTTAATAAAACTAAAAAAAAAAATACATAATAAAATGAAAACATATTAAAATTATATTCATTGGATAGCTCATTCTGAGGACTACTTGATTCCATTTGGGTTTTTGAAGACTCCTCCATTTTCATCCTTAACCCGAGCTTCGAAGCATACAAAATTAGGTTTTTTTGTGAACAATTTCAAAAATCAAGGAAAAGGGAGGTTCGCTAGAACCAGGGGGGTTCTAGCGAACCAGGGTTCATTTGAACCCTGGTTCATTCGAACCCCCTTCAATATGCATTTTTCTTTTATTTTTTGGGTAGGTAATGTGGGCCCAGTAATTAACGGGTTCACTCGAACACTAGTTCAGTCGAACCCCTTTTTGGTTTGGTCGAACTTGTAGGTTCATTCGAACCCCTAAAACCAATTTTTTTGTGATGGGGTCATTTTTTCTCAGTTTTCCTTCCTCCATCAAATTGTAAACCACTATTGTGGCTTCACCTAGTGGAGGCGCCCCAAGCCAGGGCGGATACGCCCCAACCCAAGGTAGAAGTGCCCCAAGCCCCTAACTTCCTGGATCCACCATTTGCAAACTGTGTGTCCGATCAACTCTGTTCGAATGCCAATCTTCTCAATTTTTCATGCTCTTCCCAATGACATATACCATGTCATACTTTTGGAAATTTTCCCCGAGTTGGGGTGGAAGTGCCCCAAGCCAGGGCAGATACGCCCTAGCCCTCGCCAGGGTGGATACACCCCAACCCGGGGTGGAAGCATCCCAGGCCCCTAACTTCTTGGGGCCGCCATTTGCAAACCGTGTGTCTTATCAACTCCATTCAAATGCCAATCTTCTCAATTTTTCGTGCTCTTTCCAATGAAATATACCATGTCATACTTTCGAGAAGTTTCCCCTTGCCAAGGTGAAAGCACCCCCTTTTCCTTCCCCATCCACCTTCTTGAGGGGGCATACCCTATAATTTCTCTCCATTCCTCCATCATGAGCCTTCTCCCATGAGACTGGGGCATCCCCTTTCACTTCCCTCTGCTTGGATAGCTCGTTCAACCTCTTTCATGTCAGGGCATCAGGTCCTATCACTTCCTTCATCATCTATATTTTATTTTTCTTTGAAACACTATTATTCTAACAATATTTCGAAGGGGGGGAAAATGTAGACATTTAATTTTGATTGCTCTCATACAATCAAATTCACCTATTTATTCATCTATTCCATCAATATTAATTTATTTAATTAATATTGCACTTTCTGTCCAAGGTCCTTAAAGTTTTTAATTTAACAATTAAATGTTTTACCTTACACCTTTTCCACTCTAAATTAAATAAATATATCAATTTATTTAATTTAGCCATTTGACCTTTTTGAATAAAATCAATTTAAAATTCTTCCTTTTTCTCTCTCCTTGTCACATCCTCCATAATCCCTCTCTAATCTAGATTAATTTAAATAATTCATAATTAAGATGTGCATCCTCTTAATTAAGGATTAATGTCACATCCTTCTACATTTGCCACTTGCTTCTAATCTTCCATTAATTATCCTAATTATGCATTTGCACAACTTTAATCAAGATCATTAGCCACATTTAGCATCCCTTTTTAGTCAACCTTTCCATTTTCCTTTCTTGGCATTGACCCTCTTTCTCATGTGAATTTTTAATTCACATTTATTCATCATAGGTCTCTCTCATCCCCATATGAATTTTTAATTCACATTTTATCCTTTCAAGGCTTACCTTATCCCCATGCAACTTCTAGAACATTTGACTTGTCACATCAAGTCACATGTAGACAAGTGCTTCCCTTTTGGGAACCTTGTCTTGTCCATGGGATTCTTCCAAGCATGCAAATTTTTAATTCACATTTATTCACCAAAGATTCTTCTCATCCCCCAATGTACTTCCAAGGTACATGTCTTTCTTACACATCATGTACCTCCATTCCACCTCACTTTCACATCATCTCATCCTAAGCCACTTCACATTCCACATGTCAAGATGTGAAGGCTTGTGAGTCTTCAACTCACCCTATCCCTTCATCTTGGGCTTGTTGGATAAATCTCAACCATTGAATTTTCTAGAGAATTCAAATTTCTCTATAAATACCCCCTCTTCTAAGGCATTTTAAAACACTTAGTCATTTTGAATAGTCAACTCACAAGAATTTCACTCATTTAGCCAAGCCATTTTAGTCATTTGCCCCATCATCTAGTCATATTTTCAATCTTGCATCTAGCCATCCAAGGAGCACACAAGCATTCAAAATCAAGGGCCAACCAAGGAGTTTCAGCTATAAAGAGAAGGTATAATCGTTTTCAATCTTTTTTCATTATATGTCTTTGTGTTGACAATTTCTTAGGCTAATCTTGAGGTGTCCCTTTGTGTTTTCTTTCATTGCATTATTGTTGTTTTTGCATATTTAAGATTGATAAACATTTAGGATGACAAATACAAATCTTTTTTATTGATGGTGTTCATATTTGCATTATAAATCCATGGTTCAATAGATATTAGTTACATGTATTCAAGTGTATACTTTACAACTTACGTGCATACTTTGTGACTTATGGTTTCATGTGTATACCTTGTTTCCATGCATATACTTGGTATTAATGCATATACTATGTATTCATGTGTATACTTCAAGGATTACGTGTATTTGAGTACTTGTGCTTCACTTATTCACATGTATGCTTCACTTATTTACATGTATACTTATTAATTGGTTAGTCCTAGCATTGCTCATTGTTGTCCTTCATGGTTTTTCTTGAATATTTACTGATTGATGCTAAAAAAAATTATTAGTTGATTGTAAATAACTTCAATATTTCCAAAAATGATTCACCAATGATGTATAATTTACATGTGTTAATTCAATATGGAATCCAAGGAAGAATTTAAAAGGGACAAAGGGAATAATTTTCTTATAATCAATTCAATGTAAGTATGAGATCCACATAGTATTGAATCATAACCCATTCAAGAACGAAAAGGTTTAGGCTTTCCTCAACTATTTTGACACCTAGATGTTTTAATTCTTTCATGTAATCATATGATTTTGGTGTGGAAAACTGAGACTTGTCAACTATCATGTGAATCTTTCTATTTTCCTTTGTTTTTCATGACATCACAAGAGATCGAACTAGTTGAACATAGCTAAGAGTGATTCGTGATGTTTGGGTGTGAAGAGGACCATTCCTAGTATAAACGTACCCATCCGGATGCATTGGAACAGTTAGTTTGGTCACATGAGCTACAGAATAAAAGTTGCACTGCTTTGCAAATTTACACTGCTTGCATTTGACAACTTTTCCCTCAAATGAAAAGTCATCACCGAGTGAAATCACAATACTGTCTTTCACTTTTTTCCCAAGATGGAAATTTTCATCAATATTTTTAACTGAATCTTCATCTTCTAAGACCTATAACGACTAAACTATAAAGAATTTGAAGATGATGTGAACTAGTGATTTGTGAAAATTTGTGTGTAGATTCTATTTTTTTTTTTCAAATTTTCCAAAATAAATAATGAATCTTTCAACATCTCCTTTAATAACTAGTTTTATACAGAAAACAAAATTTTCAAAAAGTAACGTTTTTGTCGTACAACATAACATTTTTTCTATAATGGATTAAATTATAATTTTTGGAATATAGATTCTCAACATCAATAACTAGGGAAAGGATGTTTTTTCATATTTTTTTGTTGCATATTTTTTTTAAAATTAATTTTTGAAGTCACTGTAACTATAATTTGGGCATACGTGTGTGTCGTACAACCTAACTTTTGTTTATATTGAAATCCAATTTTTATTTTTTGGGTGAAACAAGGAAATCAATATCTATGGAATGAATATTTTTTGAAATTTTTTTACACTGGTTTACTATTTTTCCACCTCTACACAACAAAGAGCATGTTGTTCAGAGAAAAACCTATGTTTTGTAAAAATTGAAAATTAAATATATGATAAAATGAAAATATATCAAGCCTATACTTGTTGAAAAGCTAGTTTCAAGGGCTACAATCTTGAAAAATATAATTTTTGAATGATGTTATTTAATCCCTCAAAAGTTAATGAAAAAGTGGTTTTTTTCTAGCACGTTAATAGTTGTGCAGGAGACTCCATTGTAGGTATGATTTAATACTATAGGGGTTCTATCCAAGGGGGTTTGATCTAAGGAGGTATTATCTATCCCTCTTTAATTAAAACCCTTTAGATGGAGCCTCTCAAGACTTAAATCATTAGTTTTCCTAAAGATAGTCATTTTAGGCAAAAATCAACACATCCCAAAAGTGAGACATCGTATTGTGGCAACACCCCACCAGAGGAAAATGCCTCTGAGATAGAAAAAAATTAGAGAGGATATTGTAGACAGGCCCAACACATTCTTGTAGCCTCAAAAAAAGAGTTCGTAAGAATCGTGGTTTCTGATTAATATCCCATTGAATATTGTAGCCATTTTACACCTTAGACTCTTAAGGGATCGAATTGGTTGAACATAGCTCAGAGTGATTTGTTGTGTATGGGTGCAAAATATGACCATTCCTAGCATAAATGTACCCATATGGATGCATTAGAATAGTTTTTTTGGTCACACGGGTTGCAGAACGAAAGGTGCACCACTTTGCATCTTTACACTACTTGTATTTGACACTTTTTCCATCAAGCGAAAGCTAGACACCATAGAAAAATGACTCCAAGATAACAAAAACCAAGAGAGGTTATTGTAGAGGAGCATAATGTAATCTTGTAGCCTCAGATGGAGAGTTTGTAAGTGTCATAGTTTCTGAGTAATAGCCCATCAAAGATTACAGTCATTTTGCACTTTGGACTTTTAAGGGATCGAGCCAGTTGAATGTAGCCCAGAGCGATTCGACATGTTTGGGTGTGAAAGAAGACCATGACTAGCATAAAAATACCCATCTAGATGCATTGGAGTAGTCCATTTTATCACACAAGTTGCAGAAAAAAAAATTGTACCACTTTCCAACTTTACACTACTTGTGTTTGACACTTTTTCCATCAAGTGAAAACTAGACAACACGGGAAAATGACTTTGATATAACAAAAATCAAGAGAGGTTATTGTAGAGGATACCAACACAATATTGAAGCCTTAGATAGAGAGTTTGTAAGCATCATGATTTTTGATTAATATCCCCTCAATGATTGCTATCTTTTTGCACTTTGGACTCTTAAGGGATCAAGTCAGTTGAACGTAGCTTAGAGTGATACAATGTTTTTGGGTGTGAAAGAGGAAAATTACTATCATAAATATACCCATCCGTATGCATTATAAAAATTTCTTTGGTCACATGAGTTGTAGAATGAAAGTTGTACCACTTTGCAACTTTACACTACTTGCATTTGACACTTTTTCTATCAAGTGAAAACTGGACACCATGGGAAAATGACTCTAAGATAACAAAAACCAAGAGAGGTTATTGTAGAGGGGACCAACATGATCCTGTAGCCTTAGATGGAGAGTTTTTAAGCATCACAGTTTTTGAGTAATAGCCCATCGAAGATTGCAGCCATTTTACACTTTGAACTCTTAAGGGATCGATTGGGTTGAACATAGTTCAAAGTGATTCGATGCTTTTGGGTGAGAAATAGGACCATGTCTAGCATAAATGTACCCATCTAGATGTGTTGGAATAGTCTATTTGGTCACACAAATTATAGAGCAAAAGTTGGACCACTTTGCAACTTTACACTACTTGCATTTGACACTTTTTCCATCAAGTAAAAATTAGACACCATGGGAAAATGACTCCAAAATATAAAAAAATATAAGAGAGGTTATTGTAGAGAGGCCCAACATGATCTTGATTCCTAAGAAGGAATTCATGTAATTGACACAATCTCTGAGTAACAGGTCGTCAAAGATTGTTGCCCTTTTCTAATTTGGACTCTTAAGGGATTACACTATATGAATTATAAATGTTTGAGGGAAGCAATATATTTGAAAATTTTAGTAAATATCATTACAAATTTTTGAGTGTAGAAATAAATAGGTAATATGAAACTAGATCCCAAACTCAATTACAAAAGTTTGAGGGAAGTCATGAATTTTTAGTTGGAAAACATGTCTGAAGAACTTGTGGGGTACTTGAGTTAATTCATGTTACTTGAACAACATCTAACAAGTCATACATGCTTTTATTACTTATAAATGTGATTATTTTTATGACATGTTGATATTATTTATTGACATTATGCATAAAAAATGTTTACAAATTGAACTTCTTAAATATTTGTGTGAATAGATGGTATACTATATTGATATTGATATATAATCATTAGGTTGATTTGTTTTAATAAATGAAGTTTTTATAATAAGTTAGTCAAGTGGTGCTAGTTATAATAGGGAGATAATAAAAGAAGAAAAAGAATGATTGGTAACCATCAATGGTTATTACACTCACTATATTAATAATATGATATTTACAATAAAATGAGATTTATTTGGCAATCCTAATTCTTATGTGTGTGCTACGATTGTCTAATATGCTTCATAGACCAATATGACACCCAAGTGACTGTACTTGTAGGCACAATGCTTTCTCAAAACTTTCTAGTGGAAATACAAAATCATGAGAAAAAAATCAACCTGTGTGAATTACAACACCCCACTTAAATAAAATGTTCAATCAATGTTCCCCATTTTCACTCACACAAACTTAGCTTATAAGATTCTCTTATAATAAGTAAAAATAGGATTCAAAGATTTCTTAGGTACTCCATTCTCATAGATCTTTTACAATATCACTCATACACTATAGATTCTCTTATAATTTCTACATCATAGGTGCCCATGATGAGTTTTACTTCAAATGAATAATTTGAAATTCCCTCACTAAGCTTGACACACACTTTTATAATGTCTACATCATAGGTGGTCATGATGAGGTTATCTTCAAATGAATAATTTAGTACCATCTACTAGTCTTGGATTTGGCATATACTTTATAACTTAATTTGGGTCTAGTAGCTACCACCTAAACAAAAAAAAGAGATTGTAAATATTAATAATCACATAATCACATAATCAATTCAAATAAACATGTGATATGTCAATAATCTAAAACTTGTGTGTTAAATTATGCAATATCTTATAACTTATCACTAGTCAATCTAGTCCATTGAATATCTTAAAAAGTAATTTTTATATGAATATCAAGCATACCTCACATCTATTAGGATTAAACTTTAGAGGGTGCTCGAAGTAATGAGGATCAAAATGAATAGAATGTAACCAAACTATTACTTTCCAACCTTTTGGAAACTTGCAACCTATTATACAAACAACCCAATTTAATCTTCCACTTATTTTACTAATCTATTGAGAATATCCTACATCATTTTTTTTGCATATTTTTGAGAAAAAAATGAAATACCATTGAACTTTGTATCCTTTTCCACAGTTCTAAACATAACATATGCCACATTTGCAAGTTTGGTAACTTCATCAATCAACTACATACATGATATAAACATTAGATGATAGCATTGGCATCATGCAAATTAATGTGCATACTTACAAATTAATAAGAACCAATGTACATAATTGTGACACTACATTTCTATGAGGCATTTTTTCAAACAACCCCCTACCTTGTCAACCCTACCGCATTAACAAGCTAGTGAGCTCACTAGCTTGTCAAAGCTCACATGAACTTTTGGGTCCAATGCCTTAAATAAATGTGGTCATGTGGCATTCCATGATTTCAAGATAGGCTCAAAATGGAAGCATAGACAAGGAATGTGAATTGTTTGGCATTAATTTTTTGGTAGACATGTATGCAAAATGTGGTACCTTTGACAAGCTAGTGAGATCACTAGCTTGCCAATGCTCACATGAATATTTGGATCCAATTCCTTAAAGAAATGTGGTCATGTGGCATGTCATGATTGAAATATAGGCTCAAAAGGGAAGCATGGACAAGGCATGTGAATTTTTTGACATTAATGTTTTGGTAGACATGTATGCAAAATGTGGTACCATTGACAAGCTAGTGAGCTAACTAACTTTTCAATGTGGTAGGATCACCATGAGACCACATTTGTATGAGGAATTTTTTCAAACAACCCCCTACCTTTTCAACCCCACTACATTGAAAATCTAGTGAGCTCACTATCTTGTCAATGCTCACATGAATTTTTGGATCCAATTCCTTAAATAAATGTGGTCTTGTGGCATGCCATGATTGAAAGATAAGCTAGACCTTTCCCCATGTTGCTAACTTAGCCTTGAACAAAGAGACTTGAAATAGTAGAGAGAAGGGTTACAATCCCTTGTAGGTAGACTAATCAAGGAAACATTTAAAATATATCACAACATTAGTGATGAGGTAAGTTTAGAAATAGACATGAAAACCAAAATAGATTCAAAGATCTATCAATGCAAGAGGAGTATATTCCAATTTTGTAGAAACATGTATGGAAATTTTGGTAGCATAAATAATGAAATAAGTTGTTTGAAAAGATGCACATCACCATGATACCCCATTTATTTGAGGTATTTCTTCAAAAAGTTGATTTCCTTGTCTATGTCATTTGATAAAATGCTTTGGTAGACATGTATGGAAAATTTGGTAGCATAGACAAGGCAATCAGCTGCTTGGTAGAACTGTTTGAAAAAATACGTCAATGATATATGTCCTTGTGGACTAGAATGATTGCAAGATATGCAAAAAATGGATTTGTTGAAAAGGATTTAGAAAATTTCAAGCATATGCAATTTCTAGGTGTAAAACCAAATTCCACTACATTTTCCAACATCCCCCATGCCTATACCAAAATGAAAGCTTTGGAGAGGGGTATGCACATCCATATACAAGGATTTAGAAATGATGTATTATTTTACACACTTATAACTCCTCTCATATATGTGTGTATACAAAATGTGGAAGCATACACAAGGTAGCTCAATTGTTTAACAAAATGCCTCAAAGAGATGTGGTTTAAAAATGTAATTGGAAAGTGTAAAGAATTGTGTAATTTAAAATGTGGATTGAAAAGCTAAGGTTATAATGATAAACAAACAATGATGAACATGGAATATGAAAAATAACAAAATAAAAGAAATCCAAAATAGAATGAAAGAAAATATAAATAAAATGTGTAAAGACTTCACATACCTAAAAAATGGAGATTCAAATGGAAGAGTTCTACCTAATTATGCAGCCTTTACTTGCTTCAAACTCCTCAATAATTTGAGGTTTTCAAAATATTGTTTCCCTCCAAAGTTCAATTGTATATTACTCTTGAATGGAATTGAAAATTGAATTGATATATATCAAATTTGATGTGAAAAATCTACTATTTCATGCAACGGTGGTGGAATGTGAAAAACTTGCATGCACACTTCACAAAAGCATTAAAAATATTCTTTTTTATCAGAAAATGCACACAACCAGGAAAATATGTAGAATGTGGGCCTAGAGATCATGGGTATATTGAGATTTTTACTGATTTTAGAGTAAGACAAAATGTGCTCGCATTATGTCTTGCTAAACAAATTACTACATCTCAACTTCTTCAAAATGTGCTTGCATTATGAGAAAGTTGATTTTTTATAGGTTTATTTTCTCTCTCTATTTATCCTTAGCCATCCATCCCCCTTAGCCATCTAGGTCTCTCACTTATCCCTAAACCCTCAACCCTAGACACTATGCCTTAAACCCTAATCCCTTAAACCTTACACCATAAACCCTAATACCTCAACCCTAATCCCTCAACCATATACCCTCTACCCTCTATCTTCAACCTTAAACCATCAACCCTCAACCCTTAAACCCTAAAGCTTTAAACACTCTACCCTCTACCCTCAACCCTCAACCCAATACCCTCTACCCTCAACGCTAATCCCTCAACCCTATACCATCCACCCTTAAACCCTTAAACCCAAGTAAAATCTCTTCCATAATCCCTCAACCCTCAACCCTTAATCCCTCAACCCTAATCCCTCGACTCTTAAACCCTCTACCCTCAACCCTCAATCCTCAACCTCAACCCTTAATCCCACAACCCTCAACACTTAAAACCTAAACCCTCAATCTCTATACCGTATACATTGGACCCTCAACCCTAATCCTTCA
>VDFB02058242.1:401606159-401626155 GCA_007258455.2 Sequoia sempervirens
CTTACACCCTACACCCTCAACCCTCAACCCTAATCCCTCAGCCCTTAAACCCTACACCCTCAACCCTCAATCCCTAAACCCTCAACTGTCAACCCTCAAACCTTAAACCCTAATCCCTAAGCCATTAAACCCTTAAACCCTCAACCCTCTACCCTCTATAATATACATTAAATCCTAAACCCTCAAATCTCAACCATCTACCCTATGCATTGGATTCTCAACCATAATCCCTCAACCATATACCCTAAAACCTATATACTCAACCCTATACCCTCAAACCTTAACCCTAAACCTCATCCCTCATCTCTTAAACCCTCAACCCTTAACCCTACAACTGTTAAACATTTAAACCCTCAACCCTCTACACTATACATTGGAACCTCAACCCTAATCCCTCAACCCCTATCCCTCTCTCTCTATCTATCCATCTCACCTCTCTCTCCCTTTTTGTCTCCTACCATCTCTAATTGTATGTATCTACCCTCTCCCTCTTTCTACATACCTCTCACTCAATCAATCCCTACCACTCTCTCTTCCTCTCACTCTATCTCTCTCTATATATCTCCCTCCCACTCCCTCCCCATCACTCCATCTCTATCCCACTCCCTCTCTCTCCCTATCTCTTAGGTCTCTCCCTCCCACCCCCTATCTCTCGGGTCTCTCCCTCCCACCTCCTCTCTCTCAGGTCTCTCCCTCTAGCACCCTATCTAGGTAACTCTCTCTCTCTCCCTCGTCTCTCTATCTATCCCTCTCACTCCACTCCCTCTCTCTCTCCCCTCCCTCTCACTCCACTCCCTCTCTCTCTCCCCCTCTCTCTCAATTCACTCCCTCCCACACCCTCTCCCTCTCTCAAGTCTCCTCTCCTAACACCTCCCTTTCTCTCTCACTCTCTCTCCCACTCCCTCTTTTACTCTATCTCTTGACCCTCCCTCTCACCCCTACACTCTCATAATTTCTCTCCTCTCTGCACCCCTCTACCTACATAACTCTCTATTTCACTCCCTCTCTCTCTCCCACTCTCTCGGGTATCTCTCTCTCCCACCCCCTCTCTCTATCTCTCCCTCTGTCTCCCTCTATCCCTCCCACCCTACCTATCTAAGTCCCTCTCACTCCAACCCCTTCTCTCCCACTCCCTCTCTCTTACGTCTCTCCCTTCCACCATCTCTCCCTCTCTCAAGTATCTCTCTCAGTACCTCTCTACCTCTCTCTCTCTCTCTTAAAACTCTCCCTCCCTCTAAAGACATACATACATACATATAAGTAGACATACATACATATTGACATACATACATACTCACATACATAAAAGCATACATACATATATACATACAATTTTACACACATACAAGAATACATGTACATATGTACATAAAATCTTACATACATACATACATATAGGCATAAATACATACATACATACATACATATATACATACATACATACATACATACATAAATGCATACATACATACATGCATATAGACATACAAGCATGCATACATACATACATGTCATACAAGCATAGATACATACAAACGTACAAATACATATACATACATACAATAGAGTACCATTTAACACAAAGTAATACATAATGTGAGTGTGTTATAACGTGCTTGCATTTTTTCTTGCTAGACATGTCTTGGGCACGAATGCAAAAACCATGTCAAAACTAAGAAATAACGTGAGCACGTTATAATGTGCTCGCATTATTTCTTTCTTTTGGAATCCCCAAGACTTGGGCTTGGTGTTTTCCTTGGAATACTAACCCAAGGGCTTGGAGTGTCTTCCCAATGTCCAAAGACATGTTTTTTCAAATTCTACAATATTTCACATAATCGCTTTTGTGTTAAGCATCAAGTTTGCACGTGTTTCAATGTCCAACAAATTGAACACTTGGGTAATGTTAGGCTCTCTCTTAGCTATCTAACAATATAGTTTTTTTCACATTTTGACAATGTTAAGCCTTTGATCTATAATTTCTTTTGTTTGTGTGTCTATTTTTCGACAAAAACCAGTGTTTGGTGGTTTTTTCGTTATAAAATAACCATTCATCAAAATTTTAAATAAATTGCATTTTTAGAAACTAGACTCCATTCTACACATATTTAAATACATATAATCAATTAGTTTCCAAATTTTATATGAAAATTAGTAAAAAATCAAACATTCATTAAAAAAAATCAGAAAAATCAAGCTTAAAATACATACTATTAGCTAATTTCCCACCGAAGCAATTTTAAAATTACTAAAAAATAGCTAACCATGCTTGGAAGCTACAAAAGTTTCTATGTTATGTTTTTTTGACAAAAACAACACCAATTTTTGTGGTCTCCTCTTTTGAACCCCTTATTCTCAACAATTTTTTTTAAAAGTAGCGGTTTAGAAAGTAAACTCAGAGCACAATGATCCTTGTTTTTGTTGCATCTCAAAATTTTCAGTGTAACTATCCTCAATTTCACATCCAAGGTCAGTATTCCCTTATTACAAAAAAAAAGAAAAAGAAAAAGAAAGTGGTCACTTAAGCCCCCTTTTTGGCCCCCCACCTTTTTGTACTTACCCCTGTAGAAAGGAGAATTGGATGTTAAAAAAATTGTGCCACATCCAAAACATTTTCTAGATATGACTCAAACACAAATTGTCTCCAAATGTGTAGGGATATATCATCAAATAAAAATTAATCATAGTTGTTTTGAAATGTAAAAACTTTTTTATGTCAAAATAACTCACATGCATGCACTTCTTTTTGATATAATAAGTGGAATTTATAGGGTGTTGTACCCTTTACACGATGAGCCACAAGCCCCTATTGAGTGGGAGATCAAAATGGCTAAATTTTGGAACAAGAGTCTTGAGATCAACTCCTTTAACAACTCTAAGGCCCAAACTAGCAGTGACACAGTTTGGAACCCCTCGAATCGTGGATGTAATTAACTCAATTTTGATTGTGCAGCTAAGGGGAACTTGGGTAGGGCTAGCATCGAGGGAGTTATCAGGGACAACAAGGGTAACTTTGTGGCTGCTTACTTGGGGGGTATAGGGATTTAGAACTCCATGACTACAGAAGCTAGGGCGTTGCTTAACAATGTCCAATTAGTTGTTACTATGGGGATAAAGAAACTACACATAGAAGGGGATTCTAAGGCAATGATTGATTCCATGAAAGGTGGTAGATTATTAGGATGGAACACTAGAGGTATCCTGTTAGACATTAATCACTTGGTCAAAGCTAGATATGAAGATCTTTACTCACATCTTTTGCAAGGGAAACCACATTTTTGATGCCTTGGCTAATCTTGGCTCCTATTGGAGCATATCCAAGTGTTGGAGGAATATTGGGAACTTACCATGGGATCTTCATGGAATTATCCTCAAGGAACAATGCACCTTTGTTACCCATGATGTTATCTAAATTTGTGATTGGTAAGGTTTTTTGGGTGGTCCACATATTTGTCCTTTGGGAGATATGGATGAAGAAGGATGATGAGGTGTTAATTACATGGCAAGATTTGAATTATGGGGCGAAGGTTGTGATTAAGGATCTAATAATGAGAAGTGATGGGAAGTACAAAGGGTTAATGACTATGTGTGGCTGGGCCATACACAAATTTAATTTGTGGTCTTGTCATATCCCCCATAATTTATTACAGATCTCTAATTTAAAATTTGATATGACCATTTCTTATCGGATGGAGTTTATGCTTAGTCACATTGACATCACTAAAAAGTTAATCATGACAAAAGGTAGAGATTTAGGGAAGACCAAATTTGGCCCCACGACCATTTATCCTTGGTACTTGTGCAATTGCAACTTGGAGGGAAAACCTTTCATTGTCACCTTCTTTCACAAACATTGTCATAGTTGTTTAAAGATTTACAATTATGGGCCCATGGAGATTTCCTTTTTGGAAATAACTCTTGAAGCATGTAATCTAAAGATTGACTTGATTTTCTAGATTTTTCTTGGTTGGATTTTAACAAGGGTTTTATGGGTGATTTATCATTTTGACAAAAGAATTTACTTCTTTCTCTCACATAATTATTGGGCTCTTGGTGTGAAGTGCATTAAAATAGGTAGCAATAGGGTGAGGATGGAGTTGGATAATTTTGTGGAGTTCCAAAAGGATCCTCTGGTTTGGCATATTTGTGTCGAAGGTGGGCTAGCACTGTTAATGGAATGCATGGTTGATCATGATTCGAGGATGTTGGTGTAGTGTGCAAGCTCGTGGAAATACTGAAGAGTTACAATGGGAGGTATATCCTTCAAGGTCAATTTGGAGGTTATTGCTTAGGTGACTAGGCTCTCTTGCATCAAAAAGAAGTATGCTAAGCACACCAAGGCCTAGGACAATGAAAGCCTCAGTGCCTTCTTTAAGGAAAATGAAAAAGCTATTTGCACCTAGTCTGGTTTCAGAAGAGAAGCTCTCCCTTGGTCATGGGACCACATTTTTTTGGCTCTAATGAAGTATGTGACTCTAGAGGGTAGATATAAGGTTTTCTATTTTTATCACCTTCCTCTTTTAAATATTTTGTGCTACAAGTTGCTTCTGAGTTTTCCTTTTTTCTTACTTACTAACTTGGAATTTTTTTGTTGAGAAATGTTTGAACTCCATTGCCCAAAACCCTAATGAAACCCCACCCCTGTTGCTCGACCAGGGCCTCATCCTAAAGCTATATCATTTCCATTTGGCTCTTTTCCTTCCCAAACCCATTTTTTCTTTTCGTATTGAGGAAGTTGAACCCCTTATGCAATCCAATGTGAATTCCTCTCTGACTAAGTCTAAGGGCCCCAAAAGGAAATCCTCTCTAGTGAAATCTGAAGCCCCCAAGCCTAAATACCCTGCCAAAAAGAAAAAGGGTTGTGTGGGGAATATTCAATTGAAAGAATCAGCTAGGATTTGTGAGCTCAAAGTTGCTCCCTACAAGATGGACAACAAACCTACTACAAAGAAAAAAGTGAAAGAGGATGGAAAACGCTAGGTGGAGCTATTGACCACTGATAGCGAAGGAAAGAATTATGTTGGTAAATATTCCAAGGGGGACACTGTGGTGGCGGCTACTATGGAGATAGGGTTAGAGAACACCAACATTAGGCATTCCCACAGGTTGGTAAAAAATAGTAAGAAAGTGTTAGTTAATGAAATTTCCAGTGACGAGGAGTAGTCTAGCAGCAAAGGCAAGAGGAAGGAGGATGACACTGAGGAGGAGGAGAAGGATTTTGTTGAAGGTCCTCGTCACTTTTTTGACCTCAACAAGATGCTCAAGGGAGACTCGATGACCTAGTTCTCAGACCCCCAAATATGGAAGAAGATAAATAGAATACTATGGACAAAGTGGAGGACCATAACATGCTACTGGAGAGGGTGGAGAAGCTTGAGAAGAAATTCAATGGTTTGTCATGGTTCACTATCAAGATGATCCACCGTGTGGTTGGTACCCTATCCACTATGCTCAAGGAAGAGATGGATAAGAAGGATATGGAGGAGGGCACCAACTAGATTGGGGAGGATGTTATTAACCTCCTCTCTCAGAATTGGGAGGGTGCTAGTTAGTCTATTGTTGTTGTGTCTATTTGTTGGGTTGTTGGTTGTCTATTGTTTTTTCATAGTTTATGTGTTTTGTCTTATATGTGCAATTGTTTTTTCAGAGTACATATTTAATTTTCTAATCATTATATTTTTTATCAGAAAATATGTGTATACTTTTATACTAATGATATTTTATAGGAATGAATAATAAAGGATCCACCCAGATCTTCAAGGGATTTTATTTTGAGAACTTTATGTGAAAGAGTGGATGGAAAATTATTTTAAAGGACTTCATGTTTGGATCAAACATGTGATAGTTATGGTGGCTTACAAATTCTGAAAAATTGTGTAAATGTGGATAATTCATATGCATTTGGAAACAAATAATTAAGTTTTTAAAAATATAAGTTAGTAACATACAATATAAAAGATGTTAAAGCAGAAAGAAGCATGAATTGGTGAGTGGAAATGTACCAATGTATCATTTTATGTCTATTTTTTGAGATAATATAGTGTATAGATATTCAATGCATACCCATAGAGTTTGATGGTTGGATTGGCAATTTAAGTTACATAAGGACACATTTCCACTTAGCACCATCATTTCAATTGTAGAATTTGTTAAAAAATATACTATAGCCATAGAATGAGGTTAAATCATAATACTAAAATTCCACTTACATTGCTATATTTGTGCATATACCATTCATTCATGTAAGGAAACTTGCAGCCATTATATGAAAATTTCCACATAACCCAAAAGAGATATTCATGCAAATAAGTACTCAGAATCCACATGCAAGAGACTATATAACATACCCATCAAAGATGACACAATATATACCCTGGGAAAACCCGCAAGAGGGAAAAACCCAGCCTCCAAAAGAATCCATTCTCCATCATATTAATCATCCATGAAGAAAATACAAGAGTTACAATGAACACCCAACCTCCAAAAGGATCCATACTCCATCATATTAATCATCCATGAAGCAAATACAAGAGTTACAATGAACACTTTTGAAGCATCAAGTCCTCCAATGCATTCCCATTTGTCCAAGCATGAATCCACACATCCCATGCCATGCTTCACAAATGCACTCTCAAGAAGACTCAATAATGAAATCCAAACCACTCAACCAACCTAAACCACTACACATGTTTTTTATTTTATAGACACAAGCTCACAGATAATAAAATGAGTGGTAATGTGAACCATGTACCACAAAACCATGTGAATACAAAACCACTAACCCCTTATTTAATATTGGGTACAAAGACATCACATTATTTAATATTTCCTCAATATTAAATTAGTATCACATGTGTCCCACATATTAAATAATAATACAATGTTACAATACAACATCAAGTGGGTCCCAAAATAATTACCTAGTGTGATTAGCAACATCACCAAGGTGTATCACAACTAAATAATTATTTAATTACAAAATTTATAATAAATCATTTTATGCAATCGTGTACAACACCATATCCCAACATTCTCCCACTTGTTTTATACATTGCATAATGGATTAATACATGAAATACATCATCATATCCATACATGAGACCACAAGAATCTGTAACATGCTCCCGTGCTCCATCAAGATGCATGAAATAAGAACAAAGTGACCACCATCTCAAGCAAGAACTCCTTTCATCCTCCAACGTGCAACCTATGGAAGAAAAGGAACATTCCAAGGTGAAGATGCACCAATCCATGAGCACAAGAATCAAATCCAAGGGATAACAAAGGCTCTAACCAAGTTATTGTCAACTAAAAGACCCAATGATCAGAAATAACATCCACAATACATGCTAATACATCCAACCATCTACACCTCCAAGGTATCAATACATTAGTAAACCAATGCCAAGAACATATGCAACCTATAAACTATAATCACAATCTCCCTATATCAAACTTGTCAATGAAGTACATACATATCCAAGAACTCTCACTACATAGGTAATGTCAAAGCATATCAATTCTACCAACCATCACTATATTAACATGTGATAAGTAAATGAAAGCATGAAGTACCAAGAACAATATCAATGATCCACACATACAACCCAAAGAGCTGCATAATCTCTCACAACATGTTACCACCATCCTTCCCAAACCATGAACATGTAGGAAGGAACCATGAAGAGATAAATATTGTAAACCACAACATGTCCTCCTCCCAACACCTCAAAAGTGTATTGTTGTGTCAAGTATGATCTCCTAACAACCCCAAATGGAAAGCCTCAATAACATCCATAACACTCAATCTCATAGACTAAGTACAACATATGAATCAATGTAACAATGCCAACATGAATGTAAGCCTCCCTAATCAAGAAGATAAAAATTAAAGTACCCATCCCCATAACTACAAATCATCCCATAAACCATCTCCTAACAATCCTCATCATAGAATGATATCATAAACTCAAATATTCAAGGAGATAACCATGCCATAATATCCCTCAAAATGTATCCTCCAAAACTAAATAACCATAGCTAAAGATCCATATCTATGAAAGATAAAGCATATAAACTCATGCTAAACAATCCTCAAATGAGTATCCATAATCAACCACCATGAATCAACTCAATCCCAAGAGAAATCAAAGCATGAAACATAACACATCTGAAAGATATAATGGGAAAATACCTCTCAAAACTATCTCAAGCAAGTGTTTCTAATCATAAGAAAACTACAACCATCACCTACATCTCTAAGTATCCATGAGTACCTATAACCAATCAATCCATGCCAAACTCCAAATACAACATAGCACAGTCATGAAGTAATCAAGCAAATGGTCAATGTACCTAATACAAAGAGAACCACACAAGGTTAATGTCAAAGCTTCAATCATGAATTAGGAATATAAACATGAAATCCATGATCTAACCATCTCCTCCTAGGAGATCACATGCACCAGAAACATATATATACATCCTAGTCTCAAGAGAACAAGTACCATGCCAAACTCTAACCCAGTATCAAGAGTAAATCATGAAATAATAGCAAAACACACCAAACCAAGAAAATATATCTCCAATCACATGAAGATAATCATACCCAATGATGCATCCATGTCAATACCAAAAAATCCCAATGAACTATGGTATGAGCTACACATGGAATCATGAAAACCATTGTCTCTATGAAGATCATCTAGTTCTACACACACTCAACTACAATATCAATAACATACTAGTGAAACCAAGATTTCCAAGCCAACAATATACCTACAAATGCCAAACCATCACTATCAAAATCTCCCACTGAAAGTGTATAACCAATTAATGTAACAAGCTATCATGACATCATGATAACAATCTCCTAATGAAGATCAACCAAGAGTGTCCTCACATAATCAAAGAAATCAAATGCAACATAAGCTCCTCAATAAAGAAGGAAAAGTTAACCATCATACTCATACCAAGAAGATACATCGCCACAACCTGAATCAGGATCCAATCCAACACCACCAAAAAAGTACCTGCATAAACCATAATGACATGCCAAAGTCTCTACAATACAAGAAACATCCATGAAACCATGATCACCACCAAATGTATTAACAACTAAACCAACTTTGTCCCACATATTTGCATAACATAGTCAACTACATTGGTCTCATATCCTGACTATACCTGGTAATACCATCTCACCTCCTCAATGTGACATCAAAACTAGCAAACCAAGTGACTAAGCCAAGTCACCCAAATTGAAAATGCATCAACACTAAAATATCTATGGGCATAGACAACCAATGTCCAAGTCATAGCTGCAACAAGTAATTATAGACCACCTACAATGTTACAAAACTTCTAGATACAACAATGAAGCATACAAATCCAACCAAATACTGATAAACATGTCAAAAAGAGAATAATTTTATATGTACAACTAAGCATACATTGAATCCAACATCAAATATCCTAGATCCGACAATCCATAAGCTCATAGTATCACCATAGTCAAAGAAACCCATAAAAAACTCAAGATAGAATATTAGAAAATAAATCATGTCAAAAGAAATCCAAACCTGATCCACTACAAATTGCTCTAAGCAAGCTTTTCTTCGACTATTCGAAGTCCAAAATCTGACTCTGTATATACCTTATATCACCCCTCGAAGCTCAAATAGAACACCTAAATTCCAGAAAGAAAAACACTTTTAAAACTGAAAAATCTAGAAACAACTATGGTACCATAGTGTATATCTCTGAGTCACCTTTCCAATGAGTCCAAGAAGAGTAAAAATAGACAATCTTGGCAAATGTTATGCCCCTCGGAAGAAAAATTCTAGTTTACACCTAAGGCCAAAGAAATTTAGCCACCCCTAGTGGTTGGGCAGTAGCCCCACCTTAGTAGTGCCACCCACCTAGTGGCAGACCTGGAATATAAAATCAATCCATTTAAATTTTTCATTTTTAAAAATTTTATTGAGCCCATTAAATTTATTTACCAACAACATTTATAAAATGTATGGTAAAATTTTATATTAAAAAGGCAATAATAAAAATTTTAATTTTAATTTTAATTTTTAAAACCTCATAAAGAAAGGGGGATGATTATTGGTAGGGGGGCCCACCCATTGTAGATTGGTAGTACCTCCAGTGGCAGACTATCTTTGGTTGTAATGCCGCAATAGGGGGTGTATACAAAGGGTGTCCCCACCCACCCCCCCAAACATTTTAATTTTTTTTAAAAAAATCAATATAAACTTTTAAATGTCAATTATATTTTGATTTTAATTATTCATTTTGCAGGAATTTTAATTTTGATTTTCATTAGTTCTTGTCTTTTATTTCTTTCATGTTTCGTTCTTTTTTAATAAAATTTTCATTCTTATATATATTTTTTCTCTCTTATTATTTTCTAATTCTTTCAATTTATGTTCTTACCCTATCTCTCTTGTCTCGGTCTTTGTACCCTTCTCTCTCCTCATCTTCTCACCTCTCTTCCTTTTAAGAAAATTAGGTCTGCATCTTACCTTTTGTCATCTCCTTAGCTCTTTATCATCCTGATGATGGATCACTGAGTGTGATCTGAAACGTTGATGAAAAAACTTAAACACAATCAAAAAATCCAGAAATCAAAAAATCTTAAACATGACAGATTGTGGAAATCTCATAGCATTAAAGGAATTTTAATTTCGACGAGATAATATATTTTTTTAATTTTTTAATTTCTGAGAATAACAATGGCAGCCATACAACTGCAAAAAAAGGAAATTTAAAAAAAAAAATTGCAGTTTTTCCAACTTCTCCAAAATAGGGAAAATTAGATATCAAAATTTGTCTGTTGGCCAACCTAAATCCAACCATGAGGTCCATTTTTTCCCAGAAGGTCATTTAAAAAATTTCCCCCATAAAACCCCCATTTGAATACATAAATAAGAAACCCTTTTTTCCTAGGATTTTTCACACCCCAAATCTGCAAACAAACCATCATAACAACAAACCCAAAACCCTTAGATCTTACAATAAACAACCTGCAAAACTCTCATATATTTCCATGTCTTTCATTCTTTGAGGCATTGTATAGATTCAAACCTCAGGCAATATTTTCTCAACGTAGGGTTATAACAAAAGATCTTCAACCATGAAAGTTGATACCACTTGTAAGGAAACTTGTAGCCATTATATGATAATTTCCACATAACCCAAAGAGATATTAATGTAAATAAGTACTCAAAATCCACATGCAAGAGAATAGAAAACATGCCCATCAAAGATGACACAATACCCTACGAAAACCCTCAAGAGGGAAAAACCCAACCTCCAAAAGCATCCATACTCCATCATATTAATCAACCATGAAGAAAATCCAAGAGTTATAATGAACACTTATAAACCATCAAGTCCTCCAATGCATTTCCATGTGTCCAAGAATGAATCCTCACATCTCATGCCATGCTTCACAAATGGACTCTCAAGAAGACTCAATAATGATAGCCAAACCACTCAACCAACCTAAGCCACTACACATGGGTTTTCTTTTATAGACACAAGCTCACACATAATACAACTACTGGTAAGGTGAAACCATGTGAATACAAAACCACTAACCCCTTATTGAATATTGGGTACTAAGACATCACATTATTTAATATTTCCCCAATATTAAATTATTATCACATGTCTCCCACACATTAAATAATAATACAATGTTACAATACAACATCAAGTGGGTCCCCAAATAATTACTTAGTATGATTAATAACACCACCAAGGTGTATCACAACTAAATAATTATTTAATTACAAAATTATAATAAATCATTTTATGCAATGGTATACAACACCATATCCCAACAATTTGTGCACTTGACAATACAAAGGAAGAAAGAAATGTCTTAAAAGAGTGTCAATTTTCTATTAATGATGATTGCACTCATTCTACATTGTTTGTGAGTAGGATTTATAATATTAGTGATGTTTAGCATATATATGTAATTTATCAAAGGTGAAGCATGGAAAGGGGGAGCATGATGGTGTAGGAGCGTGTATTAAAAGAGCCTTAGCACAAGAAGAGTTGAAGCACAAAGATGGTATAAAGTTGATAGATGTAGCATCTATCATTGAATCGTTTAACGCAACAATGGTTCCAAGTAATGAATATTGATAGATGAAGCTAATATTGTAAAATATGAGGATTAATGTATATTGATAATATCAAGTAAGTTGCACTCTTTTATAAATTGAAATGAAAGTTTATGGACTATTCATATGAGAAAGATGACACATATTTGTTCTCCATGTATAGATTGTACATGGAATGAGTGTTATTCAAAGAGTGGGTTGATGAATGATGTGCTACAACTGTACACCTACTTGAGATGCATTAACTTCTGAGAGAACTGTAACTCACAAATATTGAATCATCAATTGAATTGACCATATTTTAAATCTTGCTCAACTAGGTATTATAGTTGCATAATTTAATAAAATAATATTTAATATTATTTTATTTATTTTTGTATTGATAATTTACTAATTCATTTTAATAGATACATAAATTAATGCAAGTAATGTTTATGTAGTTATTGCGGGTGGAGATAATGAACAAGGAATAAATTACTATTTGTTGCTTTGAGTTAAGGAAAAATATAAATTGGGTGTTGCCATCATATATGGAGAAGACATTGAGTATATTATATGATCAATGGTTTTTATTAAAACATGGCTTATAAGGTACCCAATGAATAAGTCTTAGGTGTATTTTTTTGAAGAATTTGACACACTTAGGAAGATTCTTCATTATTATAACCTTGTTGTGGCATCAAATTTTTAATTATTTAAATATTGGGGTAGATGATTGAATAAAAACTTATTAAAAATTTGTGACTTTGACCATGAAGTCATACTCAACACAATAAAGAGTAGAGAAGATATGCATTGTTCATTGGATTGAATTGGTTGAATGAATCTCAAGTTGTACTTAGTTTGTAAGTATACTTTGTACTTTTAAATTTATTTGATCATGTTATTGACTTCTTAAAATATAAGCTAGTGGTGCTAAGAAAACTTCCACCTTCTCATGGTTGTTGCCAAGTTCTTTTTTTTATTGTTTGACTATATTATTATTTTGATTATAGATGAAAGAAGGGTTATCAAGGTAATATGATTTTGATCCATCCATGACGATTCTTGTAGATATTAAAAGTTTCAAACCTATACCATATTGTACCTACAAAATTAAAGTTGTATATGGTCAAATTGATTGTAAAAGTGAAAACTTTCTATTGTCAATCTGATTTCTATATATCTATAGCTGAAATTATTTGTAAGGGTTGGGAAAATATATTTTAAATGTTGCATATATTACCTAAGGTTTTCATTGATGTCAACACTTAATTTGGGTTGTCATTGGTGTTTGCACTTGTATGTTGATAGTATACTATGATGATTTGCTAATACTAATGTTGTTGATGTTCGTGGTTGGATGTCATGCCTTGTTTGATGTCAATTAAGGTAGTATTGAGTATTTTCATTTTCAATAGAGATGATATCATGATGATATATTAAGATAAGGATTAGAAGCATTAAGATGAGGATTAGAAGAATTAATATGAGGATTAGAATTATAAAGATGAGGATTAGAAATAATGTTTATGTTTGGGATATGTGGATGATGGTATTTAGTATGTTGTATGATCTCTCTTGTTGTTCCTAAGGGAGTATGTGTTGCTACAAGGATGTTATAATCTTTGAATGTTGGTGGAAATTTTTGCTACAGGAAGTAGATTTGAATACTATTTGGGAGAATTCTTTGCATTCCTCCACCTTTGAAGATACAGTCTTGCAGTTTGGTATTCAATGTTTTTGTTCTATGGATGTTGTATTCCTATCTTTTCAAGTCACCAGTGTTGTTGAGAAGGTCTCTAGTAATTGCAATGGGTTGGAAGTTTGGCTACCTATTAGGACTAGTCCAAAAAATGCTTTTCATATTTCCACATTGGTATTTTTCTCCCTAGAGCTTGGTGAACATGCTCTTAGTTCTACTTTCACGTGATCAAGTTTACTACAATTTGGTTTGTAAATGTTCCATCTTATGACTATGTCTTTTGGGATTCTAAGATGAAGTGATCTAGTTTTTTTTAATTTGTGGTAGCTATTTTTGTAATGATAGTGAGAAATAAGTATATGGACATATTTTTGGACATTCATGGAATGTTTCTTTGTGTTCTACACATCAATGATTGATCTCTTCAGTGTGCATATTGTTTGAGTTGGTTTTTTGGTTACTTGTGGATGTATGACCGACATGGCTTGTTCTCTTTCTTGCATTATGTACTTGGGGTTTTGTGCTATAAATTGAGGTTTTGTTAAGATGTGTTTGGGTCCTACCCTATCCCGTTGAGAACCACATTGAGTAAATTTAGTTGGAAGATGGTTTTTTGGGCCAACTAGTAATATTCTACATGTTTCCTTATTTTCAACCTAGAATGATGTGCACCATTGTGTTAAATTTTTGGGATCAAATTGGAAGATGTAATAATTCTTTTTGGTCTTCTCTATCTCTTGGATAGAACCACTTTCACCTTAATTATGTTTTATGGCGGACTAGTTGGGGTCATTACTTATCTCCTATTTTGGTCGACCTAATTGGTGTTTTGAGATTTTGTGGAGGATACTAATGGAAGAAAAAATTAGTAGTAAAGTGTGAGAGTGGAATAAAGAAGATAATCTAATGTGATTTGAGTATGAAGTGTGTAAAGTCATTATGGATTAATTGTGTGAAAAAGGGACTGCAACACCAAAATATGTTAGATGCGTCTTTTATTGTAGTTTTTTTTTTATTCAAGGGGTAAACGCTTTTGACTAGAGCTATGAACCAGAATACAACCATTCAACAGTACCACCTTTAAACCAACACACCATGCCAATACCGACACGTCTTTTATTGTAGTTCATGTTCATGTTTTTATTATAATATTCATGTATCCTACTCGGAGATAGTGAGTCTCCCTAGCAGGTCCTTATATGTTACCTTGGATTTGTATGCCTTAGCTTGTAAGACCTTTGTATATATCCCTAAGGTTGTGTGCCTTATTTTGCACGTCCCTCCAGGGAGTATTGTGCTTCCTTAGGCAATGAGCCTTAAAACAAATTATAATATTATTCATTTATCAAGAGAGATTTATCTTCATGTTTTCTTCCTTCTTGGTTTTTCCATGTATATTTGGTGTTGTGCATGTGTGTTCATTTATTTATCATTCATTGTTGTTGATATAATTAAGATTTACTTAGTTGTTTAAGTATTTCTAATCTTGTGCATGTGTGTTCATTGCTTTATCTATTGATCTAATTAAGATTTGTTGATCTTAATTGAAGTATGAATTTGCATTGTACTAAAGAATTTAAGTTTTTGAAGGGTCTGATTCACCCCACCCCCCTCTTAGTATCTGAGTGTGTACAATAATTGGTATTAGAGCCAAGTTACTCAAAAGGAGCTTAATCGCTTGAGGAGGGTTTGGGATGGAACATGATGGATCTTACAAGGGCCATAGATTTGATGGAACAAATTACACCTTTTGGAAAGTAAGAATGCATTTCTTTATATCTTATCCAAGGTTTGGTGTTTGGAAATCTATGAAAGATGGTTACATTTCTCTTACTACTCCTCCAATAGATCCAGATGAGATTAGGTTGTATGAGAATGATTCCAAGGAAAAGAATGCTATCATGTGTAGGTCAAATGATCTATAACTTTTGAAGGTGATGAATTATATTTTTGCTAATGATGTTTTGGAAAAGATTAGCAACATAAATATGAAGGTGATATTAAAGTGAAGCAAGTCCAGATGCAAAACTTGAAAAGAAAATTTTACACCTTGAGGATGACAAAGGATGAAGTAGTTAATGACAAAAGAGGTCTTGGTGGAGAAGTGAAAGAAGATGAGATATGAAGAAGGTTATGTGATATGTTCCTAAATCTTATACTCATAAGATATCTACTATTGAGGAGTCTGAGGACTTTCATAACTATTCAATAGATCAATTGTTTGGTGCTCTCACTACCTTTGAATTAAGAGTTTGTAAAAGATTCTCTAAAGAAAGAAGCAACATTCAGATTCAATAAGAAGGAAAAAGATGAAATAGTTGATTTGTATGGTGACTATGAAGAATTTTTTCCTTTGAACATTTTTGGTTTCTGACCTTTGCTTCCTTTTTGCTTCAAGATGGATCTGCACCCAAAGGATGAAGACTGCTCTCGCATAAAGGCATGCAATGCGCCATGTGGTGGTTTTGCAGATTTATATATATCATTTTCCTTTTGGGATTGAACCAAGAGATGTGTCAGCTTGGTAGAGATTTTCTTCAAGATCATTCTCACAAAATTTGAAATCACTCGCTCACTTGACACATCAACTATTTTCGTTTGGAATTTTGTATCTTCTATGGAAAGATCTTTTTGGGTGGAGTTCGTTAGGGAGAGTAGTGGAGATCTTACTTTCAAGGTGGAACCTTTGAGTCAGCATCATCAATCTTCATAGCTGATCGATTAGATTTTTCCAAAATGTGCTAAAATTTGATTGTCTTCTGACAATATATCTTCACTAAATATTTGGAACCATTAATGAAGTAGTTAAGACTCTATGAGCGAATTTGTTGTGATCTAATCAAGATATAAGATTGGATTGCGAGCTATCATATTTAAGCACCTGGCAGTTTTTTCTTATGGCTATAAATAAGGGTTGGTAGCAATGAAGGAAAAGTTCTAAAGTTTTCTTCAACAATATCTTTGAATAATATAGATATTGTTTTAGGGAGTCATATTTTCTCAAAAATAGGAGGGTTTTTATAGAATACTATTTATTCCCTTTGGCATATTGTATTTGTTTAGACTATCATTGGATTGGCATCTAACCATTGTTTTCAGTTAATACATCATAATAATTTGATCTATTTGGGAGAAATCTTTGGGATTGTGCATTTCATGGCCTTTGTTAGATTTATTTTTCATATTTCATTTATGTTGAGAATATTGTGTTAAATCCTTACACTAATATTCCAGATTTAATTACTTTATATGATGTTAGCTTCAATGTTTTATGCTATCTTTTAGAAATTAGATCATGTCTATTTTACTCTTTCATTTTCTATAAAAAATATGTCATATTTCATATTATGATATAAAGGAGGAGGGATTTTGTAAATATTTGTGTGTTCCTATTAATCTTTAATGTGTCTTATTTTTTATTGGACCATAGTGGATGCTTCCATTTGGGAGATTTGAAAGACTACATTGTGCCTTCTCTAGCCTTTGTTGCTTGTTCTCTTCCCAACAATGAAGGGTTTGTGGCATTTTGTGTCAATCTCATCAATTATAAGAAATAGTTAAAGTTTGAAATGTTGTAAAAGATTTGGTGCATTTCCATCCTAATGTTTTATTTATATCTCTCCACCCCCTTACCCCAAACACAAAGAAGAGTCAGCTTTCTCTAAAAAATTTGGAGGTCATTTAGTCAGGCACAATTTGGTCCCCCACTCACTAAATTTACCATAAGGTTGTTCGAAGAGACACAAGCTTTTATCATAAGCAGTTCATTTTCTGGCATGCCCAGTGGGACCCAAAGTTTTTCAAATGACTCATTAGAAATCAACAATACTTCTTAAATCATACCAAGAAGTGAGGTGGAAAATCTCATGCCAAAAGTTCAAACAAGAGCATCATTTAGAGGCAATTTACAATACTCCCAGTTACCTGCTTTAGCACCAAGGAGGAGAAGACTTACAAGTTCTATATCACCTATAAGAAGCAATGGGATAAGAAGCGTTAGCCCATAATCTAGAGCCTTATCTACTCTACCAGGAGGCTAAACCTTCCAAATCAGAAGAACCATCTACCCTATCCATAGAAATATATTTACAATGGCTGATATAGGTGCTCTTGCTCCTAGAAATTTTGTAACCTGGGATAGCGGAAGCCTGCTATAACCACCCACACCCCTAGATGTATGGCTCGCCATACCCACCAATGCTCTCATGGAAATCCCAAAGTTTTCTGGGGAGTATTTTAAGACCCCTTCAAAGCATCTCCAAGATATAGCAAAGGTATGTAGTGTACAAAACATCGTGGAAGAGAATGTATCCCTTAGGTTACTAGCTATGTCTTTTAAAGGAAAGGCCTAAGACTAGTACAGTTCCTTGGATTTTGGTTCTATACACTCTTGGGATCAACTCAGTGAGAAGTTGTTCAAGCACTTATTAGAGAAAGGAGATTACTCCTCTTTACTACAACAATTAATCACTATCAAGAGGGCCCTACAAGAGGCCATGGGTGACTTCAACAATAGGTTTCACAAAACCTAGAAAAAGATTCTTGTGATGGAAAATCCTCTGGTAGCTATGGTGTTCATGTTTTATCTAAATTCTTTTAATTCATACATCACAGTCAAGATATAGTCTATGGGAGGAGATACCCTGCCCAATGCATACAATCTAGTTGTGCATGTAGAAAATAGTCTGATCGATGTCAGGAAGCTCCTACCATGAATTTCGATGCTCATGTTCATGGAAATATCTTGTGGCCCTCGAGAAGAGGAATCTCCTAGTGCCTCCACTCCACAAAAAAACACATTGATTGTACCGCCATCCATTTATGTATACTCGAGTGCACAGCCAAGCATGTGAGGCTCTTCTTCATTAGTAGCATATGTAAATGATATGGAGAACCTCATGTGGTCCTTTGCGAATGATCTAGTCCTCATATGATGACAACAAGTAGCACCTCTAAAACCTTCCACATAGACCTATCAAGGAGGGAGGCCATCTTATCAATAGAATGCATATGACAGAGCTCTGAAAGGTGGAAATCACCAACCAACACCTACAAATCACATAGTCCCAGTCACCATGCTACTTCAGACTATTAGGAATAGTCTGAGCATGGTCCCAGGCCAAAAAAACTTGGTAGAAGATGAGAACATGTGGTGCTTCTTGTGTAATGATAGCCATATGCCCCAAAATTTTCTAAGAGAAAATCTTCAATAGAAGATAGTGGACCAAAGAGGCCAAGGTGTGTTCCCAAATGCAGAAGAATATCAATCTCCCAGAATGGAGGATGCCCACTTTAGAGTGCAAACACAAGGGATGTCTTTAGAGCAAGAGTTGTGTATTTCACCAAACCAAGAACTCTTTTCCTAGATGGAGAAAGAAGATGTACAGTATTTGCAAACAATGTTCTGACAACTAGTGCCCCGCAAGTATAGTTAGACTACAACACAAGATTCAAAAGAAGACTCATTAGATAATAAGTGAAACAAGCTCCACAACAACCATAGCCACAATTTGGGTAGGCCTCATAGGTCTGACCTACTCAGTAGTCATGAGGTCTGTCATTTCTAGAGAAAGAGGCAGACAAAACACTGAGCTCGTCCACATCAGATCAACCTCTTTTGAAGATAAGAGAAATACCACCATTCAAACCTAAGGTGTTGCCATTCAAAATGCTTAATGTGGTAGAGAAACTAAAGAAGGAACCCACTAATGTGTCTCTATGGGATGTTATATCAATTCCAGAATAGAATAAATTTCTCTACGAGGCATTGAAGATAGAGAAACAAATATCGTAGATGGATACAATCCCACCATGCAAGTAAGATAGAGACAAGGAACCCGCATCGAACCCCCAACCTTTAGGAGCAATGGAAAACATAAACATTTTGGACAATGCAAACATAAAATAGGTAATCAAACCAAATCCTACCCCTTTATTTTTAACACTTATTATGGGGGATAAACTTTTACATAATAACATGATTGATTCGGGAGCTAGTACAATGGTCATGTCTAAGCAAGTGGCCGATGCCCTAAAACTTGACTGCAAGCCTTTGGAGAAAGGGATCATGCAATTAGACAAGAAGAAATTTATGACTGTTAATCACCTCAAGGATCTATCTTTGACCCTCTTCTCATGTCTAAGCCAAATTGTCACACAAGAGGTAGTC
>VDFB02058242.1:401626255-401670205 GCA_007258455.2 Sequoia sempervirens
AAATCACAGAATCTAACCTAGATCATATTTCTGACTTTTTGGCATTGAAACCTAGACAAATAAGAAGCTATAGATATTAACCAGAGGCTCTCAAAAGATTGTTGACACCCCTGTACCTAGACCCATTCACCCATGGGTAAATGAGTCTCAGATCAACTTCCAAAAAAAAACTTTTGGTGACTAGTACACATGTTTCTACCCTTCTCAGATCTGCATTTTGTTTTCTGGCTTTACAAATATTCAGTTTAATGCAGTTCCTATGATAGATGACATGAGGAGAATAATTGAAAGTGAACAAGGAATAGAGATTGTTTGTAGCTTGGCTCACACTATTGATAAACATGTCCCTACCATGACTAGTTGTGCTCAAGTTTTGGGGTATACTCAAAGCCAAGGAGTAATTCCAATTCCTCCTTCCACAACCATAACCTTTATTCTGACATATACTAATCTCCTTACCTCTTGTTATAAATCCTAATCCTACTAAGCCTTTACCTCCAAACCATAGACAAAATTCTTATTGCCATTTTCATCAAAAAAATGGACATGATATAGAATATTACAAGCATCTTAAACATCTTGTGCAATACATTGATTCTAATTACATTCAAATTGGTGGTATTAATCATCAAGGTAATAACTTTGTAGCCCCTCTTAATAAAAATTTTCAAATATGTACCAATCCTATGCCAAATCATAACATTTCCTTTGTCAAAGCTAGTGAAATAAATAATGATATGATGATTGTTGACACGAATGATGAAATCATGAAGAACATAGACAATATGATTGGACTTATTGAAGTTCAACCTCATAAGGCCCTAACCAAGATGTCGCTTAACATTCATTTATCACAACATGACTTAATTAGACATGCACCCAATGGTACTATTTACATAGCTGGAATAATCAATGAAAAGCTCACTAATGGGACATTAATTGACCCATTTGTGTAGAGAATGTGATCACTAGAGAATTATTATTTTTGCATGAGCTTTATCAAGATACTTATGAAAAATGGAAAGCATGGATGAAAACATAAGTGTCTCATTTTCCATTATCCCATCATTGGACCAATTTTGTGTGAAGTTAGATCCATGGCTTTGCTCCATGAATCTCATTTCGTTAGTTGTGCATAAATGCTTAAAGTTTCCATTTGGAAATGAGATCTTTATTATGCATCATAGTGGATTTAAACTTGTGTCTTCCCATGGGAATTTCTCATTGGATTTATTTTGGATTGAACTTATGGAACCTATTAAGCCTCATGAGGACTTATTTCCAAATATTGAAAAAAGTTTAAGTAAAAATGCATAGTAGAATTATCTCTTACCAATATGCCTCAACCCATGATTGAGCCTCCTATCCATGAAGAGACTATGATTGAACCAGTAGTCGTTCCAAGAAACCAAAACCAAAACATAGTAAATCCTCCACCCATTTCCTACAAGAGACCACAAGATAGCCAAATAAGTCCCATTGTGCCTCCTAAAACAAAACAAGTTTACAAAGCTAAAGAGAAAGTGATTGAACAACCTCACATGGTTCCTTTCATGTTCCTCCCTAAGGAAAGAAAAGAAACCTATGGTTGATAAACCCACTTCTACAAAATCACAACTTGAAAATCAAATGAAAAGAAACCAAAATTCTAGAGAGCATAGGTGGAGACATCATGATATTGCTTGTTTGTTACAAGAAAAGGACGAAAATAAAAACATAGAAAATAAAAATCTGAACTTACCTCAAGCAATTTATGATGGTTCTCCTCCATCGAAACAAGAAAATCATAAACCTCAAACACAAAAAGAACAAGAATATTCTATTTATATTATCCTTAGACCTTCTATTGTGATAAACTTGGATGATGATAATCAAACTACTAAAATTGATGAGGAAGTGCATAAAGATTTAAATTTATTGTTTTCTTCTTCTATGAGCTTAAATGATAACAATCATGATGATCCTCCTACAAAGATCATTTCACTATGTGTTGAACTTGGTGATTGTCCTATTTTGGCACTTGATATTTTCCCTTTGTCTATTTTTTTGTCTTATGCATATGATGAACAAGATTGGGATGTGGATGAACTGTTATATGTTGACTCACATGTGCCTTACTGGTATTGTCTTTATTTTATTTTTCATGTTCTTTGTGTGATTGCATGTGTGTAATTTGATCTCCCTTATTGTTTTGTTCAATGTATCATCATGTTCATTCATCTATTTGTTCCTACATTCTTCTATATGTCATAAACCTTTTATCTTTTCTTTTGTCTTTTTTTTTCCTTTTGCGGATGATGCAAGGCATCGAGACATTTAGGTCTCTTCCATGTTGACCTAAAGGATTTTCTATGTTTTCACTCTCTATGTGTCATTCTTCCATGATCCATGAGTTATTTAGGGAATGATGATGTTTTCGAGCTTTGTAATATCATTATAGCAAAGACATATGTTGACCCCGAATCTGTGGATCCTTTATGTGTGATTTTGGGAATTCATTTTGGCCGCAACCCCTTTTCATGGCATAGCTTCATTTGGAAACATATGAATTGGCATAGGGCTCTCCATATAACATTTTATGTCTTCTTTATTGATATAATTTATCATTTACTACTTTAAATTAATTTCTCACAGCATGGCGTTAGCAATTTCTTTAAAGTGGGGGCATACATTGGCATTATTGTTTTTGGAGACCTTGGACCATATCCTTATGTATAATTGCATGGTCTTCTTACTTCTTGTGATGTGTCTTCTTCTTGGTGGTGTCATTTGGTTTGATGTCCTCCAAGAGTGTGACCTTTCTTGCATACGACTCTCCTCTTAGTGATAATGCTATGCATTGCATTCCTTAAGTTGTGAATCTTTTATCCTAGACTTGTCCTCTCTTGGGGACATTAGGCATGATGTTCCCTAAGAAAATACCTTCATCAAAACCCCTTTGAACATAGCTTATCATATTTGCATTTTGTTCAAAAGTGTTTAGCACAACACACCTTGCTAACCTTGTGAATCTCGAAGTTACAACTCTTTTTCATGGCCACCAATCATAAAACACTTTTCTTGTCTATAGTGTCTTGTTTGTTCATAAGTGTTTAGCATAATGCAACTTTCTAAGCCCTATGAAGCTCAAAGTTTGTATTACTTGGTTCCTTATTAAATTTATTGAAGGTATAAATTTGGTATGATATGGGAGTAGGCCTACTAATATTCTATTATTTTCCACCCTTGGGGGCTCACATAGTGGACAATGGATTTCACTAGCTTGTGTGAGCATGCATTGTTGTTTGCATAGTGGACAATGAGTTCCACTTTTAAATTTTTTTGGACAAATGGCCGAGGTGTGTTCCACATCGTGTTGGACATTCGAGGCTTGATCCATCTCTTTTCATCTTCCTCTTTCTCTAACTTTGAGTCTTTGACATTGTATGATTAAGTATCTTGTCATTGTTGCATACATATATATGTTTGACATAGGCATGTGTCTCCTTGTGCCCTTGTTGGTTTTTCCATGAGATCTTAGATCTTGGGGCTTGGTCACCCTCCTTGACATTTGTCATCTTATCCTTCCAACTATTATGCAATTAGACCACTCTTGATTGTATACTATTGTATGATTTTTATGCATGGTCATCCTTTCACTAAAGTGGGAGCTAAATGTAGTGTAGAAAATTGTAACACTTTACATTTTCTCACTTGTTTGGGCCCTCCTAATTCAAAATGGACTTAATAATTCCTTAATTTAGTTTTGTTAAATGTATCCCTTTACATTTACACACTTATTTGGGCCCTCTTAATTAAATTGAGCTTGATTATGCCTCAATTAGCCTTTTAATTAATTTACAAGCCTAATTAATTACATTTTTTGAAGGGGAAACCTGATAATAATTAATGCCTAAACATAACACTTTACATTGAGCAATGTGTGTTCCAGGAATAGGGACCTGGAACCCATTCACCCATGGGTGAATGGTCCACCCTAGACCTTTGAACCTAAGTTTAAATTATGTTTTTGGTTGTATTTTAACATTTTTAAATCCATAATTCAATGTTGGCTTGTGATATTTTAATTTCAGGAAATTAAGGATACATACCTATATTTACAAGGTCATTTCACTAAATTTCACCTAGATTTAGAATATTTTTTATGTCACTTCACAAGAGATAAATTTAATGATCAAGAGAATTTAAGAGCAGATATATCAAATATTTATTGCAACATTTAATATCTATTCATCGTCTCAAAGTCTTATTGCATCATGCATGTTTTTGGAGCTAACATTGTGATGTAAGTTTCAAGATCAAATTCAAGCATTCAAAGCATCAACTTCAAGTGTCAATATCCACATCTAATTTAGCCATCTCATGCAAGTTGAAAATCTCCTAAGATCTCCATTATCAAGGTTTCATTCAATGGTTTTTTGTGGTAACATAGCTTTGTTCATTCGTCATTCCCTCTTTCATGCATTATTTTAATTCAAGGTTTGATTACCAAAATGGGGTTTGACCAAGGCAAACCCCATTCACCCAAAAATAAACATTTTTCTCTCTTTTTTGTGTGATTGTATATTTAGGTTGAAGAAGACTTGAAGACCTTTTGAGGTGAAAGATTTACAAAGTTTTCAAAGTTGTTGTCAAATCACAAAATCTAACATACAGATCAAATTTTTGACTTTTCGGCACTGAAACCTGGACAAATCAAAAGCTACATATCTGCACTAGAGGCTCCTAAAAAAAATTTTGAACCCTTGTATTTGGACCCATTCACCCATGGAAAATTGAGTCTTAGATCAACTTCCAAAAGGCACTTTTGGTGACTGGTACACTTTTTTTTTCCCTTCTCAGATCTATATTTTATTTTGTATTTCTGCAAATATTGAGTTTAATCTTCAACTTCAAGTTTTAATCATTAGATTGGATTTTTGAGTTGATTTTCTATTTTTAGTTTTTCTCCCAAAAGTCTTTTTTGACCTTGACCCACATCCTTCAGTCATAAGGAAATATGAAGATTCTCACTTTGGGTTGATTCACCTAAGGGTTGATAATCAATTCATTGTGGGGATCTCATTTTCTAATGAAATAAAGGAAAATAGGTCCCTCATCACATCATATTTTAAACCCATCTTTTACCCACAACCCATTCTTTTACATTTCAAGAGCTAATTCACAGTAAGCTATGCAAACCTGCAAGAAAAAATAGTCAACAGGGTGAAAGGTATTTCATGTTTTTTATTGATGATTACTCCAGAATTACTTGCGTTACATTTTTAAGAGAGAAATAATAAGATTTTGATATGTTTAAGATTTTCAAAGAAAAATTTGAGAATTAAATGAATGCTAAGGTTAAATACTTAAGATCCAATAGAGGAGGTGAATTTACTTCAAATAAATTTGAATTTTTTTGTGAATATCATGGTATTAGGAGACATTTTTTTTCTCCCAGGACCCCTCAGTAGAATGGGTTAGTAGAGAGGAAGAATATGACTATGTAAGAGATGGCTAGGACAATGTTGAAAGATGTAGATTTGTTTGAAATGTATTGGAAGTATTTCACACTAATTTCTACCTACTTAGCAAAGTATAAATGACCTAGTCAATTGCACTAAGACCCCTTATGAGTTATGGTATGGAAGAACCCCCATTGTTAAATATTTCAAGATCTTTGGTAGAAAATGCTACATATAGAGAGATGAAGAAGACCTTGGAATGTTTGAATCAAGGTGTGATGAAGGGATCTTCCTTGGTTACTCAACCAAAATCAAGGCCTATAGATGCTACAAAAAGAGATTGGGAAAGATGATTGAAATAAAAAACATTAATGTAGTTGAAGATTTGTGCCATATCTCAAAAGAGATAGAGGTTTACGAATTTGATATACCTCCCTACATTGAAGAAGAAGAAGAAGAAGAAGAAGAAGAAAAAGAAGAGAATGAACTAGAATCAAAAAGGCCCCTAAGACTCTAGAAAAATATGTTCAAAGCAACCATTCACCATATCAGATCATTGGAGATAAGAATGAAGGTGTTCAAACAAGGAGAAAGCTTACAAAATCAAGTGAGGAAGTGAATTTTTTCTTACTATCAAAGCTAGAGACTAGGACCTTTGATGATGCTAGTAAAGATAAAGAATGGATGAAGGAAATGGAAGAAGAATTGAATTGGATAGAAAATAATAAAGATTGGAATTGGTTCCTAGACCTATTGATAAGAATGTTATAGGAACAAAGTGGTTGTTTTAGAACAAGTTGAATGAAGATGGTGAAATTATGAGGAATAGATCGAGATTTGTGTATAAGGGTTATTCATAAGTTGAAGGTATTGATTTTGAGGAGACTTTGCTATGATAGCTAGAATGGAGGAAATAAAGATGTTTCTTTCCTTTTTTGCTCACAAGAATTTTAAGGTCTATCAAATGGACGTCAATTCAACCTTCTTGAATGGTGATTTATAGGAAGAGGTCTACTTTGAGCAACTGGATGGTATCCAACTATCCGAAGATCCAAACATGGTGTGCAGACTCAAGAAGGATTTGTATAGACTCAAGCAAGATCCAAGATCTTGGTATGCTTGGTTGGATAAGTACTTAACTCAGTAAGGTTTCAAGAAAGGTACCATAGATAGTAATCTTTACATTAAGATAGAGGAAGACAATATTTTTATAGTTGTTGTATATGTTGATGGGCATATAGAAAATTCTTCACCAACAATTCATCAAAGGAAAATTCACTGCCAACAATTCACTGCATAAAAAATTAATTGCGTGAATTTTTGGTGGTTAATTTTCCCTGGCGGTGAATTGTTGGTGGCGGTGAATTTTCCCGCGTGAATTGTTGACGATGAATTTTTCATTAGAGAATTTTTGGATGATAATATGTGTAAGAGGTTTGCAGAAAGAGTTTGAGATGCCCATGATTGGTGATTTTTCTTTCTTCTTTGGGCTTCAAATTTTTCAACTAGATGATGGTATCATTATTTCTTAGGCTAAGTATGTTAGAGAGATGTTGAATAATTTTGGCATGGAGGATACCAAACATGTAAGTACTCTTATTGTTACTAGTTGTCACTTGAGCAAGGCTAATGAGTCACTAGAGGTTTATCAAACTCTTTATAGGTCTATGATTGGAGGTTTATTGTACTTGATTACTTCTAGACCTAATATTATGTATGCAATATGTTTGGTTTCCAAATATCAAGCTAATCTTAAGAAAACTCATGATAAGTTAGTAAAAGGAATATTCAAATATTTGAAGGGAACTCTAGATTATGGTTAATGGCATAAGAAGGATGATAAATTTTCTTTATATGCTTACACTGATATTTATTGGGTAGGATGTGTAGATGACCAAAAAAGAACTAGTGGAAGTGTATTTTTCTTAGGAGACAAATTGGTCTCTTGGTTTAGTAAGAAGCAAGACTCAATGTGCTTATCCACTACAAAAGTTGAGTATATTATTACACTATCTTGTTGCACCTAGGTGTTTTAGATGAATTATAATTTGAAGGATATAAAGGTGGTGTATGATGAACCCATTCCCATAGTGTCATAATACTAGTGCAATAAAAAATTCCAAGACTCTAGTGATACATTCAAGGACAAAACATATTTCTATCTAATATTGCTTTCTAAGAGAGAAGGTTGCAAAAAAAAAAAGTCAGATTGGAGTATGTTCCTACTAAGGATCAGATTGCAAACATCTTCACTAAGGTGCTTTCAAGGGATACTTTTGAGTATCTCTAGTAGAAATTACAAGTCACTGCCCCTCCTTCTAACTAGATGGATAGATAGCATCCATCTAGGGGGGGAAATCCAGGTCATATCCTTTTCTCATTATAGGAAGTAGGTATTTGGTTGGTTGGTTGTTGCTAATAGGGGGAGCATGTATAATTATTTGAAGGAGAATTTTATTTGTTGAGAGTGTGGTTATGATTTAAGTGAAGAGCTTTTCTCTTTCTCCTTGATTTAAAAGGGGGAGAATCAGCAGGTGTGTGTTTCCATCAATACCAAAGGGGTTGATTATTGTGTATATGCTACCTAAGGTTGTCATTGATGTCAACACTCAATTTTGTTTTTCATTGATGTCAACACTTAGTTTAGGTTGTCATTGATGTTTACATTTGTATGTTGATGGTTACTATGATGATGTACTAATAGTGATATTATTGATGTTCATGGTTTGATGCCATGCCTTGTTTGATGTCAATTAAGGTTGTATTGAGTATTTTTTTTTTCAGAAAAGATGATATCATGGTGATAATTAAGATGAGGATTAGAAGCACTAAGATGAGGATCAAAAGCATTAAGATGAGTATTAGAAGTATTAAGATGAAATTTAGAATTAATGTTGACATTTTGAATATATTTTTGATGGTATTTATTATGTTGTATGATCTCTCCTATTTCCTAAGGGAGTATATGTTTCTACAAAGATGTTTTGGTCTCTGAATGTTGGTAGAATTTTTTCTATAGGAAGTTACTTTGAAGACTATTTGGGAGAATGCTCTGCATTCCTTCAAATTTTAAGATATGGTCTTGAAATATGGGATTTAGTGTTTTTTCTTCTATGGATATTGCACTCCTATCTTTTCAAGTCACTAGTGTTGTCAAGGAGGTCTCTAGTAATTGCAGTGGGCTAGTGGTTTGGTTTCCTTTCAAGAGTAGTTCAAAAAATGCTCTGCATTTCTCTACATTGGTATTTTTGTACTTGCGGCTTGGTGGATATACTTTTAGTGTTTGTGTTGTGTCTCAATTCCACTTTGATGTGATGAATTTTATTACAAGTTAGTTTGTAAATGTTTTGTCTCATGAATATCTTCTAAGATCCCAAGATGAGTTTTTCTAGTTATGTTTTGTTTTTTATAGCTATTTTTGGTATGATAGTGAGAAAGAAGTATATGGAATTATTTTTTGACATTCATGGAACCTTTCTTTGTGGTCGACACATCAATGATTGATCTATTTGGTTCTTCATATTGTTTGAGTTGGTTTTTTGGGTTATTTGTGGATGTCCAGCCAATAGGGCTTGTTCTCTTTCTTGTGCTATTTACTTGGGGGTTTGTACCAACAATTGAGATTGTGTTAATATGCATTTGGGTCCTACCCTATCATTTTGAGAATTGCATTGAGTAAATTTAGTTAGAAGATGTGCTTTTTGGGCCAACTAGTAGTGTGCTACACTTTTCTTCTACACATTTTCTTGTTGCTAACTTGGGATGATGTGTGCTAGCATGTTTAATTTTTAGGATCACATTGGAAGATGTAATAATTTTTTGTTGGTCCTCTCTATCTCTAGGATAGGACCACTTTCATCATAATTATGTTTTGTGGTTGACTTATTGAGGTAAATGATTATCTCCTTTTCTCACTGACCTAATTGGTGTTTTGAGATGTTACAAAGGATATAAATGGAAGAACAAATCATATTTAAAGTGTGAGAATGGAATAAGGAAGATAATTTTATGTGAGTTGAGTATTAAGTGTGTGAAGTCAGTATGATGGAGTAATTGTGCAAAAAAGGGTCTACAACACCAACATGTGTTAGATGCTTCTTTAATAGAAATTCATGTTCATGTTCTCATTGTAATCTTCATGTATCTTTCTTGAAGATAATGAGTCTCTCTAGTAGGTTCTTGTATCTTTCCCTAGGATTATGCACCTAAGCTTCCAAGTCCTTTGTATCTTGACTGAAGGTTGTGCACCTTAGTTTTCAAGTCCCTTAGGGAGCAATGTGCTTCCTTAAGTAGTGAGCCTGAAAAAAAATTATAATATTATTCATATATTTTAAATTGCTCTATGTGGTTTTCCCCTTCCTGTATTTTCCACATATATCTAGTGTTATCTTATCCATGTGTATTCATTTATTTATCATTAATTGTTATTGATTTGATTAAAATTTGTTGAGTTATTTAACGGTTGTTGATCTTGTGCATGTGTGTTCATTTCTTTATTTGTTTATCTAATTAAGAGGTATTGATCTTGATAGAAGTATAAATTTGCATTATTCTAAAGGGTTTAAGTTTTTTAAGATATTGATTCACCCACCTCTCTGTATTTGGGTGTGTTCAATAGTAAAAAATTAAAAATACTTTGTATTTGAGGAAATAAATAAATATTTTATAACTAATTTTATTTGACATAGTTGAATAAATGAATTTTTTGGTTCATTCCAATTTATTCTTACCAAAAAAATCATCTATAAACACTAATTTGTTCATAACATGCTAAGATGCTTAATTTTTAACTCATGTAATGTAAACATAGGCAACAAGAGCTAATAAGAAATGGACAACTAAGGGCTAATCAAATAAACTAGAGAACTAAAAATAACTAGAATGAACAAGATCTAATAGTTTTGTATTATTGTGTGTAAGCATGATCACCTTTTATTGAATAATTTCCTTTTATATCAAATTCATTTCTAATATTTTTTTATTTTTTTATTTAGCCTAACATTGGCCTATTACACTCCTAAATCTTGCATTTTGGTCCTATATTGTATTTTTATCCTAAATAAATATTACATGACTTACATGTCATAGCATGGATTACATGCCAAACACATGTCATTATCATTTTCTAAACATGTAAAAAATGTAACTTGAATAATTTCTTATTGCTCTTATTTCCCAAACAATTGGTAGGTTCCTAATTTTGTACTTGATCTTGTTGGGAAAATGTGTCTCATCCTTGCAATCACATAAGGTTTATTGTTGATAGGAAAGTATAGTGGGTTGTAAATCTAGACCTTTCATCATTAGGTCTCAGATTTGATGATAGATATTTTGTTGGATTGAATTTCCCTAGAAGGAAACCCTTTTTATGAGGGTGTTGTATTATGATTGTGTGTTGTGATATATTTTGAGAAAATAATAGTTCTCATGATGCCTTTGGACCTCTGGTTGGTGATACCCCTATGAGAAGCTTGCTATATAGGTATATTGTAATCTTTATGATTTATGAATAATATATTGGGAAACTTTTGGAGTGTGGGGTTTCTCTCCTAAAAGCATTTTCCCCACATAAATCATTGTATTGTGGTATGCATGATATTTATGTTTATATTTTTGTAAATGTTGAAAAGATATGCATATTTTTGCATTATCCTACTCTCAAGATTAATGTAGGAAGTTGTTCTACTACCTTATCTTCCTTACAAATCTATAGTTGAATAGGTACCTTAATTTCATATCTTTGTTAACATTCCATGATGATCCTGATTTGAGCATTAGGAAGACAAATGAATATGATCAAATCATGAAGACAAGCTCAAATATATTCAAATGAACCATTCCACATCAAATACATGATTGTAACAACTTATTACTATATGAAAATCAATCATATTAGACCTATACTAATTATTATGAGCTAGAAGCTGACATGGGTGAAGAAAATAATTATAAAATATTGGTATCTAAAGTAATCAAACACATATATCAAGTTAAACATGTAGAATAAGATAGGAAAATTATGTTTCATTATTGTTGTGTATGACCATGTGTATCACTCCAACATGAGTTCTATGTTTCATGGGGCCAAACAAAATATTCCAACACATCCAAGTGGGTGAGAAAAATCTAGGGTAGGACATCATACATTCTCCAAAGTCTCTCAATCCTTCTAGGATATAGTATTTTGGCATAGTCTCTTAAGAGCCCTAAGAGAAAAAAAACTACCAAACTATGATGAAGTACTTCTCGAAGTTGTTGACACATAATTTTTTTCCTAGATAGATAGGTGGATGTGGGGTATTAATATATCTTATTTTTGGTCAACATGACACCCTTTGAGAATACTGAGAATGAATGCATTCTTGGAAAAATTGTTAGTTGAGAGTAGTGCAAATGTGGCAACAATCATATTTTGTGTTTTGTGTGTCATGGGCCCAAAATAACAATGATAACACATTAAAGTTGGTGGATGAATGCTATTGGAGGCTTGGAGGCTTCTATTTGTTCTCCAAGTCTTTTGATCCTTCTAAGCTACATTATTCTAGTGAATTCACTTAAGATCCATAAAAAAGAAAAAAACTACCAAACTATGATAGATTAGTTATCAAAGTTCATGCTACCTATAAATGTTTTTCTAGACTTAAAATTATATATGGAGTCCCTTCACATTAAAAAAAAAAAATTCAAATAAACACCCTTTGACAATGCCAATAATGAATGCATTCTTGCAAAAATAATCATTTTATACTAATGAAAAATTGGAAAAAATCATATTTTGTGTTCTATTTTTTTGGTTCCAAACAAATTATTCCAACACATTGAGGTGGGTGGTTAAATGCTATCATAGGCCTCTATTTTTATTGGATCTCCAAATTCTTCCAAGCTATTTTGTTCTAGTGTAGTCCCTCAAGAGCCTTGGGAGAAGAAAACTGCCAAAATATGATAAGGTAGTTCTTAGAGTTCCTAGAACCTATGACTATTTTATACAGACCTAAAGGTGGATATGGGTTCTCTCCACACCAACATTTCTTAGTTTCTTTTAAATCAAGACCCTTTGGTCATGCCAATAATAAATGAATTCTTGCAAAAACTATCATGTGAGAGTAGAGTAACCTTGGAGATAGGCATATTTTATGTTCTATGCATCATGGGGACAAACCGACTGTACACAAATCTCAAGGTAGGTGGGTGAATACTACCAAAGTCTTATTTTTTTTCCTTTAGTCTCTCAATCCTTCCAAGCTATATTATTTTTGTGCAATCTCTTAAGTTTTCTAAGAGAAAAAATCTACCTAACTATGACAAATTAGTTCTTAGACTCTGTGGCACCTACAAATGATCCATCTACATCTATAGGTAGATATGGGGCCCCTTCCTCCATATTAACCTCTTCCATTTTTTCAAAACTAAATACTATTTGACCATGTCCAAAATGAATGCATTCTTGTAAACCTCATTTGAGAGTAGTGTAATAGAGATTCTTTACATTTTGTTTGTCATGGGGCCAAATCGACTAAACCAACACATCAATATGGGTAGGTGATTTCTATTGGATTCCTTTTTACTCATATCTTTCAATCCTTTCAATCTATGCTATTATGTCATAGTCTCTTAATAGCCTTAAAAGAAAAGAAAATAATTCAAACAATGATATAGTGGTTCTCTAAGTTTATGCCACCTATGTATATTTTTTCTTGACCTATAGGTCAATTTTGAGTCTTTATAGAATAAACTATCTTAATTTTGATCAAATTTACAACATTTGACCATGTCAAGAACAAATGAATTATTGCAAAAAGTGTCATCTAAGAGTAGTGTAACCATGGAAACAAGTATATTTTATATTTTTTGCATCATGGGGGAAAATACCATTTGTACCAACATGTTAAGGTGGGTGGGTGAATTATATCTAGAGCCTCAATTTTTTTCTCAGTTTTCCCAATCCTTCTAGGCTAAACTATTTTGGCATAGACTTTTAAGAGTCATTAGAGCCAAAAAATTTCAAACTTTTGATAGAGCATTTCTTAGATTTTATGGCACCTAAAAAAAATTATCTACACCTATAGGTGGATATAAGGTCCCTCCACATTAATATCCCTCATTTTTTGTCAAAACAACACTATTTGAGCATGCCAAGAATGAATAAATTCTTGCAAAAAGTGTCATTTGAGAGTAGTGTAATTATAGTAACAAGCATATTTTTTGTTTTTTGCATTGTGGGGCCAAACTAACTGTGCAAAATATCAAGGTGGGTGGATTAATTCTATCAAAGGCCTTTATTTTTTCCTAGGTCTCCTAATCCTTTTGAGGTATATTATTCTGGTGTAGTCTCTTAAGAGCCCTAAGAGCAAAAAAAGTTTCAAAGTATGATGGATTAGTTATTGGAGTTTATCAAACCTACAAAAAAATTTCTAGACCTACAAGTGGATATAGGGTCCCTCCACATTAACTACTCTCAATTTTTGTTTGTTAGAAAACCCAAGGTGAAACTTGCAGCAACAGAGCTTAATAATGTGTTTGCAAATCTGAAATTATATATTTAAGATTACCATAAAGAGATTATGTGATTGAGAATTTAACAATGAAAGAAAAATAAGCAATACCACAAGTTGCTAAACACAAGTGACACAAGATATACGTGGAGAAACCCTTACGAGAAAAATCTCCACACCTAAAGAGATCTAATGTTTTTATTAATCTTCAAAAGAAATACAACAATACAACACTCCTCTCTAAATTTTGGTAGCAATTCATCACTCTAAAAATGATCAAACAAACTCTTACAAACCATCTAAATCATAGATTTTTGGCTCTCTAGGACTTCTCTTGCTCTTCTAGGGTTTTTCACCTAAAAGGAGTGAGATAGGGCCAAAAATGCTAAGGGTTCATTCAAATCATGTTGTGTATGATGTTGTCTAAACTAAATGAAGTAAAATAAATGCAATTAAATGGTTTAGAAAGCTGAAATATGAATGCAAAACTAAGATTTAAACTATGCTTGAAAACACATTGTGATATGCAAACAATGAACTAAATGATGAAATAATGCATAACCAAAGGAAATAGGATGAAACAAAATGAACCTAGGAAAGATTTCATGATTCTGGAATGTCGTGAATTCTGACTGGAATTACGAAAATTTCATAGTGGGACTCATTTGCCCAAGGTGGCAAATTAGTCCTCCTACTAGTGAAAAAGTGTCATAAACTGGTTTCTGACTGTCAGGATCCAGAATCTGACAAAATTTAGATTTTCAGTCCTAAGGTGGGACTCATTCACCACTGGTGGTGAATTAGTCCTCTCCCAAAATTCTAAAAAATCAGGAGACAACTCTACAACACCAGATCTGGAAATCTCTGATTGTCAGGTTGCTAAAGTCAATTCTACGAGAAAGGGCTAGAAAACCTTCTCTAGGCTTGAAATATGAATGATTTGACTTGAAGCACCTAGTTGACTTGTTTACCAATCTTTACTACCAAAAAGCTTGTTAAATCTATGCACAAAATTCTGCAAACACACATGCAAAAGGGGGAAAATGGTTGAGGGTTAGCAAATAGGGGTTTGCCTAGGTCAAACCCTACTTTTGGTAATCAACCCCTTAACGAAACAATGAAATGAAAGAGAATGATAAACTAATAACATGAAATTGCAATAAACTTACTAAACCCTTGATAATGCGAATCTGAAGTAATGTCAATGGATGCTCCAAAGTGTTTGAATATTGCTTGAATGATGTGTGTATGTTGAAGGATTGTAGGGGATGTAAAATGAGTTGAAAATCACTTATTTATGAAATCTTGTGCCTTAGTTACCCATTCATACCTCATCACAGGCTGACATCAAGTGTTTTTGAATAAAAACCTGAAAGGAAATTTTAAAACTTTTGAATTTGGAGCCAAGGGGGACTCATTCACCACCTATGGCGAATGGGTCCCACCAGGACCTGAAAATGGGTGTCAAAAATTAACTTACATTTAATGTTTTTTGTCGGGCTAAAATTCAAAAACACACAATTAAGACATATGAGGGTGGGTGATCCCATAATAGTGGTTTACAATTTTTGGCCAAACTGGACACTTAAATTATTATTTTTAACTAAATCTTCACATTCGGGTACCTATAGCGGCTAAACTATGAGGAATTTGAAGATGGTGCAAACTAGAGTCTCATCAAATTTTGTCTGTAGATTCTAAAAATATTTTTTTCAAAATTTTTGGAATCAAATTGCACTTTTTCTATCTCCCATGAAAATAGATTTTTTCATAAAAAACATTTTTAAAAAGTGGACACTCGATAACGATAATTTTTTTTCCATGAAGGATAAAATTCTAATTCTTTCAAATTTAGATTTGTAACTATGATATCTAGTGCTTCCACTTGGTTAGATAGTTTTATTGAATATTTTTCCTTAATCAAGTTTCAAAGTCAAACAAATTATAATTATTCAAGGCTTGTGATAACACGTAACTTTTTGTTTATGTCAAAATTTAATTTTTTTTTTTTGTTGGATCAAGGAATTCAATATCTAGTGCACTCATATTTTTCAATTTTTTTTTTTGATAATCTTCTATTTTTCCACATGTGAAGAACAAAGAAATTCATTTTCGATGAAAAACCTATGTTTAATAAAACTTAAAAACAAATACATAACAAAACCAAAACATATTAAAATTATATTCATTGGATAGCTTGTTCTGAGGAATACCATAATAATTTGAAATAAATTTTAAATGAATTCATTTGATCCCCAAAAATCTAAATCAAAAGTGATTTTTATCAGATTTTGATAGGTGTAAAGGAGACACATTTATAGGTATGGTTTAAAACTAGCAAGGTTCTATCCAAGGGGGTTTGATCTAAGGTGATTTGATCAAACCTTCTTCAATTGGAATCCTTAAAATGGAACTTTTAAAGGCTTAAATCATTATATTTTCTAAAAATATGTGATTTCAGCTAAAATTCGTTCCTCTCAGGAATTGTAAACCACTATTATGACAGCACCCGGGCACAAAGAGACCAAATAAAGCATGAGAAAGGGATGAATAGTGAAGTTATGCCTAGAAAAGCATGAAATCTTGTTACAAGACTTTACAACACTTCAAAATAGGACTTGATTAATGATGAAAAGGTGATTTTTAGGTGAATTGTAATGAATAGAGTCTATAAGAATGTAGAAATGTCTTACAACACTTCACAACACCTTCACAATATGTCATTATTTGAATTTTAGTACCTAAATATGCATGTTCAAGCCATGTTACAACATAAAATCATAGCAAAATAGATCAAAAACCATGAAATCATGTTCAAGCCATGTTAAAATCATATCAAAATCATAGCAAAATAAATCATAGTCTTTATCTAGGTCAATTAACTCATTCTAGCTACCCTAGGTATCCCTTGGAACATCTTTTATAGCATTCTCATCCTCATTTGACTCAATTAATTTATTTTGATCTTCCTATGAGGTATTTCCAATGCTTTCTTCATTAATATTTGGTGCAAGAGTTGGTGATGTAGTTCCACCTTGATCTAATGAATCAGAAACATTACCAAAATAAGACTTTACGGTAACTCTACATTTTGGGAATTTTGATGACCTCCCTTCACCACCCTAAGGAGTTTTACTCTTTTAGCACTTGCCACTTGACATCTTGATCTCTCATAAAATAAATGTTTCCTAAAATGTATTCTTTTTTAAGAAGGACATAGAATATAGATCTCATTCTCTACTCAATATCATCTTTAATATTGAAGCGAGAATTTATGAAGAAATGATCACTTACCTTTAGGTTTTCACGGACTCACTATTCATTAATACAACACCTATAGTTGTAAGTTTGTAACTTACCTATGATCAAGGTTCCAACTTCTAAATTGAGAGAGCTTCACAAGTTTTGAATTGGACAAAATATGTAAAAATAAATCATATTTTTTATTGTATTTATATCAATTCATATTTTGTGAATTCTATGGGATTTTTAAATTGTATAGTAAAAATTTAGTGAATTTTGTGTGATTATAAAATTATACATTTAAATTTTGGGTGAATCAAACCTCGATGGAACACATACTTGTAATTTTTACAGCGATTATGGCCCTACAATTAGCATGGAGTTATCATAGTATTGGTAAAATGGGTCCTCATGTACACAATTATTTTTTAATGTAATTGGCAAAGTGTATCCTCAAACCTAATTATTTTTTAATGTTATTGGAAAAATGGGTCCTCATGCACAATTATTTATAAATTTTATTAGTGAAGTGGGTCTTCACACAGTGAAAATTTAATGATGTTGGTGAAATATTTCCTAATGCACAATGTCATTTTAATAGTATTTGTGAATATGTGGGTGATTTAATACATGCTTTCAAGATTCTAGGAAAAAATATTAATTACACCATTGGAAACACATAGTTTGTTATGGTGAAATTACTAATTTCATATGCCTCATAAAACAATTTTTTGGTGAATTGAAATGCATTGGACCAACAATTCATAAAATCCGAGCAATTTTTCCACCTCGTTGATTGTAATGTATTTTCCAATTTCAAATTGTGTGACTAGAACTATTCACCAATTGGCAAAGATTCACCACTAAAAAAATTCCTAGTTATAAAGAATATTTTAAGTTAAATATCACATCCATATTCAATACCTTCCATGTCCAAGTGTTTCTAAACCCAACAATTCCTTTCTTTGTAACCTATGAAATTTTTGGGGCTAACTGGAATGCAAGACCTACCAACATGGTGCCTAGGGCTGTTACCCAAGAGTAAGGATTGTACTATCATAATACTATTGTGCCACTTGAGGATTCAAGGTAGCATTCTACAAATATGGTACAAGAAATGTACCTATTTTGTAGCTTGTAGATGAACTATAACATAGAATTCATTATAGGAATTGTGTAGGAAGAGTGAAAGACTACCAAAACAAGATAATAGAGAATATGAATTTCTCAAGATGAACTATGAAAAGAGGAGCACATATAGATGGTATAAGGTATGCAATCAAGGGTCTAATACTATATTGTAAAGTGATAGTTTTTTTACTCTAAAAAATATAACATCAAGTATGATATATGTCAATAAAGGATTTCCAATATTGTGGATAGGTAAATGGTATAAATATTCCTAATTATAAAATTATAAAATAAACATCTTGAGCCTTAGAATGAAAGAAAGAAAGTAATTCTAGGAATGTTGTGATCTAAAAATCTTAAATATGACTCAAAAATTCTCTACACCATTCAATGGAATCTAATTTTTACCCTATTAATGTGAGAAAAAAGAAACAAATTTATTAGTCATTAGTCAATGAAAAGGTAAAAAATATAAACCATATTATATTTAGGTGATAGATATGGATGGTTATCTTAATATGTGGCATGAGAGCATGGGAAAACCTATAACATAGCATGAAGAAGAGTCTAGGAAAATAAATAAAATAATCAATAAACTATGTACCAATGAAATGAATTAATAAATATAAGTAGTTTGAGATAAATTGAATATCATAATGCCTCATTAAGTAGAGTACATTTGAATTCATTCAAACAAATATTATGATCTATATTCATGTAGTGTAAAAATAAGCATTAATTGAAATCAAAGGATGCATCATTAGTACCATAAAAAATAAAGGGTTAAATTGAGAGATAAGTCAATATCATAGGCCATAAAATATGTAGCATCATCATATTTACCATGTTACTAGTACAAGTGAGCCTAGTTGGGAAAGAGGAAAAGATATCCACACTATATGAGTGTAAAAATGAAAGTATAAAAGGATAGGTCCAAACTCTTACCAATGTATATAAGATCAAGCATAATAAATTATCAATCTTCAACCTAAAGGATAGGTTAAAAATAATAATAAAACAAAATCCAAATCCTAAAGGATGTAAGAAATTTCTAGATCACCAAATTTTTCAAAGGAATAATACACCTTACATTAAATGTATAGCTTAATCAATGCAAAAAAATAATCAATAAAAAATGTACCTAGATAAATGAGAAAATACAAGACAAGAAGAAGAATATGTATAAAAATAAATGCTAAATTGATAAATATTGATAGATTCAATCATAACTTTGTGCATGATGAGGAATATTTTGTTGCGCATCATACTATATGAATTATGTTCTAGAAATTTGTTAAAATGCGTAAGACAACTAAGAGGGGAGGTGAGTCAATTGTCACAAAATTCAAACTCAAAACTTCAACACTTATCAATTCCATGGTCACACTATTCTATTATTAAGTATGAGCTTGAAACAAAAATAACAGAAAGTAAAATCAACACAATGAACACCAGAGTTTTGCGTGGAAAACCCAATGAGGGAAAAACCACGGTGAGGATTAACTTGCAATATAAAGAGATTATAAAACTGAATACAGAGGCTCACTACCAAGAGCTCACTGCCCAGAAGAGGACTCACTGTCCAAATTCAAAGGCTGATTGCCTATAGAAACAAAAGAGAACAAAAGACCCACCATAACAATTAACACACATTTGCAACCTTGATCAGAAGATTGTAGAAACCTTCAACTCACAACCTTCAGGAGTCTAGCACAATGAAGAATTGTTGCCTCAACTCACTCACACACACTTCTACTCTTATGATTTGTGGCTTACTTCATCACTTTGCATCACACCCCATACAACTCTTTGCAATTCAACTTGCATTTGTACCATCTTCAACCTTAGAAACTTTCTCTAAGGTCAGCCACAAAAACTTTATTTCATAAATTCAAATTAGGTTGGCAACTCAACATTCCCGTAGTGGAAAGGAATAAGAGTGGACCAAAAAAAAATTTAACCAAGAGAAAAAATGAAATGTCTCAAATCAACCACATGCTTCCTTAATTAAATTTTATTTCTTCTAATAAAGTGTAAACACCAGGTCGACCAAACCTAATGAAAACACAAATGAATATTGATGTACATGCTTCCCAACAAGAAGATAAAATTTGGATGACACAACATGCTTCATCATGCATGAGAACACATCTCGGATTCCTTCAAATATGTCTACAACAAGTGAAACAATCTTCAAACACCAAACTTCTTCTATCAATCCATCTAGACTGTGCAAACATATACAACAACACAAAAACATGACTTCCAGATCACCAATTCACATGCATCTTTTCTGGAACCAAGATAACACCATTACAAGACATATACCAAATTTGCAAGGTCTGAAATAGAACAACGAAGAACTGCAAAGTAGAAACATTTCTCCCAATCCACAAAAGACCAATTCTACTAGAACAATTCACACACCAGTGAATGTAACTTTCCCATACCATCAAACCAGAAGTTAAAACTCAGGAGATATCACCATTAGATCACTATTAGAAACCCTTCAAATCCGTACAAGCATAGGATCAACATAGGAGAAATGTGGAGCACATACCGGAGCACACTTTGAACACATTCATCACTCTGACTTCTCTTCTTTATTAATTTTCTCCAAAGCACTTGGAAACTCAAACCAACAGAACTGTAACACCATAAAGATAGCTCCATGTACTCACAACATCTCAGTTGCATCTAAACTATACATGTACAATCTGCAACATATAGAACTATGTTGAAATCAATGACAACATTAATGACAACACCACCAAACTTGCTCAAACTTACAAAAATCTCCCCTTTGTCATTGATGGAAACAAATGATGTGAAAAACCATCAAGGACATCATCCTTCACAATATCCCAAGAGAACACCTTCTCTTCCTCTGCAATATTTTTTCACATGCTTTCTCTCCCCCTTTGAAATCAATGGAAAAGTTCAAAGACTCTAATCACTCCCCCTTAGGAGTGTACCCATTGAACTCATATTGTACCAATGAAAACATTTTTTACTCCCCCTACGGAGTAGACCCATTTATCAGTCCAAATAAATGAAGAATCTGTGAATTCACTAGACCAATGCACCTTCATGTGCATCTAGTTCAGAGGGCCAATGAACTCCAACCTCTCCCTAATATGCTCAAAAGTATCCTTTGAAAGAGCCTTAGTAAATATATTTGCAATTTGTTCCTTTGTTGTCACATACTCCAATTTGGCTTCATTTTCCAACACCTTTTCTCTCAAGAAATGATATTTGATAGATATATGTTTAGTTCTTGAATGCATAACCATATTCTTTGAAATGTTTATAGCACTTGTGTTTTCATAGAAAATAGGAATAGGCTCATCACATATCACTCGAATGTCTTTCAAAGTCTGCTTCATCCATAAAACTTGTGTGTAGCAGGATGTTCCAGCAATATATTTTGCTTTTTTAGTGGATAACAAAATCGAGTCTTGTTTATTAATCAACCAAGAAACCAATCTACCACCAAGAAAGAAATCACCCCCACTGGTACTCTTTTATTCATCCACACAACCAGCCCAATCTGCATCGATATAAGCACTCAAGGTGAAATCAACACCCTTAGGATACCATAAGCCATAATCTGATGTACCTTTAAGATATCTAAATATCCTCTTTATAGTTGTAACATGCACCTCTTTAGGATCTGCTTGAAATCTGGAAACTAGACATACTACATGCATAATATCTAGTCTAGTAGCAGTAAGATACAACAATCCACCAATCATAGATATGTATTTTCTCTTATCAATTTTAGCAAATCAATCATCTTTACTCAACTTACATTTGGTTACCATAGGAGTACTAACCGGTTTGGAGTCATCCATTCCAAACTTCTTCAACAACTCTTTTACATACTTAGATTGTGAATTGAATATCCCTTTATTAGTTTGATTCACTTGAAGACCAAGAAAGAAATTCAAATCACCAATTATGGACATCTCAATTTTTTTTTGCATTTCTTCATCAAATCTCTTACACATGCCTTCATTTCCACCAAAGATGATATCATCAACATATACAACTACTATAAACGTCTTGTTACCTTGCACTTTGAAGTAAATATTGTTGTCAGCAGAACCTTTGTTGAATTCTTGCTTTGTCAGGTATCTATCCAATCTTGCATACCAAGCTTTGGGAGCTTGCTTCATCCCATACAATGCCTTCTTCAACTTACAAACCATGTCTAGTTTTTCAGATAACTGAAACCCTTCAAGTTGTTCCATGTACACTTCTTCCTCCAATTCACCATTCAGAAATGCTAACTTGACATCCATCTAATACACTTTGAAATCCTTGTGGGCAGAAAATGCCAAAAACATTCAATAGCTTCCATTCTAGCCACAGGGGAGAATATTTCTTAAAATTCTATGCCTTCAACTTATGAATATCCTTTGAATACAAGTCTTTCCTTATTCCTTACAACTTCTCCATTTTCATTCAGCTTATTCTGGAATACCCTTTTTGAACCAATTACATTCTTATTTGTAGGTCTGGAAACTAATTCCCATGTCTGATTCTTTTCTATTTCTATTTGCTACAACTCTTCTTTCATAGCTTTCATCCAACTTTCATCTTTCCATGCTTCCCTCACAGACTTAGGTTCAATTTTAGAAAGTAAACATAGATTTACCTTAGTTGCAACTTTACTTCTTATCTTCACACCTTCACTCTTAAATCTCCAATTATCTATTCCTTTGGACGATTCTTGTGTACATACTTAGGAGTCTTAATAGCAGGTTTGTTGGAAACAAGCAACACTGAGAGGGGGGTGAATTAGTGTTGAGCGGAAATTCAACTTTATTATTTTGTGATTTAACTTACTTAATCATTTAATAGAAGAAACATGCGTCAGCAGAAAGAAAACAATCTCAACACCATAACACTAGAATTTTTACATGGAAACCCTGTTAGGGGAAAAACCATGGTGTATGGCCAATCCACAATATAATATGAGTATACCCAAAATAAGAAGTACAAAATGGGAATGCACTTGCATTCAAGCTCACTGCCTAGAGCTCACTACTCAAAATGGATGGGCTCACTTCCCTACAATGATTTGGAATAAATACAAAAGGGTGAATTGATGAAACAACATCCACAATGCTAGGTAAATACAGTTCTAATTAAGCGTTGATGAAAATCTACTACCTTCAGACAGATTCAACAATTTTTCTCTGCTCTGTACAACTCACACTGTAGAAATATTAATGCACAAGTGAAACTATGCATAATCACCTAATCACTCTTCCTGATGATTGGAACACACCACCACACAACACTTTTTTCACACAACAAATGACATATCGAGTCTCTTATATATCCATAACTAGGAATACAATTGCTATAGGTCAGCCTTAATAAAACTTGAAAATATTATTAACTATATCGGCCAAAAATTACAATTGGATTTACAATGTGTATCTAACACCATTGGTTAGATTGTAGCTAAGACCCATAATTAAATGTTTGAACACAAAAACATTTTAAATAATTCCACTTTACACATCCACAATGCACCATATTCACTAAGTCGGCTACAACGAACAAATAGACATAAAACATTCTACCAGACCTTCAAGCTCGTACTTCCACTAATGAAACACCACAAAATTCAACAATAAGATAATATATGTGCTCACCAAGCAATCTCAGGGGTCCACAACACAAAATGATGATCCGGTGAAGTAGATAGATTGACAAACTAACTGGATACCCTATTCTTAAAATATATTTCCGGTAACACACAATAATGCACTTTATCTGCCGCTATAACTAGATAGAGATCTATGGACCATGAAGATGAATTCAGTTACCATCAATGATGATACTAGAAGCCATATGCCAACAATATCCCCCTTTGGCATTAATGGCAACACTTAGAAAAATGACTAAGTGTTGAAACTAATAAGCACACTGCCAAAATTTAGAATACTGCTCCCCCTTAGAATGTTAAGGAATTTTTTCACTGCACTCTCTCCCCCTTTGACATCAATGACAAAATTGGCGAAACCAAAATTGCAAAAATTGTTGAGACTTACAAAAATTTGAAGACTTTTGCAAAGAGATTCTTTAGCCCACTTAATTTTGAGTCCCAAGTACTTTTCAAACTCTCCAAAATGGTTATATGACCATAGAGCAGATATGACAAGGTTTCTACTACTTTGAGACTTACCGTATCAGGAGCAGTCGTAGCATCTTTACTTCTTTCAGGGCATTTACTATCATTTCAATCTTTGGACTTATCAGTCCCCTGAGTTCACATACTTTGCCAATGATCCTTTCATTTTCAAATTTTAGACTCTTTATTTGGTTTCCCAGGGATATTACCTAATTTTCTTGATTACAAACACTTCCGGCTAAGGGGTCAAAAGTGTTGGAAATATTCACCAGCAACTATTCAATGTCCATCTTTTTTTCATTTTCTTCAATAAATTTTGACAATACCAAGCAAGATTTGTATATATTTCCTCCTTCAGACATAGCACCTTGAATATTACTTATGCAAGTACTCAACAGAGCTTTGTCTTTGGCAATCAATTCTTTCAAACTACCAACTCTCTTCTCCTGGTACTCCTTTTTCACTTTAACCAAAGCTGATTTCTCAAAAGATTTAAAATGAGAATCTACAAAACTTATGGCACATCCAACCGCATGAACTCATCATGGACACGGATCAACAAATATCAAACTCATTCATCTTCTTCAAATATAGGGAATTTCATAAATTGTGCAAATTTCTTATCTTCTAGGGTTTTGAATTCTGGTTTCACATTAAGATCTTCTTGAGTTATATGATGAGTATACAAATCCAACAAGTGAGATTCCCAAATTTTCAATGTTTGCATGCACATAAGCCCTAATATCCTCAATACGCAGGACTCCGTACGACATAATGAAAATGCACCTAAGGGTTATATATCTACATACTTATACAATTGCCATTTGAACTTTGGATGTGGCATATCCTTAACTTCAACTACCAGAGGAGTAGACATGATTTCAATCACACAAATTTACAGGTTTTCAATAAATACCTTTCGGGGATGAAAATGGAATTTGATCATAGATCCCCCTTTATGCTTGAGTCTCTCCAAAAATTTGCAATGATCACTTCAGAGCTCTCCAAAACACTTTTCTTCATATGCAATATGAAAAATGAGGGTTGAAGTCATTCTTTTTATTGTCCACATACCTAACTCTTTTATTTTCAATAAATGTTCTTGCCCTAATTGATCTAGTTTTCTTCCTTTCAGGCACCGAGATAGATGAATCTTATGCAGATTGCCAATATGCTTCACTAATACTTCTAACTAGTTGAACAATATCTGAAAAGTGTCAACTCTCCTACTAGACATATCCAAATTCTAGTATCATTTTCCTGCAAGAGGGGATTTGATAATTTTTCTTTATAGCTCCCCCTATGCCAGAGACCTAAGATTAATTCCTTAAGGAATTACCAGAAGTTGCTTTTGGTGTAGGCCCGTTTGCTTCTATAGAGGGATTCTTCTTCACCCATTTCTTATGCATCTACTTTCTTATCACATCAGTAGTAACTTTTCCCTTCCCTTTAACATCCTCTTACATGTCTTGTTTTACTGGACCTCTTTTGTTCCAACAGAATCTAGTGATGTGTCCAAATTTGTTGCAATTATAGCACACAACATTTCTCTATCCATACCAATTGTTCCATTGACTTTGTCTTGATCTGCATGAGTTAGAAATATGTCCAAATATATTGCATGCATAGCATCTAACATCTCTATGAAAGTTTTTCACAACAATTTTGCATTCACTTGACTTATGACCATACTTATAGCAATTAAAACACTGACCTAAAAATGATGGCCTTCTTGATTTTACCCTACTTCTACACTGAGAAGCCATATGACCAAATTTGTTGCAAACATAAAAATAGCCATTAAATCTTTGAGCATTTGGTTGCCTTACCAGATCTCTTCTGGTTCCTTTCATCTAACTTCCTTGTCTAAATCTTTCTTGTCTAAAATTATTTTGTCGAGAGTTATTTTGTCTAGATTTGGAACTTTCTCCTTCTTCATATCCAAGACCTCGTTTATCACCATTAGTCCTCTTTCCTTTGATCAATTCATCAAGTTTGGTTGAGCTTGCTCTGAATTTCTCCTTATACTCATTTGTTGTAGCAAGTTCATCATTAAGGTCATCAAGTTGTTTTTCAAGCATTTCTTCAATGTTCTTGAATTGCTCCAATTCATTTTCTAGTCAGTTGCATTGTTCAAAATTTTCTTTCAAGGAATGTGCAAGCTTTTCTTCATTCTTCTTTCTGTCCTCAAGCTTCTTGGTCATTCTCATCATGGTGGATTCCATCTCACTTCAAGGCAACATTTTATTTGGAATTTTTTTCACATTCTTCGGTTTTATCCGTCAGATCCAGACTAAGTTGTTCATCTTCCATACCTTTGTTATTTTGTTTGAACCGACCACATAATTCCTTTCTTTTCTCCCTTGATTCATTGATCTTATCTTTTAGTGACTAGATGAACTTTTCTGCATTCTCAAGATTTTCTTGTAGTTCTCGGTTCTCAGATTTTATCTGGTCATGATCATCTAGGGCCACCAGAAGTTGTTGTTGAAGACTGATTGTATCCATTTGAAGAATACCTTCCAAGATCTCCTCAAGTTGTAAGAATTCTTCCGGGGAACTCTCTTTGATACCAATTGTTGGAAACAAGCAACACTAAGAAGGGGGGTGAATCAGTGTTGAGCAAAACTTCAACTTTATTATTTTGTGATTTAACTTACTTAATCATTCAATAGAAGAAACATGCATCAATAGAAAGAAAACAATATCAACACCATAACACAAGAATTTTTTATGTGGAAACCCTATTAGGGGAAAAACCACGATGGATGGACAATCCACAATATAATATGAGTATACCCAAAATAAAAAGTACAAAATGGGAATGCACTTGCATTCAGGCTCGCTACCTAGAGCTCATGCTCAAAATGGATGGGATCACTTCCCTACAATGATTTGGAATAAATCCAAAAGGATGAACTGATGAAACAACATCCATAATGCCTGATTATAGTTCCAATTAAGTTATGATGGCAATCTACTATCCTTCAGACAGATTCAACAATTATGCTCTGCTCTGCACAACTCACACTATAGAAATATTAATGCACAAGTGAAACTCTGTATAATTGCCTAATCGCTCTTCTTGATGATCAGAGCACACCACCACACAACACTTCTTTCACACAAAAAATGATATATCGAGTCTCTTATATATCCACAACTAGGAATACAATTGCTATAGGTCGGACTTAATAAAACTTGAAAATATTATTAACTGTCAGCCCAAAATTATAATTGGATTTACAATGTGGATCTAACATTTTCAGCTAGATTGTAGCTAAGACCCATAATTAAAATTTTGAACATAAAAACATTTAAATAACTCCACTTTACACATCCACAATGCGCCATATTCACTAAGTCGGTTACAAAAAACAAATAGACATAAAACATTCTACTGGACCTTCAAGCTCATACTGCCACTAATGCAACACCACAAAATTTAGAAATTAGACAATATACATGCTCACCAAGAAATCTTAGTGGTCCACAACACAAAACGATGATCCGGTGAAGTAGACAGATTGACTGACTAACCGGATACCCTGTTCTTTAGATATTTTGTTGATAACACACAGTAATGCACTTTATGTGCTGGTATAACTAGATAGACATCTGCAGACCATGAAGATGAATTTAGTTGCCATCAATGACAACACTGGAATACATATTCCAACAAGGTTATGGTTCATTTTCTTCTTTTTCTTCTTCAGTCTATTCTTCTCTCTTCTTCTTCCTTCACCTTATTCTCCTCGGGTACTTGTCCACAGATGGGATCATTAGGTTCAACTTCACTTATCTCAATAGGTCTTTGTATGTCTTCATTAAATTTCACATTAGCACTTTCAATAATCTTCATCCTCAATCTTTTATCGAAGCATCTATATGCTTTGCTAGTAGTAGAGTACCCAAGAAATATTTTTTCATCACATCTAGCATCAAACTTTCTAATATTTTCATCATCCGTTTTAATGTAACATCTGCTTCCAAATACTTTGAAGTACTTCATAGTAGGATTCTTATCAGTCCATAAATTAAAAGGAGTCTTTGTGTTGTTGCTTCTAATCTGAACTCTATTAAGAACATAAATAGTAGTGTGGATTTCCTCTCTCTAGTACACATCCGGTACATTTGATTCTTTCATCATGTTTCTTGTAGCTTCTTGTACTATCCTATTTTTCCTCTCAACTACCCCATTTTGTTGAGGGGTTCTCAGAGCAGAAAACTATCTGTTTATGCCATGTTGTTCATAGAATGTATAAACTCACTAGAAGTGAATTCTCCACCTCTATCAGATCTCAAACATTTTATTTTCAAACTTACTTCATTTTCCACACTTTCTTTGAATACCTTAAACCAATCCAGAGTCTGAGTCTTTTCTCTAATAAAAAAAACACATGTCATTCAAGTATAATCATCAATAAGGAGCATGAAATACCTGTCAACATTCAAGCTTCATGTTCTAGTCAGACCATAGAGATCAGTGTGAATTAACTCCAACATTCTAGTAGTAGAGTGCTCTTTTTCCTTAAATTTTCATCTTGTTTGTTTCCCCAATTGACAACTTCTACAAATAGTATTAGCAGGCCTTGTGATTCTAGGCAGGCCTCAAACAATTTCTTCTGAATCGATTTTGACCAAATTATCAAAATTTACATGTCCCATTCTCCAATGCCATAACCAGCTTTCACTAACTTGAGATACAAGGCATTGACCATCAACTCCCTTAAGCTAATAGATGTTTCCATGAGTTCTCCTTCCAGCAGCAACCATATCCCCATTTTTGGATCCTTTTTTTATTTCACAGGTATTATTTTGAAAAAAAGGTCTAAAACTATTGCTGCACATTTATCCAACACTCAACAGGTTATGCCTCAAACCCTTCACATAATATACATCATCAATGTTATGCACTCCATCAAAACTAATTGAACCTTTCCCACAAATCTTAGCTCCTGAATCATCACCAAACATGACTAAACCGCCATCATACTTTTCAAGTTTAGTGAACTTAATTTTATCTCTAATCATGTGATTAGAACATCCACTATCAATAACCCAATAGTCTTCATCCTGTCTTGCATGAAAGACGATGACCAAAGTACCTTCCATATTATTCTTTTTGTTCTCCGGAGCTTTCTTGCTTGCACATTTTCCAAGGTTAGTAGATTTAGATTTTTTTTCCAAAGCTAAAAACAAGCATTCATTGTCATCAACCTCATTTTCAGATTCATCATCAAATATTCTGACTTCTTTTTTAACATAATACAACTTCTTGTATTTCTTATCCTTTCTATCCTTATCTTTATAATCCTTGTTCTTCTTAAGTACAACTCTATTTAGAAATCTTAAAGCATAATGACCAATATTACCACAACTGAAATATTTAAAGGGAAACATACCTTTATACTTTCAGGTACCTTTCTTCAACTTGCTGGTGAAATTTTCTTCCAACTCATCAGAACCATCACTCTCTAGATCATCTTTCATCTTCATTACTTTAAATATTGTCTTTGTCTTTTCTTCTTTCCCGTCTTCTTTCCTGAACTTTCTCATCTCAAATGCTTGCAAGGTGTCGAACAACTGTTCTTTAGTATACTTTGTAGGAACATACATCTCTTCAATAGTTGAGATATTATCACTATAGCAATTTGGTAGGGTGATCAAGATCTTCTCAATAATATCTTTAGCGGTCAGCGTTCCCCCTTGATTCTTAACTTCATTTGTTGTCATCTCAACCCTCTAGAAATAGCTTGTAAACTCTTCACCTTCTTCCATTTTGAAATTCTCAAATTTGTGCTTTGCCACCAGCTTCTTTGTCAAATTTACTCTTTCATTTCCTTCATACAGTTCTTCCAACTTCTTCCAGACATGTCATAAGCAGTATCTAAAGAAAGAACCTTAGTTCACTCAGTTTTAGATAAAGCACTATAAATAGCATAACTCGCTTTCTCATTCTCCTCATAAGTAGAAACCTCATATGTAGTAGCAGGACCATTCGCCAGAGGAGTATACTTTGTCTCAATAGCCTTCCAGGTTTTGTAACCAAGAGAAACAATATATCCTCTTACCTGCACTTTCCAATCACTATAATTAGATCCATCAAACATAAGGATCACCAACTTGTGTGCCATTGGATCTTCCTTAAGCAGTTAAGCTCTACACCAAGGAACCAAAGCTCTGATACCAATTGTTAAAAGGTGCAGGACAACTGAGAGGGGGGGTGAATCAGTTGTCACAAAATTCAAAATCAAAACTTCAACACTTATCAATTCCACATTCACACTATTTTGTTATTAAGTAAGAGCATGAAACACAAATAACAGAAAGTAAAATCAACATAATGAACACAATATTTTTATGTGGAAAACCCAATGAGGGAAAAACCACAGTGAGGATTAACTCACAATATAAAGAGATTATAAAACTAAATACAGAGGCTCACTGCCCAGAAGAGGACTCACTATCCAAATACAAAGGCTCACTGCCTACAAAAAGGACTCACTGTCCAACAGGGAGGCTTACTACCTATAGAAACAAAAGAGAAAAAAAGATCTACCATAGCAATTAACACACATCTGCAGCCTTGATCAGAAGATTGCAAAAGCCTTCAGCTCACTGCCTTCAGGAATCTAACACAATGAAGAATTGTTGCCTTAACTCACTCACACACACTTCTACTCTTATGATTTTTGGCTTACTTCATCACTTTGCATCACACCCCTTACAAATCTTTGCAATTCAACTTCCATTTATACCATCTTCAACCTTAGAAACTTTCTCCAAGGTCGGCCACAAAAACTTTATTTCATAAATTCAAATTAGGTTGGCAACTCAACATTCCTACGGTGGAGAGGAATGAGAGTGGAACAAAAAACAAACTTAACCAAGACCAAAAATGAAACGTCTTAGATCAACCACACGCTTCCTTAATTAAATTTTATTTCTTTGAATGAAGTGTAAACACCAGGTCGGCTAAACCTAATGAAAACACAAATGAACATTGATGTACATGCTTTCCAACAAGAAAATGACATGAAGACGACACAAAACGCTTCATCATGCACAAGAACACATCTTAGATTCCTTCAAATACATCTGCAACAAGTGTAACAATCTTTGAATACCGAACTTCTTTCGTCAGTCCATCTGGACTATGCAAACATATACAACAACACAGAAACATGACTTCCAGATCACCAATTCACACGCATCTTTTCCAAAACCAAGATAACACCATTACAAGACATATACCAGATCTGCAAGGTCTAAAATAGAACAGCAGAGAACTACAAAGCAGAAACATTTCTCCTAGTCCATAGAAGACCAACTCTACCAGAACAGTTCACACACCGGTGAATGTAACTTTCTCATACCATCAAACCAGAAGCTAAAACATGGGAGATATCACCACTAGATCACTATTATCAACCCTTCAGATCTGCACAAGCATAGGATCAACACAGGAGAAACATAGAGCACATACCAAAGCACACTCTGAACACATTCATCACTCTGACTTCTCTTCTTTATTAATTTTCTCAAAAGCACTTGGAAACTCAAACCAACACAACTGCAACACCATAAAGATAGCTCTATGTACTCACAACATCTCAGTAGCATCTCAACTATACATGTACAATCTGCAACATACAGAACTGTGTTGACATCAATGACAACATTAATGAAAACAACAAACTTGCTCAAACTTGCAACAAAATCAACTATTAATTCTACATATTTTAAGCTCTAATAGAATAACAAATGAGTGATTTTGTGTCTAGGGAGCTATAACCCGATGGAAAATCAAGTCATCCTAACACTTGTGAACTCAAACCTCATGCAATATCCCTAAAATAGCAATTGTGTCCTTGAACTTTGTGTCCTATAAATTTTTAAACATGTTTCCCTATATGAATAAGGATTGGAAAATGCTCAAAAGTATTGGTAGGACTTGTTATCAAGTGGATAAATATGTATCTTATCTACATTGCAATCAAGCCCTATTAACCAATTTAATAGTGTTTGAACAATATTTAAGACACACAAAGAAAAATATAAATGTCTATTTATCTATCTTTATGCATACAAATGTTGCTGCAATTTTCTATATAATCAAATGATACTTTGTAAGAGGATCTTGAATCCCATTGATTTTTAACTAAAAGATCTAGGATTTTGTTCTTGCTTCAATTTTACTATTCAAATTTGATTATTTTGTATTTGAAATAGTAGATAATGACTAGTGGAATGCAAATCAGTTTCACCTCATATGATTAAATTTGATTACGAAAATTGGGGATCAAAGCCACCCTAGCACTCCTAGTCTAAGATTAGAGCTATTGTGACTTAAAACTAATAACATGAAGATTAGGGATTATATTTGGATAATTGAAAAATAAGTTCCTAGATTCACTTAAGATTGAAAGTGAATACTAGTTTTGTATTTAAAAAATTAATTAAATATTAAAATATTATATTAAAAACAAAGAATAAAAGTGACCTCATTAATGATTTTGAGTATAGAAATTGTTTTTAAAATTAACTTCAAGGACATTTTAAATTAGCTGAGGGAGAATGGATCAGGACAATTAATTGTTTAAGGTCAATGGAGATGGGTCTGGGTATTGAATCATGTAGTGTTATCAACTGACACATGGGACCAATCATAGTGAGTGTTTCCCTTTCCTTTTGGTTTATCTTTCTTTTTACTCATCAAATGTATTTTGAATTGCAAAAGAGAAACTGATTTGTTGCAGCACTCCTATTTTTTTCTTTTTTATTAGTGGGGAATTTTAGTGTAGTAAAAGCCTGGTGGAGGCCTTTCTCACATGGAATCCCTAGGCTTTGCAGACTGTTGACTATGTAACCTTCTAATTCCATGTGTGGGTAATCTGAAATGATATCAGATGATAATAAATTTAAGGGTAGCCATAGCTAGGGTGCAGTATGCCTGCACCCCATAGGCGTAGTTATAAATGTACTGTATTTTCTGGAAGCTCAAGATCTTTCTATAAGAACTTGCTTTCTCACCTTTCGTTGTCTTGAAGCTTTTAAGATAAACAGATGTTACACTTTGATTAGTTTGCAGGAAGAACACATCAATCAATCAACTTTAATAGAATATTATATAATAATATTACACATCATTCACAATTTGATTTATGTTTACTGTCAAAAAGTATTGAAAATATAGGATGAAAAAATTGGTGGTGATCATTGAGCTGTCTCCTATCCTACAGATTATACTATAGATCTGGGTGGAGATAGTAAAATTTGGAAAAGTTTAATTCTTGCCTCCATCTCTTTTTTAACTCGATACTCTTCCAGAACAATCTCTCTTCTTGTCAAGAGTCCAAAAAAAGTACAATCTAACAGTTGTTCTTTGGCATAGACAAAGATGCCTACCCAATTCTAAAGTTCCACAATTGCCTGCCTTTACCTCTTTAGTTAAAATAGCACGATCAATTCCTTTAACACATTTGTTGGTTTCTAGAAAAATCTAATCAGAGATTTGGTTGTCGTTTTAACGGTATGATTTATCTTCTCTTGTGTATAAAACTTTATCATTGATAGATTCCTCATACATTAACTAGTGATTGCTCTGTGTTTGGTGAAGTTTTGATCAGGTTTTCTGCAGATGTAAGCTTTCTGGTGCCTTTGAGTTAAGCTAAACAAGATACCCATTTGTTTTCTGGGCTCTGATAACTATTTGAAATCAAGGTAAATAAGACACCCATTTGTTTTCTGGGCTCTGTTAGCTATTATCATGGATGTCAAAGAAGAAAAAAGGAGGCTGGAAATCCTGTTTTCTGAACAGGAGAAGGTTTCAAAGAAAAAGAGCAAACGCTCAATTGTATCAGATAACAACGAAGATGAAGTGGAACAGTTTTTGGCTTTGCTAGACAGAATTCAAGCAATGAAGAAAATGTTTAGTCAGAATTGCTTGGATTACCGTTCTACAAAGGAGATATGCAGGGAAGAGCAGTCTTACAAGAAAATGTCTCCATGGAAGCCATCTTTCCAGTGGGAAGATTTTGTTAAGGGTGGTATAAATAATGGGTACCCTGGAGAAAAGGATTTGGTTTCTCATACAACTAACAACACAGACAGATCACTTGAAATTCATAGGCAAGGTATTGGATCCAGTAATCATATTAGGGTTTGGTCTTCTGATGAATATGCAGTTATTGATCTGAATGTAGAGGCCACTCCATAAGGTTTGGTCTTCTCATCAATGTTGCAGTCATTTCCTTAGGATTAAGAAAATAAATACTGCTGATATCAACGTGGACGGATAGCCATGGTAGGAGTTGTATTCAGATAAAACGTGTTATCTGTTTTTATTGTATACTATATTTAAGAAGAAACTATTTTATGATTATTCTTTGCTCTCCATCAATCATTTTATTGTTTTCTTTGGCACTAAGATTGCTTTTAAAATTTATTACTTCGCCCAAAACATTGATAATTAGCTATTCAGTAAAAGAGGTATTTCTAAAATATTGTGGTGGGTAATCTAAATAGCTGCTCTCATAAATTTTATAATTGTGTTGGATAAAATTAAAATTTTAAGCTTTCAAATTTAAGAAAGTTGATTGTTCTATTATTTTTTTAACAATAACTAACATCAAATAATTTAAATGGGTTTTTTCACCAAGTTAATGGTTTAACATTTCTCTCATAAATCTATCTTTAAATTTATGGATAGGAATTTAAATTAAGCAACAAAATCTTAATTGTTGAAAAAACAATTCAGTCCTACTCCAAGTTAGTGGTTGAACAATTCCTTCAAAAATTTGTCTATGGATGAAAAATTAAATTTAAAATCAAAATCTCTTAGATCATTTAACAAATATATATATCAGCCCCTGCTCAAACATAGCAGATAACAAAACAATTGTCTGATAAAACCTCTACTCAATTAAAATTGTTCCGGGAAAAATTTTCATACTTACTCCAAACATACCCAAATAACAAAAATAAAATGTCCCATAAAATATCTACTGGATGAAAATAAATCTTTAAGCCTATCCATAAGACCGTACCGACAAACAAATAAAATTCTACCAAATTTGTGAATTAAAGGAGGAGAGAAAGAGGAGAATGAGGTGGAAATTGAAAGCACAAAAGGTGGCAAAATTGACAGTCCTTCTCTGAAGTGACCCTTCCCAATCACCACTCACCTTCTCCCAACTTGCATTGTTTTGTGATATTTTATATGTGACGTTTTCCCAACTTTTATTTTCATTTTCAGGTAATAAAATTATAAACTTAATTAGTATACATTACTCAATTTTATAATAATAATTGTTTATAAGTTTACTAGTAGTTCATGTTTTGTGTTATATATCCTTTTATTTGAGGTTCCAATTTTAATATTCAAATATATTCATTTGTATTTATAAAGGAATAAATTTGTGGTTTGAGAAGTATTGGGAAAGTAAGGATTATTTTATAATAATTTAAAAAAAAAATTAAATGTTTTGATTATATTAAATTGGAAGGGCCAGTACCTATTACAAAGCAGTCATTGAGGCAGAAGAGAGGAGGCTCCCAAAAAGAAAGACCTCTAAAAGTAAGACTCACTCCAGAAGAAAGGAGACTCCAAAAAGAAAGATCTCTAAAAGCAAGACTCGCAAGGAGTGAGGCAAGACAGGACCATTAACAACCAAAGCTTTTGACCAGAGCAAGGAATCGGTAATAGAACAACTATGGAGAAAAATAACTACAGCAACAAAACACTAGCTCAGAACATGGTTGGGAAGGAAAACCCCAATTTAAACCTAGGAGACCAAACTAGAGAACACCACCTTGCGGGAAAAACGAGCACTAGCCAACTGCTTAAAATTAAAAAAAAAAATTAAATTAAATTAAATGTTTAATGTTAATTTTTCATCAATTTCTTTTGTAGTTTAATAGAAGTATTATTGCTAGTTTAGGGTTTAATAATTTGATAAGGTTGATTAAAATTTGATCATTATTTTATTGTTTCATTTCTTTATTGACATAACCATTGCAACCCCACACGTGGTGCAATTGTTAGTAATATCTTTTGAGCTTGTATAGTGTGTATGGGAACTCTAATCCCATGATTTTAATTTTATATTTTAAAGGTGATGAATTTTATTGTCATTCCAATTGTCTATTTTAGGTTCCCTAATACAACTAGTTTTCTTTGAGGTTTAAAATTTCCAATTCAATATTTTTGTCGTTATTTATTGAGTGTGTTAATTATAGGTTTAGCTTATTTAAATAGATTTTTTTAATTAAAATATTAGGATATGACAAGACTTTAAGAAGAAGGGTACAGTGTAGGAACAAAGTTGTCTTTGAGATTGGGTATTAGATGTCATGTTATGTTCAAATAATGGGAAGCATGTCTTCTATTTGTAACCTACCTGATTGAGATAAGTTAACCTAAAAGGATTTCACTATAATTATGTTATGCCTTTTATATTTATAATATATTGAATGTCACTCATGAATACTTATTTTTTTCTTATTTTTATCTAAATATTAAAATTGTATTATAGGTGTGGAAAATCAAAAATAGAACATAAATAAGGGGATTCAAAATATCAATTCAAACCCTATTCCATTTCTAATTATAAATGTTCAATTGACCTAAAAGAGTATACGCATAAAAGATGAAAAGCTATAACAAGTTCCTCACCAACAAGCCTATTGTTGCACATAAAGTGTGGATATGCTCCAAATGAATTGATGTTAGATGGAGAGAGTATGTTGGTTCTTAATTTGATAGCATGACATTGGATTTAAAGTACTTATATGAAAATATCTCATATGATGGCCTATTTATATACTTGAGGGATGGGAGATCAAGAGCTAGGATTGATTGAAGAGATCAAGGGAGGAGATTGCTTGAAATAATTTGAGCCATGAGAAGAGTCCAAGTGGCATCTTCTAATTTGTGCATAGAAGTTTCATGATCCTAGGGATTTGGATGGTGTAGATATTTTGGAGAAAGATGGAGGGTGGGGATCAAGAAGGGCTCTTTTGAAAATCTAAAAAGTCCTTTATTGGAGTCTTGTGAAGGCTTAGGATTTTTTAGATTGAAATGATGAACAAGATTTGATGAGAAAATTTTATGGAAACTTGTGAAGTGTGGGACCATGTGCATTCATGACATTTACAAGTTTGAGCTAGCTTGGTGATATTTAGGATTGGACAATTGATTAAATTAGTTGAATAATTGATTTTAGCCAACTAATGGTTTGAGGGGAAATTTTGAGAATTAAATAAATAGATTATATATTTATTTGATTTTTTAGAATGGGAATGATGGAAATGATGAGATCAATCAAATAAATATTTAATTTATTTATTCAAGGTTAGACTATAGAAAATATGTTGAAATTATTAATTAGTTAAATAAATTATTAGAATTTATTTAATTCATACTAAGTAGATGGTGTGGAAATGATATATCCTAAGAAAAATGTGAGGATTGGGAACAAGATATACTAATGGTGATGATTTCATTAGGATTCATCAAGATTTATAGAAAGTTTGGGAATAAAATCGAGGTTGTGTTTTTGAATAATGTGCTAGATTGCTTGGTAAGATTCATATGGATTAAGATTGCTTATAATTGGGATGTATGCTATTATCTTTATCTTTATCTAAATATTAAAATTATATTATAGGTGTGGATGTGGAAAAGCAAAAATAGAACATAAATAAGGAGATTCAAAATATATATTCAAACCCTATTCTATTTCTAATTATAAATGTTCAATTGAGCTAAAAAAGTATACACATAAAAGATGAAAAACTATAACAAGTCCCTCACCAACAAGTCTATAGTTGCACATAAAGTGTGGATATGCTCCAAATGAATTGATGTTTGATGGAGAGAGTATATTGGTTCTCAATTTGATAGCATGACATTGGATTTAAAGTACTTGTATGAAAATATCTCATATGATGACATATTTATAGACTTGAGGGATGGGAGATCAAGAGCTAAGATTGATTGAAGAGATCAAGGGAGGAGATTGCTTGAAATAATTTGAGCCATGAGAAGCCTCCAAGTGGCTTCTTCTAATTTGTGCATAGAAGTACCATAATCCAAGGGATTTGGATGGTGTAGATATTTTTGGAGAAAGATGGAGGGTGGGGATCAAGTAGGTTTCTTTTGAAAATCTAAAAGTCCTTTATTGGAGTCTTGTGAAGGCATAGGATTTTTAGATTGAAAGGATGAACAAGATTTGATGAGAAGATTTTATGGAAACTTGTGAAGTATGGGAACATGTCCATTCATGATGTATACAAGTTTGAATTGGCTCGGTGATCATTAGAATTACATAATTGATTAAATTAGTTAACTAATTGATTTTAGCCAACTAATGGTTTGAGAAAAAAAATTAAGAATTAAATAAATAGATTATATTTATTTGATTTTTTAGAATAGAAATGACGGAAATGATGAGCTCAATCAAATAAATATTTAATTTATTTATTCAAGGTTAGACTATAGGAAAAATATTGAAATTATTAATTAGTTAATGTATAGGAGGGGGACCAACCACACCAAGGCTCTAGGTCATGGAGAGTCGAGAGTAGAACATTGCCCTAGTCTACCTCAAGTTGGAAAAAAAATTAAGGTCAAGGATAGAGAATGAAGAGCACTCTCAAGCACTTATATCACTCTACTAACCCGAGAGCTTTGGTGTGGCTAAATGAGCTGACTTCTAGAACCTGAACAATACCTGGGACAACTCTTTGCTAGAGGACATTAGCATAGGTTAGGGACGACAACATGACATGCTGGCATCTCATAGGGGTGTTCATGTCTATATGGATAGAAGGTACAAAAGTAGAGTAAAAATACCAGGAATCTACTGACAACTTAGCAAAGAAGGCGATGAGCTCAATTAATGGTTCAATTTTGATAAGGTTCATTACATATTTGTTGTTGCTATCATAGACATTGACACTTGGTTGTTGATATTTTCCTTAAAACCATAGACCTTCGCATAAGTTTATCTTTGTGACTTTAATGAAATTATCATGCTATGTGAATTACCTATGTTGAATTTACAAGTGGTTGAATGAATGTTACTAAGGTAATTATAGATATAAATTTGTTTGTGCATGCTAATATTATTGTGCATGTTTCCACTAAAATGTTGATGTCAACAAAGCCTGATACATGTGGGAGAAACTCTTGCCAGCTGGTCAGTTGCCAAGAAGTCAAAGGAGGGAAAACTCCCATGGAGGTAAATTCCTAATTTGAATAAAAAGAATGTAACTACCTTTTTAATAGTCATATTTGTTGTTGAGAAAATCTAGGGAGTGCATTGTGCTAGATTCCCATTGAAGCAAGTCTGCTTTGACCAATTTAGTGCATGCACAACTTCCTCCATCTTTTTCTATCCTTTCAATAAGTGGCATCCTCCTATTTTGATGGAGTCGACTTCCTAGGTAGTTAGGATTAGTCAGTAGTTTTTCTCTCTATAAATAATGTTTAGATGCTCCTTTTGATAAGGTTGGATATTCTAAGTTTGTATTCATATTTTCTAGTTCTAGTAATACAATCATATCACTGAGATGTTGTACTCATGCTTTCAAGAAATAATATGATATTTTGAGTTGTTGCATTTGATATTAGTTTAAGGGAGACTCACCCAAGGGGGCCCACTTGGTGAGAATTCCACCTATCTAGTTTAGAAGTTATTTTCTACTCAGTAGTTAGTTTCAATTTCAGCAACTATCTGTTCCTACAACCACTAAAATTCCATTATGTGGTTGTTCCTGTAGCCAAGGCAGACAAAGCAGTTTCTTGTTTGTTTGCTGAGATTTCCATTTCTATTTTTCATTTTTCCAGTATGGTTGTTAATGCTTAGTACAGATATTCATTTATGCTCAGTGTTTAAGTTAATTTCCTTCTAGCATTGTTTATTTCCTAGTTTATGGATGATTGCAATGAATTCCTAGTGCACATACAATGTTGACCCATTTCAAGTTTACGTCTGTGGGTTGACAATTGAAATGTACCGTCATAATGAGTGAGATAGCTACTTAGTGCATATGTTCAATCTCTAAGTCACATCTCTAAGGGCTTAGTTATTAAACCATTAGAGGAGGCCAACATTTTTGGCACTATTCTTGAGGATGGTGTCAAACTAGGAAGTTCTTTGGAGTCATTGATAGTTTCTTTCTTGTTGTAGTAGTTTTGAAGTTTTCTCTTAGTATACCCTTCATTTAGGAAAGTAATGAACCCCTATTCTTTCACCAATTCTTGTGTGAGTTGGTTGATACTGAGTTGATATCATATGCATAGAGGAAGGAGGAGAGATGCTCATGGGAGATTCCTTCCTAATGACTCTGGTCCATTCCAGCTAGTTGAACATCAAAATCTACCAAGAGATGAAGAAGAAGAAGAGGCACACCCTTTTGCTTATGCATTTCCCCATTTGACTAGTTCAGACACTTCCTCTGAAGATCAAAATCTGATTGAGAATCCATTTTCTTTGGAACTTCATCAAGCAGGCATGGGTGATGAGAATAATGAGAATAGACACAAAATCATACCTAACCAGCCAAATTTTCTATTCCCCATTGCTCATCAAAATGAAATTGGAAACCTCAAAAATATCCTTGCTTCAGTCCTTCCTAAGTCATATGGACTTGTCACAGAAGACCTGGATACTTTCTTTTTTGAGTTTGATATCCTCTGTAGAAGCTATGACTATACCACTGATGTTTATAGGCTTAAGTCATTTCCTACTACTTTGAAAGAAGTTGCATTGAGATGGTTTATGAGCTTAGGAAGGAATACTATGGAGACTTGGGATGACATGAAGACAAAGTTCCTTGAGAAGTACAAGAATATTCTAGAGGTAGTGACATCAGAGGATATGACATCTTTAGGATGCAGCAGAAGGAAGATGAGAGTTTGGAGGATTACATTTCAAGGTTTCTAGATTTTTCTTGCAGAAATCTCCACATCATACACTTAATGAAGAGTCTCAAAATTTGCTCTTCCTAAGAGGAATCAATGACAACTGCACTGATGCTTTGGACCTGATGAGAGGAGGAGGTATCACCCAAGTTCCTTGGGATGATATTAAGAAGATATGTTAGAACTATTCTAGGGCAGCTTCAAAGAAAGGAAGAGGTTACCAATCCTCTATGGGTAAATCATCCACCAATGGATTTTCAAAGATGGAGATTACTCACTTGGCAGATTTCAAGCAAGAAATCATAAACAATCTAGCTACCTAGCTAGATACACTTCAAGCAAAGAAGAAACATGAGAAGGCAGAGCAAATGTTGGAAGAATATCACCCTCATTGCAAACAAAAGAAGAAGATTGTCAATGCAAAATAGTAGCTAACATTGGCAGCAAGTAGATTCCACCTAAGTTCAAGCCAATCCAGGGTGATGATGATCAAGTCTACTACATTGCACAAAGGATGCCACTAGCTCCATTATCTTTTGCTGGGCCATATTTCAATTCTTATGCATCTAGTAACCAATGGAAACCCCCATATCCATCCAACTATGGAGGATATCCACCTCAGCCTTGGAATAACCCTCTAAATACCTGGACCAATCACCAAAAATCTCCACCCTAGTGGAAACAACTTCAAGGTAATTGGCAATAGTTTCAGGGGAATTGGTAGCCACCTCCAGGAAACTGGCAGCAAACATCCCAATGGAGGGGAGGGCAGCAATGGCCAAACTAGACAACTAGTTACATGCAACCACCTTCATAGCCTCAGCAACCTGCTATAATGCCCCCTCCTACTAGATCAAGTTCAAGCACACCTAGACCTACTCAGTTATCAGCTCAACCCACACCTAACCCAAATAACAAACCACAGCAGTAGTAGCCAGTATACTCTACATATCCTAATCAATTTCTTGCATATGCTATGAGTGTGAATGACATCCATCTATGTTTAGCAACTACTTTGCCAGCTCCTTCCACACCCATTATCACCAAACTTCCTTTGGAAGAAGAGGATCCTCTAAATGCCCCCATTCAACCTAGTATACCTAAAAATCTTGAACCAATTCAATAGACTGACCAAGACCCACCATTTCCTCAAAGGTTAGAAGTTTTTAAACAAAGGAAGAGAAGGAAGAAAAAACCTTTGACATATTGGCTCATTTGAGACACATATGTGTCAAGATACCTTTGTTTCAAGCCATAAAACATGTCCCTATATACGACAAAGTAATCAAAGAAGCATGCCTCAAAAAGCAAGGGAGGAAAAAGAAATACCCCACCACGGTTCATGTGGTGGGACAGCTGGTAGATATCATGCTTGGAAAAGTTACAGTTCCTAAGTACACTTTAACCTAGATAGTCTTGTGGTAGGAGTTATTATAAATGGAATCCAAATCAAGAATTATCTAATTGACTTGGGAGAAAAAATAAATGTAATGACCAAGGACATCCTGTAGCAACTAAATATTACAAACATGAGACCTACTCCTACTATCCTATAACTTGCTGATAATTCCACTATCAAGCCTGATGGTATAGTAGAGGACCTTGTGGTAACTCCATATTCTTGGGAGTAACCAACAAATTTTATGATTCTTTCTCCTAAAGGTACATTAGGTGAGTATACCATTATTTTAAGTAGGCCATGGTTGGCCACAATAGACCCTTACATTGGATTTTAGTCAAGGGACATGACTATTTATGGAGGGAAGAGTACCAAAAAGCTTGTTCTCTACCCTCCTATTCAACCATCCCATGACATGGATAACCCCATATGGCCACATGTTGGAGAAGAGGCCGAGGAAGTCAATTCAGTGGCACAACTCATGATGTTAGGAAGAAGTTCTTTCATGTAGCTTTAGGAGGAAGATGAAGTGTTGTCCCACATAATTCAAAATCGTTGTGAGGTGCATGAAGAGTAATCTACTCATGAATTTGGTTCTACTAGTTCAATGAAGACACTTCTGCCCACTCCTCCTGTAACTGAACTTCCTACAACAATTGATATTCTCCATACATTGCTGCCACATTAAATAAAAATTCCAAGTATTAATGAAGCATCTATGATAGAGTTAACCACACGAGTGCATGTGTCAGAAGGAAAACATCTAGATATTAATAGCAAGCTGAGTCAAGAGCAACAGTTGTCTTTGACAAAATTATTGAAGACCCACCAGCATGCATTTGCATGGGACTACCATGACATGAAAGGATTGGATCCTAAGCTCTGTACTCATAGGATATACTTAAGAGATGATTGCACACCAGTGAGGCAGCCACAAAGGAGAATCAACCCTGCATTAAGGGAGATTGTCAAAGGAGAACTTCAAAAATTATTGGATGTAGGATTTATCTACCCCATCTCAGACAGATAGTGGGTGTCCCCATTGGTGATTGTACCTAAAAAGGGAGGGAAGAGGAGATTTTTTCTTGACTATAGGGAACTCAAATCTGCCACCAAAAATGATCATTTTCCCCTTCCTTTCATAGACCAAGTAATGGATT
>VDFB02058242.1:401670305-401781068 GCA_007258455.2 Sequoia sempervirens
AAAAATGCTAAGGGTTCATTCAAATTATGTTATGTATGATGTTGTCTAAACTAAATGAAGTAAAATAAATGCATTTAAATGGTTTAGAAAGCTGAAATATTAATGCAAAACTAATATTTGAACTATGCTAGAAAACACATTATGATATGCAAATAATGAACTAAATGATGAAATAATGCAAAACCGAAGGAAATAGGATGAAACAGAGTGCACCTCAGAAAGATTTGATGATTTTGGAATTTCATGAATTCTGACTGGAATTACTAAAATTTCATAGTGGGACTCATTCTCCCAAGGTGGCGAATTAGTCCTCCTACTGGTGAAAAAGTGTCAGAAACTAGTTTCTGACTGTCGAGATTCAGAATATGACAAAATTCAGATTTTCAGTCCTAAGGTGGGACTCATTCACCACTAGTGGTGAATTAGTCCTCTCCCAAAATTATGAAAAATCAGGAGACAACTCTGCAACACCAGATTTGGATATCTCTGATTGTCAGGTTGTTGAAGTCAATTCTGCAAGAAATAGATGGAAAACCTTCTCCAAGCTTGAAATATGAATGAGTTGAATCGAAGCACCTAGTTGACTTGTTTACCAATATTCAACACCAAAAATCTTGTTAAATTTGCACATAAAAGTCTACAAACACACATGCAATAGGGGGGAAATGGTTGAGGATTAGCAAATAGGGGTTTTCCTTGGTCAAACCCCACTTTTGGTAATCAAACCCTTAATGAAACAATGAAATGAAAGAGAGTGATAAAATAATAACATGAAATTTCTATCAACTTACCAAACCCTTGATAATCCAAATCTGAAGTAATGTTAATGGATGCTCCAAAGTGCTTGAATATTACTTGATAAGATGTTGTAGGATGCTTGAATGATGTGTGTATGTTGAAGGATTGTAGGGGATGTAAAATGAGGTGAAAATCACTTATTTATACAATCTTGTGCCTTAGTTACCCATTCATACCTCATCACCGGTTGAAATCAAGTGTTTTTGAATAAAAACTCGAAAGGAATTTGGAGCCAAGCAGGACTCATTCACCACCCATGGTGAATGGGTCCCACCTAGGACCTAAAAAATGGGTGTCAAAAATTAAGTTGCATTTAATGTTGTTTGTCGGGATAACATTCAAAAATAAACTTAATTAAGACATATGAGGGCATAAAGGGCCCAAATAAAGCATCAAAAAGGGATAAATAGTGAAGTTATGCCTAGAAAAGCATGAAATCTTGTTACAAGACTTTACAACACTTCAAAATAGGACTTGATTAATGATGAAAAGGTGATTTTTAGGTGAATTGTAATGAATAGAGTTTATAAGAATGTAGAAATGTCTTACAGCACTTCACAACACCTTCACAAGATGTCATTATTTGAATTTTAGTACCTAAATATGCATGTTCAAGTGATGTTACAACATAAAATCATAGCAAAATAGATCAAACACCATGAGACAAGACCTAAAAGGCCATGAAAATGACAAGGGTCCATTTTTCTATGAAACACCATCATATCAAGGCTCCAATATATCATCTATGATTCTAGCATCTTTATCTAGGTCAATTAACTCATTCTAGCTACCCTAGGTATCCCTTGGAACATCTTTTACAACATTCTCATCCTCATTTGACTCAATTAATTTATTTTTATCTTCCTATGAGGTATTTCCAATGCTTTTTTCATTAATATTTGGTGCAAGAGTTGGTGATGTAGTTCCATCTTGATCTAATGGATCAGAAACATTACCAAAATAAGACTTTATGGTAACTCTACATTTTGGGCATTTTGATGGCCTCCCTTCACCACCCTAAGGAGTTTTACTCTTTTTTCACTTTCCACTTAACATCTTGATCTCTCATAAAATAAATTCTTCTTAAAATTTATTCTTGTTTAAGAAGGACATAGAATATAGATCTCATTCTCTACTCAATATCATCTTTAATATTGAAGCGAGAATTTGTGAAGAAATGATCACTTACCTTTAGGTTTTCACTGACTCACTTTCATTAATACAACAACACCTATAGTTGTAAGTTTGTAACTTTCCTATGATCAAGGTTCCAACTTCTAAATTAAGAGAGCTTCACAAGTTTTGAATTGGACAAAATATGTAAAAATAAATCAGATTTTTTGTTGTATTTATATTAATTCATATTTTGTGAATTCTATGGGTTTTTTAAATGGTATAGTAAAAAATTAGCAAATTTTGTGTGATTATACAATGATACATTTAAATGTTGGGTGAATCAAACCTCAATGGAACACATAGTTGTAATTTTTAAGGCAATTATAGCCCTACAATTATCATGTAGTTATCATAGTATTAGTAAAATGGGACCTCCTCATGTACACAATTATTTTTTAATGTAATTGGAAAAATGTATCCTCAAACGTAATTATTTTTTAATGTTATTGGAAAAATGGGTCCTCACATGCACAATTATTTATAAATTTTATTAGTGAAATGGGTCTTCACACACAGTGAAAATTTAATGAAATTGGTGAAACATTTCCTAATGCACAATGTCATTTTAATAGTATTTGTGAATATGTGGGTGATTTAATACATGCTTTCAAGATTCTAGGAAAAAATATTAATTACACCATTGGAAACAAGTAGTTTTTTATGGTGAAATTATTAAATGCATATGCCTCATAAAATAATTTTTTGGTGAATTGAAATGCATTGGACCAACAATTCATAAATTCTAAGCAATTTGGCCACCTTGTTGATTGCAATGTATTTGCCAATTTCAAATTGTGTGACTAGAACTATTCACCAATTGGAAAAGATTCACCACTAAAAAATTCCCTAGTTATAAAGAATATTTTAAGTTAAATCTTGCATCCACATTCAATACCTTCCACTTCCAAGTGTTTCTAAATCCAACAATTCCTTTCTTTGTAACCTATGAAATTTTTGGGTTTATGATATTATGATTTCTAAAGTCATGGATTTAGGAAGAATTTTGTTTCTTCAAGTGGAATAGTGATCTAAGGAGAGGCTAAATGGAATTCAAGACCTACCAACATGGTTCCTAGGGCTCTTACCCAAGAGTAAGGATTGTACTATCATAATACTATTGTGTGAGGATTCAATGTAGCATTCTAAAAATATGGTACAAGAAATGTACCTATTTTGTAGCCTATAGATGAACTATAACATAGAATTTATTATAGGCATTGTGTAGGAAGAGTGAAAGACTACCAAAACAAGAAAATAGAAAATATAAATTTCTCAAGATGAACTATGAAAAAAAGAGCACATAGAAATGGTATAAGGTATGCAATCAAGGGTCTAATGCTATATTGTAAAGTGATAACTTTTTTACTCTAAAAAATATAACATCAAGTATGATATATGTCAATAAAGGATTTCCAATATTGTGGATAGGTAAATGGTATAAATATTCCTAATTATAAAAATATAAATTAAACATCTTGAGCCTTAGCATGGAAGAAAGAAAGTAATTCTAGGCATGTTGTGATCTAAAAATATTAAATATGACTCAAAAATTCTCTACACCATTCAATGGAATCTAATTAACCCTATTAATGTGATAAAAAAGAAACAAATTTATTAGTCATTAGTCAATGAAAAGGTAAAAAATATAAACCATATTATATTTAGGTGATAGATATGGATGGTTATCTTAAGATGTGGCATGACATGGACAAACCTATAACATAGCATGAACAAGAATCTAGGAAAAGAAATAAAATAATCAATAAACTATGTATAAATGAAATGAATTAATAAATATAAGTAGTTTGAGATAAATCGAATATCATAATGCCTCATTAAGTAGTGTACATTCAAATTCATTCATAAAAAACATATTATGATATATATTCATGTAGTGTAAAAATAAGAATGAATTGACATCAAAGGATGCATCATTAGTACCATAAAAAATAAAGGGTTAAAGTAAGAGATAAGTCACTATCATAGGCCATAAAATATGTAGCATCGTCATATTTACCATGTTACTAGTACAAGTGAGCTTGGTTGGGAAAGAGGAAAAGATATCCACACTATATGAGTGTAAAAATGAAAGTATACAAGGATAGGTCCAAACTCTTACCAATGTATATAAGATCTAGCATAATAAATTATCAATCTTCAACCTAAGGAATAGGTTAAAAAAATTAATAAAACAAAATCCTAATCCTAAAGGATGTAAGAAATTTCTAAATCACCAAATTTTTCAGAGGAATAAGACGCCTTAGATTAAATGCATAGCTTAATCAATGCAACAAAATAATCAATGAAAAATTTACCTAGATAAATGAGAAAATACAAGACAAGAACAAGAATATGTATAAAAAAAAATGATAAATTGATAAATATTGATAGATGATCATAACTTTGTGCATGATGAGGAATATTTTGTTGTGCATCATACTATATGAATTATGTTCTAGAAATTTGTTAAAAGGTGTAGGACAACTGAGAGGGGGGGTGAATCAGTTGTCACAAAATTCAAACTCAAAACTTCAACACTTATCAATTCCACAGTCACACTATTCTATTATTAAGTATGTGCATGAAACACAAATAATAGAAAGTAAAATCAACACAATGAACACCGGATTTTTACGTGGAAAACCCAATGAGGGAAAAACAATGGTGAGGATTAACTCATAATATAAAGAGATTATAAAACTAAATACAGAGGCTCACTACCAAGGGCTCACTACCCAAAAGAGGACTCACTATCCAAAGACAAAGGATCACTACCTACAGAAAGGACTCACTGTCTAACAGGGAGGCTTACTACCTATAGGAACAAAAGAGAACAAAATATCCACCACAACAATTAACATAGATCTACAACCTTGATTAGAAGATTGTAGAAACCTTCAGCTCACTACCTTCAGGAATCTAACACAATGAATAATTGTTGCCTCAACTCACTCACACACACTTCTTCTCTTATGATTTGTGGCTTACTTCATCACTTTGCATCACACCCCTTACAACTCTTCACAGTTCAACTTGCATTTATACCATCTTCAACCTTAGAAACTTTCTCTATGGTTGGCCACAAAAACTTTATTTCATAAATTAAAATTAGGTCAGAAACTCAACATTCTCGTAGTGGAAAGGAATGAGAGTGGACCAAAAATGAAATGTCTCAGATCAACCACACGCTTTCTTAATTAAATTTTATTTCTTCTAATGAAGTGTAAACACTAGGTCGGCCAAACCTAATGAAAACACAAATGAACATTGATGTACATTCTTCCCAACAAGAAGATAAAATGTGGACGACACAACATGCTTCATCATGCATGAGAACACATCTTAGATTCCTTCAGATATGTCTATAGCAAGTGAAATAATCCTCAAACAGAAAAAATCTTTTATCGATCCATCTAGACTATGCAAACATATAAAACAACACAAAAACATGACTTCTAGATCACCAATTCACATGCATCTTTTCTAGAACCAAGATAACACCATTACAAGACATATACCAGATCCACAAGGTCTAAAATAGTACAGCGGAGAACTACAAAGCAGAAACATTTCTCCCAATCCATAGAAGACCAATTCTACTAGAACAGTTCACACGTGCCAGTGAATGTAACTTTCTCATACCATCAAACTAGAAGTTAAACTTAGTAGATATCACCATTAGATCACCATTAGCAATCCTTCAGATCCACACAAGCATAGGATCAACACAGGAGAAACATGGAGCACATACCGGAGCACACTCTGAACACATTCATCACTTTGACTTCTCTTCTTTATTAATTTTCTCAAAAGCACTTGGAAACTCAAACCAACACAACTGCAACACCATAAAGATAGCTCCATGTAATCACAACATCTCAACTGCATCTCAACTATACATGTACAATCTGCAACATACAAAACTTTGTTGACATCAATGACAACATTAATGACAAAACCACCAAACTTGCTCAAACTTACAACAATCTCCCCTTTGTCATTGATGGCCATAGATGATGTGAAAAACCATCAAGGACAACATCCTTCACAATATCTCAAGAGAACACCTTCTCTTCCTCTGTAATATTTTTTCATATGACTTTCTCTCCCCCTTTGACATCAATGGAAAAGATCAAAGACTCTAATTACTCCCCCTTAGGAGTGTACCCATTAAACTCATACTACAACAATGAAAACCTTTTCTACTCCCCCTACGGAGAAGACCCATTTATCAGTCCAAATAAATGAAGAATCTACGAATTCATTGTACTGATGCACCTTCATGTACATCTAGTTAAGAGGGCCAATGACCCCCAACCTCTCCCTAAGATACTCAAAAGTATCTTTCGGAAGAGCCTTAGTAAATATATTTGCAATGTGTTCCTTTGTTGTCACATACTCCAATTTGGCTTCATTGTCCAACACCTTTTCACTCAAGGAATGATATTTGATAGATATATGTTTAGTTTTTGAATGCATAACTAGATTCTTTGAAATGTTTGTAACACTTGTTTTGTCACAAAAAATAGGAATAGGCTCATCACATATCACTCTAAATGTCTTTCAAAGTCTACGTCATCCACAAAACCTATGCGTTGTAGGATGTTGCAGCAATATATTCTACTTCTACAATGGATAACGAAACTGGGTCTTGTTTATTACTCAACCAATAAACTAATATACCACCAAGAAAGAAATCACCCCCACTATTACTCTTCTAGTTGTCCACTCAACCAGCCCAATCTGTGTCTGTATAAGCACTCAAGGTGAAATTAGCACCCTTAGGATACCATAAGCCATAATCCGATGTACCTTTAAGATATCTAAATATCCTCTTTATAGCTGTAACATGCACCTCTTTAGGATCTGCTTGAAATCTGGAGACTAGACATATTGCATGCATAATATTCGGTCTAGTAGCAGTAAGATACAATAGTCCACCAATCATAGATCTATATTTTCTCTAATCAGTTTTAGCAAATCAATCTTCTTTTCTCAACTTACATTTGGATACCATAGGGGTACTAACTAGTTTGGAGTCATCCTTTCCAAACTTCTTCAACAACTCTTTTACATACTTAGATTGTGAAATGAATATTCCTTTATCAGTTTGATTCAGTTGAAGACCAAGAAAGAAATTCAACTCACCAATTATGGACATCTCAAGTTCTTTTCACATTTCTTTAGCAAATCTCTTACACATGCCTTCATTTCCACTAAATATGATATCATCAACATATACAACTACTATAAACATTTTGTTACCTTGTACTTTGAAGTAAAGATTGTTGTCAATAGAGCCTTTGCTGAATTCTTACTTTTTCAAGTATCTATCCAATCTTGCATACCAAGATTTGGGAGCTTGCTTCATCCCATACAATGCCTTCTTCAACTTACAAACCATTTCTGGTTTTTTCATATAACTGAAACCCTTGAGGTTGTTACATGTACACTTCTTCCTCTAATTCACCATTTAGAAATGCTAGCTTGGCATCCATCTAATACACTTTGAAATCCTTGTGGGTAGAAAATGCCAAAAATGTTTAATAGCTTCCATTCTAGCCACAGGGGAAAATGTTTCTTCAAACTCTATGCCTTCAACTTGTGAATATCCTTTGCATACAAGTCTTTCCTTATTCCTTACAACTCCATTTTCATTCAGCTTATTCTGGAACACCCATTTTGAACCAAATACATTCTTATTCATAGGTCTAGGAACTAATATCCATGTTTGATTCTTTTCTATTTGCTGCAACTCTTCTTTCATAGCTTTCATCCAAGTTTCATTTTTGTATGCTTCACTCACAGACTTAGGTTCAATTTTAGAAACTAAACATGGATTTACCTCAGTTGCAACTTTACTTCTTGCCTTCACACCTTCACTCTTAAATCTCCAATTATTTGTTCCTCTGGATTATTCTTTTGTACATACTTAGGAGTCTTAACAGTAGGTTCGTTGGAAACAAGCAACACTGAGAGGGGAGGTGAATCAGTGTTGAGCAAAAATTCAACATTATTATTTTGTGATTTAACTTACTTAATCATTCAATAGAAGAAACATGCGTCAGTAGAAAGAAAATGATCTCAAGACCATAACACCAGAATTTTTACATGGAAACCCTGTTAGGGGAAAAACCACAGTGGATGGCCAATCCACAATATAATATGAGTATACCCAAAATAAGAAGTACAAAATGGGAATGCACTTGCATTCAGGCTCACTGCTCAAAATGGATGGGCTCACTTCCCTACAATGATTTGGAATAAATCCAAAAGAGTGAACTGATGAAACAACATCCACAATGCCTGATTACAATTCCAATTAAGCTTTGATGACAATCTGCTATCCTTCAGATAGATTCAACAATTTTGCTCTACTCTGCACAACTCGCACTGTAGAAATATTAATGCACAAGTGAAACTATGCATAATCACCTAATCGCTCTTCCTGATGATCGAAACACACCACCACACAACACTTTTTTCACACAACAAATTATATATCGAGTCTCTTATATATCCACAACTAGGAATACGATCGTTATAGGTGGGCCTTAAAAAAATTGAAAATATTATTAATTGTCGGCCCAAAATTACAATTGGATTTACAATGTGGATCTAACACCGTCGACTAGATTGTAGCTAAGATCCATAATTAAATGTTTGAACACAATTTTTTTTTAAATAATTCCACTTTACACATCCACAATGCACCATATTCACTAAGTTGGCTACAACGAACAAATAGACATAAAACATTCTACTAGACCTTCAAGCTCGTACTGCCACTAATGCAACACCACAAAATTCAGCAATAAGATAATATATGTTCTCACCAAGCAATCTCATGGGTCCACAACACAAAATGATGATCCGATGCAGTAGACAGATTGACTAACTAACTAGATACCATGTTCTTTAGATATTTTGCTAGTAACAAACAGTAATCAACTTTATCTTCCGGTATAACTAGAAAGAGATCTGTGGACCATGAAGATGACTTCAGTTTCCATCAATGACAATATTGGAAGCCATATGCCAACAATCTCCCCCTTTGGCATTGATGGCAACACTTAGAAAAATGACTAAGTGTTGAAACTGATAAGCACACTACCAAAATTCATAATACTACCCCCCCTAAGAATGTTAAGGAATTTTTCACTACACTTTCTCCCCCTTTGACATCAATGACAAAATTGAGGAAACCAAAATTGCAAAAACTATTGAGACTTAAAAAAATTTGAAGACGTTTGCAAAGAGATTCTTCAACCCACTTAAGTTCGAGTCCTAAATACTTTTCAAACTCTCCAAAATGGCTATATGACCATAGAGCAGATATGAAAGGTTTCTGCTGCTTTGAGACTTACCAAATCAAGAATAGTTGTAGCATCTTTAGCTTCTTTTAGGGAATTTACCATCATTTCAATCTTTGGACTTATCAGTCCCTTGAGTTCACATACTAGCTACCAATTATCCTTTCATTTTCAAACTTTAGACTCTTTATTTGGTTTAGCAGAGATATTACCTGATTTCTTGATTACAAACACTTTCGGCTAAGGGGTCAAAAGTGTTGGAAATATTCACCAGCTACTGTTCAATGTCCTTCATCTTCTTTTCATTTTCTTCAGTAAATTTTGACAATACCAAGCAAGATCTGTATATATTTCCTCCTTCAAACATAGCACCTTGAATATAACTTATGCAAGTACTCAACAGAGCTTTGTCTTTTGCAATCAATTCTTTCAAACTACCAAATCTCTTCTCTTAGAACTCCTTTTTCACTTTAAGCAAAGTTGATTTCTCAAAACATTCAAAATGAGAATCTATAGAACTTATGGCACATACAACCACATGAATTCATCATGGACATGGCTCAACAAATATTGAACCCATTCATCTTCTTCGAATACAGGGAATTTAGCAAATTGCGCAAATTATTATCTTCTAGGTTTTTGAATTATGGTTTCATAGTAAGATCTTCTTGAGTTATATGATGAGTGTACAAATCCAACAAATGAGATTCCCAAATCTTCAATGTTTGCGTGCACATAATCTCTAATATCCTCAATATGTAGGACTCTGTACGAAACCGATGAAAATACACCTAAAGGTTCTATATCTACAGACTTATACCGATGCCATTTGAACTTTGGATGTGGCCTATCCTTAACATCAACTACCAGAGGAGTAGACATGAGTGCAATCACACAAATTTACATTTTTTCAATAAATACCTTTCGGGGACGAAAATGGAATTTGATCACAGATCCTCCTTTATGCTTGAATCTCTCCACAAATTTGCAATGATCACTTCAGAGCTATCCAAAACACTTTTCTTCATATGCAATATGCCAAATGAGGGTTGAAGGTGTTCTTTTTATTGTCCACATACCTTACTCTTTTATTTTGCAATAAATGCTCTTGCCCTAACTCATTCGGTTTTCTTCCTTTCAGGAACCAAGATAGATGAATCTTATGTAGATCGCCAATATTCTTCACTAATACTTCTAACTGGTCGAACAATATCTGAAAAGTGTTAACTCTCCTACTGGACATATCCAAATTCTAGTATCATTTTCCTGCATGAGAGGGTTTGAGAATTTTTCTTGATAGCTCCCCCTATGCCAGAGACCTAAGATTAATTCCCTGAGGAATTACCAGAAGTTTCTTTTGGTGTGGGTATGTTTGCTTCTACAGAGGGATTCTTCTTCACCCATTTCTTTTGCATCTTCTTTTTTATCACATCAGTAGTAACTTTTCCCTTCCCTTTAACATCTTGTTGCATGTTCTATTTTATCGGACCTCTTTTGTTCCAACAAAATCTTGCGATGTGTTCAAATTTGTTGCAATTGTAGCACATGACATTTCTCTGTCCAAAAAAAAATTTCCACTAACTTTGTCTTGATCTGCATTGGTTAGCAATATGTCCAAATCTATTACATGCATAGCATCTAACATCTCTATGAAAGTTGTTCATCACAATTATGCATTCACTTGACTTATGACCATACTTATAGCAATTAAAACATTGACCTGAAAATGATGGTCCTCTTGAGTTTACCCTACTTCTACACTGAGAATCCATATGACCAAATTTGTGGCAAACATAACAATAGTCATTAAATCTTTGAGCATTTGGTTGTCTTACCAAATCTCTTTTGGTTCCTTTCATCTGACTTCCTTGTCTGAATCTTTCTTGTCTAAAATTCTTCTATCCAGAGTTCTTTTGTCCAGATCTGGAACTTTCTCCTTCTTCTTATCTAAGACCTCATCTATCACCATTAGTCCCCTGTCCTCTGATCAGTTCATCAAGCTTGGCTGAGCTTTCTCTAAATTTCTCCTTATACTCATTTGTTGTAGCAAGTTCATCTCTAAGGTCATCAAGCTGCTTTTCAAGCATTTCTTCATTGTTCTTGGATTGCTCCAATTTATTTTCTAGTCAGTTGCATTGTCGTCTCTTATATATTCACAACTAGGAATACAATCACTATAGGTCATCCTTAATAAAACTTAAAAATATTATTAATTGTCAACCCAAAATTACAATTGGATTTACAATGTGGATCTAACACCGTCAGCTAGATTGTAGCTAAGACCCATAATTAAATTTTTGAACATATATTTTTTTAAAATAATTCCAATTTACACATCCACAATGCACACCATATTCACTAAGTCATCTACAATGAACAAATAGACATAAAAAATTCTACCGGACCTTCAAGCTCATACTGCCACTAATGCAACACCACAAAATTCAGCAAAAAGATAATATACATGCTCACTAAGCAATCTCAGGGGTCCACAACATAAAGCGATGATTCGTTGAAGTAGACAAATTGATTGACTAGCTGGATACCCTATTCTTTAGATATTTTGTCGATAACACACAGTAATGCACTTTATCTATAGGTGTAACTAGATAGAGATCTGTAGACCATGAAGATGACTTCAGTTGCCATCGATGACAACACTAGAAGCCATATGCCAACAAGTTTATGGTTCATTTTCTTCTTTTTCTTCTTCTTCCTTCTCCTTATTCTCCTCAGGTACTTGTCCACAGATGGGATCATTAGGTTCAGCTTCACTTATCTCAATAGGTCTTTGTATGTCTTCATCAACTTTCACATTAGCACTTTCAATAATCTTGATCCTCAAACTTTTATTGAAGCATCTATATGATTTGCTAGTAGTAGAGTACCCAAGAAAGATTCTTTCATCATGGATCTAGCATCAAACTTTCTAAGATTTTCATCATCTCTTTTAATGTAACATATGCTTCCAAATACTTTGAAGTACTTCATAGGAGTCTTACCAATCCATAACTTAAAAGGAGTCTTTGTGTTGTTGCTTCTAATCTGAACTCTATTAAGAACATAAACAGTAGTGTGTATTTTCTCTCTCTAGTGCACATCCGGTACATTTGAGTCTTTCATCATGGTTCTTGTAGATTCCTGTACTATCCTATTTTTCCTCTCAACTACCCCATTCTGTTGAGGGGTTCTCAGAGCAGAAAACTCTCTTTATGCCATGTTGTTCATAGAATGTATTAAACTCACTAGAAGTGAATTCTCCACCTCTATCAGATCTCAAACATTCAATTTTCAAACATACTTCATTTTCCACTCTTGCTTTGAATACCTTAAACCTATCCAGAGTCTAAGTCTTTTCTCTAAGAAAAACAACACATGTAATTCAAGTATAATAATCAATAAGGAGCATGAAATACCTATCACCATTCAGGCTTCCTATTCTAGTCAGACCATAGAGATCAGTGTGAATTAACTCTAGCATTCGGGTAGTAGAGTTCTCTTTTTCCTTGTTTGTTTCCTCAATTGACAACTTCTGCAAATATTATTAGCAGGCCTTGTGATTCTAGGAAAACCTCAAAAAAAATATTTTGAACTAATTTTGACCAGATTATCAAAATTTACATTTCCCATTCTCTAGTGCCATAACCAACTTTCACTAACTTGAGATACAAGGCATTGGCCATCAACTCCCTAAAGCTGATAGATGTTTCCATGAGTCCTCCTTCCAGCAGTAACCATATCTCCATTTCTAGATCCTTTTCTAATTTCACAGGTATTATTTTCAAACACAAGTTTAAAACCATTGCTACACATTTGTCCAACACTCAACAAGCTATACCTCAAACCCTTCACATAATATACATCATCAATGTTAAGCACTCCATCAAAACTAATTGAACCTTTCCCAAAAATATTAGCTCCTGAATCATCACCAAACATGACTAAACCACCATCATACTTTTCAAGTTTAGTGAACTTACTTTTATCTTCGGTCATGTGATTAGAACATCCACTATCAATCACCCAGTAGTCTTCATCCTATCTTGCAGCATAAAAGATGATGACCAAAGTACCTTCCATCTTATTCTTTTTCTTCTTCGGAGCTTTCTTGCTCACACATTTTCCAGGGTTAGCAGATATAGATTTGTTTTCCAAAGCTAAAAACAAGCATTCACTATCATCAACCTCATTTTCAGATTCATCATCAAATATTCTGACTTCTTTTTTAACATAATACAACTTCTTGTATTTCTTATCCTTTATATCCCTATCTTTATAATCCTTGTTCTTCTTATGTACAACTCTATTCGGAAATCTTGAAGCATAATGACCAATATTACCACAACTGAAACATTTAAAGGGAAACATACCTTGATACTTTCTAGTACCTTTCTTCAGCGTCCTGGTGAAATTTTCTTCCAACTGATCAAAACCATCACCCTTTGGATCATCTTCAGTCTTCATTGCTTTAAATATTATCTTTGTCTTTTCTTCTTTCTTGTCTTGTTTCCTAAACTTTCTCGTCTCAAATGCTTGCAAGGTGTTGAACAACTATTCTTTAGTATACTTCATAGGATCATACATCTCTTCAATAACTAAGATATTATCACTATAGCAAACTGGTAGGGTGATCAGGATCTTCTCAATAATATCTTCATCAGTCAGCTTTCCCCCTTGATTCTTAACTTCATTTATTGTCATCTCAAACCTCTAGAAATAGCTTGTAAACTCTTCACCTTCTTCCATTTTCAAATTCTCAAATTTGTGCTTTTCCGTCAACTTCTTTGTCAAATTTACTCTTTCATTTCCTTCATACAGTTCTTCCAACTTCTTCCAAACATGTCATAAGTAGTATCTAGAGAAAGAACCCTTAGTTCACTCAGTTTTAGATAAAGCATTGTAAATAGCATACTTCACTTTCTCATTCTCCTCATAAGCAGAAACCTCATCTGCAGTAGTAGGACCATTCATCGAAGGAGTATACTTCATCTCAATAGCCTTCCAGGTCTTGTAACCAAGAGAAAAAGTGCATAAGTGTATCCTCTTATCTACACTTTCCAATCACTGTAATTAGATCCATCAAACATAAGGATCACCAACTTGTGTGTCATCAGATCTTCCTTAAGTGATTAAACTCTACACCAAGGAACCAAAGCTCTGATATGAATTGTTAAAAGGCGCAAGACAACTGAGAGGGGGGTGAATCAGTTGTCACAAAATTCAAACTCAAAACTTCAACACTTATCAATTCCACAGTTACACTATTCTATTATTAAGTATGAGCATGAAACACAAATAACAGAAAGTAAAATCAACACAATGAACACCAAATTTTTATGTGGAAAACCCAATGAGGGAAAAACCATGGTGAGGATTAACTCGCAATATAAAAAGATTATAAAACTAAATACAGAGGATCACTGCCCAGAAGAGGACTCATTGTCCAACAAGGAGGCTTACTGCCTACAAAAAAAAAAAGAGAACAAAACACCATACAATTAACACACATCTCAGTAGCCTAGATCAAAGATTGCAAAACCTCTCATCTTGTTGCCTTGATCTAACACAATGAAGAACTGTTGCCTCAACCCACTCACACACACTTCTTCTCTTATGATTTGTGGCTTACTTCATCACTTTGCATCACACCCCTTACAAATCTTTGCAATTCAACTTGTATTTATACCATCTTCAACCTTAGAAACTTTCTCCAAGGTCGGCCACAAAAACTTTATTTCATAAATTCAAATTAGGTTGGCAACTCAACATTCTCGCAGTGGAGAGGAATGAGAGTGGACCAAAAATTAAATGTCTCAGATTAACCACATGCATCCTTAATTAAATTTTATTTCTTTGAATGAAGTGTAAACACCAAGTCATCCAAACCTAATGAAAACACAAATGAACATTGATGTACATGCTTTCCAACAAGAAAATGACATGTGGATGACACAACACGCTTCATCATGCATGAGAACACATCTTATATTCCTTCAGATACATCAGTAGCAAGTGAAACAATCTTCAAATACCGAACTTCTTCCGTCAATCCATCTAGACTATGCAAACATATACAACAACACAAAAACATGACTTCTAGATCACCAATTCACACGCGTCATTTCCAGAACCAAGATAACACCATTACAAGACATATACCAGATCTGCAAGGTCTAAAATAGAACAACAAAGAACTGTGGAGCAGAAACATTTCTCCTAGTCCACAGAAGACCAACTCTACCAGAACAGTTCACACACCATTGAACGTAACTTTCTCATACCATCAAACCAGAAGCTAAAACTCAGGAGATATCACCACTAGACCACCATTAATAGCCCTTCAGATCTGCACAAGCATAGGATCAACACAAGAGAAACACATAGCACATACCGGAGCACACTTTGAACACATTCATCACTCTGACTTCTCTTCTTTATTAATTTTCTCAAAAGCACTTGGAAACTCAAACCAACACAACTACAACACCATAAAAATAGCTTTGTGTACTCACAACATCTTAGTATCATCTTGACTATACATGTACAATCTACAACATATAGAATTGTGTTGACATCAATGACAACATTAATGACAACACCACCAAACTTGCTCAAACTTGCAACAAAATCAACTATTAATTCTACATATTTTAAGCTCTAATAGAATAACAAATGAGTTATTTTGTTTCTAGGGAGCTATAACCGGATGGAGAATCAAGTCATCCTAACATTTGTGAACTCAAACCTCATGCAATATCCCTAAAATAGCAATTGTGTCCTTGAACTTTGTGTCCTATAAATTTTTAAACATGTTTCCCTATATGAATAAGGATTGGAAAATGATCAAAAGCATTGGTAGGACTTGATATCAAGTGGATAAATATGTATCTTATCTAAATTGCAATCAATCCCTATTAACCAATTTAACAAGAGACGCATTTGCGTCAAGTTCTGCCCATTATGGGGTGTGCTTGGTTGTTTTAAACATCTAGTTAATAGAAATAGCTAGGGGTTTAATGTGATTGTTTGTTGTTTTATAATGTCATTATTATAGTTGATTAATACTGAAAAATAAAAATAAAAAATATTGTGGGGTGTACTTGTTATTTTAAACATTTAGTTAATAGCAGCTAGGGGTGTAATGTGATTGTTTGTTGTTGTATAATGTTATTATTATAGTTGATTAATGTTGCATAAATAAAAAATAAAATTCATATGGGTGTGTTTTGTTGTTTTAAACATTTAGTAAATAGAAGTAAGTAGGGTTGTAATATAATTGTTTGTTGTTGTATAATGTTATTATTATAGTTAATTAATGTTCCAAAAATAAAAAATATGCAATTATACAAATATATTATTATAATAATTCTATATATATATATATATATATTTATTTTTATCCTTTTGATAATGTGATATTTATGTAATTTTTGCCTTGCTAAATTATATTATTACATGTATATTTTTAAAATAGATTTTATTGAAATATTAATTGTAGATACATAAAAAAAAAATATATATTTATTATAGATAGATAAATTTTATTGTGATATTTAATACACACTTTATAAACAAATATAAAATATGCATTGAGTGTACTCACATTTATTTAATAAATAAGTATGAAAATCTTACCAATTATTAAATAAAATATGTAAAATAATACTTGTAAGTCAACAATGTAATTATATGATGATGTATGTAATAGTGCTCATGTCATTCAATTCATTAATAGGCTTGAAATTTGATTCATGAATTAAATGCATTGCATTGCACATAATTTAGAAAAAATAAAATAAAATCCTAATTTTTGCAATGACTGTTGACAATATGAACCAATAAAAAGAAAGATAAAGAATATTTTAACAATTTTAGAAATAGACTATATAAAATTGTTGGTAAAGTTTTTAATTCTAGATGTTTATTGGTTGGATTGTCACTATCACTCAAAAAAATTGAATTGAATGAATGCTTTAGTATTCTGCCATGGGTAGAACTAATAATAGTGTTTGAACAATATTTAAGACACACAAAGAAAAATATAAATGTCTACTTATCTATCTTTATGCATACAAATGTTGCTGCAATTTTCTATATAATCAAATGATACTTTGTAAGAGGATCTTGAATCCCATTGATTTTTAACTAGAAGACCTAGGACTTTGTTCTTGTTTCAAGTCTACTATTCAAATTTGATTATTTTGCAAATTCAAAATAGTAGATAATGACTAGTGGAATGTAAATCAGTTTCACCTCATATGATTAAATTTGATTATGAAAATTGGGGATCAAAGCCACCCTAGCACTCCTAGTCTAAGATTAGAGCTATTGTGACTTAAAACAAATAACATGAAAATTAGGGATTAGATTTGGATAATTAAAAAATAAGTTCTTAGATTCACTTAAGATTGAAAGTGATACTAATTTTATATTTAAAAAATTAATTAAATATTAAAATATTATATTAAAAACAAAGAATAAAAGTGACCTCATTAATTATTTTGAGCATAGAATTTTAAAAAAAAAAATAACTTCAAGGACATTTGAAATTAGCTGAGGGAGAATGGACCAGGACAATTAATTGTTTAAGGTCAATGGAGATGGGTCTGGGTAGTGAATCATGGAGATGGGTCTGGGTAGTGAATCATGTAGTGTTATCAACTGACACATGGGACCAATCATAGTGAGTGTTTCCCTTTCCTTTTGGTTTATCTTTCTTTTTAGTTATCAAATGTATTTTGAATTGCAAAGGAAAGACAGATTTGTTGCAGCACTCCTATTTTTTTCTCTTTTTATTAGTGGGGAATTTTAGTGTAGTAAAAGCCTGGTGCAGGCCTTTCTCACATGGAATCCCTAGGCTTTGCAGACTGTTGACTATGTAACCTTCTAATTCCATGTGTGGGTAATCTGAAATGATATCAGATGATAATAAATTTAAGGGTAGCCATAGCTAGGGTGCAGTATGCCTGCACCCCATAGGCGTAGTTATAAATGTACTGTATTTTCTGGAAGCTCAAGATCTTTCTATAAGAACTTGCTTTCTCACCTTTCGTTGTCTTGAAGCTTTTAAGGTAAACAGATGTTACACTTTGATTAGTTTGCAGGAAGAACACATCAATCAATCAACTTTAATAGAATATTATGTAATAATATTACACATCATTCACAATTTGATTTATGTTTACTGTCAAAAAGTATTGAAAATATAGGATGAAAAAATTGGTGGTGGTCATTGAGCTGTCTCCTATCCTACAGATTATACTATAGATCTGGGTGGAGATAGTAAAATTTGGAAAAGTTTAATTCTTGCCTCCATCTCTTTTTTAACTCGATACTCTTCCAGAACAATCTCTCTTCTTGTCAAGAGTCCAAAAAAAGTACAATCTAACAGTTGTTCTTTGGCATAGACAAAGATGCCCACCCAATTCTAAAGTTTCACAATTGCCTGCCTTTACCTCTTTAGTTAAAATAGCACGATCAATTCCTTTAACACATTTGTTGGTTTCTAGAAAAATCTAATCAGAGATTTGGTTGTCGTTTTAACGGTATGATCTATCTTCTCTTGTGTATAAAACTTTATCATTGATAGATTCCTCATACATTAACTAGTGATTGCTCTGTGTTTGGTGAAGTTTTGATCAGGTTTTCTGCAGATGTAAGCTTTCTGGTGCCTTTGAGTTAAGCTAAACAAGATACCCATTTGTTTTCTGGGCTCTGATAACTTTGAAATCAAGGTAAATAAGACACCCATTTGTTTTCTGGGCTCTGTTAGCTATTATCATGGATGTCAAAGAAGAAAAGAGGAGGCTGGAAATCCTGTTTTCTGAACAGGAGAAGGTTTCAATGAAAAAGAGCAAACGCTCAATTGTATCAGATAACAACGAAGATGAAGTGGAACAGTTTTTGGCTTTGCTAGACAGAATTCAAGCAATGAAGAAAATGTTTAGTCAGAATTGCATGGATTGCTGTTCTACAAAGGAGATATGCAGGGAAGAGCAGTCTTACAAGAAAATGTCTCCATGGAAACCATCTTTCCAGTGGGAAGATTTTGTTAAGGGTGGTTTAAATAATGGGTACCCTGGAGAAAAGGATTTGGTTTCTCATACAACTAACAACACAGACAGATCACTTGAAATTCATAGGCAAGGTATTGGATCCAGTAATCATATTAGGGTTTGGTCTTCTGATGAATATGCAGTTATTGATCTGAATGTAGAGGCCACTCCATAAGGTTTGGTCTTCTCATCAATGTTGCAGTCATTTCCTTAGGATTAAGAAAATAAATACTGCTGATATTAACGTGGACGGATAGCCATGGCAGGAGTTGTATTCAGATAAAACATGCTATCTGTTTTTATTGTATATTGTATTTAAGAACCTATTTTATGACTATTCTTTGCTCTCCATCAATCATTTTATTTTTTTCTTTGGCACTAAGATTGCTTTTAAAATTTATTACTTCGCCCAAAACATTGATAATTAGCGATTCAGTAAAAGAGGTATTTCTAAAATATTTTGGTGGGTAATCTAAATAGCTGCTCTCATAAATTTTATAATTGTGTTAGATAAAATTAAAATTTTAAGCTTTCAAATTTAAGAAAGTTGATTGTTCTATTACTTTTTTTAACAACAGCTAACATCAAATAATTGAAATGGGTTTTTTCACCAAGTTAATGGTTTAACATTTCTCTCATAAATCTATCTTTAAATTTATGGATAAGAATTTAAATTTAGCAATAAAATCTTAATTTTTGAAAAAACAATTCAGTCCTACTCCAAATTAGTGGTTGAACAATTCCTTCAAAAATTTGTCTATGGATGAAAAATTAAATTTAACAACAAAATCTCTTAGATCGTTTAACAAATATATATATCAGCCCCTACTCAAACATAACAGATAACAAAACAATTGTCTGATAAAACCTCTACTCAATTAAAATTGTTCCGGGAAAAATTTTCAAACTTACTCCAAACATACCCAAATAACAAAAATAAAATGTCCCATAAAATATCTACTGGATGAAAATAAATCTTTAAGCCTATCCATAAGACCGTACCGACAAACAAATAAAATTCTACCAAATTTGTGAATTAAAGGAGAGAAAGAGGAGAATGAGGTGGAAATTGAAAGCACAAAAGGTGGCAAAATTGACAGTGTCCTTCTCTGAAGTGACCCTTCCCAATCACCCCTCACCTTCTCCCATCTTGCATTGTTTTGTGATATTTTATATGTGACGTTTTCCCAACTTTTATTTTCATTTTCAGGTAATAAAATTATAAACTTAATTAGCATACATTACTCAATTTTATAATAATAATTATTTATAAGTTTACTAGTAGTTCATGTTTTGTGTTATATATCCTTTTATTTGAGGTTCCAATTTTAATATTCAAATAGATTCATTTGTATTTATAAAAGGAATAAATTTGTGGTTTGAGAAGTATTAGGAAAGTAAGGATTATTTTATAATAATTTAAAAAAAAAAAATTAAATGTTTTCATTATATTAAATTGGAAGGGCCAGTACCTATTACAAAGCAGTCATTGAGGCAAAAGAGAGGAGGCTCCCAAAAAGAAAGACCTCTAAAAGTAAGACTCACTCCAAAAGAAAGGAGACTCCCAAAAAGAAAGACCTCTAAAAGCAAGACTCACGAGGAGTGAGGAAGGACAAGACCATTAACAACCAAAGCTTTTGACCAGAGCAAGGAATCGGTAAGAGAACAACTATGGAGAAAAAGAACTACAGCAACAAAACACTAGGTTAGAACACGGCTGGGAAGGAAAACCCCAATTTAAACCTAGGAGACCAAACTAGAGAACACCACCCTGCGGGAAAAACTAGCACTAGCCAACTGCTTAAAATTTAAAAAAAAAATAATTAAATTAAATGTTTAATGTTAATTTTTCATCAATTTCTTTTGTAGTTTAATAGAAGTGTTATTGCTAGTTTAGGGTTTAATAATTTGATAAGGTTGATTAAAATTTGATCATTATTTTATTGTTTCATTTCTCTATTGACATAACCATTGCAACCCCACACATGGTGCAATTGTTAGTAATATCTTTTGAGCTTGTATAGTGTGTATGGGACCTCTAATCCCATGATTTTAATTTTATGTTTTAAAGGTGATGAATTTTATTGTCATTTCAATTGTTTATTTTAGGTTCCCTAATACAACTAGTTTTCTTTGAGGTTTAAAATTTCCAATTCAATATTTTTGTCGTTATTTATTGAGTGTGTCAATTATAGGTTTAGCTTATTTAAATAGATTTTTTTAATTAAAATATTATGATATGACAAGACTTTAAGAAGAAGGGTACATTGTAGGAACAAAGTTGTCTTTGAGATTGGGTATTAGATGTCATGTTATGTTCAAATAATGGGAAGCATGTCTTCTATTTGTAACCTACCTGATTGAGATAAGTTAACCTAAAAGGATTTTACTATAATTATGTTATGCCATTTATATTTATAATATATTGAATGTAACTCATGAATACTTTTTTTTTTCTTATTTTTATCTAAATATTAAAATTGTATTATAGGTGTGGAAAAGAAAAAATAGAACATAAATAAGGGGATTCAAAATATCAATTCAAACCCTATTCCATTTCTAATTATAAATGTTCAATTGACCTAAAAGAGTATACACATAAAAGATGAAAAACTATAACAAGTTCCTCACCAGCAAGCCTATTGTTGCACATAAAGTGTGGATATGCTCCAAATGAATTGATGTTAGATGGAGAGAGTATGTTGGTTTTTAATTTGATAGCATGACATTGGATTTAAAGTACTTATATGAAAATATCTCATATGATGGCGTATTTATATACTTGAGGGATGGGAGATCAAGAGCTAGGATTGATTGAAGAGATCAAGGGAGGAGATTGCTTGAAATAATTTGAGCCATGAGAAGCGTCCAAGTGGCATCTTCTAATTTGTGCATAGAAGTTTCATGATCCTAGGGATTTGGATGGTGTAGATATTTTGGAGAAAGATGGAGGGTGGGGATCAAGAAGGGATCTTTTGAAAATCTAAAAAGTCCTTTATTGGAGTCTTGTGAAGGCTTAGGATGTTTTAGATTGAAATGATGAACAAGATTTGATGAGAAAATTTTATGGAAACTTGTGAAGTGTGGGACCATGTGCATTCATGACATATACAAGTTTGAGCTAGCTTGGTGATATTTAGGATTTGACAATTGATTAAATTAGTTAAATAATTGATTTTAGCCAACTAATGGTTTGAGGGGAAATTTTGAGAATTAAATAAATAGATTATATATTTATTTAATTTTTTAGAATGGGAATGATGGAAATGATGAGATCAATCAAATAAATATTTAATTTATTTATTCAAGGTTAGACTATAGGAAATATGTTGAAATTATTAACTAGTTAAATAAATTATTAGAATTTATTTAATTAATACTAAGTAGATGGTGTGGAAATGATATATCCTAAGAAAAATGTGAGGATTGGGAACAAGATATACTAATGGTGATGATTTCATTAGGATTCATCAAGATTTATAGAAAGTTTGGGAATAAAATCGAGGTTGTGTTTTTGAATAATGTGCTAGATTGCTTCGTAAGATTCATATGGATTAAGATTACTTATAATTGGGATGTGTGCTATTATCTTTATCTTTATCTAAATATTAAAATTATATTATAGGTGTGGATGTGGAAAAGCAAAAATAGAACATAAATAAGGAGATTCAAAATATATATTCAAACCCTATTCTATTTCTAATTATAAATGTTCAATTGAGCTAAAAAAGTATACACATAAAAGATGAAAAACTATAACAAGTCCCTCACCAACAAGTCTATAGTTGCACATAAAGTGTGGATATGCTCCAAATGAATTGATGTTTGATGGAGAGAGTATATTGGTTCTCAATTTGATAGCATGACATTGGATTTAAAGTACTTGTATGAAAATATCTCATATGATGACATATTTATAGACTTGAGGGATGGGAGATCAAGAGCTAAGATTGATTGAAGAGATCAAGGGAGGAGATTGCTTGAAATAATTTGAGCCATGAGAAGCCTCCAAGTGGCTTCTTCTAATTTGTGCATAGAAGTACCATAATCCAAGGGATTTGGATGGTGTAGATATTTTTGGAGAAAGATGGAGGGTGGGGATCAAGTAGGTTTCTTTTGAAAATCTAAAAGTCCTTTATTGGAGTCTTGTGAAGGCATAGGATTTTTAGATTGAAAGGATGAACAAGATTTGATGAGAAGATTTTATGGAAACTTGTGAAGTATGGGAACATGTCCATTCATGATGTATACAAGTTTGAATTGGCTCGGTGATCATTAGAATTACATAATTGATTAAATTAGTTAACTAATTGATTTTAGCCAACTAATGGTTTGAGAAAAAAAATTAAGAATTAAATAAATAGATTATATTTATTTGATTTTTTAGAATAGAAATGACGGAAATGATGAGCTCAATCAAATAAATATTTAATTTATTTATTCAAGGTTAGACTATAGGAAAAATATTGAAATTATTAATTAGTTAATGTATAGGAGGGGGACCAACCACACCAAGGCTCTAGGTCATGGAGAGTCGAGAGTAGAACATTGCCCTAGTCTACCTCAAGTTGGAAAAAAAATTAAGGTCAAGGATAGAGAATGAAGAGCACTCTCAAGCACTTATATCACTCTACTAACCCGAGAGCTTTGGTGTGGCTAAATGAGCTGACTTCTAGAACCTGAACAATACCTGGGACAACTCTTTGCTAGAGGACATTAGCATAGGTTAGGGACGACAACATGACATGCTGGCATCTCATAGGGGTGTTCATGTCTATATGGATAGAAGGTACAAAAGTAGAGTAAAAATACCAGGAATCTACTGACAACTTAGCAAAGAAGGCGATGAGCTCAATTAATGGTTCAATTTTGATAAGGTTCATTACATATTTGTTGTTGCTATCATAGACATTGACACTTGGTTGTTGATATTTTCCTTAAAACCATAGACCTTCGCATAAGTTTATCTTTGTGACTTTAATGAAATTATCATGCTATGTGAATTACCTATGTTGAATTTACAAGTGGTTGAATGAATGTTACTAAGGTAATTATAGATATAAATTTGTTTGTGCATGCTAATATTATTGTGCATGTTTCCACTAAAATGTTGATGTCAACAAAGCCTGATACATGTGGGAGAAACTCTTGCCAGCTGGTCAGTTGCCAAGAAGTCAAAGGAGGGAAAACTCCCATGGAGGTAAATTCCTAATTTGAATAAAAAGAATGTAACTACCTTTTTAATAGTCATATTTGTTGTTGAGAAAATCTAGGGAGTGCATTGTGCTAGATTCCCATTGAAGCAAGTCTGCTTTGACCAATTTAGTGCATGCACAACTTCCTCCATCTTTTTCTATCCTTTCAATAAGTGGCATCCTCCTATTTTGATGGAGTCGACTTCCTAGGTAGTTAGGATTAGTCAGTAGTTTTTCTCTCTATAAATAATGTTTAGATGCTCCTTTTGATAAGGTTGGATATTCTAAGTTTGTATTCATATTTTCTAGTTCTAGTAATACAATCATATCACTGAGATGTTGTACTCATGCTTTCAAGAAATAATATGATATTTTGAGTTGTTGCATTTGATATTAGTTTAAGGGAGACTCACCCAAGGGGGCCCACTTGGTGAGAATTCCACCTATCTAGTTTAGAAGTTATTTTCTACTCAGTAGTTAGTTTCAATTTCAGCAACTATCTGTTCCTACAACCACTAAAATTCCATTATGTGGTTGTTCCTGTAGCCAAGGCAGACAAAGCAGTTTCTTGTTTGTTTGCTGAGATTTCCATTTCTATTTTTCATTTTTCCAGTATGGTTGTTAATGCTTAGTACAGATATTCATTTATGCTCAGTGTTTAAGTTAATTTCCTTCTAGCATTGTTTATTTCCTAGTTTATGGATGATTGCAATGAATTCCTAGTGCACATACAATGTTGACCCATTTCAAGTTTACGTCTGTGGGTTGACAATTGAAATGTACCGTCATAATGAGTGAGATAGCTACTTAGTGCATATGTTCAATCTCTAAGTCACATCTCTAAGGGCTTAGTTATTAAACCATTAGAGGAGGCCAACATTTTTGGCACTATTCTTGAGGATGGTGTCAAACTAGGAAGTTCTTTGGAGTCATTGATAGTTTCTTTCTTGTTGTAGTAGTTTTGAAGTTTTCTCTTAGTATACCCTTCATTTAGGAAAGTAATGAACCCCTATTCTTTCACCAATTCTTGTGTGAGTTGGTTGATACTGAGTTGATATCATATGCATAGAGGAAGGAGGAGAGATGCTCATGGGAGATTCCTTCCTAATGACTCTGGTCCATTCCAGCTAGTTGAACATCAAAATCTACCAAGAGATGAAGAAGAAGAAGAGGCACACCCTTTTGCTTATGCATTTCCCCATTTGACTAGTTCAGACACTTCCTCTGAAGATCAAAATCTGATTGAGAATCCATTTTCTTTGGAACTTCATCAAGCAGGCATGGGTGATGAGAATAATGAGAATAGACACAAAATCATACCTAACCAGCCAAATTTTCTATTCCCCATTGCTCATCAAAATGAAATTGGAAACCTCAAAAATATCCTTGCTTCAGTCCTTCCTAAGTCATATGGACTTGTCACAGAAGACCTGGATACTTTCTTTTTTGAGTTTGATATCCTCTGTAGAAGCTATGACTATACCACTGATGTTTATAGGCTTAAGTCATTTCCTACTACTTTGAAAGAAGTTGCATTGAGATGGTTTATGAGCTTAGGAAGGAATACTATGGAGACTTGGGATGACATGAAGACAAAGTTCCTTGAGAAGTACAAGAATATTCTAGAGGTAGTGACATCAGAGGATATGACATCTTTAGGATGCAGCAGAAGGAAGATGAGAGTTTGGAGGATTACATTTCAAGGTTTCTAGATTTTTCTTGCAGAAATCTCCACATCATACACTTAATGAAGAGTCTCAAAATTTGCTCTTCCTAAGAGGAATCAATGACAACTGCACTGATGCTTTGGACCTGATGAGAGGAGGAGGTATCACCCAAGTTCCTTGGGATGATATTAAGAAGATATGTTAGAACTATTCTAGGGCAGCTTCAAAGAAAGGAAGAGGTTACCAATCCTCTATGGGTAAATCATCCACCAATGGATTTTCAAAGATGGAGATTACTCACTTGGCAGATTTCAAGCAAGAAATCATAAACAATCTAGCTACCTAGCTAGATACACTTCAAGCAAAGAAGAAACATGAGAAGGCAGAGCAAATGTTGGAAGAATATCACCCTCATTGCAAACAAAAGAAGAAGATTGTCAATGCAAAATAGTAGCTAACATTGGCAGCAAGTAGATTCCACCTAAGTTCAAGCCAATCCAGGGTGATGATGATCAAGTCTACTACATTGCACAAAGGATGCCACTAGCTCCATTATCTTTTGCTGGGCCATATTTCAATTCTTATGCATCTAGTAACCAATGGAAACCCCCATATCCATCCAACTATGGAGGATATCCACCTCAGCCTTGGAATAACCCTCTAAATACCTGGACCAATCACCAAAAATCTCCACCCTAGTGGAAACAACTTCAAGGTAATTGGCAATAGTTTCAGGGGAATTGGTAGCCACCTCCAGGAAACTGGCAGCAAACATCCCAATGGAGGGGAGGGCAGCAATGGCCAAACTAGACAACTAGTTACATGCAACCACCTTCATAGCCTCAGCAACCTGCTATAATGCCCCCTCCTACTAGATCAAGTTCAAGCACACCTAGACCTACTCAGTTATCAGCTCAACCCACACCTAACCCAAATAACAAACCACAGCAGTAGTAGCCAGTATACTCTACATATCCTAATCAATTTCTTGCATATGCTATGAGTGTGAATGACATCCATCTATGTTTAGCAACTACTTTGCCAGCTCCTTCCACACCCATTATCACCAAACTTCCTTTGGAAGAAGAGGATCCTCTAAATGCCCCCATTCAACCTAGTATACCTAAAAATCTTGAACCAATTCAATAGACTGACCAAGACCCACCATTTCCTCAAAGGTTAGAAGTTTTTAAACAAAGGAAGAGAAGGAAGAAAAAACCTTTGACATATTGGCTCATTTGAGACACATATGTGTCAAGATACCTTTGTTTCAAGCCATAAAACATGTCCCTATATACGACAAAGTAATCAAAGAAGCATGCCTCAAAAAGCAAGGGAGGAAAAAGAAATACCCCACCACGGTTCATGTGGTGGGACAGCTGGTAGATATCATGCTTGGAAAAGTTACAGTTCCTAAGTACACTTTAACCTAGATAGTCTTGTGGTAGGAGTTATTATAAATGGAATCCAAATCAAGAATTATCTAATTGACTTGGGAGAAAAAATAAATGTAATGACCAAGGACATCCTGTAGCAACTAAATATTACAAACATGAGACCTACTCCTACTATCCTATAACTTGCTGATAATTCCACTATCAAGCCTGATGGTATAGTAGAGGACCTTGTGGTAACTCCATATTCTTGGGAGTAACCAACAAATTTTATGATTCTTTCTCCTAAAGGTACATTAGGTGAGTATACCATTATTTTAAGTAGGCCATGGTTGGCCACAATAGACCCTTACATTGGATTTTAGTCAAGGGACATGACTATTTATGGAGGGAAGAGTACCAAAAAGCTTGTTCTCTACCCTCCTATTCAACCATCCCATGACATGGATAACCCCATATGGCCACATGTTGGAGAAGAGGCCGAGGAAGTCAATTCAGTGGCACAACTCATGATGTTAGGAAGAAGTTCTTTCATGTAGCTTTAGGAGGAAGATGAAGTGTTGTCCCACATAATTCAAAATCGTTGTGAGGTGCATGAAGAGTAATCTACTCATGAATTTGGTTCTACTAGTTCAATGAAGACACTTCTGCCCACTCCTCCTGTAACTGAACTTCCTACAACAATTGATATTCTCCATACATTGCTGCCACATTAAATAAAAATTCCAAGTATTAATGAAGCATCTATGATAGAGTTAACCACACGAGTGCATGTGTCAGAAGGAAAACATCTAGATATTAATAGCAAGCTGAGTCAAGAGCAACAGTTGTCTTTGACAAAATTATTGAAGACCCACCAGCATGCATTTGCATGGGACTACCATGACATGAAAGGATTGGATCCTAAGCTCTGTACTCATAGGATATACTTAAGAGATGATTGCACACCAGTGAGGCAGCCACAAAGGAGAATCAACCCTGCATTAAGGGAGATTGTCAAAGGAGAACTTCAAAAATTATTGGATGTAGGATTTATCTACCCCATCTCAGACAGATAGTGGGTGTCCCCATTGGTGATTGTACCTAAAAAGGGAGGGAAGAGGAGATTTTTTCTTGACTATAGGGAACTCAAATCTGCCACCAAAAATGATCATTTTCCCCTTCCTTTCATAGACCAAGTAATGGATTCCCTTGTAGACAAGCAATATTTCTATTTTATAGATGGATTCAATGGCTATAATCAAATAAAAATTTCACTTGAGGATCAAGAGAAGACCACCTTTACCTATCCATGGGGGACTTATTCCTACTTAGTGCTTCCATTTGGTTTGTGTAATGCACCTACAACTTTTCAAAGGGTAGTCGTTAGTATATTTTTAAAAATCTCACATGATTGCATGGAGATTTATATGGATGATTTTACTACCTATGGTGCTGATTTTACAAAATCTCTAGAGAATCTAAGGTTTTATAGAGATGTGAAGACCATAACCTATCCTTGAATAGTAAGAAGTGTTTCATGATGATGCAGGAAGGAGTATTCCTTGGGAACTACATCACTAAAAAGGGAGTTCAAGTAGACCCAACCAAGATTGAAGTGATCACCAATCTGGCTATTCCTGCAAGGCAAAAAGATGTTAGAAGTTTCTTGGGTCATGCAAGGTACTATAGGTGTTTCATCAAAAATATTAGCAAAATGTCACCACCACTGTACAATCTTCTCACTAAATATGTTGAATTCTAGTGGAAAAGGGACTGTGACAAGACATTCTCTTATTTGAAAGTAGCTTTAACCCATGCTCCTATACTCAAAGGTCCTAATTGGGAGCTTCCTTTTCACATTCATACAGATGCATCCGATTATATTGTGGGAGTTGTATTGGGACAGAAAGAAGGAACCATTATGAATGCAACCTATTTTGTTAGCAAAAACCTACAAGGGGTTGAATTTAATTGCATAGTGACAAAAAAAGAAATGTTGGTAGTCATCTATGCCCTTAACAAATTTAGGAACTACATAACAGGGTATCATATTTTTATTCATATAGACCATGCAACAATAAGATACCTCATGAATAAGCCATTGATTTTAGGTAGGCTAGCAAGGTGGTTGTTGTTGATGCAGGAGTTTGACATCACCATTGTTGATAAACCAGGAAAGGAAAATGTTGTAGCAAACTTTCTTTCTAGATTGACTACATCAAAATATAATCAAGTTATTGATGACTCTTTCCCTAATGAACATTTGTTTTCCATCAATGTGCATACACATTGGTATGCTGGCATAGCTAATTACCTAGTTACAGGGAGAGTTCCTCCTCATTTCTCTCCAAAAGAGAGAAGGGTACTCATTGAGAAAACATTTCCTTTCTCATGGATTGTAGGCTTTTTATTCTATACTGGACCAGACCATGTCATGAGGATATGTGTAAGGGAAGATGAGACATATGATATATTGCATGCATGTCACAATGAACCTTGAGGAGGGAATTTTGCAGCCAAGAGGACAGTAATGAAGATCCTTAATATAGGATATTACTAGCCCACACTTCATAAGGATGCGGGCAGGTATACAAGGAACTGTGATAGATGCCAGAGGATGCGCCAAACAACCAAATCTAATAAGATGCCTCTTTACCCACAAGTATTCATCACTCCATTTGATAAATGGGGACTGGATTTTGTAGGACCCATTAATCCTCCATCAAATGGTAAATCCTACATCTTGGTTTGCATTGACTATGTGACCAAGTGGGTTGAGGTTAAAGCAATGAAGCATCCCAGAGACAATAAGGTTGCAGAATTTCTTTATGAGAAAATCTTCACTCGTTATGGGATTCCAAGGGAGATAGTGACTGATCAAGGGGATCAATTTACATCAACCCTTTTCATAGCACTAGTTAATGAATATAATTTGAGGCACATGAAGTCTACTCCCTATCACCCTCAGGCCAATGGCCACTCTAAGGTGACCAACAAGGAAATTGAGGCAATTCTGACCAAAATAGTGGCTATTCATAGGAAGGATTGGGAAAATAGGCTACCAAAAGTTGTCTAGGCCTATAGGACCACCTAGAAAACTACCAAAAGTTTCACTCCTTTTGAATTACTATATGGGAAGATAGCTATGTTGCCTATTGAATTTGAGCATAAGACTCTTAGGACTACACTAGATCTTGGGATGGACATATTTGAGGCACAAAAGGACATAATCATGCAGGTGAATGCTTTGAATGAGATGAGAAAGAAAAACCTACATCATACTAAGGTAGTGCAGAATCAAAGTGTCAAATGGCATGATAAGTAAATAAAGGAAAAGAAGTTCTAGCCTGGTGACTGGGTACTATTTATGACTCTAGGTATCAAAAAAATGCAGGTAAATTACAAAGTAGATGGTTGGGACCATATGAAGTTGCAGAATTCTTTCCCAACAAAGTTGTACAACTCGCCACCATTGACCCTGTCAGATTTAAACTTTTGGTCAATGACCACCGTCTAAGGTTGTATCACAAGCCAGTGTCCAAGGAAGAGCTCATGCAGTAATTTATTCAACACCCAACCACTGAACTTCTTACAGCTAAAGGAAGCGGACCTACTGTCCCTCCTTCTGACTGATCCAAGTACACATGCAATCACTTCATAATAAATATTTCCACTTTTGTGGGAATCCACTTCTTGATTAATCCACCCATCTACCCATCTATCACCATCTTCTCTCTCTTCCATAACTCCACCATCACTCCACTCCGCCATCATTCCATTCCATCACCACTGCATTAATTGCTCAACCGTACTTCTTAAAGGTAGCCGGTACTTTCTCCACATTATTTGAAATGAAACTCCATGTTTTCAGGTACGTATGTGACAACTTGTTGTACCTTAATTAACTTTAGTGCATTTCTTTAATTACTATAATTAAATGCAGATATTTCACATAGCATGCAAATTGTACTCCACCTTGTCCAATCATAATTATCAACCAACCTGTGTGGAAACATGTTGTAATTTAGGTTGGGGGAGCACTGTCAACTCACAAATCCATGTGTCATCCATATCAGCAAATTTGAAATAAGCCAATTTGAATGATAAATTGAAATGATGGCTTGCATGTGTGAAATGTCACTAAACCGCCCCTATTTTTCTTTATGATACCCTTCATTAATGAATCTTTATTGCTTAGTCATAATCTCAAATGTCACCCAAAAAAAAAGTAAATTGGTGAGCTACATGACATTGGCGTCAGCACTATAGAAGAAGGAATTGTAGGAAGAAGTTGGGGTTTTCATAAAGAGATTGCAAGAAAAGGAAATTTAGCTAAAGTGTTTGTTGATTGCGGACAGTTGAAATAATGGAAGGTCAGCTAATTAGGAATGAACCCATGGTTCATGATGTGATAATGTAGGATGCACATTATTTGGAAGAGTTTAGAAATTGTGGATGGCTGGATTATTTCTTGAAGCTCAACAGCTACAATGAGGAAATTGTGCAAGAATTTGCATAGACACTTTCAGAAGGGGAAGGAAATGGAAAAAGGGTTGGAGGTGATCGTTATTGAGGAAAGAATCACGGATGTAACGGGTTTACCTATTGATCCAGTAAGTCATACCCTGCTACCAAAGATGTAAGGTCAGTTAGGGCTTAATTTACTGAACCTAGTGACCCTCCATTGGTGGTGGATAAACAAGGTACGAAGAGAACTTCTCTACTAGAGCCATGGAAACAAGTAGTTGTCCACATTGTCAAGTACATTACTTGCAAGGGTCACCATTCATGCCTCCATTTGGTACACTTCAATCTCCTGAACCATATGAGGCATGGACGAAGAATGAGCATGCTTAATGTGCTATATCACCTCCTTGCCATCATGGTAGCTGAAACGCAAAAAGGTAGGGATAATTCTCTCTCACCAATGTTTAATAAAATTGTTAGTGGAAAGATCTCTGCAAGAAGTTTTTGATATAACATGGGAGGAGTTTGTAAATATTGATCAATTTAGACCAAAAAATGCACGTCCTAGAGGTCAGTCTCAACCTCGTAGGGTTAGTAGGGAAGTTATGGCTGCTAAAATTACTCCTAGAGCATCAACCTCTAATGCAAACCTTAATTAAAACCCTCCTGTAGCTGAGAAAGCTATTAAAATTGGGTCTTCTAAGTCAGAATATTCAAATGAGGAAAGTTCATCCTCAGACTCTGATATTAATGCTCTTCCCAAAACCCCAATTCAAACTAGGGCTACCCTTAGGAGAGAGGAAGCACAGATGAAAGAAGAAGAAATGAGAAAGGGAAAGGCCAAGAAGCAAGTGGTAGAAAAAGCAACACCAAGCCCTAGGAAACAAAAGGTTGATAACGCTATTCTTCCTACAGCCGAAGAAAAAGATAAAAACCCTCCTAAGAAGTCAAAACCAGCTGGGCTAGCCACTAATGTACCTCCAAAGAGAATCCCTAGGCTTAGAAAAAACATCTAGGGAGGAGACAGAAGCCTCAATGGGGTAGGTGAATGTTGGGGAAAAAGATATTTTTGAGGAACAAGCAAATATTAGATTGGCAGAGCTCATTTCCATTGCAAAATAGGTTGGGAATCAGGAACAAGACGAAAGTCCAGAACCCCTGCAACAAGAAAAAGATGAGAAACTAGAGTTCCTATAGCCAGAGCAGGGTGAACAACCTGAATCACTACAACTCGTATTATTTGAACAACAAGAATCGGTGCAAAAGAAAATTTTGGTAGGAACACATAAACCTCCTAATTTTTCATGGAATGACATAGCTATGAAACTATGGACTGAGATGTAGAGAAAAGAGGAGGAATGGAAAAAGGAAAAGTGTAAGCTGTAGAATGAGATTAAAAATAAAAACACAGAGATTGAAGAAAAGAATGCAGAAATTGTTGCCTTGAAGGAAAAGGTAGAAAATGTGGTAGATTTAATACCCAAAATGTTGCAATGTACAACTCCTCCTAGAGTGTATTCCCTACACTTGAAGGAGTGAAATCTTTCCTTTAAGTTATCAAGGATCATTTCAGGTTTGATTCCTACTCTTGATACTCCACATGATTTTTTCCTAGCTTATCAGTTTTCCCCTCTTGATGTTAAAAAATTTTTATGTGAACTATACCTGAATAATTATGTTTTTTCTAATGATCATGATTGGAATCCCTTTTTGTATATTGGAGAACTCCATTTAAGGGCATTTATATCCTGGATTCAAATGAAATTAGTTGGGGGTAGCAGTATAGAAGTTACAGGGAAAGGGAATTCCATACTCCCTTGCCTCTCAGGACTGAATCTAGTAACCCTGGAGATATTTTATGGACATGGCACAAAATTCTTTACCACCCCAGCTACAAGGTTAGGATTATGCCTATTAGAGAAGAGACTTACAAGGAATATGAGAAGGTAGATGAAACCATGGGAAAATTAGTAATAGGATACTTAGCACAAAGGTGGAACCGTTTACCAGAAGAATTGAAACAAGTTGAACCCCACTCTTTATAGAACTATGTTGCAACATACAAAGAGTTTTACTAGTAAGGCATAGCTATAGAAAGCGAAAGATGGAACAGACTGGAGAACAAAAAAGGATTCTACTGGGATCCTAATTTAGAAACTGTAGAGACTCATGTGGGACAGCAGACAGTTGGTGACTTTAGGGCATTAACTAGGCAAAAGAATAATGCTCCTTCTGTTGGAGAACCAGCAAAATGTTAGGTTGGGGGAATGATGAGCTCAATTAATGGCTCAATTTTGATAAAGTTCATTACATATTTCTTGTGCTATCATAGACTTTGACACTTGGTTGTTGATATTTTCCTTAAAACCATAGACCTTGGCATAAGTTTATCTCTGTGACTTTAACGACATTATCATGCTATGCGAATTACCTATGTTGAATTTACAAGTGGTTGAATGAATGTTACTAAGGTAATTATAGATATACATTTTTTTGTGTTTTCTAATGTTATTGTGTAGGTTTCCACTAAAATATTGATGTCAACAAAGCCTACTATGTGGGAGAAACTCTTGCTAGCTGTCCAGTTGCCAAGAAGTCAAAGGAGGGAAAACTCCCATGGAGGGAAATTCCTAATTTGAATAAAAAGAATGTAACTACCTTTTTAATGGTCATATTTGTTGTTGAGAAAATCTAGGGAGTGTGTTGTGCTAGATTCATGTTGAAGCAAGTCTTCTTTGACCAATTTAGCGCATGCATAACTCCCTCCAACTTTTTCTATGCTTTCAATAAGTGGCATCCTCCTATTTTGATGGAGTCGACTGCCTAGGTAGTTAGGGTTAGTCAGTAGTTTTTCTCTCTATAAATAATGGTCAAATTCTCCTTTTAATAAGGTTGGATATTCTGAGTTTGTATTCATATTTTCCAGTTCTAGTAATACGGTCATATCACTGAGATGTTGTACTCATGCTTTGAAGAAATAATATGATATTTTGAGTTGTTGCATTTGAGATTAGTTTAAGGGAGACTCGCCCAAGGGGGGCCACTTGGTAAGAATTCCACCTATCTAGTTTAGAAGTTATTTTTGCTCAATAGTTAGTTTCAATTTCAGCAACTATTTGTTCTTGCAGGCATTGAAATTCCATTATGTGATTGTTCCTGTAGCCAAGGCAGAGAGAGTAGTTTCTTGTCTATTTGTTGAGATTGGCATTTCTATTTTTCATTTCTAGTCTGGTTGTTAATGCTTAGTGCAAATTTTGATTTATGCTCAATGTTTAAGTTAATTTCCTTCTAGGATTTTATTTCCAGCATTGTTTCTTTCCTAGTTTATGGATGATTGTAATGAATTCCTAGTGCACATATAGTGTTGGACCATTTCAAGTTTATGTCCTTGAGTTGGCAATTGAAATGCACCTTCATGATGAGTGAGATAGCTACTTAGTGCAGATGTTCAGTCTCCAAGTCATAGCTCTAAGGGCTTAGTTATTAAACCATTAGAGGATGCCAACAGAAGGTTTAAAGTGATGACTAAAGTGAAAAGTGATAGAATGATAGAAAAAGCAAGAGAAATGACTATGAAACAATAAGAACAAGAAAGGGGAGAATACAACTCATGAAGATTCCAATTTGCCAACAAGCTCTAGATGAACACGTACCTACACACAATTAGAGAATAAAAATGTTGGGGCTATATAGGGGTTTGCCATAGTCAAACCCCCACTTTGGTGTTTCCACCTCCACAAGCAGCTAGATAGATAGAGAGATAGAGATATGATGAATAAAATGATGTTGGAATGAGAATAAAACTAAACACTATGAGAGACACTATGCTATTCAAATCCAACAACAAAGTAATGTGAAAGTGTTACCACCCTTGACAAAAGGCACTCAAGGCCAATGAGAGAGGAATGAAATCCCAAAGCTATGGCAGAGTCAATGTAGCCACAACAATTCTGAAAGTAGACTCACAAGACACCAAGCTACAACTTCTATGGTAGATGTGTAGGATCTTGTGATTGTTGGAAACATGAAGCCAATAGTGCAACAAATAACTCAAATGTATGAAGATGATCAAATTGGTGTGTAGAAGTGTGTGGGAGATCAATAATTTCTAAAGAGATCAAGTGAAAGTGAATTATATCCATTTGAAGAAGCTTTGGGAGGGACATAGTTGTTCAAAGGTTGGTAGGAAGGCGCAGGGATGTTATGTTTCATCGCCAATGGAGAACATAACGCCTCTACAAATTTCAAAGGCAGGAATCCTATTAGGATGGTAGCACATCGCATGCATATTACTAATAGAAATTCCCCCACCAATACTAAAAACAAGCGCCAAGTGGATGGGGTACAAAATGAGGATGTGGAATTACTTGGTTGGATTTGATTTTTCTAAAGTGAAAGGTATAAAAGGGGAATTTTCAAGATAGTGCAAATTCGATCCTATACATTTTTCCCCCACTTTAGCAAACATGAGTGCTAATGAGTGTTCGGTAAAGTAGATCGAAAGATTTTAGAAATATATACCTGAACCATCAAGGAAGCAGACCAGAATCTGGCAAGCTCAAAAGTGCAAGGTAGGAAAATAACTCAAGTACTCTCTCCTAAGGAGGTTCGAACAAAGTGCACCAAAGGCCTACAAACCAATGATGGAAAATCTCACAGGATGCAAGCACTTCACAGGTCCTCAAAATTGCAAAGAAGGTACCTCTAGGTACTCTCTCCTGAAGGAATCCCAATGTGAGGGACTCCATAGAGTCGGATTGGAAAGTGGCTTCACAGGCGCACCTGCAAAACAACATGTAAATCCATAGACAAAACATGTTAGAAATCAAAAAGTAGCCATGTAGGAAAGCAAGAAGATAGTCATGTAGACAATCTAAAATTAAAGGATAAGCTTTCAAAGGGGTCCCTCAAGAACCCTTTAAAAGAAAAGGGGTCCACTCAAGGGACGCTCAATTTGAAAGTGTACAAGTATTTTTTGTAAATCAATTCAATATCAAGAAATCCTTTTGAAATATGTTTGTGTCATCAAGGAATTCGAAAGGAAGAAAGCCCCCTCATGAGGTGAAGGTCATAACTTCACTCGTAGGAGAGTTTTTCAAATTCTTTCTTTATGAACCCATGATGAAGGAAAAGTATTCCACTAGGGGTACTTGTTGAGGAATGCGATTTTTTGAAAAATATTTTGAATATATTTTTAAGAAAAGATTCATTGGCGACCGAATGTATTTTCTAAGAATCCAAGTGACATGATAGCCCCCCCTTGGGATGGTGCATTCCAAACACAAAAGGAACATGACATCCTAAGGAGAGAAAAGCAAGAATAAAAAAGTGATGTTGTGGCTCGCACAACATAATGAGATGTAACTATGGTAATGTTGTTGCACACATGAGGGACAACACATGAGCACCACAACATCATGAAACAAGCAAAGAAGATATAAAGATAAAAAATAAATGGAGACAATAACATCACAAGCAATGGATAGGGGTGGTCTAATATTTCAGGGTCAAAGCTGCTCATAAATATAGGTAAATACATATTATAGTATATAAATAAACTGTCATCAACCCCTTACTATGTCAAACCATATGAAGAAAGGCACGTGAAGACAAAATAAAAATTAAAAATTTGGTCAACATGGAAGAGAAGCCTAAATTCCCCCAAACACTTTGCATCGTCCCTAATTGTCGAAAATTAATACACAATAGAGGAAGAATGATGTAACAAATAGAGGAAGTTTTACGACACAAAAATACTCGTATATCCAAGTGCCTACAAGGGTGACAAGGTTCATCCAAGAACACATAACACAAGCATGGGGGAACATAATACACACACAATCTAGTCTATAGATAAAGAAGAGGCGCTCCCCTAGTCCTCGTCAACCAAGAAGTCATCGTTCTCCCAATCTAGATCATTGTACAGGGAAGGTGGATGAGCCTACAAGGGTGGAATATCAAGGGGGGAGCCCTCCGACCCTCCCACAACAAGAGATAAGGAAGAAGGCCCCTTGAGGTCTTCTCCACTCAATTCTTGTGGGGTGAACATCAATGACTTTGTGAAAATCGTTGATAGGGTCGAGACCTTGTCCATAGAATTAAGCATGCACTTCACAAGAGTTCCATGTGTTAACTCAATTGGAAAAAGAGGTGGCACCCAAGATCCACTATTAGGCTCACCCAATGACTTGAGATTAGTGACAAACTTTGAGGACGACGAGGATTCCTCCATCACTAGGATGGCACAAGCTAATGCAAAACCACCCTCTAAAGAAGGTGAGCCCTTCTTTTGACCCCCATTGCTAGAAGGGTCATCCTCCATCTTTCACTTTTTTGGGGGATGTGATATTCCCATGGACGAAGTAGAAGGTGCAAAGGAAGAGGAGAAAACCATGGTGGGCACCACCAAGGTATTCAACATATCCACAGGTTTTGAGAATGGTAGGATGTCTGGAAGGGACATCAGAAGGGTTATCTCAACCAAAGGATAAATAAACACTTACACCCTCTTCAGGTGAGGATTGCTTATGCTCGCAGCGAGAGCCAAAAGCAAGAATGAAACTAAAGGAACTGAAGTAGATGGGCTGGGAGAGGAGGACATAGTAGAAGGTGTCAAAGTAGGATTTGTTGGCTCCCCTTCCATCTTTTGCAAGGCAGCTTGCTCATTGGTCAGAGCCTTTCTATGATGCTTGTGCTCATGTGCAAGGCAATTTTTGTGACTTTGAGAGCTAGAAGGCAAGGGCTGAGAAGGGATGGAAGACTCTTGTTCAACCATCAAAGTATCCATCGCAGTCATTTCTGATGGAGGGAGGGACTCCTAGATGGGAACAGGAGGGAGATATTGAGAGGATGATGGAATGACAGTGGAGAGAACTAGCTCTAATTCCCCAGTAGTGGGCCTCTTCTCATTCACTACCCTAGAGGAAGGAGTAGCAGGAGGCTGTTGAGGCTGAGACATAGAGGATGCCCCATGGGGACCCTTTCCCTTACCATACACATTGGGTCGAGGTTCTGTGGGTAAGATAGGAAGGTCAGATACCTAACACTTGGCTTTCCACCAAGCGGAAACCATAGGACTTCTTATGCAAAAGCCAGGAGTAGTAACTGAAAGTTCTTCTATAGGGAGAGAGGTGGAGGCAGGGCCCTAAGCACAGGCAGGCTTCTCCTTTTCCTTTCGAGAGGAAGAGGAAGCTTGTTGAGTTGAACTACTAGGTGAGCCATTTTTGACTATCCTTTGGCCCTGATTTTGTACTTTACATAATTCTAGTAAAGTAGGTTTATCCTAGGAGGGAGCAAACCAAGCGAGGTGGGCCAAAAATGATCCAAAGAGTAACCCCCACGGTATACCAATGACTAGTATCCAATGTCATGCATAACATGCATGACACCTTCATGAGAGAACTTTAAACATTTATGAATAACGGAAGTGATTCCATTAATGGAAGCTAGCCATGGGATTCCCAACTTCACCTTGAACAAATTAGATTCTAGAATGATGTCAAAAGTTGTATCCACAACCCTAGGTCCTACTAGGACAGAAAGAGTTATAGAGCCATACGGCGTAAGAGAGAGACCGTCGTGCATATATATAATAGATTTCACTTTCTCATATTCCTCCCTCTGTAATGAATTTAGCCATAATATCTCCTTTGTAATAGCATTCACTTGACTAGGGGGGTCAACTAGGACTCCTGTCACAATGTTTCCATTGAGGCAGGTAGGAATGTATAGGGGAGAGGGCTTATTATTTAGAGGCAAGTCCTATGACATGAAAATCACATCTGGAGAACCAGTCATAGGTTGTGGGGGAGGAGTATGAGTGAATAAGACCACATTAACATATGTCGGGGCTTTAGGAGAGGCATCAAAAGGATCAATAATCAAGTTTGGGAGTGAGATGGAAACGGGTCCATATAAATCTGCAACTCGCTATTTTCCTTCACCAATGCGGTCCTGTATCTCATGAAGTAGGTGCATACAACACTCAGTATCATGCCTATGAACATGATGGTACTGGAAAAATTCATTTCGATCATACCAACCAGGATAAGGATCCTTCAAAGGTTAAGGATTTTCCAATGTTATAATCTTATCCTTCAATAACTTTTGAAGAATAGAAGAATAAGATTCAGATAATTTAGTGAACTTTCTATTGCACCTAAGGCCATGATCATTAGTTGTAGAAACTACATTTACAATAGACTTCCCTTTTCTTCAAATGGACATTATAGATTTTCCTTTAGAACGGGAGTGCGAGGAGGATCCCTTGAACTGAACTACCATTTTCTAGTACTCCCACAGTATGGCACACAAATGTGCAAAAGAAGGGTATTTCATGAAGGAAAATTCTCCTTCTAGGCTCACTGCAGGTTGCCTATAAATACCTTTTGCACGTTTGAGTTGGGTAGCGAGTATGAGATTTATGAAAAGAGTGCTTGGTATCACGTGATGAAATCAGTTATCTTCTCATGTTCTCCTTGCTTACATCAGATGAGATACAAAAATGTCATCTTCGGACTGATGTTAGCCTAGAATTGATGGAGAAATTGATTCAAAAACTTGTCAAATGAGAATATAGAATTGTCAGGCAAGGAACAGTACCACTCTAGTGTTGTATCCTTGAGAGATCAAGGGAAACGTTTAAATCCATTAGAGCATCATGGTGAACAAAATCTATGCACATCACATTGAAAGTGGATACATGTATCTATAGATTCCCTTTAGCACCATACTTTCAAAATTAGGAATCTCCATTCCTTGAGGGAAAGGAGTGCTCAAAATCATCACCAACAACAGACTATGTTGGGAGAAGGGCTGAAAGATAGGTTGGGAGGAGGCTTGGAGAGATTCTCTAACTGGTTTTGTATTTGGCCCATATTCTAAAGAAGAGCATTCAAAATAGGGTTTGAAGATGATAAAGGCCCAGTGGAACCTCCCCCAGAACTACCACCAGAACCACCTTTGTGACCACCTCTAGAGTCATCACCATGACCACCACCAAAGCTTCCACCATTGCCTCTGCTAGTTCCACCACCGCTATCAAATCCACCACCACTCATCCCACTAGAGCCTTCATCACTAAGGGTGGTAGGAGGGGTGAAACTAAAACCAAGGGGTATCCTACTCGCCTTGATAGTGTGGGGTTTCTCAAAAGTAGAGGAAACACTAATTGAGGGGCCTATTTTTTCCATGCATACAGGTGTGGTAAGCATTGAAACACCTATTTTTCTCTGATAGCCATTAAGCACGTCTCCTCGGGTAGTACTTGATCTAGTGTTATGCGAAGGGATGCATGCTTCGGTTAGATCAGTGAAGCCGTGCAAGAATTCTACACCCATCTGATCCTTTCCTAACATGTATCTCACTTCACTAACAATCCTAGTGGCTCTTATCATATTCGATGCTTTCTCCAAATGATTCATGAGGTCTAACATCCTGTTGTCTAATGCCAAAAGGTCTTTTTGTAAGAATGTGCATAGCCTCCTCTTCATCCATAGACAAAGCCATAGGGGATACTGGAGGAGTGGGTGCACAAGTGGTCTCATCAATGAAACCCATCTCATTTGTAAAGCCTCTAGAAAAACCAGTAGTAAAGTTGAAAGTGACCTTCTTTTCCATTTGCATGTGTTGCACACTTCTTCTAACAATGTACCCAGAGGTCATAGACTAGGTTGTGATGCTCATAAAAAACCAACAACACCCAAGTTTACAACAATCATCGAGTGCAAGAGAAAAATTCTCAACACAAAGAAATGGACAGACGTTGTTTCACGTCGAGTTCACCGAAATGTAGAGGGGGGCAAACCACACCAAGGCTCCAGGTCATGGAGAGTCGAGAGAAAAAGGCTTCCCTAGTCTACCTCAAGTTAGAAAAATGTTTAAGGTCAAGGATAGAGAATGAAGAGCACTCTCAAGCACTTCTATCACTCTACTTACCCAAGAGTTTTGGTGGGGCTAAATGAGCAGACTTTTGGAACCCAAATTGTACCTTGGACAACTCTCTACCAGAGGATAGCAGTGCAGGTCAAGAATGACAGTGTGACACACTAGCGTCTTAGAGGGGTGTTGGCATCTGTATAGACAGAAGGTACAAAAGTACAATAAAAGTAACAAGAATCTGCTGAAAGCTTAGCAAAGAAGGTTGAAAGTGATGACTAAAATGGAAAGTGATAGAATGATAGAAAAAGAAAGAGAAATGACTATGAAACAATAAGAACGAGAAAGGGGAGAATATAACTCATGAAGAGTCTATTTCAACAACAAGCTCCACATGAACACGTACCTACACACAATCAAGAGGAAAAATTTTGGGTATGTATAGGGGTTTTTCACTGTCAAACCCCCGCTTTGGTGTTTCCACCTCCACAAATAGCTGGATAGATAGAGAGATAGAAATATGATAAAGAAAATGATGCTGGAATGGGAATAAAACTCAACACTACAAGAGACACTATGCTACTCAAATCCAACAAAAAAGTAATGTGAAATCATTACCACCCTCGACCAAAGGTACTCAAGGCTAATGAGAGGAATGCAAGCCCACAGCTATGGTAGAGTCGACGTAGCTGCAACAACACTGAGAACAATAAAAAACACAACCTTGATTGATTTCTTATAATTGGGATGGGCTATTATTGGGATTTTTTCATTATATTACATATGGTAGTCATTTACTTGGGATTAATAACAATGGAAATCAATTATAGAGATAAGGATGAAATGATGGAGAGATGGTGTAGATAGTAGAGGGAAGAGACCAGGGGTTAGGATGTGTTTTTTATGGATGGAAGGGTTTAGGATGGGTGAGATCTCCAAGTGCTACATTTTAGATAAAGAATATTCCCCATGCTAGATGTCTTTATTTTGTAATCCATATTTTCAAATTCAACTATTTATTTCTGGAAGTTTATAGAGGAAGAGGAAGTGCATGTGTAGAGGGGGAATATTTTTCAATGGTAGAAATTTTGATTTGTTCAAAATGGATGTTAGGTGGTAGGGTATGCATGTTGTATAGAATGAGGAATCTAGTTTAATAGCTTAGATACATCAAGAGGTTTCCAAATCATGTTTCAATCATATTCCCCTATCCTTATTAAGGTAAAAAGTGGGAAGAGAGAATGGATTAAATTTTGGAGGGATAGATATGTATATGTAATATATGAGTAGTGATATGGTGAGGTAGATAGGATGGGGTTGATAGAATGAGATAGATAGGATGCGAGAATCTTTCCCCCAAGTGTATGGTGCATGCAAATAGTGGATTTACATTATATATGAGAATAATTTTTCATCATGGGACTTTTCGAAGATGTTATAGGAATGGTATTCACTATTGGATACTCTTTCTCTTTAATTTTTTACTTTTTTAATTTTTTATCTTTTTCTTTATGAATATTTTACTTTTTGTTTTTTGTAGATTTTCTAAATTTTAATTCTTTTGGGTGTTGAGAAAGGGTGGATGGGGAATAGGGATTTATATTGTGGATTCTCACACTCAAGTATATAATTTCTACATGGTGACTTGATAATATCCTTTGCTTGATAATTATTTCAAATAGATTGTATCAATTGGTGTTGTGATTATATACTTTGGTAGAGATCTTGTTGATTACTAAGTTGGATTCTCTTAAATGTAAACATGGTACCATTGTATACCTAATGTTTTAATGCATCATCAAGAGAAGTGGAACGAAATTTGGATGGAGGATTATGGGGATTAGGTAAAATATTGAATTAAAGGTTTGTGATATGTTGGATAATTGATTGGAATATGATAAATGGGTGGATGAAAGGATGAGATGTTTAAGGAATGAATAAATTTCATGGGAATAAGGGGGATAGAGATTAATAGGTGCATGTATTCTAGGATGGTCATTGAATCCTTGGATTAGGATATGAGATTTTAGATGTGGGAATTTAGACAAGGGATTTCTAGATTGTCAATTTTGGGATTTAGGGTTTAGAGTGTTTAGAGAGAGATATTTCGATATAGATGGAGGGATTCAATATTGGGATGGAAGATAAGGATTTTTGGATTTGGCAATGGAATTAGCTTTTAGAGAAGTGAATTTTGATGCTCCAACTTGATTCATTACTTATTTATGCTTCCTCTTTGATTGTTGGGTATATGTGGTATTTTTTATCAATTTTTATTTGGTATTGCATGCCAATAAATTATGAAATGGTGATCCATGGATTCTTGTAGTTCTTTGCTTCATATGGTTGCATGTATATAAATGAATTTTAAAATTAATGATATGGTCACATGTGTAGATATTATGTTGAAATTTCATGAATTTAGTGATGGCTTCTTCATTTTGGAATAAGTCCAATGATTTTTGTGTTGGTTGATCCTATTTATGGGGTAATGGATGGTAAAGCTTAGTGATAGGGATAGTGGTATTGATTAATGGGGTGGTTTTAGGGGTGATATCGATGATGGGGTCAATGAAAGGGTTTATGAAAGAAAACTTTCAATAAAGGTAAATGTAAGGAACTTTTTGGGATGTTGGAAGAAGTTTCATTAAGATTCATGGAAGTGTTACCAAATTTTTTACCATGATATCTATAGCTAAGGCCCTAAACTCTTTTAATTTATTTTAATTGTACAAGATCTAAGATTCTATGCTCTTTGTTTCCCTAATAATGTATTCTTTGATAGATTTGATTAAGAATGGGCTACTTATTTCTTGGGAATAAAGATGTAAATCCATTTTTCAATGGGTAGGGATTGGTGGTAATTATATTTTTCCCAATGGCGAGAAAAAAAAATTATACAAAGATACATTTATGCATGCTTTGAAGTAATACCTTGACATAGCTATATTTTCTTGGATGATATGAAAGGGAATTAGCATTCAAATTTGATATTCCTATTAGCAATTAATATATGAATAGACTACTTGAGTTTCATACATAGATGAGGGTGCAGTCTTTAAAGTTTATGTATTTTGGATTTGGTGAAATTGATGGACCTATGAATAGGGTGGAACTTTTTTTCCCAAATTGGTAGACTTGTAAAAATAATGGTGCTATGTGGGCTTGTTGTAAGGTTTGAAACCCTAAACTATCTCACAAAAATAAATAGTAAATCATTTTCACATAAATATAGAAATGAAATGAAACATTTTCAATATATACAAATAACATATTACATCTCATGTGTAAAAGTATCTAATCTAGAATATTAAGTACAAGAAATAAGGTGCATCATCACATGAAGTACTATCTAGTCAAGTATTATAGAGTAAAATCTATAATTTATGCAAGAATATACTCGGGCTGTCATTCCCATCTAGTCATAACAATACAAGAAAAGATATAAAAGAAACATAATCACTAGTCTATGGTCGCCACTAACCACAATGGAGATCCATAATCCAAGAGATGAGAACATGGATCAAGTGATTTTCTACCCAACCATGAAGCTTATGCTTCTCCAAAATTCATCCTAACACGAAGAATACCCAACCTTGCAGAAGAAGCCTAGTAACCTGGAAATGGTTGGCAGGATGGAATTGATACAACCTAATATATCTACATGCATTGCACATATGAACATGTTATGCCCTACTATCAAGATATGGCAGAGAGAATAAAATAGCATCCATCTATTTCAATGGTACACATAGCTTTGGAAAAATTAATTAAACCATAAACGGTAGGTAGATCTAGAAAATAAAATCTACTCCCCTCTATTAGTCTATATTCATCACCCATCCCAAAAGGTAAAACCAAATCATATATAGAATAAAACTATTTTCCTCATAAAAACAATATATCATGCATATATATCCAATGATCATAAAAATAAATTATAACCCTTTTCTTTTCATACAAAATTATTATATGAAGGTATTTTGTTATTTCAATCTTTTCATGCATGATGATGGTTAAATGTGTAATTGACATGCAATTTGGTTATGCAACTTGACTAGATTGGAATGCAACTTGATCTCTAACTAAAGATATTTCGCAATTTCATACAATATTTAATGCATATAAAATGCTAACTAATCTTTAATTGTTGAATTTGATGATTGAACTCCACAACACCTAGAAATCACCTGCAAGCAATTATCCTATCACAAAAGAAAGATCAAAGCAATTTATTTTTTACGCCACCAAGAGAGAAAATATTGAATCCAAAAGAGCAATTGATTTGCTATGTATTACCCCAAATGGTTCTAAATTAATGATTACAATGAATGTGCAAGCTTTATAAAAGCATGCAAAAGAAAACCCTATATGAGGATTGCATTAGATTGTGAGAAGTGTCTTAATCTCATGCAATGGGACAAATAGACCTATAATTAGCCCAATTGAATAAGCACTCCTAATTTTAGCTTAAGTGAACTAAAGTAATAAGGGACTCAATAATTAATTAATGAATAATTAATTATCAAGTGATTATCCTAATTACTCCAACACCCCCCTTAAGATCAACTTAGGGAGAAGCTATAAAACCCTAATGTAGAATGCAATGATGGATGCATGGATGGGTCCCAGATACAAGTCCTAATGAGGTACCCATGTACAAAATAAATGAAACTCTCATAACTAGATAAACGAAGAAAACCACATAGGAAAAACTCCTCTCTGAAAGAGAGAAAAGGAAATGACTGCACTAGTGAAAGAAGTATAGAAGGAGGACTCAATGTGACCCCCAAAGAATGGATTTTATCATACAAGTACAATAGATGTCCCCCCAATAGGAGAGATAAAATAAGGATATGAATCCTCCCCATAAAGAAGTAGCTCCTATGTCAATGATGAGCATCTAAAGATAGAATATGATCCACTACCTACAAAATACATTTCTCCCCGTAGGAAGAAGTAGATCCATCAGTGATTGGAGAAGCCAATCCAAAGAAATGGGTGAATCAGGAATCCAAATCCAAAGGATGTGTGCCTCTAAAAATTTCTCGCGTATCTACATGTCAAAAAGTAATGATGTCGATCCAAGATCCTTTGAAGACTGATGTAGAATAATTTTCAAAGGTGATGAAGATGGTAAGCCAACAGTGATGATATGGTTTTCAATGAAGAGGAGATGAATGTCCTCAAAATAATCCTCTAGATCTATAATATAGTACTCCACAAACAAGGATGGTATGTCTGCAAGATATGAATCCCAAGTAGTTGTGTCTAGAAGATGTATGATGTCCCGTTGCACTAAATCAATATGGTCCAAAGATGTGGCGATGTCAAACTGATCAGGAAGAATAGAAAATGTTGAAGTAGTCTTGATCTGAAGAGTGGGAACATAAACAAGTCTTTAAACCATCAAAACATGCAATCTACCTATGATGTACTCAATCTCCTCTAAAGTATCATCATCAAAGGGTATCGAATCTGCATTTGCAAGAGGGATGAGACAATCTACAATAGGATACTCTATGTATGGAGAGATATGAGTGCTTCCATAGATCTCCCAAAGTTGTTTCCAAAGTGTGTGGGGACATTCAATTTCTGATACAACACACATAGTGTCAAGATCAACACTAGAACCCGTAACCCCTACAATATGATCTTTGATGATGCCCCATGCTGATAAACTCCCTGGTGTGTCTAGTGTAGGTATGAGGCCATACAAATAAGGAAAAAATATCAAGACACCTGAGATGTGCCAAGATGCCATTTCGCCAAGCTGCATAGTTATCCTTATCCAAGCTGATCACAGAAGGATGAACAAAAAATCCTATGATACTCACTCAAATGAAAAAAATAGATCTACTAAAACCTCGATATTAATAAAGTAGATCAAAATATGTCATCTCATGCAAACATATCCTTTCCAAGTGCCAAGATTTCCAAGTAATTAAGAAAAATGTGAAAACATAAAATACTAAATAAAATTTACCTAGGTCATATTCTGGAAAAATTGCATGAATAGATCTAAAGAGCTCTAAAATACCTTTCTGACACCACTTGAATCAAAAATTGGAGATACAGGGAAAAATTTATGAGCTTGAAAGCACAAAATGAAGATCTAACTTTGATTGAGAATAATAGGAACCAGTAGAAAAATATGATGATGAAACATACACCAATATCTAAAGTGCTTAGAACTAGCTTTCTGATGATATCTTGTTTGCCCGATTTTGATGCCATATGCTCAAGTTATGCCAAAAAGAAAAAAAGGTTGCTTTAAGGAAAATTAGGGCTAGGAGGGAGCTTGGAGGGGTCGTACAGATGACGTTATTGATTCATGGCACTAAATTTGACAACCATCATGAAGAATATTCTTGAAGTATTCATTTTCATTGAAAAAAAACCCTACTAGAAAGATTTTTAAGTTGTTAGGAAAATGGGAATTTAAGGTAGAATAAGGGAATATTCCCTTTTGCACTAGAGTCGTCAATTTCTTTTTGTTGCAATATAATTTTATTTTGGTCATTGGATTGAAATGGTTGAATTTTTTTATTTTGCAGGTCGTTGTACTTACTTGTCGGTAACTTTAGCCACCATCAAGGAGAATTTCCCAACTAATGAAAAAGGTTGTCAGACCTTTGTTTGTTGTTAGAAAGCTATAGAGCCTATCGTGATAGGCACGACCCTGCTGTACAAGGGACGGTGCCTGCATGGTAGGTGTCAATTTCTTTATTTTGATTTTTTATTTTGAATCAAAATTTCTAATTTTTATTTTTGAAAGCTTTTTTATTTTATTTTTGATATATTTTTTATTTTCTTAGGGAAAATTTAAAAAAAACTAGAGATTTTTTTTATTTTCTAGAAAAAAGATTGAAAAAACTAGAGAAATTTGAGAACCATTGTATTTGATTGGGGCATGTTAGTAGATCTAAGAAAATTCCAATGCCTAGATCTGTGAACCCTGAAAAAAAAAAAATTTGCAACTCATATTTGAGTGAATTAGAAATCAATCCTTATGTTTTTAACCATTCTGGATGCAACAGTGATGCTCGTTTTTCCCTAGGCTGATACAATTTTTCCCTTAAGGTTGGATCTCTCATAATTCAGATAGGAAGCTACAGATCTAAAGCTCTAATACCATATTGAAGTTGATGATTGAACTCCACAACACCTAGAAATCTCCTACAAGCAATTATCCTATCACAAAAGCAAGATCAAAGAAACTGATTTGCTATGCAACCAAGAGAGAAAAGATTGAATCTAGAAAAACACTAATATGTGCAATGTATTAACCTAAATGGTTCTAAATTAATGATTACAATGAATGTGCAAGCTTTATAAAAGCATGCAAAAGAAAACCCTAGATGAGGATTGCATTAGATTGTGACAAGTGTCTTAATCTCATGAAATGAGACAAATAGACCTATAATTAGCCCAATCTAATAAAAAAAAAAACTCCTAAGTTTAGCGTAAGCGAACTAAAACTTAATAAGGGACTTAATAATTAATTGATGAATAATTAATTATCAAGTGATTATCCTAATTACTGGAAAACATTAATGTCATGCAGGTTAAATCCATAAGAAACTAGTTCATGACCTATGATGCATATTGTATACTACTATTTAAATTTGTTGATTTTACGAAACAACATAGAGGTTTCATAATAGCAACAAAGAATTCATATATGGTTACAATCAAGATCTGTTCATTAACTTCAAGGGTATAATAAACCCATAACATATATATTGAAATTTGATATGCATAAGTGTTATTTCTACATTATACATAATAATCAACACATAGGTTTTTATATTAGTCATAGATATTTCTAAAACATGGTTTATTATATGGTTTAAGTGTTACCATTCTTAATTTGTTGAAAAAACCTACCATTTACATATGTTTGAAAATTTCTAAATCCTTATCAATGGTGGTGCTTATATACATATCAAGCAAATATTGCATTCCTTAGGGTGACACCTCATTTGGGCATTGTGCTAAGAGTTAACGAGCCTTGTCTTTATTTCCTCTATTTGATATGAGGATTCTAATGCAGATCTAATTCACAGATAACACTCATTTTTAATTTCATTATTTATTAAATTAGGTAAGCTAAGGGTTGAATAAAATCATGCTTGGAGGCCCGTAAGATCCTAGATCTTGAATATCAACTATATTAAAAAAATTCAGACATAAATTTTTATGATGACTATGGCTTAGATCTTGAATATAAACTTAAAGAAAGTTATACATATAAATTTGAATAAGGTGAAAATACAGAAAAATATATAACCGTAGCATTACACATATAATTATTTCAAAAGAGAATGGCTTTAAAGCCTACCTATCAAGTGTTGATTCTTGGTTAAGGTTTGAGAGATTTTGAAGAATATTGAAATGCATGCTAACTCCTCAAATCTACTTAGTTACTCTAATGCCAATCCTCCTCATTTGTTGCCAGTAATGATCACAAAAAAATTGTGTATTTCCTCTTTGTTGAGCTCTCTTTTAATGGTTTTCCATATTTCCATGAAAGTTTTCAACTCCAAGTGGAGTATCTTTTTATTTTTAGAATTGAACTTTCCTCCTCATGCCAGGATCATGTGATTTATCATGCAGATCATCTGAATTTAAAACTTATTATTTTTTATTTTTTTCTTTTTAATAGTAAACTATTTATGTATTCCTATATATAAATAATGATATCATTATTATATATAAATATATATAATTATAAATTATGTGATTTATCATTATCAAATATTTGAAAATAAAATATTTAATCCCAATTTTAAATTAATTTTCACAAACAAAAAAACTATTTAAGAAAGTCATTAGTTAAATTGTAATGCACAATAGGAAATGATGTATTCATGATAACACAATGCATAATATAATCATTCATAATGCAAGATGAATGCAACTATATGAGTGTGTGCACATGATTTCCATAATGCAGACTATTGTTGGGTGGCTAGGTCATCTCTACCTCAGCCATGTTCTCACCTTTAACCTATTCATGCACTCATTTACACTCGCTATCTCATCAAAAGGTTAGCTCATAAAACCATAATCAATAATTAAAATATTCACACCATAATAATTCATCATCATTTTAATCACAATATCATGCATTTTAAAGATAACATCTAATTTATCATCCACCAAAAACACATTAGTATATGCTTCAAACTCATATTGTTCAATGGTCTCATCTAGTTCCATTTATTATCAAGTAAAGTTTATGCAAGAAAAATCAAGATGTGACACTTGTGCATTTTTGTTTATGATCCTTTGTGAATAGTCCTTGAAGAAAATCCATGAAGGTGACATTATTTGATTGATGTTTGCATTGATGGAGTGGGTTTGAACACAAGTATTTTGAGGATGAAAGATTTAGATAGAAGGTTGAGGCTACAAGGCACTCACATGAGGTGGGGATCTTAAAAATGGATGGGAAATAATGGCCTTGGATTAAAGAGGGGTTTGAAAAAATGTAGAGAAATGTGAAGATCCTATGGAGGGGGAAAGAATAGAGTGTGGTCTTTAGCATGCTAGTAGAGTAGGGGAAAGAAAATAGACATGAGAAATATCTTGTGAAATAATATAGGAAGAAGACACATACATGATGAGAAGAAACTAATAGAGGTATACAAAGCACACATGAAAAAATAGAAAGGTCATGGGAGGGGAAAAAGTAGGGCACATTGTAGGATGGAGGAAAGTGGCATGTGTAGATCCCATTTGAGAAATCAAAGAAGTAATGGAAGAATATTTAGGTCACACATGAAAGAAAAAAATATAGAAAGGGGAAACTAAGAGAGAAAGAGTTTGTGTGTAAAACTAAGTAGTTCATGTAGGTGAATAAAAAACAAGGGATGATTTAATCCTATTTATATATATAGTTTGTTTTCAAAGTCTAGATGATTGTAAGAATTATATTTATAGCATATATAATAAAGATAATTTATGTTAGTTTTTCTCTAAATTCTATGTATGGTATTTTTTTATATGCACGAAGGTCATGAGTCTCTTGTGAATGGTTTGATGCATCTCATTTCCACTCATTGTTGTGTTCATTTCTTTCTTGTGTGAACATGTGGGTTAATGCCTCACCTTCAATAAATAGATTGACTAAGATCATGTGTTGTTGCACATACATTGGTGTGTTATTGCAAGTCTAATCATATCAAAGGTAATTTTGTTCCTTTTATGTTGCTATGTATGTGCTTGTGTAAGCCTTCCTACTCATCTAGGCCATGCTCTATGACTACTTATTGTCACTTATCAAATTTTTAGATTGTATCTCAAATAGATGTATGACATGATTACTAAATAGTAGTTGTTCAAAGGGTCTACATGTTAAAAAAAATCAAAAGTTCTACCCCTGCTTTTTTACTTTCTTTGGCATATATTTTTAATTTTAGAAGTCAAGCCTAGAGTTTATTATATGCATGTTTGTCAACATTAAATAATCTATCTATGATGTTTGACCTTTTTCTTCATATTCTTGTGTGAGAAACATCTATCAATCTTGTACATCTAGTGCCATGTGGATCTTGGCTTTCATTGATTTTTATCTAATTGACTTAGGAATTTATCCTTTTATCAAGTCCTAGCATTCAAATTTAAATATGGTGTGCTTGAGTTAACATGTAACAACTAGTTGAAAACAAGTCACCTTCACCCCATATGATTAGATTTTGTTATGAAAATGGGGACTAAATCCACCCTAACAATCCTAACCTAGTAATAGGGCCACCCAAGTAATCGTGATCTAGGACTAAGAACATAAAGTTTAAGTGTTAGATCTAAATGAGTAAGAAATGAGAACTCAAGTCTAATTTAGATTCAAAACACATTGACCTTTGTATTAAAAATAAAATTTAAATATCAAACTAAATTACATTAAAAATAAATAGTAAAAAAAATCCAAAACAAATGAAAAAATACTAGAAATATACTTTTGACCTTTAAACTCTTGTCTTATCTACTTAATTCATTATCTTATCTACTTAATGATGTATTAGAGATCTAATTTTCACCTGTAATCCCTTTATCTTATCTAATTATCAAAATTTTAAATTTTTAACTTCATGTCTATTTGAGCTTAGTCTTTTTATCAATTTCATTTAATATGGAGGCAGAATCTTTGAAAACATTGCAATGCAAAGATAATTAATTGTTTAAGGTAAATGGGAATAGATCTAGGTATTGAATTATGTCGTATCATCAAACGACACATGGGAGCAATCATCATCAATGTTTCCCATTTCTTTTGGTTTTTCTTTATTTTTAGTTATCAAATATATTATCAACTGCAAAAGAGAGGCAAATCTGTCGAAGCAATCCTGTTTTTTCTTCTTTTTAATTAGAATTTAGTGTAGTAAAGACCAGGTGGGGTCTTCTTCACATGGAAACCCTAAGATTTGTAGACTGTCAATTATGTATTTTTCCAAGTGACGAGATGGACACTGATAGCCAAATTTTAGATGGGCTCCTTGTTCTATGGGATTTCAATCCTCATTCTCACCTCCATCTATTTTCAAACTGGATTCTCCTCCACAACAATGTTGAGAGTGCATTATTGTGCTTATGTAGAATACTTGAATCGCAGTGTAAATGTAGCAGAGTTATACGAGTCCATTAAACGTACATTGCTACGGTGGATTCTCTGGTGCAGACACAGACAGCCACTTACGTACCCACCCAATTCTAGTGGTCCCCACCTGCCTGTCTTTACCTTAACCATTTCCCTCTTCGATTAAAGAAGCATGGCCGATTTCTTTTTCACATTTGTTGGTTTTCAGGAGAATTCTGTGAGAGCTTTTGTTGTCTTGTAATTATATAGTCAATCTTCTCTTGTCTATAAAACTTACCATTGACAGACTCCTGATAGGTTAACTGGTGATAGCTCTCAGTATAGTGAAGTTTTGATCGTTCTGGTAGCTTTGAGAGAAGGTGAAGAAAATACCCATTGTTTTCAGGGCTCTGGGAGCTATGAACATGGATGTCAGAGGAGAAAAAAGGAAGCTGGAATTCGTCCGTTCAGAAAAGGAGAAGATTTCAAAGATAAAGATTAAAGATGGGAACGGAGATGAATTGGAACAGTTTTTAGCTTTGTTGGACAGGATTCAGCAAACGAAGAAGTTGTTTCATCAGAAATGCATGGATCACTGTTGTACAGAGGATATATGCAGGGAAGAGCACTCGTGCAAGATGCCCATCAAGAATATGTCTCCATGGAAGCCATCGTTCCAGTGGGAGGATTTTTGCAAGGGTGGTATAAACAATGGGTGCCCTGGAGAAAAGGATTTGGTTTCTCATACAACTAACAACGCAGACAGATCAGTTGAAATTTGTAGACAGGGTGTTGGATCCGGTAATCATGTTAAGGTTTGGTCTTCTGATGAATATGCAGTTATTGATCTGAATGTAGAGGCCACTCCATAAGGCAAAGATCCGGTAATGTTCCAGTCATTTCCTTAGGATAAAGAAAACAAATACTTCTGTTATAAGCATGGATAGAAAATCCTTTTTCTTGTAAAGAACTGTCATCAATTAGTTAGTCATGTTATGAGTTGTATTCAGTACACTTCTATTTCTCTTTATAAAGCATCTTATCTTTTCTTATATTTTAGGGAGTTATATTTATAAGGCATCTTATCTTTTCTTATATTTTATATTTTAGGAAACTTTGTCATTATATGACCATCCTTTGCCTCTTATAATATAGGGAGTTATCATTTTACGATTATTCTTTTCTCTTTCAATAATGATTTAATTTCTTTCGCATTAAGATGACTTTTAAGTTTTACTTTTTTTTAATAAATGAAAATCATATTTTTTGAGTTTTTATATTAACAAATAGTGGACCTATGGGATCAAAGTTCACATAGTTCCGATCTCTTTTTAAGGGTGATTTATATCATTGACATTCTAATTGTTTTTTTGGGTTTTGAGGATTATAGTGTATACTAATTTTTCTAGGTTTAAAACTTCCAATGTGATGCTCTTTGTTTCTATTTACTAAGTGCGAAAAATTATATGTTCAACGTAGTTTAATAGTATAATTTATTAAATCAAAATATTAAGATATGACAAGACTTAATGAGCAAGGCCAAGGTTTAGGATAAAATTGTGTTTGAGATTGGGCATCATGTATTTAGTCAATTATGTCTTCTATATGTAACCTTAGTTTAAAAGTATAATATCTTAAATCAAAAATATTAAGATATGACAAGACTTTATGAGCAAGGGTGGGGTGTGGGATAAAGTTGTGTTTGAGATTGGGAATTAGGTATTTTTTCAATGAGGTCTTCTATATGTAACCTTATTGATTAAGATGAGTTAATTGAAGGATCTTTTACTATAAAAAGTTAAGGATTTTTATATTTATATGATTTGAACATCATTTCTATTAAAAATGGTAGAGCAAATACAAAAAAAGCACATCAAACCATTATTGCTTAATAAAACATTAAAAAAATGATTAATGATTCATCGGGTCATTTAGAATGTTCATTGCAAATGCTTATAAAGCATTGCATTCTTGTGAATAACCATCCCAAATTCCTTTATATAAATAACTCCCTAAAACTAACAACTAACTATTAACTAATTTATTATATGTAAACCTTAATTTCCTAACCCCCCCTTAAGGTTTATATAATGGATAAACAAAAACAAAAAGAATAATGTATCAGCATCAACCCAAACTTCTTTGTCTAGGCAAATTTTTTGATTATCCAACTATGCATCAGCATCAACTCAAAATCCTCATGTTTGGGCAAATGTTTTGATTATCTAACTCTATATCAATATCAACTCAAACTCCTCATGTTTGGTAAAATATTTCGATTAACTAAAATTTACTTGTGAATCGAGGCAAACTTCATTATTCACAAGAAAATCACTAACCAACACTCAACTATCTATAGTCAATTTGTGAATTCAACTATCCACATACTGACAACTCACCAAGTTTGTGGATTCAACTATCCACAAGCCAACAAATCACCAAGTTTGTCAATCAACTATCCACAAACCAAAAAATCATTGTATGCCCGCTCTTTGCTCCTAAAAGGGCTAGAGATGGTGTAGATGTTTCTCATGCTAGACATCATCTTTGAGTGAGAAGATAGCTCAAGATGATTAATGCCTCCAACCTCTAATAGGACCCTATTACACTCTATCCACTTGATGTCTTATATGAGCCTTTGAAAGCATTGTGAAGTGTATCATTGATGGTAACATGAATACAATCATCATGTGAAGTAGCCATGTGATATATGACTATATGCAAAACAATTAATTTCAACTTCCAACACCCTTATAAATATTTCCTTTGAAAATTTAAACTTTCACTTCCCTTATATCTCCAAAAAATAAATTGCTCTCCCTTTACAAAACTAAGCCTTCGCACCTTTTTTTTACAAATTTTTATGGTGCTAAATGATCGAAAGGGTTTAAGCCAACACCTCTAAATTTAAAATATTTTTTATACACCACAATCAGCCAACTCTTTCATATCATGTATTTTAAGTGAGCAATACATATAATCTTTCAAATATTATTTCATGATTAATGATTCATCATATCATTTACGATGTTCATTACAAATGTTTATAAAACATTGCATTCTTGTGAATAGTCACCCCAAATTCTTTTATGGGAATAACTCCCTAACACTAACAACTAACTATTAACAAATTTATTGTATGTAAACCTGAATTTCCTAACACATTTCTTCATATTTGAAAGTTCATCTTGATTTGAGTTTTAAAATATTATAAATAAATCATTTTTCTGGAGTATACTTCAATCTAGTGGATTGAAGTTATTGATGGTTCAACCAACGAGTATATGGCAAGGATTGGATTCTTATTTATAGATTATCATTTGGATGGATTTAAAAAAAAAAAAAATACTAATTTATAGACTTGAAAGAGTTACATAATGACTTCCATATGACTAATGAGAATATAGCAAGTATTGGATTCTCAGATAGATGATTGTTCTGGTATTATAGTGTTACAATTATAATTATATAGGCTATCGTCTCTGTATAGAACTTACCATTGATAGACTCCTCATACGCTAACTAGTGATAGCTCTCAATATAGTGGTGCCTTTGAGAGAAGGTAAAGAAAATACCCATTTGCTTTCAGGGCTCTGAGAGCTATTAACATGGATGCCAAAGGAGAAAAATGGAAGCTGGAATTCCTCTGTGCAGAAGAGGAGAAAATTTCAAAGAGAAAGATTAAAGAAGAGAATGGAGATGAATTGGAACACTTTTTAGCTTTGTTGGACAGGATTCAAGAAACGAAGAAAATGTTTAATCAGAGGTGTATGGATCACTGTTGTACAAAGGATATATGCAAGGAAGAGCACTCGTACAAGACGGCCATCAAGAATATGTCTCCATGGAAGCCATCGTTCCAGTGGGAGGATTTTTGTAAGGGTGGTATAAATAATGGGTGCCCTCGAGAAAATGATTTGGTTTCTCATACAATTAACAACACCGACAGATCAGTTGAAATTAGTAGACAGGGTATTGGATCCGGTAATCATGTTAAAGTTTGGTCTTCTAATGAATATGCAGTTATTAATCTGAACGTAGGGGCCACTCCATAAGGCAAAGATCCAGTAATTTTTAGTCATTTACTTAGGATTAGGAAAACAAATACTGATGTTATAAACATGGATAGAAAATCCTTTTTCTTGTAAAGAATTGTCATCAATTAGATAGCCACGTTATGAGTTGTATTCAGTTATACTTCTCTTTATCTTTACAAAGCATGTTACCTTTTCTTATAATTTAGGAAGTTGTCTCTGTAAAGCATCTTATCTTTTCTTATAATTAAGGAAGTTATCGTGTTATCATTTTATGATCATCCTTTACTTCTTATAATTTAAGAAGTTACCATTTTATCATTATCTTTTGTTCTTCAATAATTATTTTATTTTATTTTTTTTGCATTAAGATGGTTTTTAAGTTTTACTCTTTCTCTTGATAAATGATAATTATATCTTTTAAGCTTTTATATAGACAGATATTGTCTATGGGATCAGAGTTCACATGGTTCCAATTTTTTTTGAAAGGTGATTTATATAGTTGTCATTGCAATTATTCTTTTGCATTTTGAGGATAATAATATAAACTAGTTCTTTCAAGGGTTCCGATTTTTTTTAAAGATGATTTATATAGTTCTCATTGCAATTGTTCTTTTGTGTTTCAAGGATTATAGTGTATAGTAGTTCTTTTGGGTTTCGAGGATTATAGTGTATAGTACTTCTTTGAGGTTCAAAACTTCCAATGTGATGCTCTTTGTTTCTATTTACTAATTGCAAATAATTATAAGTTTAGTGTAGTTTAATAGTATAATTTCTTAAATCAAAATATTAAGATATGACAATACTTTATGAGCAAGGCTAGGATGTAGGATAAAGTTGTGTTTGAGATTGGGCATCAGGTATTTTGTCAATAAAGTCTTCTATATGTAACCTTACTAACTAAGATGAGTTAATTGAAGGAGATTTTATCATAAAAAAAAGTTAAGGATGTTTATATTTATATGATTTAAACATCATTTCTTCATATTTAGAAGTTCGTCTTGATTCTAGTTTTAAAGTCATATTATAAATTAGTCATTTTTGTGGAGTATATTTCAATCTTGTGGATTGATGTTATTGATGGTCCAACCAACAATGAGTATATGGCACAAATTGGATTCCTATTTATATATTATTATTTGTATGGATATCGTTAATGGTTATACGACTAATGAGCATATAGCAAGTATTGGATTCTTAGATAGATGACTTTTTTTTGGTATTATAATGTTACAAAAAACTTGGTTTAAAAAAATATTGTATCAACCATACCTTCAAGCTACCTTAAATTGATCTAAGTGTACTTTAATTCTCCTAATTAATCTTTAGCCAATTTATTGAAGGTTATAATATCTAATTTATTTTCCATAACTACATTTCAAGTCCCAAATAAATCAATCAATCCACTTTAACCATTTACATTAATAATAGATTAAGTATAAGTTCACTACAAGTTAATAATAGATTAACAGAAAATTAGAACAAAGTAGTTACAAGTTATCCATAGATTTGTAATGGGTATTAATATATTGATACATGTTTCCAAGAGAGTGCAATTTCTTCATAATGTAATATAAATAGAATTCTTTTGTGCTAGAGATGATATATTCTAAAGAAAAAAATTCCAACAATTTCACTTTTGATTATCATAGATCACAACTTGTAGCAATATAATAATTTCTTAAATGTGATCATGATGTTGCAAATAAATTAGGAAATTACAATGCATTAGGATGTTTTAAGTTTTCTAGTGATCCATATAGCCCATCAATCATAATTAAATAATATGGCATATAAAAGGTGTTCTTGAGTTCAAGATTCTCTTTTCAACTATAATACAAATATCTCTAAAATACAATCATAAATGACATTAGTTAAGAATCTATCAATTAGTGCCAATACAAATTATTTAAATAGTCTACTTATAGATACAACATGATCACTTCATGAATGAACAAATCCAACTAGATCTTTATTCTTATGTAGAATTAATGTAATAAATTACCTACTAGGTAATGATAGCATAAAATGAGCCTAACCATGGACCACCACCCTTCCCTCTTTCTAAGACTATGAATGGAATAGAATTATGGATAATAAAATCTTATACAAATGGTTTCATAATGCATTAAAATACATTCATATTATATTTACATCCAACATGATAGATAAAAGCATCCACATGTAACCAAAGTATTCCAATATTAACACTTGGCTAGACAAATTTATCATAGTATGAATCAAGTGTTCAAAGAAGTAATAGTAGAATAAGCTAGATACGTCATTCCTAAATAGTTATAATCACATAGTTTGTTTGGTTCAACTATAATATCTAGAATAAGAGTACTAACTTGTCTCCATCCTTTCTTGCATTTTAGTTTGAAACCATTATCTAAACCTAGTAGACCACTCAAATCACTATACCCAAGTTACCAAAAGATAACATGAAAATTTATATGTGTTTCGTCCTCAATTTCTAGATTTATAACACATACTACCTACATATATAGATTTTTAGATGCAACAATCAATAATCACAAGGTAAGCATGTTTAGGTAAGTAAACTACCCCACAATCCATCACAAGCACAAGCTTTGAGGAATCCTAACCATTCTATAGTCGCATGGACTAAAGTGCACTATAATCCAACTATATAACCCTTTACAAAATTAACATTCAATGGCTTAAAGCATAGCATAGTATATTGAATCCAAGAGTCTATAGATTTTGTACTAACATTATAAATAATAACAAATAAACTCAATAATTGCATTAAAATATGACTATGCTGGTGTAGGTTTTTATTTTCCTAGTTGTATAAGTTATTTTCCCTTAGTCCTAAGTTTTTCCTACATTTTTATTAAGCTTGCTTAGGATAATAAATTAATTTTATTATTTAATAACTAGGATATAAGTGATGTAGTGTCCCCTTTCTTAAAGGGTGGAACACTTTCCACTTTTGGTGGTTAATTCCTATTGGTTGGATTTGTCACCTTCATCCTCTCCTTAGTTCTATATAAACTCAATACCTAGCTTGTATTTTTCATCTTGGAAGCTCTTAATGCAATTTTGTCATCTTGACATTGCATATCTCTCAAAGTTCTAGTTTGCACTATTTATGTTTTTTCAGTTTATGTAACTTTGATTTTCTCTTATAAGTTCATTAGGTTATTCAATCTATTTCAGATTTCTAACATAGTATAAAATTTGTTGTTTTGAGAATCCTAAGTTCATATATTCATAATTGATATTTTGATCTTTTTATGTGAGATCTTGAAAAGTTGAGTATACTCTTTTCTTGCATCATACGATGACCTACATAATCAGAAAAACTTGATAGAAATACTAGATTTAGAGTTTTATCTTTGTGGCTTTGTACTATAGGTTCATTTTGGAGCATGTTGATGCAAATCTAAGCTCACTATTGAGTTTAGAATATCCAAGAAAGTCATATATAGATTTTGTTTTACTCAATTTGGTCACCATTTAATATAGTTTCAAACTGGGGTTTGAAGCTTAGATTTGGTGAGTAGCTTTTTATTGGAGCATTTTCAACCAAACAGACCTTGACATCACACTTGGATAGTCCAAAAACCCCTATTCTCATATAAAATTTATTTTTTAGAGATGAATTTTTTTTTTAGCCAATTTTTATTTTGTCTGGGGAATTGTCACTTTAGGCTAAATTTGGCAATTTTAAAAAAATATCATAACTTTTCACCATGGTGTCTGTTTTTGGAAAGAAAGATATCATTGAAAAGATAGATATGAAAACATTTCATCCATGGAGTTATTGAAAATAATTCTTTTCATTTGTTGTCAAATATTGTAGGTTCAAGTTATTTGTTGCAAATTTCTTTAATAGATCATAACTTTTTCCTCAGTGCTCTATTTTTTGAAAATGAATAGGAATTGGAAAGGTATTGAAGAGCACTACATAACTATAAGGATAATTCTTCCATTTTCATCTCTAGTTCATTTTATATCAAAATTTTTAATTTTGGCTATTTTGAGCCTATTGAACATTGTATCTTGGAAAAGGCTTTGTAAATGCACTAAACTATATAGTGTCAACCTTATAATTTTCTGGGAGGATGATTTTTTATACAATTGAAAAGGGTGTGGGTGTTCTTGGTGTTCTTTTGTTCACTTTCTTTCAACACTTTCTTTTGCATTTCTTCATCATGGCTCAAACAAAAGTTCCTACTATAATTGCATACAACTATTTTGAGTGGAAATCTCAAATGAACATCCCCTTAAGAAGACTTGGTTTGCATAGAATAATAATGGGACTAGAAGTTGAACCTGATAAAGATGAACAAAATACATAGTGGTTAAATATATTTGATTAATCATATGAACATTGTGTGTGTTGATTTTTTTGATTTTCTCTTTCATATCAAGAATCTGTGAATTCTCCAAATCAAATATAGAAAAAGTTAGAAACTCTATTTGGTAGCTAAGATTTTATAAGACATCATATGTTGGAGAATGAACTAATCAATTTAAATATAAGAAAAAAAAAATTGCAAGAATGTGTAGTTGGTGTTGTCATTCATGTCAACTATGGTGGAACCCCTTAAAATTCTTTGTGTTCCCCTTGAAAATTTTGTAAAATTCAGCTATTTTCATGTCCTAGGGCTTAGGGTTTTGTCCATTGTCATGCCTTAGGGTTTGTGATGCTAAAACCCTTTCTAATAATACTCAAGCTTGTGTCATTTTCAAATGTTATATTTTTGCATTGACCTCTCAACATCAGTTCTCGATCATGTTAAAAACATCTTGAGCCATTGAGGTCCATGAGTTAACCAGCCCCTTGTGCCTAGGTTTGAGGGATATTTTTCATTTTATATGGTTGATTAGTCAACCTTGTTTGGCCTTTACATCCTTTCAATAAAATGGTTTTAAGTATTTTAAGGCCTTTTCTTACATTGTCCTAGGCACTCCCATTTTTAAAAAAACTTGTGAGCATGTGTGGAATTGTTCTACTTATGTTCTTGTTCATCGCTCATCACAGATTGTCCTTTGACCACTGGCCTTGAATCAACGATGTGTAGTGAGCAGTTTCCTTCCATATCGCTCATCGTGAATGGAGTTTCAATCTTGGTTTTCAAAGTAGTGATGAGCGATATATGCAGTATCCTCTATATCGCTAATTTCTCTCACTCACTGATTGCTTGTGAGTTTCTAGCTATGAATCAGTGATGCACAATGAGGTCCCATGTTCAAATGTGCCATCACTGATATGAAGTATTATTAAGGGTGATGCTTTTTTAGCTCTTGATCTTGTCTTATAGGCACGTGGCTTGATCCTGACCAGTCGTTTGGGGTTCTCCATTGCTGATGTGTTGTGACCATTGTAACGTAAACCATGATGGGTGATAACACTGTTATGCCTTATGCCCATCACGTTGTTTATGGCCATCACAATTTCAAATGCAAATTTCCAAAACATGTATCAGCAATGAGCGATGGAATGTCTAATGGAATATCCCCCTCATCACGGAAGCTTAATGTATCGCGGATTCACTATAAGAGGCTTGGAGCAAAGTAGCAATGCATGATGGATGTCAGACAAGAGGTGACTAATGTGATTAAATGGTAGCATGGTATTTTTCTAAGGTATCATCGTTGTTTTGAAGGCACACATTATAAAATCAAGGAGCAATGGTTGAAGACCATTATTGATCGTGTTTTAAATCAAGATCATCGATGATTGTGATTCAAACTTGAGGTAGTTGTTGTTAGTTCACTCGCGCAAATTTTCCACTGAACATTAATGGTCGACGCTCCATTCATGAAATATTAAGAGGGCCTATTAGCCATTTCACTTCACAATTGCAATCATCAAAGGGTGAGAAATTGGTCTAGAGCCAAAGAAGAAGGCGTGAAGAGTTCAAACGAGCTATTACAGAGATATTAAAGATAATTTTTTATGTAAGGTGGTTTCCTTTCTTCCACATCAATTATGTGATAGGTTGCCTTGTGAGTTATGAATTCCTAAGGTTGGTGAGTGTTTTAATTTCCTGCAAATTCTATTTGGGCTAGTAAGAATTGTTTGCGTCTGGGGATTTTTTTTCTAAAAATTCAATTTTAGAACAAACTAGTGAAGCTTTTCCTACAATTGAAGGTTTTCTAGCTATAGTTCTATTTTTTGTAAGAATGAGTCAGCCCAGTGAGTCAAGTGTTAGGCCAGAAATGAAATAGAAGGGATTCAAGAGGCCTAAGCTCCAAGACAACACACCCATGATCAAGTCGGACATGTCTAAGAAGCTTGCAAAGCCAAAAACAGTTAAGAAGGATTTTTCCATATTCATGGGTGGTGAGGACAAGAACACCTACAACCTAAGAAGTAGGGTTGTTGTCCATAATTAGGATAAGCCTGGTGTTGTGTCTTTGAAGGAACAAATTACTAAGAAGGAGGAAACTAAGTTAGGGAAATTGGCTAAGTATAAAGGGAATAAGAAGAAGAATAAATACCACAAGGCTTATGATTCTTATATGGGGAAGCCTAAAACTACCATGGAAGATATGGCTAGTCCTTTGAGTGATAAGGTAGAAACTGGCCCAGATTACGCCTATTACCTTCTCACACTCTCAAGTCAAGAGGATTCTGATGATAGTGAGATAGCTTCTCCAGTTTCAGAAAATCATGAGAGGGACATGCATACTATGATTCTGAAGATGATTAACCATTGTAGAGGTGGTGTCCTAGTTTGGTGTTTTTTTTATGACCAAAATGAAGGAGAGGTGTTGGACATCGCTACCATAACAAGGGTTTCCTTTTGGAGGGTAGGTAATTCTCCTTTAGTGAACATGTGAGTTTTTTTCTTAGGTGTTGACAAGGAAATCTTCTTTGGTTGACGTAGATGAGAGGCTTTGGTGCTGCTACAACAAAAAATGATGCCTTTTGGAAGGCAGGTAAATCTTCGGCAATGGAAAGGTATTTTTGTCTTTTATGATTTTCCCCTCTTTGCACAATGCAAATATAACCATCTAGGGAGTTTTGGAATTGAAGTGAAATTAAATGTCAAATGTAAATGTGACTAAAATTGTAATTTAGCACAAAGCTTGTTGCTCCCATGTTTCTATAAATGGGAATTCAAGGCCAATTACCGTCATTTGAATTTTGAGTTTCAGGTGGTCTAGGTTGGCAAACTGAGCTCGCATAAGAGCAGTTTGTAAATCATGCACAAATGAATAGAACAGTATGAATTCTAGGGTACATTCTAATTTGTAATGGGCTTAATTAGTTTTATAGTGGCAATGACATACAAATGAAAATACAAATTTTGGAACAAATTCTCTCCTATGTATTTTGTCTTCCAAATCATCAATGAAATGATCAAGGATCTTTTTGTTTGTCTTCAATCGTTTTGGCTAAATGAATGATTTTATTTCTACTTTGGTTCAAAGAGCTGATTAAATGCTTTAATAAGATCATAGGTTTGTGAGATGGAATTCAAGGATTTCAAAGTAGTTTTTCTTTTTAGGTGGTGAGTTGAATATTGTAATGTAATATGTCAATAGTCTACAAATGTTGAGTCTAATTGCTAATGTATTATAGATTGTTACAAATGTGACTCTGTTACCCAAAGATAAAGCACTGATCTATTTATTTGGTCATCACATGTAAATGAGTCAACCTTGTACCTGACCAAGAACACAAAATAAGAATAGAAATCACCCAAACACTTTTAACTACAATGTAGCATTATGGAGTACCATTCATTCCTTGCTTTAGGTAACAATTTTCTTAAGGTTCAGCCAAATTCTTAAGATATTTTACCTAATTAGCAATCTAGGGGAATGCATTTTTTAGTCACAATGATCATGGTAAAATGGTACAATAATATCATTTAAACATTGTTAGGATCACGCTCCTAGGTTTCACAGAGACCGAAGTGTAGAAGTGAGGGCTTAGTAATCCTTACTTGTTCATTGGCCAATCCTCGCCACTATTGACTATTGGATTTTGGAAAATTCATAAGCATCTGGTGAGATCAAGTTTGGTTCTAAAAAAATAAATAACATATTGGCGACTCTACTAGGTACAATCCATAATACATCTCTAGTTCCATATCATAAGTATTAGAGTTGAATACTTTGTTAGTACAAATTAATCTTTCAATCTAGCTTTGGTGTCAGTGGGTAAATTCTTAGAAATGTTGCTTAGGGATTGTTGTGTTTCCTCTAAAACTTGCAAATTTTGTCAAGATCTACCATAATTTCATGGATATCTTCATAATTTCTCACTGGATGTGGGTGGAGACTCTGAGATCTCTACACCAGTGTGCATTATTTTAGAAAATTCAAAAAAAGCATAATGAAAAAGTTGTTGAGAAGAGATGGAGTGGACCTAAGCTCACATAATGAAGCACCCTGATGGGAAGCTAGAAGGAAAATTTAAAAGGCTCTGGTACTATCTTGAGAGAGTCGAGGAATTTTCTAAATTTGAACTTCTGGTTCAGATATTGAGTGTTTTAGACTTGGAAAGGGTTGTGTTGTAGTGAATACAAAGGAATTTATGTGTGACTCTATGATCAAAGAAAGCCTTTACTAAAGTTAACCTTTGAAAGAAACTTCATATTGTTGAAGTTCATTCCTCTATGAAAAGAGGTGGCAACTCTATGCAAAGAACTTGAAAAAATTGTGATGATAGCTTTAGATCTACAAATATTTATAGTCATAAGGGTTGTTTATAGTAGTTGCAACATATCAAGGTATTTCCCATGTTTTGACTTTCAAGAAGCAAATAATTGTTATTAAAACCATATTTGAAAGTCTTGGAAAAATTTGGTTCCCTATTGAGTGAAGTTAAGCACTAATAAAGGGAATGGTAGTGAATATTTTACATACTTCTAAGATATAATTTGAAGTCTCTGTATTATGTTGAAGAAGTATGCTTGTTCTTGAAATCTATCCATTTGAAGTATCTAAGGCATAAATGTATTTGAGTAATGCATTTCAGGGTCATGGTTAAATCATGGGATAAGGCAATGAATGATCAACTATAGGTTTGTTTTTTTGAGGATTGTAAAAGGGGTGTAGGAAAATGTATCATTCCCCCATATGTCCCTATGGGGTGCAAAGTGAAAGCATACAAAATGTGCAAACCATGTTGTGCCCTCTGTTGGAACTATAAAAATCTGATGATTTTACTTATTGTTCACATTCATATTTTTCCAAATAATTCCCACCATGAGTAAATTTTTCTTGCATTTTCCCCATATAGCCCCACAAAATCCATCGGGTTGCACATTTTCCATATTGCAGTTCCTATCGGCATAGGTTCATGGCTATCTCCCTGACCCATGTTGTTTTTGTGCTAACATTTGTATGCTTCAAGACTATCAGCAAGACTTCTTCTATATCATAGCGACTGGTTTTTACTTACAGGCCATTCGGTAGGACCTCTTCATGGTCTCAGCGATAGAAGATGTATTGGCAAGAGCTAAGGGTCATCGGGGTAATATTTCACCGGGTACTTCATTTCTTATCGACCTGCGGCAGGAGGAACATATCGGTAAAAGATTTTAGTCTCGATGTAATGTCACAGCGAACTCGATGTGTCTTACTGATTAGCTCATGTGGACTTACTTCGGCCAGAGTCATGGTATTTAGGATAGGGTCTTGGCGAGACCTTATTGTTTCGCTGACCGATGACAAAGGGGTGATCATCAGTGGGAGATTTTCTTCGGGGCAATGTCTTGGTGAACACACCTTGTCTTTCTGACCGTCGATAAAGGAATACATATCGGGAGGAGTTTCACCGAATAATACATGTGGTTTCATTTCAGCCAAACAAGGGGTTTTCGGTGTGAAGTCATAGCGAGGTCTTATTGTCTCACCGACCGGAGGTAGCGGGATATGCATTTCAGCAGGAGTTTGGTCTTCAGAGTAATTCTTTATCGAATTCACATTGTCACACTGACCGGCAACAAGAGGAACACATCGACGAGAATTGAGGCATTGATATAAAGTCATAACGAACCCTTTGGGTCTCACCGACAAGCACATTGAAGATTCATTTCGGCCAGATGTGTTGCTTTCGGTAAAGGGTCTTGGCGATTTTACAATGTCACACTGACCGGTGGTGGGAGGATTCACTTCAGTAAGACTTATGAGCTTCGATGTAAAGTCTTACCGAGCCTGTTGGGTCTTGCCGACGAAGTCAAATGAATGGTTTTTGGTGAGAGGTTGGCATTGTCTTGGTGACCTAAGGATGAAAGGAGCATATCGATAGGAGTTAATGATATCGGTATGATGTCTCAGCGAGTGACCTTTGGTCTCGCCGATGGAAGACAAATGGGACCTTGTCGGCAAGAGTGTGATCTTTTCTCATCAACTCAGTTTGGATGAAGACTTTCGGTATGACTCAAAGCATTCTACAAGAGGTCTCCCTGACATTAATATGTCTCGCTGATAATGTGCATGGGGATTATGTCTGTGTGAGAATTGCTTTCTCTTGGCGATCTATGGTGAACTCGGTGCTTTCGGTAAAACAACAAGTATTCTGTATAAGGTCTCCACAATAACAGTAAGTCATGGTGACCCGCATGAGATAGAATATTACATTTCGGTGAGAGAATTGATTTGTCTTAGTGACACAAGATGGTGGGTGACTTTCGGAAAAACAAAGACTTTTCTACATGATGTTTCCTCGATAGTTGAAGGTTACAACGGCATATAAGAGGCAAAAGGGCTTTCAAGGAAACGTAATGAAATCTATATGAGGTTTTTCGATACTATAAAGTCATGGCGAAACACAAAGAGCACAGGGTCCAAAGGAACGATCAGCGTTATATTTTTTGTCGGCATACCTTCTATGTTGTCTTGGCGGCTATTCAGTGATGATTAACAAAGACTCTAACACTGTGGGCCGACATATGAGAATTTCTAAATGCTGTTGAAGTTCAATATGTGAAATTTTCCCGATTGCAACTGTTCGCCTACATTGGAATATGAAATGATGTGCCTGTTCAGATGTTGGTGTATAAAAGTTCATTCTTGATTGTGAATAAGGGATTTTTTTAGATTGGATTAGAGTAGATAAGGTAGAGAATATACAGTTGGATAGTTTTTCCAAAAAATAGAGACTATGATGTATGATTTCAAAATGGAGACTTCAATGAGAATCAGTTGATGTTGTAGCTCATTTCTAGTGTCAATTGTCTGTTAAGATTTATTAAAAGTATTACTAAGTTGTCTCCAAGTTGATTTTTTCTGGTTGTCTAAATTGATATAACAAGTTTATTTTCAGTTTATCAGTACACATTTGTTATGGCTATGTGATTAATTGATTGGTTCTTTCAAGGAGAGATTAAATCCTCTTAGTTGATCACAGTAATTAGGGAGATTCATCTAGATTATTAAAGTAGAGCTCAGTAGTCATAATCCTACATGTTTATACAAGTTATAAATAGAACATATGCTGACAAATTTGAGTTTCTTCTAGAATAAGTTGTCCATTTCTTTTTCATTTGACTCCGCATACCCAATAAAGCACGGGTCTCTACAATTTCATCATTTAGATTCACTCATTTCTTTTACATCTATTATTTGAGCATTTTAGGTTTTATATTTAGAAGATTGCTATTGCTATTTGTATCAAGTTTGAATTCATTTGTTCACTCCTAGTTGCCATTGTGGGAAAAACCATTCAAGAAAGATAAGCACATCAAGCCTACCCAATTCATATAGGTACACCCGCCTAGGTCTAGCAGCACCTAAGGAGTAGAAGTTCTAAATCTTTTGACCTTGTCTGTTACCCTAAAATGTTGTGAAAGTTTGGAAACCTTTCGTGGTTTGAACCTGCATTTTTGAGAGCTAACAAATTGGCGACTCTACTGGGGAATTGTCTTCAGAATCTGCGCCTTAATTATAGAGTCGGAAAAAAAATACAGACTCCACTGGGAATAGTAAAAATCAAACATTTTCTCACTTTTAAGAAAGTGAGTGGCGACTCTGATAAAACATTGCAATATGAATGGAAGATCTCAATACAAGGGAGGTCATTCTGGAGCTCCTGCTGGCAGTAGTAAGTGGACACACAAAAATGACGAGACTGACAAGGGTAAAGGGGTAAGTGAAGACATGTGCATGATGAACAAAGACAAATCATCAATACCTCATGGTGAAACATATAATTGTTTTGATACATGGACAGATAATTCAGCCGCAGAACCTTGTACCCCAGAAGATCAAAGAAATCCTTTTCATGATTCTCAGAAACAGGTAGAGTGGCATGCTAAATTTGAAGTTGAACGACTCATAATTTAGCATGAATATGACCAAAAAATGGAAGGTAATCAAAATGGACCCACTGATCGTGAAACTCCTCAAGAATATTATGAATCTTTAACTTATGAAGAAGTTAAAGTAGGGTTTGAATCTCAAAAAAAGGAGAGGGAAGAGCAAGAGAAAGCCCAGATGATACAAGCAATGAAAGAATTCAAATTGCATAAGGTTCAGAACATTAGTCACACAGCTGGTTGCCCCTCAAAATATGTACCACCTCATAAATAGGGTAATTATGGTGTAGGGCCTTCTGAGCCTCCAAGGGTCCCTCATCATCAAGTTGGGAATCAATACAGACAGCCAAATAACCCACCTCATATTCCCACACAATATACAAATATACATCCACCTCCTGGTCAGCATCATGTGCCACATCACAACACGCAATATAATAACCAAATGTACTAGTACCCACCTAACCCACCTCCTCATCAGTATACCACCACATGATCAGACAATTTGATTTGGCGGGGTTTCAATTATACCCTTATCCTATGGATGGCAGTTGGAGAAATTTGGTGCCTAAGTTCATAGGGAGTAATGCAATCACTGCCAAGGATCATTTAAGGAGTTGCAATGCCTTCATTCAAGATTTGGATGTACCTTATGAAGATCTACATATGATGTTGTTCATGATGTCTCTTATTGAAGAAGCTAGGGATTGGTTCAATAGCCTAGCAACAGCCTCTATTTATTCTCTCCAAATATTTCATGACCATTTCCTTGAGCAATATGAGAATCAAAGTGCACCTGATGCTGCTCTTCATGAATTGATGTGAATTCAGAAAAATTAGAATGACTCAATTTATGATTTCAACTGGAAATTCAATAAATTGCAAAATAGAATACCTCCTGGATCAAAGTTGCTAGACTCTATAGCACTAAGTGTTTACCTGAATGTGTTCGATCCTAAAACAAGGTATGAACTAAGAAATAGGTTCCCAAGAGACTTGGTTGAAGCTCAGAAGACAACATTAACAATTGAAAACAATAGGAGGGCTGCTGGGATAATTGATAAAAGAGAAAATCATAGGGCTCCCCAACAAACTAATAATCATTAATACAAACAGGAAAACGCATACAGGAATGAAAGGCCAAGGCTGCATGACATGCCTTATAATACAAATTGGAAGGATGGAAAACCTGTAACAGATAGGCCTAGAAACAAAGAAACTCCTGATCCATTGAGAAAGAAGGGAGCCTATATGGTAAATAACAATTATTTCTGTGAAGTCTGTGATAAGCCGCATTCCCCAGATTATTGTTTTGTAGCCCAAAGAATGCAAGAGGAAGGAATGTTGATGGGGGACAGTGGAGAAGATCATAAGGTGTACTTAACTTCAAACACTTTTCACCATGTGGAGGAAGGGTACTCATCTTTAGAGGATGAAGGTTATGAGTATGATGTTTCAAATCAGAAATACAATGTCCACATGGCTAAGCAGCAGATCTTTTCTGACTCTGAGGAAGATTATACTGAGCAATATTCTGATGAGATGCCTACTCAGGGAAGCATAAGGAAACTCATTGAAGAGGAGATAGAGAGATTAACTATTGTTGTAGTTGAAGAAGCAAGGAGTAAGTACTGTTTGAGAAACAGGACAGTAAATGAGAAGGAAGGTGTCCCTAGGGGAATATTTACTAAGGTTCAAAAAATGACACAAGGAGCTTCAAAGAAAATTGAAAATAAACAATATGATGAAAGTAGGTAGAAGCCTGTCCACAAAGAGGAAGTGAAGGAATTACACAAAGAAATGCAAAATTCTAATCAACCAAGAAAAAGAGAAAAGGAAGAAAAAAGAGAAGAAGCGCCAGAGCAAAAGAAAATGGTTAAAATGGAGAGTTCTTCTTTTGACTTCACTCAGGCTTTATCTCAGGTAAAGATATTTGTTCCACTACTTGAGATGATGAAGATTAAGGAATACAAAAACAGTGTTGTCTAGTTGATAACAAATGAAAGGCATGTGAATTCTTAAAACAAGGTTGCTACCAAAGCAAGTAGTAAGCAAGAGGAAGTAAATATCTTAGAAATCTGTTTGAGTAATGTATTGACAAGTTCCCTACAAGTCGATCCTTTTTTCACTACATTACGTATAAATAATAAATTGTTAAGGAATTGCATGATAGATTCTAGTGTTGCTATGAATATTATGCCAATAGGAGTGATGAAACAACTAGGCATGAGAGTGGATACATATGAGGGTAAGTGCTATGCGATGGATAACCGACCTGTTCCTATGGTGGGTATAGTGAAAGATATTGAAGTCAAGCTATCTGCTTATCCTCAAGTGGCTTATAATATTGATATAATAGTAATAGACACCCCTCCTTAGTTTGGTATGCTTTTATCAAGACAGTGGACAACAGCTGTTGGTGGGAATGTTTAGTTTGATCAATCTTATGCAACAATTACGGTAAATGGCCAAGAGGTGAAGTTGTAAAGGGAGCCAAGGATGAATCAGCTTGTTGATTATGTACCACAAAATCAAATCAATTTTTTTTGTGATGTTGATCTTGGGAGTTTTAATATAGAACCAACCCAGCCAGAGTTGATCAATAGTGATCCAATTGAGAAGCATGCTACACAAAATTGCAACGATGTGTGGAAGATGTACTTTGATGGAGCTTGTAGTCAAGAAGGTAATGGAGCAGGGATAGTATTTGTTTCACCTGGGGGTGTTACATTTAAGTATTCATTTATGTTAGCATTTGAATGTACAAACAATGTTGCGAAGTATGAAGCTTTGTTAACAGGTTTGAATATAGCTGTGAAACACAAAATCAAGTTGCTGACTATTCTAGAGGATTCAGAGTTGGTTGTTTCACAAATTAAGTCAAAATATACAGCAAAGCACAGAAGATTGAAGCAATATAGAAATGTTGTATGGGATACAATTGAGTTGTTTGATGCCTTCTCAATTGAGTGGATAGATAGATCAAAGAACATAATGGTTGATTTTCTAGCAAATGTAGCACTGAAAAGAGATGATATTACATTGGTTGGGGTATCACAAATTGAATTCATGATCCGGTGGACATTTTTCAGTGGAAATTAAAGTGTCTCGTTTTTCTCCAAAATCTGCACCATCAGAAAGAGCTCAGCGTCCTGGTTCCAACGCAACTCGAACGGAGCAAAAAGGAGTCCGTTTGCACGAGTTATGGCCAGTCAAACCTTCGGTCAAACTGGAATCAGGGGCATCCAGAAAGCAGAAAAAATGATTGTTTCAGAAATCGACGGAAGCAGCGCCAAGTCGTAGAGCTCGTCGAGACGATTCCGGCAACGTTCGTTTCGTCGAAATCCGACATCGGAGGCTCAATTTATCAGCGGTCAAAGTTTCAGTTGACTTGATGGACTTGAAGGTACAGTGATGACGTCATCATCCGTACAGCTGACGTCAGCATGATGTATGAAATCAGAAGTGGACCAATCGGAAGTTGACACGTGGCAGTTCGTACGGTCCGTACATGTCGACGTGGCGTGATGATGTGGCAGGTGACGTCAGCAAGGTCAACGAAACGGGCGTTGACACGTGTCCTCCGTACACATCGTCAGCATTGCGTGGCACAGGTGGCAGTGACGTGTTTTTCTCAGCCAGTCAGATTCTGCCACGTGGCAGTACATTTAGTGTCTATGTGGAGGTCGAGTCAGATTGGCCAGCGAGTCATATGGTGACACGTGGACGCAGAGTCAGCAATGACGTGGCTTGATCAGCGAATTATCTTCTTACACGAGGCATCTGAGTCATCATTAGTCAGCGTACGGTTTTTGGGCTCGGCCAGTTAGATCTCGCCACGTGGTTTTCTGCCGGCAAGACACGTGGACTCTCCTCTCCATCTTCGGTGTTCGCTGTTTCGGTTGCAAAATTTGTTTAAACCTGCCCGCAAAGGGCTCGAACTCTCGACCTGTGCATTCCTATCCGCGCGGGCTACCAACAGGCCACGCAGTGACCGCTAATATAGATATGGCGGTATTTTGTTTTGATTAAGATTTTGTTTGAAATTTGTTTTAAAAACAAAACGGCCGGCGGGTTTTGAACCCCGAACCGGCCGGGATCCAAAAAATAATAGCCACCACTAGGCCATTGCACCGGTCTAAAATATATATGGCGTGGATTCTTTTTGTTAATTTGTTAAAGCCGAATGCTTTAAATTTAAAACAACCTCCCTAAATTGAAAATCCTAAAAAACAATAATCCTTTTTAAAGGATTAAATGTAACTAAAGGAAGATGCTTAAGCCCGAGAATAAGTCAAATAGGGGCTTAAAATTATTAAGGGGATTTTTAAAATTATTTTTAAAGATGATTATGTAAAATTAGGGAGATTTATGAAGATCCTTATGTATTTGGAGAGATAAGGTGAATATTTCCAAATCATTTGGTTGAAGGCCAAATTGAGAAAATTATTTGTATAAAAAGGGGGGCTTGAAGTGAGGATTGGCATAAGTTTTTTTCAGGTGATGAAGTCCTGATGCTGAAGTGACGGAAGAGGAGTCTTGTTGAAGAGTTTTCAAATCATTCTTGCATATCAGAGCATCGTTATGCTGCCGAATTGCTTGGAGAATGGTGGTGCTTTTGTAATTGATTTGGAGATTAATCGGATCGGTCACACTCTATTGGAGTGGACCCGGAGACGTAGTCACTCTCGTGACGAACTCCGAAATCAAACACTGTTTGCACTTCTCTTTTCCTCTCTCTCTGTCTCTCATTTCTTTTCTTTCTGTTATAATCACCTTGATTACGTTCTTTATGTTATTTCCTTAAGTTAATTTTGTTTTAATTAACTTGAAATAATCATTGTAAAAGCATTGTAAAAGTTTAAACATTTAAACTGCAATCTAGTCTAGATCCTATACAGATCAATTCAAGACAAGGCCTGTTGTGCCTAATAATGTATATAGTTGGCAAGTCTTTAATGATGATACTGATCTTTTAAAATTCCTCTATTGTATAGATCAGTATGAAGCCCAAGAAATTGACTTCAATGCCTTGGTTGAAGAAGTGGATGGGAAGCAAACGGTATTTGGTAAAGAAATCTTACAGCTCAAAACAAATAAGCTTCCTAAAGGCTTAGTGGCATTGGAGAGGGTGTACGATGGAAATGATCGATCCCTCATAAAGTAAGCACCAGTAAATAGGGGGGATATTGAAGAGATTAACTTGGGGACTAAGATGACACCAAGAAAGGTGTACATAGGGAGGAAAATAAGCCCTACAATTAGAAGAATGTTGATAGAGTTGCTGAGAAAATATAAGCATGTGTTTGCTTGGTCTTATGAAGATCTAAAAGCATATAGGGAAGACTTGTTTCAGCATGAAATACCATTGAAACCAGATGCTAAGCCATTCAAACAAAAGCAAAGACCCATAAATCCAACATTGGATCCTAAGATGCAGGAGGAGTTGGAAAAACTCAGAGATGGAGGAATTATTAAACCAATCAGACATTCAACGTGGGTCTCAAACTTGGTCCCTGTGAGAAAGAAAAATGGAGATATCAGGTCGTGTGTAGATTCCATAAATCTAAACATAGCATCCCTCAAAGATAATTACCCTTTACCCAATATGGAGGCTATATTGCATAAGGTGACAGGGTGCGAACTGTTGTCCATGATGGATGGGTTTTCAGGGTATAACCAGGTTATGGTCAAAGAATCTGAGCAATATAAGATAGCATTTACAACTCCTTGGGGAACATATGTATACATAAGAATTCCATTTGGTCTTACTAATGCAGGGGCAAGCTTCCAAAGAGCTATGGATATGGCATTTGTAGATTTGATCAATGTTATCATGGTGGTGTATCAGGATGACCTCACTGCTTACTCAAAGAAGGCTGAAGATCATGTTCATCATCTAGAAAAGGTATTTATAAAAGCCCTTGAATATGGTATTAGCTTGAATCCTAAGAAGTTTCATTTTGTAGTTACAGAGGGTAAGCTCTTGGGACACATTGTTTCAAAAGAAGGGATAAGGATAGATCCTGAGAGGGTTGAGGCCATTGATAAAATTCCTATCCCTAAAACTATCAAAGCTATACAATCATTCTTTAGATAGATTAATTTTGTTAGGAGGTTTGTTTCTAACTTTGTTGAGATCATAAAACCCATATCAAAGATGTTGAAGAAAGGACAAAAAGTAGAATGGACTACAGAGGCCTTGGAAGCTTTTGTATCCATCAAACGAGCCATCAAGGAAGCTCATGTCCTTAAGTCTCTGGATTTTGCAAATCCTTTCCAGATATTTTCATTTGCCTCAATGCACACTATTGTTGATGTTATGTTGCAAAATAATGAGGATGGTCATGAACAGCCTATCTCCTTCTTCAGTAAATCTTTACAGGGGTCTGAATTAAAATATGACATAATGGAAAAGTAGGCATTTGCACTAGTGAAAGTTGTAAAAGCTTTCAGGCCATATATTTTTGGAGCAAAGGTGGTTCCTTATGTTCCTCATGCAGCTTTCAAGGATATTCTGACACAATCTGAAGTAACAGGTAAAAGATGCAAATGGATTAACAAGATTCAGGAGTTTGATATGGAGATACAGATTACCAAACTTGTAAGAGGTTAGGGCTTGGCTAAATTAATGATAGAAGCGAATATTGAAGCAAACCAAATTTGCAATATAGAGGGAGAGAATGCAATTGCAAGCATTGAGCATACTCAATGGTATACGGATGTTATGCATTATCTTAAATACATGAAGTGTCCAAAGGGATTGAATGACAACTAGAAAAGAAAGTTGAAGTTGCAGACATCTAAGTATGTTTTTATGGATGGAGATCTATTTTGGAAGAACAGGAATGGTATACTATTGTTATGTCTGGACGAATCACAAGCTAGGCATGTTTTAAGTGAAATCCATGAAGGGGTTTGTGGAGGACATTACTCAGCCAAGACAACTATGCATAAAATCCTTAGGGCAGGTTACTACTAGCCGAAGGTTTTTAATGATTCTTTTACATATGTAAGAAAGTGTGAAGCTTGCCAGAAATTCTCTAGAAAACTAAAATATCAGGGAGCTTTGCCACTTCAACCCTTGTAGGCTGATGCCCCTTTTCATCAATGGGGGATTGATTTCATTGGAGAGATACAAGAAAAATCAAGTGGTGGACATAGGTGGATATTGGTGGCCACTGATTATTTTACCAAATGGGTAGAGGTGATCCCAACTAAACAAGCTACAAGTAAGGTGGTGACACAGTTCCTAATGGATAATATCATTACCAGATTTGGTACACCACTGAGGTTGATTTTTTCTAATGGGATGTGTTTCAGATTAGATGAATTCAAAAATTTATGTAGTACATATGGTATTACTATTTCTTATGCAGCTCCTTATCATCCACAAGCTAATGGTCAAGCTAAGTCTTGCAATAAAAGTCTTCTGAAGATTATAAGAAGAATGTTAGGTCAGAACAAGAAGGCTTGGGATTTGAAATTAAGACTGGATGTGTGGGTTGATAGAATCACTGTGAAGAAGGCATTTGGGAAGTCCCCATTCGAATTAGTGTATGGAATACAGGGCAGGATGCCTTTGCAGAATTTGTTACCAGTCTACGAGTTTGTCCTTTAGGAAGATTTGGATGTTCCTGAACCTATGGAGGAAAGAATGGAGCAGCTAGCTAAACTTGATGAAATAAGGAGAGTTGCCCAAAATCAAAACATAAAGTTACAGACACAGATGAAATATCTATTTGACAAAAAAGAAAAGGATAGGAAATTTTAAGAAAGTGATATGGTACTGATGTGGAACGCAAGGTGCCAGGAGAAGGGCAAGCATGGTAAATTTGAAGCTTTGTGGATGGGACCTTTTGTTGTGGTTGGAAAGAAAGGTGAAGACTCATACTATCTACAGAATATGGCTGGTGAAGATCAGGAATTGCCTGTACATGGGAAATTTCTGAAATATTTTTTCTCTTGAGTAACATAGAGGATTAAGGGTTACCAGTGCATGGAAAACTCTTGATGATCTTCTTTAAAATTATTTTCCATGCACAATAGCTTAGGAAAAAAAAGGAACAAGACTTGGCAGTACATGAAAAATCTTGATTTTCCTTCTTTCAAAATAATTTTCCATGTACAGTAGTTTTGGGTTTTCTCCATCTCCATTTTTCATTCACTTTCCATTCATTTCCATTGTTGTCCACTTCCATTCTGCTCACTGCTCATCATTTTGTGTCTGGTCTGCTCACCCAAAGATCTGGATCCTTGCAATGATCTCACTATCATTCATCCCCAGATAGAGCCACTGTTGGATCTATAAAAATTTGATGATTTTACATATTTTTCACATTCATATTTTTCCAAATAAGTCCCACCACGAGTACATTTTTCTTGCATTTTTCCCATATAGCCCCACAAAATTCATCGGGTCATGCATTTTCCATATTGCAGTTCCTATTGGCATAGGTTCATGGCTATCTCACCGACCCATGTTTTTGTGCTAACATTTGTATGCTTCAGGACTATCGGCAAGACTTCTTTTATATCACAGTGACTGGTTTTTACATACAGGCCGTTTGGTAGGACCTCTTAATGGTCTCAATGACAGAAGATGTATCGGCAAGAGCTAAGGGTCATCGGGGTAATATTTCACCAAGTACCTCATTTCTTATCGACCTATGGCAGGAGGAACATATCGGCAAAAGATTTTAGTCTTGATGTAATGTCATAGCAAACTCGATGTGTCTTGCCGATTAGCTCATGTGGACTTACTTCGGCCAGAGTCATGGTATTCGAGATAGGGTCTTGGTGAGACCTTATTGTTTCGCCGACCGACAACAAAGGGGTGCTCATCGATGGCAGATTGGTGAACTCACCTTGTCTTGCCGACCGCCGATAAAGGAATACATATCGGGAGGAGTTTCACAGAATAATACATGTGGTTTCATTTCGGCAAAACAAGGGGTTTTCAATGTGAAGTCATAGTGAGGTCTTATTGTCTCACCAACCGGAGGTAGCAGGATATGAATTTTAGTAGGAGTTTGGTCTTCGGAGTAATGCTTTATCGAATTCACATTGTCACACCGACCGGCAACAAGAGGAACACATCGGCGAGAATTGGGGCATTGATATAAAGTCATAACGAACCCTTTGGGTCTCACCGACAAGCACATTGAAGATTCATTTCGGCCAGATGTGTTGCTTTCGGTAAAGGGTCTTGGTGATTTTACAATGTCATATTAACCGGTGGCGGGAGGATTCACTTCGGTAAGACTTATGAGCTTTGATGTAAAGTCTTGGTGAGCCCGTTGGGTCTTGCCAACGAAGTCAAATGAATGGTTTTCGGTGAGAGGTTAGCATTGTCTTGGCGACCTAAGGATGAAAGGAGCATATCGGTAGGAGTTAGTGATATCGGTATGAAGTCTCGACGAGTGACCTAAGATCTCGCTGATGGAAAACAAATGGGACCTTGTCGGCGAGAGTGTGATCTTGTCTCGGCGACTCAGTTTGGATGAAGACTTTTGATATGACTCAAAGCATTCTACAGGAGATCTCCCCAACATTGATATGTCTCGTTGATAATGTGCATGGGGATTATGTCGGTGTGAGAATTGCTTTCTCTTGGCAATCTATGGTGAACTCGATGCTTTCGGTAAAACAACAGGTATTCTATATAAGGTCTCCCTAATAATAGTAAGTCATGGCGACCCACATGAGATAGAAGATTACATTTCAGTGAGAGAATTGATTTGTCTCAGTGACACAAGATGGTGGGTGACTTTCAGAAAAAAAAGATTTGTCTACATGATGTTTCCTCGACGGTTGAAGGTTACAGTGACATATAAGAGGCAAAAGGGCTTTCGAGGAAACGTAATGAAATCTATATGAGGTTTACTTGATACTATAAAGTCATGGCAAAACACAAAGAGCATGGGGACCAAAGGAATAATTAGCGTTATATTTTCCTTCGGCATACCTTCTATGTTGTCTTGGTGATTGTTCAGTGATGATTAACAAAGACTCTAACGCTATGGGCCGACATATGAGAATTTCTAAATGTTGTTGAAGGCCAATATGTGAAATTTTCCTGATTGCAACTGTTCACCTACATTGGAATATGAAATGATGTGCCTGTTCAGATGTTGGTGTATAAAAGTTCATTCTCGATTGTGAATAAGGGATTTTTTTAGATTGGATTAGAGTAGATAAGGTAGAGAATATACAGTTGGATAGTTTTTCCAAAAAATAGAGACTATGATGTATGATTTCAAAATGGAGACTTCAATGAGAATTAGTTGATGTTGCAGCTCATTTCTCGTGTCAATTGTTTGTTAAGATTTATTAAAAGTATTACTAAGTTGTCTCCAAGTTGATTTTTTCTGGTTGTCTAAATTGATATAACAAGTTTATTTTCAGTTTATCAATACACATTTGATGTGGCTGTGTGATTAATTGATTGGTTCTTTCAAGGGGAGATTAAATCCTCTTAGTTGATCACAGTAATCAGGGAGATTTATTTGGATTATTAAAGTAGAGCTCAGTAGTCATAATCCTACATGTTTATACAAATTATAAACAGAACATATGCCGACAAATTTGAGTTTCTGCCAGAATAAGTTGTCCATTTCTTTTTCATTTGACTCTGCATACCCAATAAAGCACTAGTCTCTACAATTTCATTGTTTAGATTCACTCATTTCTTTTACATCTATTATTTGAGCATTTTAGGTTTTAGATTTAGAAGATTGCTATTGCTATTTGTATCAAGTTTGAATTCATTTGTCCACTCCTATTTTCCATTGTGGCCAAAACCTTTCAAGAAAGATAAGAACATCAAGCCTGCCTAATTCATATAGGTACACCCGCCTAGGTCTAGCAACACCTAAAAAGTAGAAGGGCTAAATCTTTTGACCTTGTCTGTTACCCTAAAATGTTGTGAAAGCTTGGCAACCTTTCGTGGTTTGAACCTACCTTTTTGAGAGCTAACATCCTCAAAGAAATTTCTTTAGTGGGAGGTATAGACCATTGAATTTTAATGATTTTCAGGGTTTCCCAAACCTTGTTCCTAATAGTGTTAGGGTACATTTAATGCCAAAATTCATAGGGCAGAGTTTGGAATCATCTTATAAGCACTTGCATACATTTATGGACTTGATGGGAGATTATGAGATAAGTCATGAAGATGTTGTCATGAAGCTTTTCGTTCAATCCCTAAAAGAAGGTGCCAAAGATTGGTTTTCATACTTACCAGTGTGTTATATTTCTTCATGGAATGAGTTCATGGTATCATTTATAGAATATTTTGGTGAAAGAATTAATCTAAGTTCAATAAGGAAAAAACTCATGGAAATTCAAAAGTATGAAGAAGATTTATTCATTCCTAGCTTTTAACCTCATATTTACAAAGGCAATAAGGGATATTCCTAAAAATATGAGACCAAGTGATGCAGAGTGTTTGATTGTATATTTAGGTGCATTTGATGAGGAAATGAGTTATTTGTTGAGAGATAATGAGCCTACAATATTGCATCATGCATATCAAATTACCATGGACATTGAAAAAAACTTGAGATATTTGATAATGAAGGGATATATGGCTGCGAGTGTAGGTTATTTTAGTACACCTCATGTAAATGGATCAGACAATAGAAGCGATTTTTATGATAATGGCACTTCTACTATTCTGGTGTGTCCATCATTACCTAGTGCAACTAATGGTGAATTCCAATTTGAACATCAACAAATGTTACACAATGTTGATCAAATTTATTTTGTTCAAAGGTTTTCTAGTATGAAAAGATGTAAGATAGAATCACCATATGACTTGTTTACAAGTTTTTTGGATTCCTTGTTGGAAATTCCCAAGAATCTCAGACCCGAAGATTCAGTATGCATTGATTTTTTTTGTGAACTTTTTGAGCCAAGATTGAGTACCTTGCCAAAAAAGTTGAAGCCTCATGGTTTTGATCAAATAATTGATTGGATAAGGATTGTTGAGGGAGCCAAGTGTGATTATGCACAAAGTATGATGTCTCAAAGTGTCAATAATGGCTGCCCTATTGAGAAAAATAAGAAAGCAACCCAGACAGTTGAAAAGGGTAAATCAAAGAATGGACATCCATCTTGTGGTATGGGTGAGGACAGTGACTGTAATCAATTCACAAGTAGACTAGGTGCAAACCAATACATTAGTAATAAGGATAAAGATACATTTGCAAGTTTTGTTGATCAATGTCTTATCACAAATCAAGGATAAAGATATTGAGAATGAGAGTCTGAGTATTCACTCTAAACACTCTAAGCATTATGAATGCAATAATGAATTTCCTTATGATAACGATCATAGGGAGAGTGAGGTTTCTGATTATTTTTCTAAGGAGCACGAATCTTTTTATAAGGATGGTCTAGAGGAATTTTCTTTACATAAAGGATGCAATAATATTGATTCTTAGGAGATATTCTTCTCACAAGTGAATGAAAAAATTCCCTATGAGGGATACCTGGAATGCAATCCAGTTATATCAAAAACAGAGTATACTAGCTTTGTGAACGATGATGAGTTCGAAGATAAGAGTGTATGTTTTCAGTATCCTAACCCTACGCACAATGTTATGAATGATGAAAACTATGGTGCTAACTAGTAGGATCATGTCCTAGTTGCTCCTGATTGTCTATGTGAAGCAGAGATGGAATATGCAATTTTTTTCGTAAAAATGGACATGATTGTTTTCGATAAAGAATTTATTGATGAGAAGAAGAATGAAGAAGTTTGTTTAGTTGCTAATGAACAACATTCAGGTTACAATGAGCCTTTGACATTTGTATCAGCACACCCATCAATTGATGGTGCACATGAGTGTCTTGCTACTAACCCTATTAATTCATAGTTATTTGAGCTATCTTTTGAAACATTTTGCATTGAGCCAAATAATGATTTGAAGAATGGACTAGACTATGTTAATGAGCCTGAAATGGAAATGTTCTTTGATGCATGATGGGATGTTATTAGTGGTGATGTTTATAGTAATGAACTTGATCTGAATAAGAGAAAAGATACTATGGGTTTTGATTAATCGCTTTTTTGAGGTAGCAGAGCATGTGACCGTATGACTGGTTCACAATGCTTAAGTGAATGTGAATATCAGCTTGAAATGTGCATGTGTATGAACATTTTTGGTTCCTCACACAAAATGAATGTTTGTTTTGAATGGGATAGAAATCAAAGGATGACTTCAGGGCTTTATATGAGCCTTTTATTCATTATAACTTATCAGAAGTGGAATTGCATTCGGTGAAGCCACAATAGTGGTTTACAATTGAAGTGAGGAAGGAAAACTCACAAAAAATGAATGCATGGTAAAAAACTTGATTTTAGGGGTTTGTACGAACCTATTGGTTCCACCAAACCAATTAGGGGTTTGGTACAACCTAGGTTCGGCCAAACCCTCTTAATACTTTCCCACGAAAAAATCCATCAAAACCCCTTATAGAAGGGGGATTCCAATGAACCCTAGTTCGAACGAACCCCCTTTATTCCTCACCCCCCTTGAGACAGAAAAAAACTTGAATTTTGGCACTTCGAAGCTCGGTTTGAGGATGAAAATGGAGGAATATTCACAAACCCAACTGGAATTAGGTAGTCCTTAGAACGAGCTATCCAACGAATATAATTTTAATATGTTTTGGTTTTATTATGTTTTTTTTTTAGTTTTATTAAACATAGGTTTTCATCGAAAATGAAGGTCTTTGTTTGCACATGTGGAAAAATAGCAGATTATCAAAAAAAAATTGAAAAATATGAGTGCACCAGATATTGAATTCCTTGATCCAATAGAAAAAACAAAATTAATTTCGATATATACAAAAAGTTGTGTTATACGGTCCGCTATGTCGAATTGTAATTGGTTTGACTTTGAAACTTGATTAAAGAAAAATATAATTCAATAAAAACTATCTAACCAAGTGGAAGCACTAGATATCAGAAATCTAAATTTGAAAGAATTAGAATTTTATCCTTCATGGAAAAAAAGTTATGTTATATGGTGGTCACTTTTTAAAAATGTTGTTTTTTGAAAAAACCAGTTTGGTGGGAGATGGAAAAAGAAGTGGAATCTGATTCCAAAAATTTTGAAAAAAATATTTTTTAGAATCTACAGACAAAATGTGATGAGACTCTAGTTTGTATCATCTTCAAATTCTTCATGGTTTAGCCGCTATAGGTGCCCGAATGTGAAGATCTAGTTTTAAAAAATAATTTCAGTGTCTAGTTTGGCCAAAAATTGTAAACCACTATTGTGGGATCACCCCATTGATGTGACTCCAAAAGATCAAGATATATGTTTCTGGGTGGAGATATTAAGCAGAGTGTTTATGAATATTTTTTGTTTGATGTCAATTTTTATGACCTTAATGATCAGGTGGATTATGATTGTTTCAATTTCTTAGTTCAATTGGATGAGCATATGGTGGAACATGGTAGTGTGATGAATGTGGTAGAATTTCAAAATGATTATGGTTTCTAGTTAATGTTTGATTACCATTTTCAGTTGGATAAAGTTAATTATGACAATGGAAAGTTCAAACATATGTCAATGATGGTTAATTACATTGGCCACAATAGGGTTAGTTGTTGGGAAATTCATGGCAATATTTCCAAGTTTTACCTGGTGTAGGAAGTAGAAAATAAAGTTTTTGAAAAAGGTAAATGTTGATTTTAAGTTTCTTGGGGAGCTAGGGCCACCCAATGAAGATGAAGCCTTTGTATCTAAAAGGCCTCTAAATGAAAGGTATTGATATGATGAACTTTTGGAGTTTCCAGTACATGGACAATTCTTGAGGTCATACTTCTCCTAAGTATGTTTCTTTCATGTACATTGTATAGTCCTATAAATTATGTATATATGGCATGTCTGCTATGGTCTGGTTCCCTTGCCTTGTCTGGGAAAGTCCTTGGTTTTGGTGTCCCTGTGCTTGGTCTGCTTCAACCTTAAGATCTAGAATCTCACCATGACTGCGAGAGGTATGCATCCCCAACAGGAGCCACTGGTGGAACCCCAAACAATGCTTTGTGTTCCCCTTGAAAATTCTGCAAAATTTGGCTATTTTCATGTCCTAGGGCTTATGGTTTTTGTTGCTAAAACCCTTTCTAATAACCCTCAAGCCTCTGTCCTTTGCAAATTTAATATTTTGGTGTTGACCTCTTAGCATTGGTTCTCGATCATGTTAAAAACATCTTGAGCATTGAGGTCCATGAGGTAACCGGCCCCATGTGCCTAGGTCTAAAGGATATGTTTCATTTTATATGGTTGATTATTCAACCTTGTTTGGCCTTTACATCCTTTGAATAAAATGGTTTTAAGTCTTTTGAGGCATTTTCTTAAATTTTCCTAGGCAGTCCCCTTTTCAAAACAACTTGTGAGCACATACAGAATTGTTCCACTTATGTTCTTGTTCATCACTCATCGTGGATTGTCCTTTGATTGTTGGCCTTGAATCAACAATGTGCGATGAGTGGTTTCCTTCTATATGGCTCATCGCGGATGGAGTTTCAATCTTGGTTTTCAAAGTAGCAATGAGTGATATAGGAAATATCCTATATATCGCTAATTTCTCTCGCTATCATTAATTTCTTGTGAGTTTTTAGCTATGAATCAATGATGCATGATGAGGTCCCATGTTCAAATGTGCCATCACTGATATGAATTATTATTAAGGGTGATGCATTTTCAGCCCTTGATCTTGTCTTATAGGCACATGGCTTGATCCTGACCAATCACTTGGGGTTCTCCATCTTTTGATATAGTTGTGACTGTTGTGATGTAAACCACAATGGGTGATAACACTGTTATGCCTTGCTCCCATCATGCCATTTATGGCCATCATAGTTTCAAATGGATTTCCAAAATATGTATCAATGATGAGGGATGGAATGTCTAATGGAATATTGCACTCATCACCGGAGCTTAATGCATCACGGATTCACTAGAAGGAGCTTGGACCAAAGTAGTGATGCATGATGGATATCAGATAGGAGGTGACTAATGTGATTAAATGGTGATGTGGTAGCTTTCTTAGGTATCATCATTGTTTTTAAGGAACAAGTTGTAAAAGAAAGGAGTGATGTTTGAGGACCATCATTGATCGTGTTTTAAATCAAGATGATTAACGACTATGATTAAAACTTGAGGTAGTTGTTGTTAGTTCGCTTGCGTGAGATTTCCACTAAACATTAATGTTCAACGCTTCATTCATGAGATACTAAGAGGGGTTTTCAGCCATTTCACTTCATAATTATAATCATTGGAGGTCAAGAAACTAGTCCAAAGTCGAAGAAGAAGGCGTGAAGAGTTCAAACGAGCTATTGTAGAGATATTCAAGATAGTTTCTTGAGTAAGGTGGTTTCCTTTCTTCCACATCAATTGTGCGATAGGTTATCTTGTTAGTTTTGAATTCCTAGGGTTGATGAGGGTTTAATTTCCTACAATTTCCATTTGGGCTAGTAAGAATTGTGTGGGTCTAGGGGATTTTGTTATGCAAATTCAATTTGAGAACAAACTGGTGAAGCTTTTCCTACAATAAAGATTTTCTAGCTATAGTTCTATTTTCTGTAAGAATGAGTCAACCCGATGAGTCAAGTGGTAGACCAGAAATGAAATAGAAGAGATTCAAGAGGCCTAAGCTCCAAGATGACACACCCATGATCAAACTAGACATGTCTAAGAATCCTGTGAAGCTAGAAATAGTTAAGAACGATTTTTCCATATTCATGTGTGGTGAAGACAAGAACACCTACAACTTGAGAAGTTGGGTTGTTGTCCATAATCAGGATAAGCCTAGTGTTGTGTCTTTGAAGGAACAAATTGCTAAGAAGGAGGAAACTAAGTCAGGGAAATTGGCTAAGCAAAGGGGGAAGAAGAAGAAGAACAATAAGTACCACAAGGCTTATGATTCTTATATGGGGAAGCCTGACACTGCCATGGAAGATGGGGTTGGTCCTTCGAGCAATAAGGTAGAAACCATCCCAGATTATGCTTGGTACCTTCTCACACTCAGAGGTTGAGAGAATTATGATGATGACGAGATAGCTTCTCTAGTTTCAACAAAATCAACAGGGGGACATGCATACTTTGATTTTGAAGATGATTAACCATTGTGGAGGTGGTGTCTCGATTCGGTGTTTTTGTTTTTTATCACTGAAATGAAGGAGAGGTGTTGGACACCACTGCCATGATGAGGGTTTCCTTTTTGAGGGTGGGTAATTCTCCTTTAGTGAACATGTGAGTTTTTGTCTAAGGTGCTAACAAGGAAAGATTCTTTGGTTGATGTGGATGAGAGGTTTTGGTGCTACTAAAATGACAAATGATTCCTTTTGGAAGGCGGGTAAATCTTCAACAATGGAAAGGTATTTTTGTCTTTTGTGATTTCCCCCTCCCTAAAAAATGCAAATATAACCATCTAGGGAGTTTTGGAATTGAAGTAAAATTGAATGTTAAATATAAATGTGACTGAAATTGTAATTTGGCCCGAAGCTTGTTGCTCCCATGTTTCTATAAATGGGAATTCAATGCCAATTATAGTCGTTCAAATTTTGGGTTTTGTGTGGTCTAGGTTGGAAAACTGAGCTCGCATAAGAGAAGTTTGTAAATCATGCATAGATGAATAGAATAGTATGAAGTCTAGTGTACATTCTAATTTGTAATGGGCTTAATTATTTTTACAATGGCATGTGAATGAAAATGCATATTCCGGAACAAATTCTCTCCTATGTATTTTGTCTTCCAAATTATAAATGAAATGATCAAGGATATTTTTGTTTATCTTCAATCATTTTTGTCTAAATGAATGATTTTATTTCTACTTTGGTTCAAAGAGTTGATTAAATGCTTTAATAAGATCATAGGTTTGTGATATGAAATTCAAGGATTGCTAAGTAGTTTTTGTTTTCAGAACAGTGAGTTGAATATTGTAATGTAATATTTCAATAGTCTACAAATGTTGAGTCTAATTGCTAATGTATTATAGATTGTTACAAATGTGACTTTGTTACCCAAAGATAAAGCACTGGTCTATTTGTTTGGTCATCATGTAAATGAGTCGGCCTTGTACCTAACCAAGAACACAAAACAAGAACATAAATCACTCAAACACTTTTAACTACAATGTAGCATTATGGAGTACCATTTATTCCTTGCTTTAGGTAATGATTTGCTTAAGGGTCAGCCAAATTCTTAGGAGATTTTACCTAATTAGCAATCTAGGGGAATGAATTTGTTAGTCACAATGATCATGGTAAAATGGAAAAATAATATCATTTAAACATTGTTAGGATCGCCCTCTTGGGTTTCATAGAGCCCAAAGTGTAGAAGTAAGGGCCTAGTAATCCTTACTTGTTCGTTGGCCAATCTTCACCACTATTGACTATTGGATTTTGGAAAATTCATAGGCATCTAGTGAGATCAAGTTTGGTTCTAAAAAATAACCAACAAACTGTATGAGGAGTTTGTTGCAAGGATGTGTAGTTGGTATTGAGTTGGTTTTTTCTCTGATGATGTTGTGATTAGTTGCATTATGCTATCATTAGTAAGCTATTAGTGTCAACCTCTAGTGTTGCTTTGATAAGTTTTTGTTTATGGATGTATGGTTGAGTTGTTATGTTGCAGTTTTTCTTATGGATAGATTTTAAGAAGATCCTAGAGATTCACATGTTGCAGTAGTAAAGAGGATATTCGGATACTGGGTATTTGTAGGATCATGATGGGGCAAAAAGTGGCATTATGATGGGTATTTGTAGGGTATGTGGCTGATGACTATTTTTTTACCCAAAATTGATGAAATGAAAAGGGTTTTTAAAGGAGATTTTCAGCTTTCCACCAATATAAATTATGTTTTACTTTGAATTTAATAAATAATTATTATTCATTTTCTATTTAAATTACAACTAAAGTCCTAATTCATAGGCTGATTGAAAAACATCTATAGCTTTCAAACATTATCACATTTTTTGAATCCAAAACATGCATCACATTCTATGCTTCACATACTATAGGATTAAAAAAGAAAAATTGAATTTCATGAAGTTTTGACCAAGTTAAGGTGGTCGACATCAGTTTTTTTATTTTTTAAAAGTTGTAAGAAAAATTCATAATTAATTATTTAATTGGAAAAAAATTACAAAAATATGCATCACATCCAGACATAAGTACTCTACTTATGTCTAAAATATTATAAAAAAAATATTATCATTTTATTGTGGTTACGGTGGTCAGACAAACACCTACTTTTTATTTTTTCCCTAAAATTTAAGTACTACTACATTGAAATTTCAAATTTTCACCAAATATATTTTTTGTTTTTTAAATAAACCTAGCAGTTTAGAAACTACATTCAATTTGATATAAATTCTATTCTTACATATTTTTGAAATAATATAGATAACTTATTCAAATTTTTACGTCAAGTTGCCTAAATCTAATTTTTCTGAATTTTTTGCCACTTAAGGGCCTGTTTTTTCCATGATGATCTTGCACATACCCTACTCGAAGGGCACTCTAGATCATGGCTTGTGGTATCCAAAGGATATTGATTTTACTTTGAGTGATTACACAGATACAGATTGGGTTGGTTGTGTAGATGATAGGAAAAGTACAAGTGGTGGTTCATTCTTTCTTGGATGTAGATTGGTGTCATGGCTAAGTAAGAAACAATATTCGGTGTCTTTATCTACTACAGAAGCAAAATATATTGTAGCTATCTTGTTGCACACAAGTTTTGTAGATGAGGAAAACTTTGGAGGATATCAAAGTGGTATATGATGAACCAATTTCTATCTTCTATGCTAATACAAGTGTTATCAATATTTCAAAGAATCTAGTAATCCATTCAAGGACAAAGAATATCTTAATTCGGTATCACTTTTTGAGAGAGAATGTTGTAGAAAATGAATTCAAGCTTGAATATGTGCCTACAAAGGATTTGGTTGTTGATATATTTACTAAGGCTCTTCCTAAGGATACTTTTGAGTATCTCTAGGAGAAGTTGGGAGTTATTGCCCCTCCTTTGAACTAGATGCACAAGGTGATGCATCAGTCTAGTGGATCTCAAGATTCATTCTTTTTTCTAGACTGATGTTAGTGGCTACCTCTCAGGGGGAGTAGGTAGTGGCATTTTTGGTTGTTGCAGTCAGGATAAGTGAGTGTTGTCATTGTGAAGTGGTTATTGATTGATGTAGTTTGATGTGTTCTCCTAAGGGGTCTGAGTATGTAGAGAAGTAAAGGAAATTGTAAATTAGTGATAAATAGCATGTTGGGAGAATGAAGAAGGTTCCCTCCAAATTTGTTGTCATTGATGCCAACATTGGTTGGTAACTAACTATGTAATCTGTGCATCCATACTGATCTGGTATCTTGATCTGAAAATCTTCGCAGTAAAAGGGAATTTAATGAGTTTTTGATATGTTGATCAAGAATGTTAGTTACATGTATAAATAAGTTTTCAACATGTTTATGTGATCTGGTTGAGCTATCTTGATGACAGAATTTTGGTTTTCTTTTGACCGACAAGGTTTATCTTTTGTGTGTTCCTCTTTAGGTCTGGGTCAACCTAACATTTGGATAACATGTTTTGTTTTGTGTGTCAAAAGGAATTTTATATTAAGCTGACAAGACTTTTGTATTTTGAGTATTCCCTCAATTAGGCCAAATGTCTATGTATATATTTATGATGGTCAAGGAAATGAAAGCGTGAAAATGAGATATGCAAGTAATACAACAAGTATAATATTGTGAAGTTACTAATAGTAATCATACATCAACAACCAGAGCAAAAGTTTGATATATTTAGAGTATAACCAGAACTTCTTTCAACACTTTCTAGGTGCACTTTAGTTCATTTTGGTAGTGACCCACATCCTTTGTATTTTAGCAATAAGCCACATTTTGTATTCAAGTTGTGATCCTTTCTTAAGGACGGTGATTCTTGGAAGTGATCCCTATAATATCTTATAACTGGTTACAATATATTGTGAGCTAATCCTCATCATGGTTTTTCCCATTTTGGGTTTTCCACATAAAAATCCTAGTGTCAATGTGTTATGATCTCTTTTATATTTTGGTTCACTATTGAAAATAGATGTGGATTGATAATTGGATGGTTAATAATTAATTTGGTCAACGGAATACTAATTCACCCCCCTCTTAGTATTCGGTATATTCAACAATTGGTATCAAAGCCTAGTTCATCTGAAAAAGTCTTACAACTTGAGGAAGGTCCCAAAATTTGAATACATGGCTATCGAATATCCTTATGTTCCTCCAAAAGAAAATTCGGTATCTGAAGAGATCAATGCTACCCTTGAGGAATTGAACAAAAGCAAGGATGAGAAGGAAAATCTGAAAGGAAATCTGAAGGAAGCAAATGATTGCATCAGAAAGCTGAGAGATTAGATCAAAAAATTCAAGAATAGACATAGAGAAGTTAGTGATTATTTGAAGAAGGCTAATGAGGATATTATTGGACTGAAAGTGCATATAGAAGAAAAGAAGTGAATTGAGGAATGTCAGAAAGCTGAGATCCAAAATAAAATTAATGACTATACAAAGCTTGAACAAGAAGTGGTAACCTTAAGAGCTGATCTAGAGAAAGTGAAAGCATATGAAGAAAGGTTTAAGACAAGTTCTACAATGCTTGATGAGTTGATTACATCTTAGAAACCTGCTAAGGACAAAAGTGGTCTAGGACTTGAAGAAATACAAAGCTCAAAGACTAAACTAATTCCTAACAAAGTGGAAAATTAGAGGAAACTTTAAAAGAATGCTTATCAAAGCAAGGACTGAAGGATCAATACCAGAAGGATTCCCATCTGAAAACCTAGTACTCAGGGGTACCCATCTTTTAATGGTTCTTGTTTCTCATGCAATAAATTTGGTCACATAGCAACAAAATGTAGAAGTAGGATGAACCAGAATAGAATAAGTTAGAACGTTGGATTCTTTGTTGGACAATGCTATGTTTGTAACAAGTTTGGTCATATAGCCACTAAATGTAGAAGTCAAATGATGATGAACAGGTTTATTACCAGTAGAAGAATTCAGTCTTTTCAAGGCTATTGTTACACATGCAATATCTTTGGACACAAGACTAATTAGTGCAGGTCAAAGATGAATGCAAATTTTTTTAGTCAAGGATATGTTGTTTGCCACACTTGCAACAAACCAGGACATATCGCAAAATTTTGTAGGAGCAAAGTTGGGAAGAAACCAAATTCGGAATAGAAGAACAAGCCTGTGAACAAGATAGATCCCAAAGAAGGAAAGAAATGGAAAAAAATTGGATAAAGAAGGAAGAACCTAAGAATAAGAATAAATTAAATGATCTAGTATCTACACCTAGTGTAGATACCTCTTCTAAGAACCAAACCCAGTAATGGTTGTAGGGGGAGCATTCATAGAAAATTTTAACAAGCCCCCGATATATGAGGTGTCTTGTGATGACACAAGGACAAGTAATGTGAATCTCTATTTTGATGGCTTTGACGGAAATTCAAGAAGAAATCAAGCAAAACAAAATAATTGTGGAGATCTTCTTGGTTTACAGTGTATTCTACAAAGTGGTTGATAGCTTTAAAGCAATAAATGCAAAATTAGGGAAAAATAGTAAATAATAAAGCAAGAGACTATGCTAAGGAAAAGCATATTTGAACAAATTGGGAGAAGCAATGGAAGTTGAAGCATGAAAGGAAGCAATTCAGAGTATCATACATCAAAACCCTAGTTCTCAACAAGCAAAAGGTATTCTCTAAATTTCGTGTTTTTTAAAATTGAAGGAACTCTGTTAAATTTATTCAAGTTTGTTTGGGAAATATGGCCACTCCTACTATTGTGGAAATTTCTAAGAAGCCCCAACCAAATTTTAGAAGGTGTTCATGAAAATTATATGAAAATGATCCAATGGGTGCATTCTCGCACATTCTGAGTCATGTGCTACCCATCGAAGATCCAAGAATATACATTCATGGGAAGCTCAAAGAATTCAATCACCAAGAGCTAAAGGATTTGTGGGACAATGACTTAAATGATGACTTACTAGTCAAGGCGGAATATGAAAACCTAGTTTGAATGAAGCTGAATGTTTGGAACTAGTTTCCAAACTTTTCCAGTGAGAGTGAGGCAAAAATTGTCAAGATGGACCTTAGTAGGGTTCACAGTAATCTCATGTGGGTTGGGTAAATGAACCATGGATTATCAATGAGGAAATTCATGTTGTTACTAGTCTTTGCAACAATGTTGCCATTCTAGTTCTAAAAGTAGTAAAAAATGATGAGGTCACAAGGTTAACTGGTGCCAAGTTTGACAGAAGAGTCTTAACCATGAAGTTTATCACAAACCCCACCATCAAGTATGTTGCCACTATGATTGCGAAAAAAATCTACTTCATGAATAGAGCAAACTTTGTTTTGGCTATGACAATTCACACAACTTATGAAATGGTGGTGAATGGAAACGATTTTGATCTTTGTGAGTTTCTAAGGTTGCAACTTATGGAAAATATGAGTATGACAAAGGGGAAGAGACATGTCTTTAAATTTGGCACTCTTGTTGTTTTTTTTGTTATTCTATTTTATAAAGGAGATACTTGGAAGAAAGAACATAATATGGGATAACACTAGGCATGTTTCTCATCAAATTAGTGATCATATATATGTAGTCTAGGAGATTTTAGGGCACAGAACAATGCCCTAACTACATTCTTTGTAGTTTTTCATAATGAAATGCATGAAAGAGATAGGATTCCAAGGATTTTGGTGAAGTATGAGAAAGAGATAACAAATTTCTTGTGTCTACCGATGAATGCATCATTGAGGCTATAGAACCCAAAATTTATTGGATTGAACCTCTAGGATATGAGATTAAAGAGAAAATGGTAGAAAGGTACATTGAGATTCTTTTGGCTAGTCCTAAGCACCCCTCTCTACCTATATTAGGTACATATGAGGAGAAATATGTTGAAATTCATTCAGAAGTTGCAACACCTAAATGAAGAAATAAAATTGAAGCTTTCTTCCAAGATCAAGCATACACTAAAGATGACATTATACAGTTGAAGGAGGCTCTTGATAAAAGGAAAGCCAAAATTGTTGAACAATCCTCTAGACCTAGAAAATCTAGAAGGCTATCGTCTGGTACTACATCAACACCTATTTCCAACTTTTCCACCCCCAATAGTGCTAATATTGAGAAAGGGAAAAGGAAAGAACAAAGTGTCCCTACATCTATTGATGTTACTGCCCCTACCAGTCCTAGTACTAGGGCATCTAAGAAGAAGGACACACCTTTTGTTACATCATCTACTACTTTAGGAGGAAGAAGAAGAGAGAGAAAAATCTCATAGGAAAATGAATTTGAGTGATGTTGTTGAAGAAAAAATTGAGCTTGGTCTAGAAGATGAACATTAGTTGAAAAGAAATAGAAGAGGTAGTGCCTCCGGTGAAGGAGTCAAAATCAATATGGAGATCTCCACTGATGAGGAGTTAGAGGTACAAGAGGATACATACCGAATTCATGTGCATGCAAAGAAGAATGAAGAATGATCATCTGACCCTATGGAGAACATGCTTGGTTCTCCTTCGGTAAGAAATCATTCACCCTTGGTTCTCGGAATGTTAGTGTATAATATGATTGATAATGAACTTATGTCAACTTCTGAGTTATATGATGAAGGAAAAGAAACCTTCATATAAATTCTTTTGCTCAGTACATAGTTATTTGTAACATAAACATGGATACCATATAGTCAAAAGTTACTAAAAATGTGTGGAAAGAGTTAGTGTTTAGAAGGAAGGAAGCTTTAAATGTTGAAAACAAGATGAGAAGTCAAGTCGTAAAATCATTTAGTTCTACTCACTCAACGATAGAAGCTAAAAACCTATTGAAATAATGTTTTACATTGTTCAAATTCAAGCAAAGAGTCAACATGTTAATGACTAAGGAAGAAGACTATGTTGAAAAAGTAAGGCAACAAACTCATGATGTGACAAGGCAATTAGCAAGGAGCTATGGGACAAGAACTAGTTCTTCGTCTCACACTACTTAGGCTCGGGAACCGACTACGGTTGTAAAAGTAATGGATAATCCTATCTTGGAAACAGTTGATGAGACACTTGGTGCTTCAAAGACCCCTTCCACTTAGATGGACACAGAAGAAACTACCAGTAAGAGGTCTGATGATCATCATAAGGATCAATCCAGTGAAAAGAGAGAAGAACATCAAGAACCCACCAGGAACAAAGAAGAGGAAAACAAAGATGAAAATGAAGGAAGTAAAGACAAATAAAATGATAAAGACAAGGATGATGAGGATACAAGGGAGGAAGAGAACAGAAAGCCATTTGGTGATGAAGAAGAAAAAGAAAAAGAAGAAGGAAAAGAAGAGGAATATTGGGTGAAATTTCTATAATCAACTTTCGACAGATTACACAACTTGGACTTCAGCCATAGCTATGTGAGATATGAATCTCTCCTCTCGGAAAGGGGAGGCACCCTTCTTACTGCTAAGAGAAACAATAGTAAATCACAAAAGTAATTACAAAATGTACACGAAATTCACGGAGTGGGGGGGGTGTGTTACATTCATCCTTCTCTCTTTTTTCAGAGAAGATGTTTACAATGCTTCACGTGTTGGAAGTTCTGAATTCTTGATAATTGGAAATGAACAACTAGCAGTAATACCAATATCTCTATCTCGTCAAAGCGAAGCGTAGAGATACCAGAAGAAATTAACAACAAACAAAAGAAAATAAAAAGGGAAAGCTCAGGAAGGCACAAAGTCATTTCGTAGCTTTATCAATGTGTGATCTGCATAAACATACCGTTCGCTACGTTAGAAGCACAAAGTCTTCTTAGACGCAACAATTCTTCAAACAGCATGAACGATTACAAGCACAAAGTCTTGTAGATCATCCAACAAGAGTGTCAATAGCACGAACGATTACAAGCACAAAGTCTTGTAGATCCTTCGACAAAGTATCCAAGAGTATGAATAATTATAAGCACAAAGTCTTATAGATTATCCAACAAGAACATGCAAGAGTATAAATGATTATAAGCACAAAGTCTTATAGATCACTCAACCAATGATAAACAAAATAACAATGCAATCTAAATAATAGATGTAACACAAAGTTTACATCAACCACTTAGAGTCTTTCAGATTCCTTGAACTAATCACTACCAAATCAAATCAACTTACAAAAGTATTGAATCCAACGCAAAGTCTGGCTTGCAATCCTTTTCTTTATTGATTGAATCTCATTCACAAAGTATGAACGCAAAGTTTCACAAGTTTGCTTACAAAAGGGCAGCACTTCGTTGCAAAAGGCTAAAAGATCCTATTACAATGAAAATCCCTCACCTTATATAGAAAGAGGGATGAGCAAAAGAAGGAAAGAGATTGAGAAAATCAGGGAGAGTTAGGTGAGCGATTTTAGGAAATCTCACCTAACTTTGACCAAAGTCAAAGTGTAATTTGTTTTGAAAATATTACATCTTTGGACTTGGTGTAATTACAATTTACAAAATGACATTCAAAAATGTAGAAATATTTACAAGATGCATAAGGGATACCGGAAATGTCTAACACTGGAGAATAGGGGGGCTTCATGTTTCTTTGCATTGGGCGCGGAAGTCTTCAAATTTCCTCCTAGTCTCCTACATGAACTTCTCATCTGGACCAACGGTGTAATCCACAATGGTGTGAATTCTCGTGATCGATCTCATGGCAGATGAGTGAACCTTTTTGCACCTGTCAAGATGCGTCTTCAGGTTGTCCAATGTGAGCCTTGTATCACAAATGATGTTCATCGAAGCTTCTGAGAAGTCTGAACTGTCAATCAAATTCGTGATGGCTTCCTTGAAGATCAGGGATATTTCTGCGACCGGTAGGAAGATATGATTGTCCTCAAGAAGTTGACCAGGAAACTCTCTGATTCTTTTGTCAAGAATGTTGTGATGCCCATCAACATCTTCCTGTACTTGGTGAAGATCTTCAATGAGAGATTGAACCACTTGAATCCTGTGTTTTAGTGATTCTCTTACCTCTAAAAACTTTTCTTTGTCGGGAATTACCCCAACCTCCACCAATTTGCTGAGCTTTACCTGTTTCATTTTCGACCATGACAACAGGCATTTTTCCATGTCTCTACGCTCCTGGGAAAGTACGCTCTTTTCATTATCAAGCTCTGTGGTGAGTTTGGCCAACATGGTGGTTTTCTCATCCGCAGCCAAAATTATCTGAGATCCGTGTTCGATGATCTTTTCAACAAAGTCATACAACACCCTACCTTTGGAGGCGAATTTCTCAGCTTTCTTGACAGCTGGGTCTTCAATACTTACCAATGTCAGCGGTTGTGCATTATTTGGAGAACCAGCAAGTCTCTTTACAACAGTGGCATAATGCTCTGCCCTCTGTTTGTACATATTACAAGATTGCTCAACTTTGTCCAGCCTTCCTGCCAAGATATCCAAAGTGACTTGCGCATCGGCTTTTGCACTTTCGTTGGTAACCTTGCCAAGCTGAACCTTTGTCACTGTGTAGTCCTCCATATTGACATCACCTTCTTGATTCGGTGGTATGCCAATTTCAGCATACTTGTGGCCAGACTTATCAACATTCAGCCTAGAGTATACTTTTGCCTTCTTCTTCCCTTTGGCCTTTGGAAGAACTATCTCTTCAAGGTCGAGCTCCTCCGGAGAAATCATTTGCTGTTTATGCTTCGACACTTGAGATATTAGCCAAGGAGGAAGAAAAGAAGTGTGAACTTCTGGATTTGCTGTCAAGTCAGTTGCCATTGCCACCTCTAAAGTTATTGTCACATCTGAACTCACCATTGGTATAGTGACAATTGGAGAAGTGTTTGTCATCAGTGCTCTTGTAGTTGACACATTGAGCTGATCACGCATTGACTCATTCATGAAACGATTGAATTCATTCTCAGAAGTGATATCATATGTTGGCAAAGACAAGCTAGGAATGGACGATGGTGGGCTTGACAGTATATCAACCATATGGATGCTTGTTACTAAAGGAGTATCAAGCTGGGTTGATGCTGCAGGGATAGGGGATATCTCAGCTGCAGGAATGCTTGTGGTAGGAATAGGTGACGAGGGAATAGGAGGTGGAGGAGTTCTTGACTCAAAAGGGGTATGAGGAACGTTTGAAGTCACGGGCGATGATGTTCTATGGCTTTCCTCAACTACGTTCTCGAGAGGAGAAGTAGTTATTTCTTCATCATGCTCGGGTTCCTGTTGATCACCCTCTTGTCTCTCTGATTCTAGCTCACCTTCGAAGTCACCTTCAGATCCTTCTTCAGAATCTTCATCAGACTCTTGCCCGCTTTCTGAAACCTCTTTGGCATCAGAGTCTGCTTCTGCTGAATCTTCATCTTCAACGGATTGGTCACTTGAATTATCTTCTTCATCAGAATCTACCTCCTCTAGAATGGGCTTTTTACCCTTTGAACGAGATGGATGAGATTCTGGCTTCTCTGTCTCTTGGACAGCCTGGGTATCTTTCTTGCCAACAGTGACCTTGATCCTTGGACCTCTTCGTGAAGAAGTGGGAATGGCCGCTGGTTTGTTTTTGTCACGGAGTTCTTGCTGTTGGCGTGCTTCTGCCTCGGACTCTTCTCCTTCTGAGTCTGTCCTGAAACTTTTCATTGTATGACCATGTTTGTGTAACCATTCTTCTGTGTTGGCTAGGATTGGTCTCAGCCTTTCTCTCATGCTGGTGACCTCTTTTCTAGACCACTATATTGCAGGCAACGACCTCTTAGCAATGCCTTGCTCATCATAGACAGCGTTCATGATATCACCTGGATCCTCAAAATCCTCTGGTAGGTCAGGGATACCAAGATCCCTGATTTGTTGAACTGTCAATCTGCAATAGTCCATTTTGTGAATGGCTTCTTCATCTCTATAATCCGCCCAGATGTCTTCAAAACGGTACATCTGTTGGTGACCCTTTTGCAACTTCTTTCTGACATCTCGGTAGTCAAAATCAAACCTATACCTGTAGGTTTTGATGGTCATGATCTACATCTCAGCATAGACAGACTTAGCTTTTTTTGTAGTTTGGATAGTATATCTGCCGATGGTCAGTGGGAACTTGAATCCACACTTGTGGTTGCTTCTTCGTTCTTTCTGCACTGACATCAGCTGTCTGCATGTTTCCATGAGAACCCACTTATCCGAAGGATAACGTGGTAGCATGTAGGGACAACCGGTGTAACAACCTACTCTCAAGTAAGTAAACGTTGGGAATTGGAGAAAAATACATCCAACTTTACTTACCACCTTATAAGCCTCATCAGACACTCTTCTTCTCTCCAAGGCTGGATCAAAATTGAAGAGTAAAGGTGCAAAGAAAGCATCAGTGACCCATCTGAAATGATGAAAGCTCTCCTTTAGCTCCAACTGATAGAAATATCTGTACACAGGTACCATCATTCGATTCCCCTTTGTAGATAGACCTGGGAATTGTCTCATCACATGTACACGGGTAAGAAGTCATGTAGAACTTCAATGTAGAAGGAGCATTGATCAATTTGTTCGTGCATCTCATCACTGATTTGTTTACCCCAGTCAATATGCACCTTCGCCTCCTTATGATCCTGATGTACTCATACATCCAATCGTGAAAGGTGGATGATTCGGCAAACCTTTCACTCTGCTCAGAAACGTGATCATATCCTTGACGTCATCTTTGAAGTCACTTCTCAGGAGTCCTTTCGGCCATCTAGAAACAGACGATCTAGGCTTTTTGAGCCATTGAGTATTTATCAACTGTTTGGCTTTATTGGGATCAGCATCGAAAATATCCTGTGCTTTTGATATAGAAATGTCAATATATTTGTCCATGTGAGGAACCTTGAAGACAATGTCAAATAAATCGGGGTCGAGTCTCAAAATCTCATGCCTGGAAGAATCGATCACACTTTTGCTTTCTCGGATGTAATGAGACGCAATTTGAAGAACAAACTCAGTATTGTGTGCAGCTATGGGGAACATCGCCACCAAGTGGAGATTGCTGTGTACGATTGCCCTCATTGAATCAGGGAGAGGCTTCGTCTCTGTCAACTTTGCAAAGTCAACCAAGTCTTGAAAGCCAACTTCTGTATCCTTTATTTCTTCAACTTTCGAAAGCACCATAGTTGGCAGATAGACGCCTTGATATTTGTACTTCATCTTGCTTTTTGCTTTCGAAGAAGAAGGAGGCTTTGTAGCAGTCATCAAAAGAAATTGGAACACTGAGCACTCTTGACTTGACGATCTCTGAGAGTAGACTGCAATCCGTCTAGCCAGAACAAACACCAATTGTTAGGAAACATGGGAAAGCGTGAAATGAGCACGAGGGTGGAAAACCATAGAGCAGATGGCGAGGCACGCAAAATGATGCAGGAATGCAGAAAAATGAGGCTCAAGGATGCACTGGTCAAAAATGAAGTTCATTTGGAAAGGTCTAGGAAAAGCCTGCAAAAAGTGTAAGGGCGCTAAAATTCAGTGCCCTTGCATTCTGAGAAAATTTCTTTTGGTGTAAGGGCGCTAAATTTTAGCGCCCTTACACTTTTTAGTGTTAGGCAAATTTTTGACATTCTGAAGATGTCATAGCGCTAAAATTCAGTGCTTTAGCTTTTAAGGAAGATGACTTTGATGCAAGGGCGCTAAATTTTAGCGCCCTTACATCTTACAGTGTTAGGAAAAATCTCATCTTCTCAAAAATGTCCTAGCGCCAAAATTCAGCGCCTCTGCTTTTTTCTTGATAATTTTGAGATGCAGATGCAAGAGGGAATGGCGATAGCACTCAGGCTTGGAGAAGGCAATTTGTTTGATTAACTTTGAAATGTCATTCGAAACCATCTCCATTCTATTACATTTTCATTCAAAGGTCAAAGGAATTATTTTTCACAATGGCGAATCTTTCCAATGTTTACCAAAACGGATGAAGAACTTTTGACAAAGATACCTCAATGTAAGCATGGCGGGTAGATAGAAATTCTCAAGTGATAATGCGCACAGAGGAGAAAGGTAGGAAGAAACGCGTATGAAAGACAAGAGAAGAAATGCGTATGGGTAGGGTTAGCAAAGACTTGCCATTAATCTTGAAATGAAAGCAAACAATGAAAGGGAAACGCGAAGATGAAAATGCAAAGGAAGAGAAAGACGTATCCAAATGAAGGAGGACCCCATTGTGTAAAGAGAAGAAAAACACGAATGGAGGAGGACGCGAATGGAAGGAACAAAAACGAATGAAATGAAAAATGTGAATGAAGAAACCAAAACGCGTATGATAACCATGGATATATACAAATGGAAAAAACAAAACCAAATGAAAGCCTTACCAGGGCCAAACGCAAATATTGCTGAAGAGATGAATGGCGGAAATCTTCCAAACGCAAATTTGTAGATGAGAGGTAATTTTCCCAGCAAGAGGAGAGACAAAAAGAAATAAAATACAAACAACAAAAGTGGAAAATTCATTCACTTAATTGCAAATGAAAATTAAAAACCTAACTCAAGTCGTGCAATAAATTTAGGCAGGAAAAGTGGCACGATTGACGAAAAATGCGAAATTGTGAAGAAACGTGCCAGAGGCATAAAAAAAAAAGTTAAGTGTCGAAAGAAAATGTAACAGCGCTAAAATTTAGCACCCTTACATTGTTTGGAAATTCACTGCATGTAGGGGCGCTAAATTTTAGCGCCCTTACATTTCCAGACTTAGTCAAATTTTGGAATTTCCCTGCAGGAGCGCACTTTTTCAGTGCTACTGCATCTTCCGCGATTTGCAAAGTATGAACAGTGAAATGTCGCGAAAGATCTCGTTTCGAAGGTCTTCGCGAGGCAAACAAGGGAGAATGCTCGAATTGACTATTCAAGACTTGGGAACACATTTTGAGGTGGCTTGAAAATCACTTCGTTATGCGTACTTTGAACTTCACGAATCCTAGGAAACAGACAAGTTTCGTAGGGGGGTTATCTGTGGAACGAGCGCTGCTAGATTCCGTGATAACAGCTGGCTCCTGCTGGGGATCTTCCTTCGGTTGTTCTTTAGAAAAGAACGAAGGGAGAAGAAATCCAGAATTCAAGTGCCTTTATCCATCCATTGGGCTTGGAGTCAGGTGACGACGATGACAAAAACGAAACACAAAGACTCAAAAGGACTTGAAAAATAAAAATTATTTACATACCAACACCGACTTCTTTACTATGTAAAGTGCTTGAGATGTTGCCCACTGTGAGGAAGGGAAAATGGCGTCCCATCTCCGTATGCTAACATGAAACTGTTTTCACCATGTAATTGATGTATTTGGAAAGGTCCAGTCCATAGTGAATCGAATTTCCCGTGCATACCTTTTGGCTCTCTTCGTTTGTCCCATAGGAGGACGAGGTCACCAACTTGAAATTCTCGAGACTTGGCCTTCTTGTCGAACAGCTTCTTTACTTGATCCTAGTGTTCCGCAATGCGGTCAGCCACCTGAACTCGATTCTCTTCCAATTCGGAGAGATACATGATGCGCTTGTCGACAAAATTGTCAAACGTCTCATCCTCAATGGCCTTAGCCAACTTGAGGGCTGGTAGTTCCAAAGTTATAGGAATCTCGGCATTCAATCCGTACAAGAGCTAAAAAGGAGACATGCCGATAGCTTGCTTCGGAGTTATTCTGTTTGCCCACAAAGCGTCAAACAAAGCCTTGTGCCACAAACGTTGATTCTCGTCCACCAGCTTGCGGATTATAGTTACCAGATTCTTGTTACTAGATTCCGCTTGACCATTACCCTGCGGATAATAGTCGGAAGAATGTGACAAAGTGATACCATGCTCGAAACAAAACTCCGTGATCTCACTCGATGAGAAAGCAGAAGCGTTGTCCGCAACAATCTTGTTGGGCACACCGAACCTGGAAATAATATTCTCTTTTAAGAAATTGCACACTACTTCCGAAGTAGCATGCTTGGTAGGTATTGCTTCCACCCATTTGGTGAAATAGTCTATAGCCGTCAAAACATAGGCATGTCCAGCACTTGACGATGGATTCACTGCGCCTATGAAATCAATGCCCCATTGTTGGAAAGGTTCATCAATCACAACAGGTTTTAACGGCAAAGATGCCAATTTTGGACGGCCAACAAACTGTTGGCACAATTCACACTTACGCACCCAAGAGTACGTGTCCTGAAAGAGTGTAGGCCAGTAATACTTTGCTCTCAAGATTTTGTGAGCGGTTACTGGCACTAAGAAATGCTCACCACATGCCAAATCATGGTAAGATTTCAGCAACTTTTGTTGTTGCTCTTTATCAACACACCTGAGAAATGTTCCATCCATCGCACGCTTATACAAGCCGCTATCCCACAAGACGAAACTAGCTGACTTTAGCTTGACGGTCCTTTTTTCTTTCGGAGTTAAGTGATTAGGACATTCTCTATATGTCAGGAAGTGAGCTATGTTGGAAAACCATTCATCAGTGGTGCTAACGAATAGTACCATAGGAAGTGTACTAGGATCAACCTCTTCATCTGAGACCTCCTCATCTTCCAAAATTTCCTCACCTGGATTGTTTTCTGCAATGAGCTGACAAAGGCCACCTCCACGTATCAGCTTAGTAGGCTTTATCTCTAGATCATATTCCTGAATCTTAGCAATCCAGTTTCCTCTTTTCATTCCAAATTCCTATTGTGTGAGGATAGACTTGACAGTTGAATCTGGAACGAGGACTTTGACATGACTGCCCAGAATGTAGAACCGGAAATGCTTGACGGCTTTCACAACTGCGAAAGCGTGCTTTTCCATTTGAGAATATTTCAACTCGTAATTCTTTAGAGGGCAACTCATGAATGCAATGGGGGATTCAAAACCCTCATCATTTTCCTGCACCAAGATAGCTGATAGTGTATGCTCGGAAGCATAACTATACATCACAAACTCCTTGGTGTAGTTAGGGCAAACCAATATAGGTGCATGAGCAATGGCCTCCTTGATGTCATCGAATGCTGCTTTGCCTTCTGCCGTCTAATGAAATGTGGCATTACCCTTCATCATGTTCACAATGTGACGGGTCTTTTTAGAAAAGTCTGGAAGAAATCTTCTCAAGAAGTTTACCTTGCCGAAAAAGGAATGAACGGCTTTCTTGCTTGACGGCAAAGCGAGGGACTTGATTCCATTGACTCTTTCTGAGTCAATCTTAATTCCTTCAGCAGATACTACGTGACCAAGAAGTTTACCTTCTGTCACCCCAAAAGTTGACTTTTTGGGATTGAGGGAAATGCCGTGCTGACGGCACCTTTCCAGAGTTTGTCTCAAATGATAGAAATGCTCATGGCGTTGCTTGGAGAACACCGTTAGATCGTCAAGGTACACCATTACGTCACGAAAAGAAAGATCCATGGCACATTGGAATGTGGCACCGGCGTTGATCAAACCAAATGGCATCCTACGATACGCAAAGGTTCCCCAAGGCGTTGTGAAAGCGGTTTTGTGTTGATCGCTTGAATTCACTTCAATTTGATTGTAACCGGAAAATCCGTCTAGCATAGAGAGCATCTCGGATCCAGTTACATTTTGTAGAACTTTATCCATCACTGGGAGTGGGTAATTGTCTTTGAGAGACAATTGATTTAGATTTCTGAAATCTACACAAATGCGGATCTCACCATTCTTCTTACGGACGGGGACGATATTGGCTATCCATGTTGAATGATGGATAGGGAAAATTATCTGCTCATTCAGCATCTTTTGAACTTCAGCCAAAATCGTTCCAGAAATCTTGGGATTGTACTGCCTCTGCTTTTGTTTATAAGGTAAAGCACCAACCTTGAGAGGAATGTCATGTTGCACTTCCTTGGGCCGAAATGACTTTAGATCGTCATATGAATACGCCAAGACGTCAATGTACTCCTACAATAGCTGGGCAAACTGTCTCCTTTCTTCGGCCGTGCAACATTTTCCAATGTTGACCATCTTAGGATCGGCCTCAGTTCCCAAATTTATCTGTTCAACCTCATTAGAGGAGTCAGAATCTGAGAGTTGTTTCTTTACGTGGCGATCGTGCTTATCAAAAAGTTTCTCCAAGGATACCAATCCTTTAGGGATCTTATTCCCTTTGAGTTGCAGATATTCCTCACCTGTAATAGGATCTAGATCGAAAATGGATTCTCAAAGTGGAGAATCGCTGCCCTCAAAGTATAACTCATCGAAATTCTCTGCTTTCTCAAGAAAGGCGATAATTTGATGGTCGTCATTGAAAATCTGCCAATTTTCTGAATTATCAGGTACACTTGGGCGGAAAACCAACTCTATGGTGTAGGTAGAACCTTGAAAGTCTTTGTGTGGTACCAAGAGCGTGGCAGAGATCGCAAGGGAATCAACTCTAGTATTGTATTCTCTGGGAACAACGGAGATATCAAAAGCCTTGAATTCCTCAATGGAATCCCATACTAGATTACGGTAATGCCTGAGTCTCTCGTTCTTTGTTTGATAGAGATTTCTCACTTGACATACTATCAACTCGGCATCACCTTGCGCATGAAGATTTTTTATACCCTTCTTCAATGCAACTTGCATTCCCAGTAACAGGGCTTCATACTCGGCGGTGTTATTGGTGTTACCAAACTGCAGCTTGAAGGAGAAAGGGAAAAACTTTCTTGATGGCGAAATGAAAACCATTCCTGCTCCAGAACCGATCGAAGAGCAGCTACCATCGAACTCGAGCAGCCAGACACCGTTGGAATCACCAATTGGAACAGTGTCAAAATCCAAAACTTCATCCTCTGACGAAGATTCATGGTTGGAGATGGACAAATCTCCTGATGACGTTTCATCTGAAGTTGACAAAGTATCATCTTTTTCTAGCTCATTTTGAGTTGAGGATTCTCCTACCTCATCTGTTTGTAGGTAGTAAGTTCCCACACCTGATGATTTGAACAAAATCTGAGCTCTGGGATCATTGGACTCAACAACCAAAAACTTTGATTCCTTTTCAGGAATCAACTTTTGCATCACACCTTTTACTGGTATTCTCGCTTCAGACATATCCATACTTAGCTCTCCTCCAACATCTTTGCAGAAATTGCATCCGAGGAGTATACCGTAGGAAGCTGGTACATCAGCCACAAGGACCGTCATTTTTATCTTCTTCTCCAGGTATGCGGTGAATGCATATTGGGCATCCTTGATCTGACCGATCAATGGCACTTGCTTATTTTCCATGGAAAAGCAACGGCTGAAGGTTTTGGTCATCTCAAGGCCTAACACAGTAGCTACCTTGGTGGGCATTACATTGTCAGATGCACCAGAGTCTATGACACAGTTACTCAGCTTGAAACCATTTACAAGTAGGGAGATGAAAAATGGATCAATGCATCCAGAAGCAGTTGGAGGGTTAGATACGAGGTTACTCTGTGATACTTTGGGTTTAGGAGTAACTGGGATGTCAGGAGGAGTATCCTGACTTGGGGAGATATTTTTATCATTTACGAACTTGACAAGCCTGTCAAATTGGTCAGGGTTGGCTTTGAGGTATTCAGCCTCGGACATTTGAACCTTGGTTTTCTTGGCATGGTCAATAATGTCGAAAGCCTGGAAAGAACTTTGTAGGTTGGAAACCGTAACTTCGCTGATTGGTTTCACAAAGGGCACACTGGTCTTTGGAATGGGAGGATTAGCTTTAGGAACAATGGGAGTTGACAGAGAAGAATGGGGTGCACTTACTTGCAGATTTGCTGCTTTCTTTGGCTGCCAAGGGAGGGGAGATCCTCTTTTGGCAATCGTTATGGGCTGCTTTTCTTTTTCTGGGACAGCAGCAGCTTGAGCTTTGTCAAGTTCACTTTGTTGATGCCGCGTAAAAACAGCGTAAGTGTCAGTCACCAAGTCGTCTTCTTCTTCTTCTTCCATCATTTGCAAATAGTTGATCTTGGAGTCGCCAGCCGATTCAGTTTCTTCTTCTTGGAAGAGATCGGCATTTTCTTCTTTAGGATATTCGGGCTGAGCATAATCATCTTGTTCAGTCTCATAGTACCCAGCGGCATTGATAGCAGGCGAGGCTTCAAGAGCAAGTCGTCCTGGAGGTGCTGGGAGACGATTCTGATTTTTGTTGCCAGCATAGTTAGGAAAAGTCCTCCTAGGGACGTCTTTGTAGTTGTTACCATTGTTGTTGTTTGACACTTGCTTCTTGAGAGATAGAACTTCATTTGCCAGCCTTTGGACCATGGGATCTGTGAAATTGGAGCTGGCAGTGGAGGTACCAGCATTTGATGCTGAAGATCCTGAGGCTTGCATCCTTTTATTTCCATTAGTTCCCACCCTGATTTCTCTAGCAAGGATCATGTCATCCTCCAGACTAGTAGCCAATTGCTGGGCTGCTGCAATGTTAGCAAGATTTTCCCTACGCAAGTAGAAACTTACCTTAGGTAATTGGGTGTTGATGAAGAAGCATTTCAGGTTGTGATCCGTTGGCTTTGCATCATTGGGGATCCGTGTCACCAACTTATTGAACTTCACCACAAACTCGCGCATAGGCTCGTGAGCTTCTTTACGCATGGTGGTGAGTTGCGCCAACAGAGCATGTGAATATTTAACAGGCTTAAACCTTTCTTCAAATTTAGTGCGAAGGGTGGCCCAATTGGTGACGGAAGCATTGGGAAGAGTAAAGAACCATTCGGCTGCAATCCCTTGAAGGGATTCAATGAACAATCTTACGGAAACATCTTCGTGCTCAATGCCAAGAACGCCGCATACTATGTAGAATGCGGATATGTGCTCATTGGGGTGTTGTTTGCCATCACCTTGAAATTTTGGAAGATGCTTCCTAGATACATGAGGAATTTCGTGTAAAGGTGGAGTCAAACGGAGGGGACCAAAAGCGTTTCCCAATGGTCCTGCAGGTGGTGCGGCCATGACTGGTTGCACAACAGATGCTTGAACAGGACGTCTGCGATAAACTGACCAAACACTTGGGATCGGAGATCTTTGGCTACGTGGAGGGAAGCTTATAGCCCGCTGCAATGGTGACCTTGTCATGGAAGAGTAAATGGAAAATCACGTTGCAGCAACTCTTCAAAGAGTGGATCTATTAGTCCTTGAGCCCTCAATCCTCTTGTATATATTCGGTCCGCCAGAATGTAGATCTAAATATAAAGGGTCTTATAGAGTTAACAATATACAAAAGAACAGCAAGAAAAAGGAAACTTATCTACTTCAATCCGAAGCGTGAGGCTCAGATTGCGTATGTAGGTTCCCCAGTAGAGTCACCAAAAAACTATTGGGTGAAAATTATGTAATCAACTTTCGACAGATTACAAGCTTCAGACTTCGATACTGACTGTGAGATATGAGATCTCTCACTCTGGGAGGCGCCCTTCTTACTGCTAAGAGAAACAATAGTAAATCACAAAAGTAATTACAAAATGTACACGAAATTCACGGAGTGGGGGGGGTGTGTTACATTCATCCTTCTCTCTTTTTTCAGAGAAGATGTTTACAATGCTTCACATGTTGGAAGTTCTGAATTCTTGATAACTGGAAATGAACAACTAGTAGTAATACCAATATCTCTATCTCGTCAAAGCGAAGCGTAGAGATACTAGAAGAAATTAACAACAAACAAAAGAAAATAAAAAGGGAAAGCTCACGAAGGCACAAAGTCATTCTGTAGCTTTATCAATGTTGGATCTGCATAAACGTACCGTTTGCTACGTTAGAAGCACAAAGTCTTCTTAAACGCAACAATTCTTCAAATAGCATGAACGATTACAAGCACAAAGTCTTGTAGATCATCCAACAAGAGTGTCAATAGCACGAACGATTACAAGCACAAAGTCTTGTAGATCCTTCGACAAAGTATCCAAGAGTATGAATAATTATAAGCACAAAGTCTTATAGATTCCGCCAACAAGAACATGCAAAGGTATAAAAATGATTATAAAAGCATGAAATTCATATAGATCACTCAACAATGATAAACAAAATAACAATCTAAATAATAGATGTAACACAAAGTTTACATCAACCACTTAGAAGTCTTTCGATTCCTCGAAGACTAATCACACTACCAAATCAAATCAACTTACAAAAGTATTGAATCCAACACAAAGTCTGGCTTGCAATCCTTTTCTTTATTGATTGAATCTCATTCACAAAGTATGAACGCAAAGTTTCACAAGTTTGCTTACAAAAGGGCAGCACTTCGTTGCAAAAGGCTAAAAGATCCTATTACAATGAAAATCCCTCACATTATATAGAAAGAGGGATGAGCAAAAGAAGGAAATACATTCAGAAAATCAGGGAGAGTTAGGTGAGCGATTTTAGGAAATCTCACCCAACTTTGACCAAAGTCAAAGTGTAATTTGTTTTGAAAATATTACATCTTTGGACTTGCTGTAATTACAATTTACAAAATGACATTCAAAAATGTCCAGAAATATTTACAAGATGCATAAAGGGATGCACCGGAAATGTCTAACACTGGAGAATAGGGGGCCGCTTCACGTCTCTTTGCATTGGGTGTGGAAGTCTTCAAATTTCCTCCTAGTCTCCTGCACGAACTTCTCATCTGGACCAACGGTGTAATCCACAATGATGTGAATTCTCGTGATCGATCTCATGGCGTGATGAGTGAACCTTTTTGCACCCGCCAAGATGCGCCTTCTCGTGCTGTGTCCAATGTGAGCTCTTGTATCACAAATGATGTTCAGCTAAGCTTCGAAGTCCGAACTGGCCGACCAAATTCAAGGATGGCTTCCCTTGAAGATCGTGGATATCAGGTCGTGAGGGAGATAACATTGTCCCCTGCTAGCTGACTGTGCAACTCTCTTCCGATTCTTTTGTCAAGAATGTTGCGATGCCTATCAACATCTTCCTGCATTTGGTGAAGATCATCAATGAGAGATTGAACCACTTGAATCCCTCGTGTTTCGCTGATTCTCTCAATTTCTACAAACTTTTCTTTGTCTGAATTACCCTAACCTCCACCAATTTACTGAGCTTTACCTGTTTCATTTCCGACCATGACAATAGGCATTTTTCCATGTCTTTACGCTCCTGGGAAAGTACGCTCTTCTCTTTATCAAGCTCTGTGGTGAGCTTGGCCAATATGGTAGTTTTCTCATCCGCGTACTAAAATTATTCGAGATCCGGTGGTTCAATGATCTTTCAATAAAGTCATACAACACCATACCTTTGAGGCGACTTCTTTTGACGTACCGGGTCTTCAATATTTCTACCAATGTCACGTATTGTGCAATACTTCTGGAGAACCAGTGTCTCTCTTTACAATAGTGGCATAATGCTCTGCCCTCTGTTTGTACATGTTACAAGCTTGCTCTACTTTATCTAGCCTTCCCGCCAAGATATCCAAAGTGACTTGCGCATCGGCTTTTGCACTTTCGTTGGTAACCTTGCCAAGCTAAACCTTTGTCACTGTGTAGTCCTCCATATTGACATCACCTTCTTGATTCGGTGGTATGCCAATTTCAGCATACTTGTGGCCAGACTTATCAACATTCAGCCTAGAGTATACTTTTGCCTTCTTCTTCCCTTTGGCCTTTGGAAGAACTATCTCTTCAAGGTCGAGCTCCTCCGGAGAAATCATTTGCTTTTTACGCTTCGACACTTGAGATATTAGCCAAGGAGGAAGAAAAGAAGTGTGAACTTTTGGATTTGCTGTCAAGTCAGTTGCCATTGCCACCTCTAAAGTTATTGTCACATCTGAACTCACCATTGGTATTGTGACAATTGGAGATGTGTTTGTCATCAGTGCTCCTGTAGTTGACACATTGAGCTAATCACGCATTGACTCATTCATGAAATGATTGAATTCATTCTCAGAAGTGATATCATATTTTGGCGAAGACAAGCTAGGAATGGACGATGGTGGGCTTGACAGTATATCAACCGTATGGATGCTTGTTACTGAAGGAGTATCAAGTTGGGTTGATGCTG